>OY757923.1:65840709-65923105 GCA_963585895.1 Sepioteuthis lessoniana | reverse complement strand
ACAGCAGTATCGATACGACCGCTACCTTGAAGAAACTGCGTTTCATTTTATCGGTCAGGTCTGATTTCCATATGATCGAAAGACTTTCGATACCTGTTCATGCCTTCGTTAGCCGTGTGTCGATCTCGTTTTCGGTTGATAAGATGCTGCTTCCTAGGTAGGTGAATTTGTCTACCAGTTTCAGAGAGGTTCCGTCTAGTGTGGAAATGTAGCTTGTTTGATTATAGCACATATATTCAGTTTTGTGTGCATTGACATGGAGGCCAATGCTTGAGGTGGTTCGTTCCAAACTATGCAGTAGTGGTTTGGCTTGGTTGGGTGTATTCGCCATTAACGCTATGTCATCGGCGTAGTCGGCGTCGGTAATTGTTTTTGCGGGGTACCTTCTGCTTCTTTTCTTTGTCAGCTCGAAGCCGTTTTCTCTGATTTTATCAATCGAAGTCCTAAGCACGTAGTCTAGACAGACGATAAAGATGTATGGGGCAAGCGTGTCCCCTTGTAGTACTCCCGCTACAATGTCGAAGTATTCTGTATCTCCATCCGGTGAACGTACTTTCACTTTGGTGTTTTTGTAGTGAATTGTTATTGCTGCAACCGTTTCTTTTGGTAGGCCGTATGCTAAGTAGGATTTATTCCATCTTCCTTCTGTGAATGGAATCGAAGGCATTGGTGAAGTCGACAAATAGTAATGTCACCTGGAGGTTTTTTGCCCGTACGCCTTCAAAGATTCTGCGGATGGTCAATAAGTAAACACGCATGAATATTTTGTAATCTAAAAGTGATATGATTATATACCAGTATGTTTAAAAGGTTTCTACGGATGGTCAATACATCCATGACCTCATAAATATTGTCCATCCATAGAATCCTTTTAAACATACCGAGATATTATCATTTCCTTTTTAGATTACGAAATATTCATGCGTGTTTATTTGACTTGCTTTGTTGCAAAATATGTCCTACAATATATGCCAATTCAGCTTTTTCAAATATTAGAATTAATTACAATATCAAGGAGTAATGGTTTACAACTAATCTTCCCGATAATTACTAATGCATCGAATTATATCCTTACCGAGTACCCCATATTATGACTTTGTGACAAATATTAGTATGTAAGAAAATTATTAGTTTCGTGAATTTGATTCTCACTCAGTGACGCACATTTGTTGGTTTGTGTCATATTAAGATAAATAAGTCTAAATATCCGATTTCATGCTAAATATAAGTCTAAAAGAGACAATCGTAGATTGATTTTCAGTTTTACTATGAGTCAATCAATAAATTACTGAAAGTGTTTTTGTTCACTCCTTGCTCTCTTCTTCATCAAATATCATGACTTGCCAGTAACGATATATTGTCAAGACACCAGGAGAGAGTAGTCTCAAAGATAGTGTGTCTTGTTCACATCTCCCATGAGACTTCAAGTGATTGACATAAAAAGCTTTAGAGTGAAGAATGCCATCGCAAATACCACGTCTACAAGCCAACGCCTAACTGGAGATTCCAATATTGTTCCCTTCCTCAACCGTAACCTCAACTTTTAATGACGTTTATGACTTTCTTCAAGGGAGGAACATACGGTTCAAAGACATATATATATATATATATATATACAACTCCTATTGGGAAGAGCAGGGATATTTCTTATGGTTAAATAGTCGAGGAGACTAAACTCTTTAACACAACTGGTCTAATATGGGAGAAAACTCTGAACTGAAAACCTGACCACTGTTGTTCTGTGCCATATGGTTGAAATATTATTCAGTAATCAATCCATCCAAAGATTGTATCTAGTGCAACACAGTCAATCACCACAATAAACAAATCATCTGTGTAAGTTGTCTCGCAGTTCACATCTATTAAGGAACAATTGGGAAATATTACGCTGATGTTAGTTGGCACAAGGCTAGAAAAACTAAAAAAATAATCTGATTAATAATGGTCTTTCAGCCAAGCTTGCTAACTTATATGCTGTAATGGTGCCCAAAGAAGACAGTAGAATCTAGATCCATTTCTTTGACATAAAGATTACTAAAAAGTTCATAAATCAACTTCACCCTGATTTCGAAGTCAAGTTTGTTTTTCCTTGTCAATAACTCTCAGCCAACAATATGCTACAAAAGAACTGTAATAATAACTTTCAAACTATTGCTTTTCTGATAACGATTAGTGAAATATTAACTGTCTGAATAACAGAGATTTGTCGCTCTACGGTCGGAGCCTGAAAATCGATATTGATTTTTACACAAGAATGAGACAAATAGTTTTGCAATATTTTGGAATAGCAAGGCAGAGTTTGGCAGCTCTGGAGTGTCTTGCTGAGCTTGTAAAGGTGATGAACCACACTGGACTGTGATATGAAGCACTTATCTGATACGCTTTGAGTGCTACATACCGAACATTTTTGTAAAGCTTTGAGTACAGCCTCGGTATTCACCTGACTTTGCCTAATCGTCGAGGTTCTTGTAACTTAAGCGAAATTTCTTCAGCCATCCGGTTACTCACCTTTTGCACAACAAATGTTTTGGTCACTTCCGGGGTGTTACGGCCCTATTCAAACTCGCAAAATATAAGTAAAATTAGCGACCCTTGTAGAGGATGGCCCGAAGGATCCCTTTTCAAGGTGTGCCCTGGATTGCTCCAATTTACCATTGATCAAAACGTTATGATGCCGACTGTTAAACAAGGAGGGATCAAATACCATTTTTTAAGTTTTAGATATGACTCGACCTGGGATTGAACCACGGGCTCCTGAGCCATTGGCAAACACTCTAACAATTATGCAAAAGGACCGGTACAATATACGAGGATCATTAAATAAGTTTCCAGACTTTTTTCGTATGGGCACTTTTATTGATAGTAGACACATGAAACTCTAGTCCCCTTCGAAGTAATCTCATCCGGCTGCAATGCATTGTTGTACCGTTCCAACAACTTCTCGAAGGCCCCATGGAAGTCTTCTTGTGTGAGCGTGTCAATGACTTTCGTCACAGCCTCTTTCATCTCCTCAATTGTCTCATAACGACAGCCTCTGAACTTAGGGAAGAACCAAAACTCACAGGGAGCAAGGTTGGGACTATAGGGAGGGTGAGGAACTGTCTTGATGCCCACCTTGGTCAAATAGTCTGTGACAAGGATGTAGTTGTGGACTGGTGCCTTGTCCTGGTGGAAATGCCACTGACACGATTTGAAGAGTGCAGGCCTCTTCCCTTGGAATCTCTTCATGAACTCCCTTCAAACCTCAACATAGTAACCCTAACCCTAAGCTTTTAGCCAATCAACTCTGGTGTATTGACTTCCTTACTCCTCCCACACCACTCATCATACCTCACAGACTCTCTGCCTTCATTGAATCTCTGATGCCACTCAAAACCTGATGCTCGATTCATGTAAGATGGTCGAAAAGCAGTCTGAAGCATCCCATACATTTCTGTGGCATTTTTTCCAAGTTTAAAACAGAATTTTATTGCATATCGTTCTTATAAAGTGTCAGATTGCATTTTTGAAAATCAGCATCTGTAACAATCAGGCTTTAGTATGTTGTATTCCAATAGCTGCTGAAGCTGTTCATTTGAACATGAAATCTTAACAATTGGTCAGTCATCTCATAAGATGTATAGCAATAACATAGTGAATTTTCAAGAGTCTACGACAATTTTAAACGCCTGTACAAAAACAAAGTCTGGAAACTTATTGAAAGCGCTACGTAAATTTCTGAATTAGATAGTACATCCAAATTCAAAATGTTCTATCTTCAGCTTCCCGCAGTAATGGGAATGTGATATCTCTTCAAATAAATTGGCGTTTCAATTAATTAGGAGATGTGGGTGGTATAACAGATATCGTCGAAGAAAATGGAATTGTTGAGCCGAATTCAAATTCTGGACAAGGCTGCCTACTTTTCAGTTCGTTCCAGTGCATTTGGGAAAGGCATACATCCATCTGTTCTCTCTCCAGCTATGGAAAAATAGTAGAGCTGACTCGGTTCGGTAGCCTTGATAAGCCCATTAGTCTAGGAGAAAGGAACAATCTGATGAGAAATCCGCGCAAACCTGTTTACTGTTATATCGGGAAGAAAATATAAACTTAAAATGTTCGAAAAGTATGTCGAACTTAGTAGCGTGTTGTCAGGCGATAAAGAGTAACAACTTTAAAACTGGAAGAAGTTATATTTTTGATTACAAAATCAAAGAGTTCTTAATAGAATTACAGAAGAACTTGGTAGTGTTGTATAGTCATATGCAGATTCAGATCTACATGTACACACAGCATCATAACGACACAATAAATAAACAGACGAGTGAAGACTTCTTTAACAAAATATACCTCTCACTTTATTTGTAAGGGTTAGAAAGGGTTGTGTGGGTTTTTACTGTGAAAGGGAGCTGGACACCGAACATAAACTGTAATATTTTGACCCCCACTCTTATGGCCATCAGCGTTGTGTCTTTCTCGTTCTTCTGATGTTCAACCGGAGGCCCACTCTGCTGGGTGCTGGCTTTCTTTACTGCATCTTATCAACAACTTCTATGGGCCCCAACACAATCGTGGGCCCCGAGCCCCTTCGGTCTAGTGTGGCTTTCCCTACCACATCTCGTCTATAACTCCGTCCTATCTCTCACTGGAACTGTCTTGACTTCTGTCTTGACTGAGTTGAATAAAATTTCAACGTCCACTCAGTCGCCTACTCGATCTTTGAAATCGCATGTTTGATCGTCATCAAGCGGAAATAACTGTCATGCAGTTCACAGGGTACTTTCTTCCGGTGCATCAATCTATGAGTGTACCATATGGGAATTTTTTTTGCCTCGTCTCATTTCGTCAGCCAATTTCCGCCCACGCGAATTCCTCTCATAACTGCCATTAGAATGTGTCACTTCCTTCCGGTGTATCACCTTGGAATGGCATTTTTGGCCGGGTCGAAGGCCAAAATACAACAGTATCATCAAAATGTTTTTAAAAAATAATCGAATACGAATATGATTCAAAATTGAAAATCGGAATTTTTAAAAAAATTATATTTACTTCATACAAAAGAGTTTTCTTTCCTATCAGCATTTTTAAACATGTAGGGTATCTTTCTGTGATAGCTCTCAGTTTGGTAATTATCTCAAGCATATAATATTTAGATAGAACGATCTGTCATTTAAATGTGAAACCATGAAAATGCCATCCATACAACATTATTTATCTTTGATAGAACGGAGAAAATAAGTCTGGCCCACCTCGTTTCTCTTTGAAATAAAATCCAACGGATACTACAAATGCTCTCCAGGAATCATGTTGTAAAGTCGGAAATTAACTGGAATCGAAGAAATCACAAAATCCTGAAAGAGTTCTGGTCTATTCATAAAGAACAGATTGTCGAGCTGAAAGATTCACCTAGCTGAAGATTTTCAAATTCTGGTCGTTAGGCACAGGGAAGGATGACGTTAATGCTTTAGAACGACCGGAAATATCTCTAAAAGACTGTCGAAATAATGTTGCATTCTACGCTAGAATTATCATTTAAAGACACGTCGATCTGCTTTTTATAATATTACCTGGGAGTTCAGCCATAATCTCTTTTTCTCTCTCACTCTCTCTCTCTCTCTCTCTCTCTCTCTCTCTCTATCTATCTATCTATATGTGTGTGCGTGTGTGTGTGCGTGTGCTTTCGTGTGTGTGTGTATGTGTTTGTGTATGTACACGCGTGCGTGAGGGTCGTTCAAAAACTTCTAAGCCTCATCCTAATAGAAGAGCCCTAGCTGAATATTTTTAACTGAGATCTCAAGGATGAACAAGCTGTCTGAAAAATCGGCCCAAAGAATGTTGACGCCTGAACACACACTGAAGAGGGTAAACATTTCGAGGAGACTTTTGACTCTCTGACTCCTCGCTTCGGCTTAGAAGTTTTTGTATATATATATATATATATATACGGGCGAGATAGATAGATAGATAGATATACGAGCGATATATATTTATATATATATATCTTTGTGATTGTGTGAGAGAAAGACTGAGAGAGCGTGAGAAAAAAGAGAGAGAGAGAGAGAGAGAGAGAGAGAAAGAGAGAGAGAGAGAGAGAGAGAGAGAGAGAGAGAGAGAGAGAGAGATTATGCGTGTGTGTGTGTGGAGCGGACAAACAGTGGAAATAAAACGTAAAAGTGATGATACATTAGCGAAATTTTATGCTTGGTAATGTTTAATGTCGTTGTTCTTGTAAAATATTTTTATCTTTTAAACCTATTTAGTTATTCCATTCTCTAACCATATGCTACATAAACCTAGTGGTCTAATATATATATATATATATATATATATATATATATGTGTGTGTTTGTGTGTGTGTGTGTAAATGAGGGAAAGGAATTCGACAGTTTGGAGAACATTATAAAACAACACAATTACGAAGGAAAATTGACATTAAAACGTTTCAGTTTTAATGAACCTTCATCAGGACTTATGGTGAAACAATTGTTAATAGAACAACGACGGATTCTTATAAAATGCAATATCGCATTTTATTAAACATCCATCGTTGTTCTATCAACACTTGTATCACTATCTTAAAGTACTGATTAAGGTTAAGAAAAACTAAAAAGTTTAATTTCATCACTTCTGGATTACTTTTCTTTTTTTTAAATTTGCTCCACACACACATACACACACACACACACACACACACATATATATATATATATATAGAGAGAGAGAGACAGAGAGACAGAGACATACAGACAGACTGACAGACAGAAAAGTGCGTGCGTGGGTAAATATATAGATATTTAGATTGATGTCTGTTACGTTTGTGTGTTATTGTGTGTCAGAATTGGCGTGTACATACATGGAAGAAGAGTTTATGGGGGTGAACGAAATTGTAGAATCCTTTTCATTTGTCTTAAGTCGCCTCCAGTTTACCGATTATGTAAAATAAAATTAAGGATCTAAATATCAGACAGACAGAGAGACAGACTGAGATGAGTCTCTCTTTCTCTCTCTCTCTCTCTCTCTCTCTCTCTCTGTCAATCTGTCTGTTTCTCTGTGCGTGTGTATGTCTAAAGCTTTTATATTTTTCCGGCCCTGCTAAGCTTGCTCTCTTTCTCAGCTCAGAAGAAGCCTTCTGCTGATATGTATTTTAAATACATGATGTTATCTTAAAAGCAATTAAATTAGAATTCCTTTTTTCTCATTTTGAAAAGAAAAGGGCACACATTTTACTGGCATTTTATTCACGTTTTCTCATCAATGTACTGCTGTTAAATCTAAGATGGTACAAAAGCACTCGTCAGTTTTTGTAAAGAAATCCTACGACTAATACTAATAATATTTGACGAGATTGAATGATAGCTCACCTGTTGATTATCAAGTTGTTGTTAAGTGTGTTAAGGGTTGCTTAAGTCATATCCCATATCAACCATTGTAGGTTATTCTATGGCAAATCCTCTATACATATATATTAAATATATATGATTTGAACACACATTTTATAGATAACCTTTTTAAATAAGCCTGAGTTTTTTTGTTTTTCTCTTGCACCTAGTTGAATGATTTCAAGCATTGTTTGCACATATTTAAATGGATATACATAGAATAATTTGTTGTTTTTTCATTTGTAATATAATGGCCGAGGGATTTCGTTTTATATATCTTGCCTTTGGGTTTAGTTAGGCTGAGAACCTTTCGGCTCAGTGCATGGGTTAGTTAGGCGCAAACATGAGAGCAGGTGTTCACGCATGCGTGGAACGGACCTGTCATTCGAAGATGTCACTATAAAAATCATAGATAGAGGGATTTGACCAGGGATGTGAGTGACGTCATGTACCGGAAGCGTGGGCTGAGATTTAAGAAAACCCAATTAGTTGAGTTCTACGTCCGAGGAAGACAGTTGACTTTCGGGGCTTACCGAAGCCAGGCCAGTGTCCTTGCGGCAGGTGTCGCACGTGGTTTGGGGCAGATGGAAAAGTCAGTATAGAAAGATGGTATCTCTCTCTTTATGTCGAAAAACCTTTTAAACTCAAAGGTAATAAAAAGTTTCGTACCTGAACTAAGAAGTCGTAAGTGTTTTTGTGTTTCGGGATTCCTATGTAATCTATATATTTGCGTTATGAACATTCTATGTACATTTCGCATATTCGTGTATGGCTATGGTACACATTTTCTTATTTAGTTAAAACTTATTTGTTTACACACTTGTATTGCTATTTTTTTTTATTCAGGTAAATGTTTTCAATTATTGGTTTCAAACACTATTAATTCTATTCAATATTAATCACTTATTTGCTGCCAGTTAAAGGATTACACGTATTGCTATTATTCTTTTTAATATAACTCATTGTTTTGCACACAGCTCAATCATTCAAAGTATTGCCATGACTTCAATTAAACATGTCATTTGCTTATGCCTGTTACATAGGCCTATAAACGAATATGGCCATGTGCAAAACGGGTGAAATGGACATCGAATGTTCATGACTACATATAGAAAACGTAGAACATAGGATTACCGAAATTTGAAAACACGTAACGACTTCTTTGTTCAGGTACGAAACCTTTTTATTACTTTTGAGTTAAAGGTTTCGACATAAGGAGAGAGACACAATCTTTTTATGCTGGCTTCTTCCTCTGGTCCCTATCTCGTGTGGCACCCATGGCGTGCAAATTCGTCTCGCCTCAGCGAGCCCCAAAAGTCGAACCTCCTCGTTCGGTGTCTAGTTTCAACTCTCAGACTTTCTTCGAAATCCCCCAAATCATCCGTTCGCTTCCGGTGCGTGACGTCACCTGCACTTTGTCACCCGTGTCATCATCTCAGGCTATTGTGCCATCTCTGAGTAACATGTCCGCTCTCTGCCCGCGCACGCGTTACCACCTGCATCAAGATTGCACCTAACTAACCCATGTGCTGAGCCGAAAGGTTCTCAGCCCAACTAAACCCCAAGGCATGAACCGGAGTCCCTCGGCTATTATATTACATAGCGAGTTCAATGATGAAACAATTCTATTTTTAACAATTTACTTTAACAGAAGCCATTTGTCTATCATCATCATCATCATCATGTCGTGCCGCTAGCACGGATATCCCTGACCCTCTCTCGCTACTTTTCCCTATCGTTCATCGCCTCTGGCAGGTCCTCAGGGCTATATCCCGTATCCTCACATAGTTGCTGTACGTATGTTCTAGCTGGTCGTCCTACTTTTGCTCAGCCATATTTGGGGGTCCATAGGAGTACATCACTTATGAGCTCGTCTCTGCTTCTCCAGCAGTGTCCTGCGTGTGTGGTTCGTCTAACTTGGATAGTTTTCGTGATGGGAGGCAGGTGACCGTATAGTTGGTGCTTTGTGGGGTGCCGCAGCCAGGACTTGTTCAATATTGCTCGCAACATTCTTGTGTAATTGCCGTCTAGCTTCTTTTCCAGCCGTTTTGTTAACGTCCAAGTGGTGCATCCATACAGCAGTATCGACACGACCGCTGCCTGGAAGAAACTGCGTTTCATTTTATCGGTCAAGTTTGAGGAACAATATCAAAGAATTGGTACTTCAAGTTTTCCAGATCTCCAAACCTAGAGCCTCACTCTCAGATTTTTTGGCGACATTTCAGAACTCTCATTTGGGAAATCTTACCCCTCTGCATATGTTCAGTCGATATATCCTACAGCCCCATCCGACGAGGCTATGAAGCGTAATAAGTTGTTCTAACTACAATTTTTATGTAGATTTGTTCCAGATATAAGTTCATTGATCGTTTAAAAACTATTCACGCGAGTCTTTATAAATTTTTCAAGTTCAATCCTTGTAACTTGGTTAGTATTTAACGATATATCAACCTTTAAGGGCTATTTGATGACACACACACACACACACACACACACACACACACACATATATATATAATGTTTGCGGTAGAAAGAAAAAGATAATGTAACACACTCTAATAAAAATAGAGAATTACCTCTATATAAACTTATAACTAACTGAAAAGCATTCAAAGTACAAATAAGAGTGAGTTCAAGTCTCATTGAATACCTTATTAACAAGGCCCTGTGCCATATATGTTCTCTGACGAAAGCAACAAGCTGGAAACATACGTGTATGTAAGAACAAAACAAATAAATTCAAAAATACAAATCTCTTCTTGGACCAATATATATATATATATATATATATATATAATTATGTCATGCTGCTCGCACAGATTTCCCTTCTCTTTCTCGCTATCCCACTTTATCACTCATCGCTTCCGGCAACTCTTCTATAATACATCCTGTATCCGTGCATAATTGTTATAGGTAAAGTCTAGCTGGTCATCCTGCCCTTGCGCGTCCGTGTGAAGGGGTCTATACAAGAACGTCACTTGCTCCTAGTTCCTCAAGCTGTGCCCCGCATGTCTTGTTCGTCTAATTTGGATGGTCTAAGAGATAGGTGGTCGGTGGCCGCACACCTGCTGTTTTGTAAGATGTTACTTCCAGGATTTGTTTAATATAGATCGTAACCTCATTGGCAATTGCCGTCCGCCTTTTTCTCAATACGTTTATTCAGCGTCCAAGTGGGCTATTATAAGTGAATTGTTCGCAGGTAACTATATTTTAAGCGATTTTTTAGAGTTTATTTGTTTGCACACAGTTAGATGATTCCAACGATTGCTTTCAAATACTAACGATATTTTAACTTTAACCACTCCTTTGCATATAGTTAATGGGTTACGATTATTGCTATTTAACATTAATAATACTTTTTATCAAGTATTCCTATCAAATATAAGTCATTTGCACACCGCTGTGCAGTTTCAAATAACTACTAATAATCCATAGTAAATGATCAAACAGTTCTTTGGCCCATAGATGGGACTATGGGGTAATAATAATAATGTTTAGGTTCTCCATTTTACCTAACCCTCTATGACTGGAGCCTCACCATCTCATTCAATCTAATTTCATATCTAAGCGATCATTGGGGTGTCTTATTCCTCTACAAAGTAGCAGTCGGCGCATTCTACAACCCCAGCAAACTGTGTAGCAGTTCAATCCAGACGAAGTTCTCTATTATCCGTATAGAACATTCACACGTCCATCATTGTTAGAGCCCAGTCGGCTGTAAAAAACACTGACTGCATATCTACAGAGGAGGAAGACCCTCTTAATGAGTGTACGTGGTAGGACAGAAAACATTCAGATGGTCAGGCTCTAATCTTGGAGTTTGGGGTGCTGTAGATAACATTTCATTGTCATAGCTCCCATGTCCACTCTGACCCTGTGTTGTTGCAGCTAATAAGGTGGTATCTATGGGTCAAATAGAATTGTTTGACATTAAAACTATGCGCAAACAAATGATTTCTGCTAATTTGAATGGCTAGAAATAGAACTTTGTGGCACAATTTGGGGAATTCATATATGTATATATATATATATATATATAGATGAGTGTGTGGGTCTCTGTGTTGTGGGTGGCTGGTAGAATTATTGTCAGTATCCTTGAAGAAGTGCCAGAGTGTCTCGAAGGACACCTTTGTCTATTTTGGCGTAATGACCACACAAAGTGCTGTGCCAGCGTTAACGAACGAGACTGGGAGTAATGACAAGGGCTGTTACTACGGTAGAACTAAGACTCCGAAGCTGAGAGTCAGACATTCGGGCCCTGGAAGCGGGGCTAGTCAATTTGCTCTAAGACGTGGATGCACAGCAGTCGGTTGGTGGTATGGAGTCAGAAACGGGACGTCGAGCGGTGAAAACGATGGCCAGAGATGAGTCAGCATCTTTGCTAGCTCTGTAGGATTTTCGCTGAGTTCTTGCGATAGCCATGCATAGACACAGAGAATGTTAAAAAGTTTCCAGACTTCTTCCCGGGTTTTGCAGTTCTGAATCCGTGTTTGTTTGTTTTTTCCTTCAGCCCTCAGTTTGTTTTTGTTGTTATTTTATGCTTTTTTGTTCAACTATGAAATGTACTATCGGCCGGGTGTGCGAAAAAACAACGGGGTCAAAACCTCTGGACGCACGGTCAAAACAAACAAAAGCCGGTGTGTGGGTTGTTTCTTAACTGATCATTTAGTTGGGTATAACTAAATGACAGATGTTTAAGTGAGTTGTTTATGATACATGGCAATAGTTAGAACCTTTTAACTATGTGCTAATAAATGAGTAATGTTGAATAAGATAAGTATAAGATAGCCATAGTTGAAACTATTTAACTGTGTAGAAATAATAACAATACTAGAGAGCAAACAAATTTAGTATATGTATATCTATTTAAATGTACGCAAACAAATAATTGATAATAAATAAAATTATGCGTCTTTGATAGAAATGTTTGAAAGCATTCAACTGGTTACCAAAAGGAGCTAAGGCTGATAAAAATATTATCTACAAAATGTGGTTACAAATCAAAAGTTTAGTCTATAAAGAAGATTTGGAATTATATAATTCTTTCACCCTCCGGCTATATGTTTGATAATACGAATAATGTGAGAATTAATTTTTTATTAATTGCAGACTTTTTGACCTCATCTTGGTAGTTTTTGTGTTGTTTCTTCTTCACTACGTTTCGGCCAAATTTTACCTCTGGCCTTTTTCATGGGATTAACCGTGACCTCGAATAGGAATTCTGAGTCCTGTAACCGTATCCCCAGTAATTACTGCCTTCCATAGTTGTTGTCTATCACACCACGTTTTTGACCTCGGAAACCTCTGGCCGGCTAGGGTAGGAATTGAAACCACTATCTTCTGAAAATGCTCAGACTCAACGCCTCTATCCGCTGCGCCACGGACCCGGAAGGGCGATCAAGGTTGGATTTTTTGGTCTTATAAATCCAATTATTTGTTCTCCTTATCTGGTCATCCATAGTCGAGTCCGTACCGAATTCGTAATTGTCTTTAATTGGAATCATTTTGAGATGAGGTTTCTTAATCTGAGACCTTTTTTTTTTATTGCGGACTTTTGGTCCTCATCTTGGTAGTTTTGTGTTGTTTCCTCTTCACTACGTTTCAGCCAAATTTCACCTCTGGCCTTCTTCAGGTGATTAACAACTATGGAAGGCAGTAATTACTAGAGATACGTTTACAAGACTCAGCATTCCTATCCGAGGTCGCGGTTAATCACCTGAAGAAGGCCAGAGGTGAAATTTGGCCGAAACGTAGCGAAGAAGAAACAACACAAAAACTACCAAGATGAGGACAAAAAAGTCCACAATAAATTTTAAAAAATAATTGTCAGATTAAGAAGCCTCATCTCAAAATGGTTACAATTAAAGACAAATACAAGTAATGTTCTGTGAGGATGACTTTGGCATTTAAAAAAACCCATCAAGTTTGATATGTTATTGAACAAAGAAACCGAACCAAACTAACAATGTGAGCATTATCCTTTTCTATTTTAACCTTATTATGATATAAAGAATAGTATACTGGAGTCTTGCGTTGCATAACACTTAGCAAGTTACGTTAACTGCTCATTATTTGTACGTTCGATTCTTACTAAGCGCATCATATTTGCGCCACAACTAAACTACCCTTGATAAATAACTATTTGGAGAGAGAGGAGGTAGGGACGTTGACTGGTATTAATATATCTTAGAACTTTTTTAAAAATGTGGCCAATCCTTTTGAACAGAGATATTAGTTTTCGACATCAATAAAGACAAATAAATCAATTCAAACCACAAAATGAAGAGGAGAAAACTAGAAAGAAAAATATAAGAGTTTTACTTTGATCAACCACAAACGACGCCCGCTTCAACACTCCCAATTTTCACGTCGCCACTAAAAATGCAGATGTCGCTTTGTCTGGTTATTTTGCATATCATTCCCTCAAACAATTCTCTTTTTCCATTTACTTTGATTCCTATTTAAGTTGTCTTTCTATGAAACAGCAATCGGGACGATAAAAAGAAATAATGCTTCAGTTTTATTATTTTCTGAATAAAAAAAAGAACAAGAAAAAGAAAAAGAAACAATTTACATTTTATTAAATTTCAAAATTCATTTTCGATTTTTTGATATTCACTTTTAACACTTCGACGTGTTTGAATTTATCTCATTCATAAGACGAACTACCCAACACTGTACAGATAAAAATAATAATGATTATTTACAAATAAAACAACGCAACGCGCGAGGGAGGACGAAAAAGTTTGTTGCAAGCTGAAAAGTTCATACAATAAAATCATAGCTGCCGTTGATAACTCTTTTGACCACTAGGTTCCAAACACTGCATCACAGACTGATCAATGTATGGACTAGAAAGTGCATTTTGTAGAAAGATAAACCTCATTTAGTGACATGTCATTACTGTATCATTGTGGCGAATTTCTCGGGACTGAGTGGCGAGCAGACAGGACTGTGACAGAGGAGTAAGCGAGATCAAACTCCTGTATTACCGTTACTTTCACTTTCGATCTAACAATTTTGATTAAAGGTAGAACAACTTTATTCCTCCAGCTATGGGTCAAATAGTACTACTTCCGTTCTAGAAGTTTATTTTTCGCATTAAATAACCCCCGAAGGTTGATATGTCATTAAATAAAGAAACCAAGCCAAAACCAATTCTTGGTCAGTATTAAGCAAGAGTGTATCAAGTACCATTTTTCGGGATTGAACCCCGGTCTCCTCAACTATTCGTGAACATTCTATACAAATGGATAATGGCCTAATATTGATATTTAACAGCAATTACATCTATTCATCATTATTCATTCGTTTGCATTCAGTTAAATGTTTTCAATTATTGCTATTTAATACTAATAAGTCAATTTTGCATCAGTATATTTTTTTGCACACAGATAAATTATTTAAAGTACTGTAAATGACTAAATATTTCCATTTGACCCATAAGTAAAACCCTAATAGGTATCTATGGGTGACTAAAGCCTCACTACTAAATATAGTTTAATTTCATAACCAGAGTGGATTTTGCCATATCAACCTTTGTAGGTTATTTAATGCCAAAGCCATTCCAGAAGAACAGTAGTGGTGCTATTTGACCAATAGCTGGGAGGATAAGGTGTGTAATATAATTGAGGAGGGATTTCGTTTTATATATCTTGCCTTTCGGTTTTGTTAGGCTGAGAACCTTTCACTTTGTGCATAGGTTAGTTAGGTGCACACATTGATCGCAGGTGTTCACGCGCGCGCAGGGCGGATGTGACAATCAGAGATGTCACAATAAAAAAAACCAGAGAGGAAATAAAACCGGGGACGTGTATGACGTCATGTGCGGAAGCGCTGAGGATTTGGGGGATTTGAAAAAAAGCAGTTTGTTGAGATTCGAGTCTAGAGGAAGGTAGTCGATTTTTGGTCTTGCCTCGGCGAGACCAGTTAGGGTCTACGAAATGGGCCGCACGTGGTGGAGTTAAATGGAAAAGTCAGCATAGAAAGAAATTGTGTCTCTCTCTCTCCTCATGTCAAAAAACCTTAAACTCAAAAAGGTAAATAAAAGTTTCGTACCTGAACCAAAAGAGAGTCGTCAGTGTTTCGAGTGTATTTCGGATTCCCTATGTACATTTCACATATTCATATCTTGGTCGTATATTTTTGGACGTGGTAATATTACGGGGGGTTCATATTTGCCCGAAAGTGAACGTAATAGGAGCATATTGGACAGCTGGGACACGTCTCAGAACAATGTTATCACTGATGTGTTTTGCTTATAATTTTTTTTTTGCAAACCCGTTTCATCAGCTAACCTATTTAATAATATTTTTAGCAGTGGAGTAGGTGTCAATTTGTATAATGTATCTAGTACTTTATCATTAGCGAGGTGCATGATAAATCCAGAGTTAGATGTTAGCATAGTGAGCTACAAAGGTATTCGTATATGGATTATTTCAAAAAATAAAAAAAAATACAAGACTTTATTTCTTAAAAATAAATGGGATCTTAATTTTTAAACAATATTATATAATCAAGATTATGTGGTGGACTACGACTTCGAAGTAAGCGAGTTCGATTTCCAGTCGCGCTATTATATTCAATTTGGTACTATTAACTTCGAGAAAGTTAGGAAACCTCTTATTCTTTAGGCTATGGGTTAAATAACGAAAGAATGTAAACTTTTCCAAATGTATAAAACAAACAATTTATCGTCGCCTCACGGTTACCTTCGCAAAAAACAAACTCGTGGACCTGATTTCAATCCTGGTTGGGGTTGCGTTTCACTGCACACGTTTACTCCCCTGAGATTGATATGAATCCATTTCTTCCCCATTCCCTATCTATGGGTAATTAGTAAGACAGAGTGAGCTTTCTAACCTTATCGGGGAACTGCTCTAGGAGATGGAAAAAATCTGAATTTATATCCTCAGGAGTGCAGTTCGGAGACTCTGTGTCGTGTCGGTGCACCGACTTTCCGTTTTCAACTCTTCCAGAGAATATAGTTGATCCTACACAGGCCTTCAGCACGATGAGCATAATTCCCAGGGAAAACCAATAAATTACTGTAATTCAGTCATCCGATCCAGAATACGCATCTCTTCTGCACCAAGGCAGAATTGCTGATCCATACGTAAATAGCATTAATTAATTAACAAATAAAAAAGAAAAGACTGTTTTGACCGGAAATTGTCGAAATGTTCCGACAGGTATAAAGAGCAATATGGTCGAGAAAGATGGCTTATTTCTGTTTCTTGTATAGCGCTTGAATGCCTATTCGGCAGTAGGTGAATATGAACACGAAAATCGAGACAAGGCAGGTGTTTGTTTTTAATACATTAAAAATCTTACTACAATCTGGACAATGTGACTCGATAATGAGATAGTCTCTAAGCATGAAACACTGTGTTACCAATTATTATATTCCAAATGAAATCTTATAATTGCAGCATAGTAATGAGTCATATGATTGATTTTAACGGCATATCAACTCGTTTAGGGTTATTTGTGTAAATTTCTGAGATTTGAACTCGTGTCACCGTGTCCATTTCCAACGAGGATAACCATTACACATAATTATTATTAGTCGTAGTAGTAATAGTTGTAGAGATCACTAAATAATTTATGAAAGAATCACTAAATGATTAATAAAATGATACTAATATTTTAGTACTATTAATATTATTACCATTAGTAGTATTAGTAGGATATGTAGTATTCATTAAATGTCAACTATGTATGTATTAAGTCTCCAACATTTTTGGCTCGATTTCAACCAAGCTTTTAAAAATTGTTTACATCATCCTTGAAAATTTTTCAGGCTATAAAGTGTGTCTCACAACTGTTGAAACAAAGAAAAAAAGGTCACTGGTTTTCCTTATTGACATTTTTTTTTCTCTTTTTAGATTATTCCCTGGAAATAGTTAATATTTTGAAAAATTTAACTAAATATAACTAAATCATCACTCGGACGATGGAACAGAAGATATTTCGTTCAAGCAAGATGATGAGGGAAGATCAGTTTCAACACATTTTCAAATTGAAGACAGATTTTAAAGTTGGTCAAGAACTTTGAAGGTCACAGTACTTGTGAAGATCTAAGGGCAATGGTTTTCTTCACCATTCGAACTTCCGAAAACCAAGGAGGAATGTGCACGTGTTATCAAAAACGCTGAATACAACAAAACCTTCAACTGATCAGCGGACATCCGGTGTAAGGACACAAGGGATCCCCTAAAGTTTTCCTTTCATGTTTGAGACTGAATGTTTAAATATCTGGAATAAATATCTTTTTACGTTTTAATAATTTTATTTTTCAGTACTCTATCATTAGTTGTGCATAATTTGTGTCCAATCAATTGTTTCGAAAATGTAGGACAGCTTGTAATCAGTCAACATTATTCTATAATTTACTTCCTCTAGTTATAAAATGATAAGTAATCCCAATAGAAATGCCTATTTTAGCAAGGGAGGTAACTACATAAGTAAGGCCCATGATATTCAAAGACAATGAACATCATTTTCAAAGCTCTGAGAGAGCGATGATTTCTTAGATAAATAATATAAAAATGACTTTTCTATTCGTTTGATTTATTTAGTTATTTACTTGCTTATTTATTATGTTCATTATCTATTTATTGCTCTCTTATAATAGTATAATATATTTGCCGGAAAGATAATCAAACGTTTAAAAAATTCATTTCAAGACATCTGCAACGACAAAAAAGAAAATGATTATTAAATGTCTAAGAATTTTAAACAGACAAATCGGTTGGGTCTGTAGAATACACCGACGGCATCTCTGTAGATGGGTAATATACCCCCAAAACGAGTCGCCTAGATATGAAACTAAACTGCATCTGATAGTGACGCTTCAGTCCTGTGAGAGATTTGATGAATGTGTAGTATACATTGCTTGTCATTACTTCGAGGTCCATTCTGAGCCAGAGTGGTAGTATCTATTATCGTCCCATCTATGGGTCAAATAGGGTTGTTTATATTATTTATATTATATATATATATTTGTGCCAACAAAAGACTTATGTTAAATTAGATTTTTAGTGTTACATGGCAATACTGGATATAATTTTACTGTAATCAAATAGAACCATTAATGTTAGATCACAATGCATGAAACCATATGAATATACGCAAAAAATGATTACTGGCTTATTTAAAATCTTACCTATATACTATTCAAATCAAATATGTATTTTCTAATGGGTAGAGTGCTCGCCAATGCTCAGAAGACCGGGGTTAAGTTCCAGGTACAGCCATAACAAAAACTAAAAAAATGGTACTTGATAGGTCCTTGCTTAACACTCAACATTATGAAGCATGTATCAAGGATAAAGTGGAACAATCCAGAGAAAGCAGTAGCATCCTGTCCCACACTTAAGTGTAGTAGCAATTGAAAAGGGAGCCTTCAGGTTGCCCTCGGCCAACTTACCTTTTAAAGATATGAATAGAATTTGACATTAAATATCCTACAAGGGTGGATAAGACAAAACCCAATCAACTTCAAACTAACCAACTAAACAATATTTTTGAAAACGTCTTAATAAAATTGAAAGACATAAAATAAATCTATGAATAAATAATTCAAAATATATCCACGTGTTGTTGTGCCTAATATGCTGGAAAGTGACATCGTCGTAAGTGAGTTCGAACTCAATTCTTTGAGTCTGGCTCATTGGCCTTGTGTGTAGAGTGTTCGCCAATGGTCCAGAAGACCTGGGTTCAATCCCAGGTTCCGTCATACCAAAGACTTTAAAAATGCTATTTGATACCTTCTTGCTTAACACTCAGTAAAACAAGGTACGTATCAAGGGTAAGGTGAAGCAATCCTGAGAAAGGAGTAGCGCCTCCCCTACACCTCGGTGTAGTAGCTATTGAAAATGTAGCCATCTGGTCGCCCTCGACTACGGTCGCTAACTTTACTTACTCATAAAAAAAGTATGAACTCTCTTAACCCCACCTTATCTGTGGTTTAAAAAGTACCACTGCTTTGCTTCTACTAGGATAGCTTTGGCATTATATAACCCACGAAGGTTAATATAGATTTAAATGTTCTTATATATTAAATAAAGAAACTAATCCAAACCAAAATAGTTCAATTTAAAAAAGCCACTCAAGTAAGATATTCAATTCATGGTATTATCCTGCTTTTTTTTTAGATGAAATTTGAGTCTTTATATTTTTCCAAGCTTTCACTGGCTCCACAGAGAGGAAAATCATGTTACACCATTCTCTTAAGGAAATATTCTCTGTGAGACAAAAATCAACATTCAAAATCTTACCTTTTACACGGGCTTTAAAATCTGATAATTGGTATCGCTAAGAAATATGTGGCAATCTCAGCAAAGAGGCAAAACATAATCCAATAAGAATATAAACAAAAATACAACCTCACATGCAGAGAGAGAGAGAGAGAGAGAGAGGTGGAGAGTGTGTGTGTTAAATTTACTAAGGTTCAGTATTTTTTTTTTTCAGATAAGACGATTAGGTTCGATAACCTTACCCACATGTTGTCTTATGTGGGTAAGAAGGTTATTGAACCTATTCGTCTTTTCTGTCTGGAGGGGCCAGATCTACCCAACCAGATACGTGCGTTTGTTAATGCTTCTGAAACTCCTTAATCAGTATGGTGGCTTCAGTGTAACTTTGGTGTGCATCAAGCTTTCGGAAATATTCTATGTTTTCCTAGCCTCATTCTGAGCTGAGTAAGTCTCCTGTGATTTTCTATCTTATTTCAATGGGATTACACTCCACCACAGACGTATGAATGCCCGGAAGACCTTGAAGACCATCGTCTCTGTGATGAAGAGTTTAAGAAAGTGAAAATAGAAGTATATACGTACTGTATTAAGTTTCTTGGTTCAATTGTAAATCAAATATGATGAGGTATTTAATTCCAAAGACACCATTCCTTACAAAAAGACTGTAGTCGTTCTATTTAACCCATTGCTAGAGTGAGAATAAGAGGTTTCCGAAGAGTATTAATCTGAAAGTGAACGAAATTACTTGACTGGAGTTCGATCACTCTTACGACGATGTCGCAGTTCAGCTCGCCATACACTACGCCACTGTGACTACCCCGTTTATTGACCGCTGCAAACTGAATGTTTTTTTTTTGTTTTTTTTTACCTGAGAGTTAGTGTGTTGCATTATCTGGACTGATTTTCCAGTCAGGCTCATAGTGCCCCCCCCTTTTGCATATTGGTAAAAAACAAGCTTCTGCGTAAACATCACACATACTTCTGTAAATTTCACTTGGTTTTCACTTCCCAGAAACCAAAATTCGAAAATAAAAATTATTTTTTCCATTAAATTACAATTATATATATATATATATATGCAAAGCTCTTCGAACGAATTGAGCACTCTGGTTTCCAGTAAGGTATTAATGTAAACAAACGAAAGAAACTACTTGCCTTATAATTCCTGAGCTGACATGCTTCGCTTGTTGGCTGAGCGGTATGAGTCTAAGACTAACGTAAATTTGGATGGGTTTCGATCCCAGCTTCAAGCATTCTATGTGTCTAGCCACACTGAAGAGTTGTGATATAACGAAACAGTCTGTGGATGAAATATATATATATATATATATATATATTGGTAAGGGCTCGGAAGCAGCGTCTCATCTACGGATAAATGACATCAATACGCGATTAGCGAAGGCATGGACAGTTCTCGAAAGGCTATCGGTCATAAGGAAGTCAGACATATCTTTTTTTCTACACAACGGTCTTGTCAATACTGCTATATGGATGACCCACATGGACGCTGACTATACGCATAGAGAAAAAGATTGACAGCAATTACACAAGAATGCTCCGAGTTATATTGAAAAATCTAAGAGACAACATCCCACAAAACTGCTGCTGTACAGCCACGTACAACCCATCACGACATGCGGGACCATGTTGGAAAAGTAAGGACGAATTCATGAGCGACGTATTCCTGTGAACCCTTTCACACGGACTAAGAAGGTTTGGGCGACCAGCTAGAACCTATCTACAACAGCTCTGCACAGATACATAATGTAGCATGAAAGACCTGCCGGGAGAGATGAACGATAGAAACGACTGGCGACAGAGGGTCCGAGAAATCTTTACTATTAGCACGACATGATGACGATGATGATGGTATATAATATGAAATTCACCAGCTGTGACAATCAGGCTTTAGTAGGGTGTATTCCAATTCCTGCAGTAGTTATTCCTTTGAACCTGAAATCATAAAAATTGGTCAGTCATTTCATATGATGTATAGCAATAATATACTGAATTTTCAAGAGCGTTCCTTAATTTCAAATACCCATACGAAAAAAGTGTGGAAACTAATCGTATGCACCACATATTTACTGAAGACAATTTGGTCTAAAGTCTGAGAATAACAACTGGAAGCAAACGTTTTCAATATTAGCAAGTTTGTATACCGGACATTGGCCTAGGGGTTAGAGTGTTCGCCAATGGCCCGGGAGACCTGGGTTCAATCCCAGGTCGAGTCATACCAAAGACTCAAAAAATGGTACTTGATGCCTCCTTGCTTAACATTCAGCATTATAAGGTACGGATCAAGGGTAAAGTAGAGCAATCTAGGGAAAGGATTAGCACCCTCCCCTACACATTGGTGTAGTAGCTATCGAAAAGGGAGCCTTCGGGTTACCCTCGACTATGGTCGCCAACTTTACTTTACTTTTTTTACTGATAAGCAGATTCACTTAACTTCCACAATATCAAGACTAGCCAACTGTTCTCCACATGTAATGATCGGTTCTCAACCAAATATTCAAGTTCTTCTTGTTCTTAAGACCGGGACAATACCAAAATTTTCTTCAAAAAGATCGTTGGGCATCTAAAACGGCAATTTTACGCTGAAAAATTCTAATCAATTAAAAGCATAACTAGAACTTCCTAACAGTTAACAATTTTTAATTACTCAGAACATTCTGACAATCGACCTCATATATATTGTTATAATCACAACGTTTTGGCTGATATGTTGTTCAACCTTCTTCAGGTGTTTCATGTAGAACTAGTTAGTCAACACAGATTCTATAACTGGACCCTCTATCTAAACCACAGAGGTAAACTGTTCGAATTCTGGTAACCGTGACCAGGTACAAGTGTTAAGTTATAGTAAGTATTCCTCGTTAGTCTTACCTGTTGTTAGGATTGAACCTGCAACTTCTACATGATTTCACTAAGAGGCACTTTCCAACCAAATCCCTTATCCAATACGCCATGTGTCGTTGCCAAACAATTAAAAAAAACGTGATGGAGACATTAGGTTCATAAGTCCCTAAAATTCACACGGAATTGTCCAGCAAAGACACATGGTACAGTGGATAAGACATTTCCTTCTGAGTGAATTGAGAAATGTAGTTTCAATCTCAACAACAGGCAAGACTAATAAGGAATATTTACTATACCTTAATACTTGTACCCAGTCATGGTTTACTAAATTGGATCAGTCAACAAGAGTAGTAATTTACTAAGCTTGTTGCTTAGATGTAGCACAAGGCCATATGAAAGGGGCACCCAATGAGACTCTAACTCACTCGTGTAGGTTTGCTAGTCGAGCTTGCTAACCATTACACCACCAGAGGTCAACAAGAGTAGTTCAAGTAAAGAGTTCAGTTCGAGAATCTGTGTGGACTCCCGAGTTCGACATGAAACGCCGGAAGAAGGCTGAAGGACTTATCGGCCGAAACGTTGTGATCAAACCAATAAAAATAAGACAAATAGTCTGAATATCCTAAGTAATAATAGAGTGTTAACTCTTTGGAAATTCTAGTAATGGTTTTTCTCAGTTTTACCTTGAGAATCTTTCAGTGTAAAATTGCCGTTTTGGATGCCCAACTACATTCTACAACCAATTTCTCCAGGTTATCTCTCCTGTATCCTGTTTTCGCACAAAACTAATGAATGTAATATTTTACTGGTCGGCTAACATTAGTGAGACCATGTGTGATAGACTATTGGAAAAATTCGCTTATGCGTCTGTCCCTGCTTCTTAATCATCTGACTTGGATGGCCGGTGAGGCTTGTAGGGGTGCAATTGCTATTTAGTGTTGAGCGGCTTCTAAGATTCTTTTTCCATGACAGTACGCAGAATTTTTGTTTAGTTTCCATAATATCTTCGTTAAAGTCCAGGTGGTGTATATAAACAAATACTACTGACTCGGCTACAGCTAGGAAGAATTTCCATTTATTTTTTCACTGGGATCAGATTTTGATATGGTTAATAATCTGTCGATATTCGTCTATGCCTTTCCCATACACTTAGGGTGAGTTCTCTAATATAATGACTACAGTGCTGGATAGTGGAATCGTGGAAAACGAGTTCAAACTCCAGTTACGCTAAAGCGATTAGTTTCAATATTGACATGGCACGATTTTTTTTAAATCACTGCAAATATTTAATGAAATAATTTTAATAAACAGCTTACAAGACGATACGATAGTTTCTACGCAACAGTCTGACTGAATTATTGACGATCTTCACTCGAAACTTGAAATATTCTAGCCCGGTCGGTTGCTGTGGCGGCTGCAGAATACACTGACTGAATATCTACTGAGGGGTAAGACACTCCCAACGAGTATCCTGGATATGACGCCAAACAATTTGATGGCGCTTTTGAGAATGCGGAGTACCTCCTTATTGCCATTGCTCACAGATCCACTCGGGGTGGTAGAACGTGATAGGGTCCAATGTATCGGTCAAATAGAGGTAATTGTGTACTTATGTTAAACTGTATTGTTTAAAATAGAACTGTTTATACGTTTAACTCTGTGTAAGCAAAAAACAGTACTTATGCTAAACTGAATCGTTTGAAATAAGACTGTTCATAAGTACAAAAATCGATTTGGCATTAAATAACCTACAGTGGTTGATATGCCAACAAACCAAACTTAATCATCATCATCATCATATCGCGCTGGTAGCACGGATATCCCTGACCCTTTTTCGCCACTCCTCTCTATCGTTCATCGCCCTGGGTAGGTCTTCAGGACAACATCCTGTATCTTCACATAGCTGCTGAATGTATGTTCGTGCTGGTCGTCCTGCTTTTGCACGGCCATGTGTGGGGGTCCATAGGAGTGCATCATTTATGAGTTCGTCCCTGCTTCTCCAGCAGTGTCCTGCATGTCTGTTTCGTCTAACTTGAATAGTTTTCGTGATAGGGGGTAGGTGGCCGTACAGTTGGTGTCTTGTGGGGTGTAGCCGCTAGGACTTGTTTAAGATTGCACGTAGCATTCTTGTGTAATTGCCGTCTAGCTTCTTCTCCAGCCGTTTTGTTAGCGTCCATGTAGTGCATCCATATAGCAGTATCGATGTGACCGCTGCCTGGAAGAAACTGCGTTTCATTTTATCGGTTAGGTCTGATTTCCAAATAATCGATAGCCTATTGATAGCTGTCCATGCTTTCGCTAACCTCGTTTCGATGTCCTTTTCGGTTGATTCGACGCTGCTTCCTAGGTAAGTGAATTTGTCTACTAGTTTAAGAGGGGTTCCTTCTAGAGTGGAGATGTCCCCCGTTTGGTTATAGCACATATATTCCGTTTTGTGTGCATTAACATAAAGGCCTATGTTTGCTGCTGCTCGTTCCAAACTATGCAGTAGTGTTTCGGCTTGGTCAGGTGTATTTGCCAGTATCGCTATGTCATCGGCGTAGTCGGCGTCGGTAATTGTTGTTGCGGGGTACCTTCTACTTCTTTTCTTCGTCAGTTCGAAGCCATTCTCTTTGATTTTGTCAATCGATGTTCTAAGTACGTAGTCTAGACAAATGATAAAGAGGTACGGAGCTAGCGTGTCCCCTTGTAGTACTCCTGCTACAATGTCGAAGTATTCTGTGTCTCCATCTGGTGATAGTACTTTTACTTTAGTGTTGCTATAGAGAATCGTTATTGCCGCTACGGTTTCTTTAGGTATGCCGTACGCTAGTAGGATTGGTTCCATCTTTCCTCTGTGAATGGAATCGAAAGCCTTGTAAAGTCAACAAAAATTAATGTCGCTTGTAGGTTTTTTGCCCGTACACCTTCAAGGATTCTACGGATGGTTAATATTTGTGAGGTCGTGGATCTATTTCTTCGGAAGCCATTTTGGTTTTTTCTAAATATGTTGTCGATTTCGGGTTCTATGCGGTTTCGTAGTAGGGCATTGTAGATTTTGGCTGCTATGGATGTAAGTGTTATGCCTCGGTAGTTTTTGGCTAATCCGAGGTCCCCCTTTTTAGGGAAGGGGAGTATGCATCCTTTCATCCATCTATCTATCGGATTTTGATTGTATACTGCGTTGCAGTGTCGGAGCAGTATGTCATCGAATTGTCTGGTCTTCCATACTTCCGGGGGAATTTCGTCCAGCCCTGCAACTTTCCTATTTTTAATTTTTCTGAATACCGAGTCGAGTTCTTCTTGTCTGAACGGTCCTAGTTTAATGTCTAATTGTTTGCTAATTGTTCTGGTGATTGGTTCATGTGTTATTTTGGGTGGGTTTCCTAGTAAGTTTTCGAAGTGCTGTTTCCACAGTTTTATTCTTTCTTGTTGGTTTGCTGCTTTCAGTTTTGCTTTGGCTATGTTCTTTCTTCTACTCATTTCGTTTATTGTTTGTCAGGCTATCCTAGATTGTCTATCTTCCACCGAGTCTCTAATCTTATCTATCTGATTTTGAATGCATTCTGTCTGTTCCTTTATATATACGCCTGCTAATTGATATTGTGCTGTTTTTAGTTTTAAGGCATTTGTGTTTGTTGGGTTTTTTCGATAGTTTTTGGAGGCTGTTTTCACTAGTGAACGTTTTTCTCTCACCGCTAATGTTTCCCAAGGGACTCTATATTTAGTTTTGAGTTTTGTTGGAATGTATTTCGCTGCTGCCTCGAGGTGTGCATTGACGAAATTTTCATATTCGTCGTTTGGTGTACTTTTTTCCGTCTTTTCTTGTAGTGTTTCGAATCTGTTTCTTAATTCTAATACGTATTTATCTTTTATATCTCTGTTGTTCAATAGGGCCCAGTCATAGTGTTTGGTGGTCGCTGTTCGTTTGGCGTTTTTTCGTAGGCTTAACCGTATTTTCGCCGTGACTATTCGGTTATCGGTGGACACACCCTCAAAAGAGGAGTATGCCTTACAATTCATTGCACTATTTTTCCATTTCTTGTTTATAAGGACGTAGTCCATCTGAGCTTTAGTATTGTTTGCGTACGTTTATGTCCATAGTTTTCCCTCCCTTTTTTGGTAGTTTGTATTGAGGCATGCTAATCTATTTTCTATCATGAAATCTGTTAGATGTTGCCCATTCCTATTTGACGTGTTGTGGAGGCTGTATTTGTTGTTTCCTTTTTTCCCGATTTGGGCATTCATATCTCCGCCAATGACTAACACGTTGTGTTTCGGGATGCTACGCACTAATGAGGATAACTCATCGTAGAAGGTAACTAGTTCAGTTTCTTCACTAACATTGGTTGGGCTGTAGCATGAGATGATTGTTGCTCTGGGGTTGCCGTTAAAAGTAGCTGCCATCATTCTAGGTTGTATGTTCTCAACGCTATTTATCATTTTTAATGCTCTTGGTCCTATAACATTTTTTATTTCAAGCTAATCAGTTTAGTCAAACAGTTCTATTTTAAACAATTCAGTTTAGCGCAAGTTTTTGTCCACACTCAGTTTAATGTCAAAACAGCTGTATTTCAAGCAATGCAGTTTAGCATAAGTACGCAGTTTAAATATCAAAACAGTTTTACTTCAAGTAATTAAGTTTAGCATAACACAGTTCAGTTCTATTTGACCCTTACATAGGACCCTACCACTGCGGGTTAGGGTGGACCTGGGAGCAATGATAATGAAGAGGTACTCCGAAACACCCAAAGATCCAGTATTACTGGAACGTCACCATCAGATTGTTGAGTGTCATGTCTCGGACACTCGTTGGGGGAGTCTTACCGCTCTGCACAGGTGCAGTCGGAGTAATCTACAGCTCCAGCCGACTGGGCAAAGCGCAGTTAAATCTAAAAACAGTTGTATTTCAGATAAATCAGTAGAGCATAAATACGCAGTTTTGATCTAAAAATATTTCTATTGCAAGTAATTCAGTTTAGCATAAGTATGCAGTTTAAATGTCGAAACAGTTCTATTTTAAAGAATTCTTTTAGCATAAATACGCAGTTTAAATGCAAACATAGTAAACTCTTGAAACCACGGTTTAGTTCTATTTGACCCATAGATAGGACCCTATCAGGTGTTCCCACTGCGGGCCAAGATGGACCTGGGAACGATGGTAATGAAGGGGTACTCCGCATCATCCAGAGCTTTACCATGACTCGAACCTCACCATCCGATTACAAACCATTCAGGTTATATAAACAGTTCTAATTCAAACACTTCAGTTTAGCATAAATATAGTTTTTGTTTACACACAGTTAAATGTCAAAACAGTTCCATTTTAAGCATTTCAGTTTAGCGTAAGTAGAGTTTCAATATCAAAAACAGTATTATTTCAAACAATTAAGTTTCGCAAACAAACAAAAATTTCCATTTCAAACAATTCGGTTTAGCATAAGCACGCAGGTTGGTTCCATTTCACCCATGGACAGGACCCTATCCGGTGCAACCACCCTGAGCCAGAGTAGACCTGAGAGCGATGCCAATGAAAAGGAACTCTGCATTCCCCAAGAATTACTGGAACCTCACCATCAGATTGTTTAGTTTCATAGCAGGACATTCGTTGTGAGGTATCTTTCTCCTCCACAGAGGTGCCGTCGGTGTAATCTCTAGCCCCAGCCGCATGGGGCAGTATGTGTATGTGTGTTTATGTGTGTGTGATTGTGTATGACTAGTTAGCAAAAATGTAAAAAAAAATAAAAAAAAAAACAATGTAAAAAAACACCCACTTTCAAAATGTGCAGTCAAATTTTACTTCTCCATTAATAACAGATTTGTGGAAGCAATTTGAAAAGAAAAAGTAAAACTTATTCCTTAACCGATCAGGTCATGCGCTTTCCACAACAAAAATCTTAAAGCAAGAACTCAACAAATATCATTTAAAATGTCTGTGTCATCTTCTGACACAAGAATAACTGGCGTATTTAGAAGAGTGATAACTATCTATCCTGTAATACTGTAAAAACAAACGCCATTTTACGTTTCTTATGATGTCAACCAGCTCATTAACCTCGTGGGTAGAGTGTTTGGTAATGGTCAGGGAGACCTGGGTTCTATCCCAGTTCGCGTCATCCCAAAGACTTTAAAAATGATACTTGATACCTCCTTGCTTAACACTCAGCAATATATGGTACGTATCAAGGGTAAAGTAGATCAATCCAAGGAAAGGGGTAGCGCCTTCCCCGACACCTCGGCGTTGTAGCTATTGAAAAGGAAGCCTTCTGGTCGCCCTCGATTACGGTCGCCAATATTACTTACTTACTACTGATGATCTCAAATTCATTTTTCTGATAGTTTTACAAACAGTCATTTTTCTGAACAGCTATTTTGTACATATCCATAGATTGTTCAATTTTAAGCGTTAAAAGAAGAAGTGTTGTTTTATCAAGATCAACAGTTTTCAGAGCGGAATGCTAAACTTAATGAAAATTATTTGAGATTTTAAAAATAAAATGTTGATTCAAAAGAAAAAATAAGTTGTTGTTATTAAAATTAGATTGTTAAATTTAAAAAAATAATGTCTTTGTATGCTTCTGAAATTAGTATCTGTTAAAAAGACTGAAAAGATGAACAAATATTGCTAGAAAATTAAATTTATTTAAATTTCTCCACTTCAATATTCTTATTGGCCTTTTGGCTAATAAAAAAGAAATAAACAACCAACCAACCAACCAATCAAACAAAAAAAAAAACAAACAAACAAACAAACAAAAAATACAAAACAGCTAATAAAACAGATTTGGGACATCATCAAATACCTATGAACGTTGATTTTTATTGTGTTTCTATTGGAGGGAGTACCTAATTACGTAATGGTTACAGTGCTGGACGGAGGCCTCGAAGTAAACGAGTTTGACCTAAGGTCATGTGATTACGCTCTCTTTCGTACTAATACCCCGAGCAAAAGTAATGAATCCTCCTTTTTACCCCCTCAGATAAGTGTTAATTTGTGTCACTTTTATCCTTCTCCAAGGATGGCTTTGGAATAAAATAACCGACGAGAGTTAATATGCTATTAAACAAAGGAACCAATACGAATTCCTATTGAGTACAGCCCCTAAATACTTTATATATATATATATATATATATATATATATATATATATATATATATATAAATTACGAAAAAGAGTGCAATAGTTCGATATATGTTCAGTCATCGTTTATAAGCAGGACTTTGAATCCTGATTTTCATGGAAGACAAGCTTCTTTCTGGTTTCTTGTGTTAAATGGCATATCAACATTTTGTAGGTTGTTTAATGCCAAATTAATCCCTCTATAAAAACAGCAGTGGTACTATTTAACCCATAGAATGAAGGATAAAGGGGTTCATATCTTTCCCAAGGGTATTTGTCCAAAAAACGTAACAGCGTGACTGGAGTTCGAACTTGCTTACTACGCATCCGCACTCCACCACGTTAACCATTACACCACGAGGACAACCCACCTCCAAGGAAGACAGGGAATTTTCAAAGCAAATTCCGCTCACTAATTCGCAGAAAGTCAGATAGAACACTAATCAAGCTATTAGATTTACTTTCGAACTTATACCCTTTGGAAAAGTATAAACCTCTAGTAGTGGGTTAAATAGTACAAATAATTTCCTTCTACAAGGATGGCTTTGGCAGGAAATAACATAAGAAGGTTTATATACCATGAAAAAAAAAACGAACTTAACCAACATATTGTTTCTATTTGGAAGCTAAATCTTGTTAGCTTTGAATCGACATCGTTTATTTAGTAAAACAATACATACAAACATGCACATACGCTCACACACTCTTATATATAAACGCACACTTACTGACACAAAATTCGTTAGTGCACACAGACTCGATAAGAATTGACGAATTGGGAATTGCCAATCCTCTGGAAAGTCTATAAATCAATCAGAAACAATGTTGTCCAATAAAAAAAGCAAACAAATCAAGACTTTCGGATTAGGAAGGTCATGTTTTGATATGACAATCCTCAAGAAATAAAAGAAAATATTTCTCAAGTTTGGATTTGTGTTACCGCTTCAATGTTTCTTTAGAACGAAACAATTATTCCAAACATTTTGAAAAACAGAAAAATATACCATCCTTAGCTTATTTATCTTTAAATAAAAAGCTTGGAATTCTGTTTTCGAAAACTGCGTTAAAATTTACATTTAAACCTTATTTATTTAATTAGAAAAACTAGATTAAATTGAAAAAACTCCAAAAAAACACCGAGAAACTTATTTTCCTTCTTTTTTTTTTCTTCAATGCAAATGATTTTCTTGTTGTCCTTAGATAAAGGTTTCTTTCTGGCAAAAATATTGTCTCTATAAACAAAAGATCTTTTTAAAACATTGTTTTAAAAAGTTAAATACATACATTTTAAAGAGAAAAGAAAATATTTCACAGTAAATCCATTTTGTTTTGTCAAAGAAAAAAAAATGATTCCCGAGAAATGAATTTATTTCTTAAGAAAATAAATTCACATAATCTAGAAAGTGTTTTTCTTTCTTAAATAAAGATATTCTTTGCAGAAAATCTTCTTTGGATCGTTGATATTTTTGACACTCTGGATTACTTTCCAGTGACTTTGCCCGTACAAGTTGACGAGTTATGTCCCATCGTGTCTCATTCAGTTTCTGTGTTCAATTTAGAAATGATTTAGAAAAATGAATACATTGAAAAAAATTAATATATCGTATGGATTTAAAGATATTTTTCATTCATGAAACGTTTGAACGACTTTTTGAACAAATTGCTTTTGTTTTTATTTTGTAAAGAAAGACACATCATTTTCTAACATAAGAACGTTTTTTTAACGAGAGCCCAATGGAACTTTCCGATAAAACGTATTTTCAACAATTTTATATTCATAGCAGGAAGTTGAAAGATGTTCTATATATACTAGTTAAAAAAGACAATAAAAAAAGGGGGAAAATAAAAGAAAAACAATTTTGATTTAAGGAATGGTGTCACAGAATTTATGGGAAGTAAAACAGATATGTAATGTTATCGATAAATACGTAGACACTTATACAGACCCACGTACCGACACACACACACACACACACATACATATATATACATATATATATATATATATATATATATATATATATATATATATATATATATATATATATACGTGGTGCCTTCAATAAGTTTCCAGACTTTTTTGTACAGGCATTTAAATTTGTCGTAGACTCTTGAAAATTTACTATGTTATTGCTATATATGTTAAGAGATGACTGACCATTTTTTTTTTTATTTCAGGTTCAAATAAACAGCTACAGCAGGAATTGGAATACACCCTACTAAAGCCTGATTGTCACAGCTGGTGAAGCTCAAAAATGCAATCTGACATTTTAGAAGAAGGATATGCAATATAATTCTGTTTTAAACTTGGAAAAAATGCCAGAAAAACGTATGGAATGCTTCAGACTGATTTTCAACAATCTTGCATGAATCGAGCCTGAGCTTTTGAGTGGCATAAGAGATTCAAGGTAGGTAGGGAGTCTGTGAGGGATGATGAGAGGTGTGGGAGGAGTAGTGAAGTCAATACACAAGAGTTGACTGTCCAAAGGGTTAGGGTTCGGGTTAGTATGTTGAGGTTTTAAAGGAGTTCAGGAAGAGATTCCGTCAGAAGAGACCAGCACTCTTCAAATCGGGTCAGTGGCATTTCCACCAGGAAAATACACCAGTCCAAAACTCCATCCTTTTCACAGACTATTTGACCAAGATGAACATAAAGACAACTCCTCACCCTCCCTATCGTCTAGACCTTGCTCCCTGTGACTTTTGGTTATTCCCTAAGCTCAGAGGCTGTCGTTATGAGACAATTGAGGAGATGAAAGAGGCTGTGACGAAGGTCAGTGACACGCTCACACAAGAGGACTTCGATGGGGGCTTCCAGAAGTTGTTTAATCTGTAGAACAAGTGCATTGCAGCCGGAGGAGATTACTTCGAAGGGTACTAGAGTTTCAGGTGTGTACTATCGATAAAACTGCCCATACAAAAAAAAAACCTATTGTATGCCCGTCGTATATATATATATATATATATATATATATATATATATATATATAACTGCTGCTTGATGAGCCTCGATTTACCCGACTATGCAACCAACAGCTCGTTGGATATGTGTTTTATATATTTGCTCTCTAAGTGATATTAAGCTCTCTTTATTTATTAATATAGAAACGTATATATATATATATATATATATATATATATATATATATATATATAAAGTTTGTGCGTGTTTATATATATATATATATATATATATATATATATATATTATTGATGTATTTTACTATCCAAACTCCCTACTTATAAAGCTACGTGTCTGGTGTATGGCACTAAACTGCATCTTTTTTTCTTTTTGTGAATGTGATGGACAAATTTATTGTCTTCACTCCCAGGTCCACTCTAACCCTGAGTTGTTGAACTTGTTTGTATCCTATCTATGCGTCAAAAAGAACTGTTTTGCCATTTTACTGTATGCCCAGTTAAATTGATATTATAGTGTTACATGACTTTACTGGAAACCATTTAACTGTAAAAAAAGCTATTGGTTTTTGCAATACATGAGGCCATTTAATTCTATGCGAACAAATAATTAATATTAGATAGAACTATTCGCGTTTGATAGCAATATTTCAAACCAGTGAGCAAGTAAATAAAATCAGTCTTGTTTTAAAAGATGTTACGGACAAACTATTTTACTTATATATATATATATATATATATGTGTGTGTGTGTGTGTGTGTGTGTGAATTTTGGCAGCATTTCTTCATTGATTCATATTTGATTAAACATAATTGACATTTTTGTCTACATAGTTTTGGTTAATCCTTTTGAATTGCCGTATCGGCAATTAGTTATTTCCCAAGTACTTTCAATCCAACTTTGGGCCATCATCAGAAGAGGATGTATTAGAAAAGGGATGTAACTTTTGTTCGTACATTACTACTTTGTAAACATGAGCGTTTGTACTGTTGATGTTATCATTACTGAGTGTAAATTGTCTCTTCTCGAAATTACGTCTGTATTACAAAGTGCTGTTATATTTATGAGCTGCAGGATCATGGAGTTTAAAATATGTATATTTAGACAGCATTTCTTCATTGATACATATTTGATTGACATAATCCTATTTACCAACCCCTCCGCTCGGGCAGGATATGACACAAGGTCAATCTTTAAGCGGAGTTTAACAAGTTTGAATTCAGAGTTTTCTTTCTCCTAGACTAGTAGCCTCACCAAGGCCGAAGAACCCAGTCTGTCCTACTATTTAGCCATAGCTGGAGGGAGAATAATTGGATTCATACTGTTCCCAAGAGTATTAGTGCTATCTGAAATGTAATGTCTCGTCCAAGATTTGAACACGTGTCGGCGTGTTCAATTCCTACGACGATATTTGATTGAACATAATAGACATTTTTTGTCTACATATTTTTTGTTAATCCTTTTGAATTGCTGCGTTGATCTTATAATATTCAGCGGCAATTGGTTGATAAACCTTCCATAATTAGTTATTTCTCATAAGATCGATACGATAATGCGAAAGTATTAACCAAAAAATATGTAGACAAAAATGTCTATTATTATCAGTCAAATGGGGTTGAGCTCTCTGGCGAAGGAATTGTCGGCCACCGTTAGCGTAATGCAAGGCTCTTCGAAAGAATTGAGCTCTCTGGTAGCTGGTAGCCTATGAAAAAATGTAAACAAAGGCTACTGCTGCTGTTTGCTAAATACAAAATACCTAAAAATTCCCTCAGCCAACGTAGTCCGCTTGTGGCCGTGTGGTCTGAAGCCTTAGTCTATCGTAAAGTTAGATGGGTTTGGATTCCGGCATCGAGCGTCCTGCGGGTCTAGCCACACTGAAGAGTTCTGATAGAACAAAACAGTCTGTCTGGGGATGATATATATATATGTGTGTGTAGAAATAGGATTGGGCTTTAAATCCCCGACAAGAATTGACATGCGATAAAACCAACCAACCAACGATGAGACGATGCAATTCGCCTTTGTATGTATGTATGTTTGTATGCCCCAATTCGTAGTGAACCATTTTGTACTTAGGAAACTAATTCTTGGAATTGTGCGACATCTCATTGAAATTAATAAACCAATAGTTTTTCAGCCGCATATATGAATGAGCAATTTGGATTTTGTTTGGAAAAGCTCGGTTATTTTATCTAAGGGAATCATTTATAAAAATATAATTCAATTTAAATTTCAATGAATTGCTGAAACTTAATCATTGTTATTTTTCGAAAGATACTTGGTAAAGAGAATCCAATTTTTAAGGTAATTGAATTCATTTAGAAAATGGAGGGTTCATTAATATTTTCATTATTTACAGCCGTGCGCACTTTGGGTGGTGTTAAAGCCACATCAAAGCAAAAAGCTTAATCAGTAGTTATTTTAAATGATTCAGCAACATAAGATTACATTCTTATGTGTAATTTGCGTACTGAGATTTTAACAAATACAAACATCCGGATATTATAATATTTTGTTTTTAATTGGGTATATTTTTATTGGTTTAAATTCTTTGTAAAATGATTAATCAACCTTCGTGATTATCTAATGACAAAGCCATCCTTGTAGAAAGGGAGTCATTCAACCAATTACAGGGGAGGAAAGTGTTTATTCTTTCCCCAAAGTGCATTAGTCCAAATGTGAACGTCATTGCGCGAGTGAAATTCGAACTCGGTTACTATGATGTCACACAACAGCTCGTTAACTACTACGCCAAGGGGAGTCTCTCAAAATTTTTTGTTGTATTTTATATTAATATTTATTCTTGCTATATTTGCATCGTTGTATTTCTCAGAATTTTAAGAAGATGAATTTGAATTATTTTTTGATATTATCAACATATTTTTTAAAACCAATTGAAAAAAAGGATAATTTGGAATTCACGTGATTTCATTTATATCAGGTATGGGTTACATTCCACTCTCTGGCCAAACAAACGGCAACGCATAATATATATAACAATATATATTTATTTACTCGACGGACGCTTGTGTGAAGTAGGATCAATCAGGAGAGGAATTAGAATCGTTCGTCTATGAGGCTTGGACTCTTCGACGTAAGTAGACGATGGCCGAGACAACGCACACGGGGCAACGACGGGACAAGCTTTCGTGAACTGCGGAACTTTTCGTGAACTGCGGAACTTTTCACTCTCTTCCGTTCAATTCGACAGCTCTATATTACCTTCAAACTCCCACGCGGAGATATGGAGACGCCTCCGCACCCCTGCAATTTTTTTCCGATATCTGATCATCGGGATGTGTCACTTCCGTCTTCTTTGGAATGGCATGTGTGATTGTCATCGAGCGGAAATAACTGTCATGCAGTTCACAAGTCACTCTCTTCCGGTGCATCAGTCTATGACTGTACCGCAGGATTTTACCTCTGTCCTATATTGTCAGCCAAGCTCGCCCACGCCAGTGGAATATGCAACTTCCGCGTCTTTGGAATGCAGTTCGCAGGTCACTTTCTTCCGGTGCATCACTTTGTGACGGCACGGTGAGATTTTTTACTTTGTCTCATATTGTTAGCCAAGCTGTATTTTACATATGTAAATAATGTTACTTTATCAGTAAGGATGTCATAATCTTGTTCAAGAATGCTCCGAATGTCTCTCTGCAGAGGTGCAAGACCCCCACCCCTCTCCGTGTGTTCTGGATATGATACTGAACTGAATCTGATGGTGAGACTCCTGTCCTGGATCTTTGGGGAATGTTGGATATCCCTTCTTAGTCATAACCTCAAGGTTTACCCTGTTCTGGAGTGGCAGTACCTAGTAAGGTCCTGTCTAGGGATCAAATAGAACGGTTTAATCATTTACTATACTTGAAACCATTTCACTGTGTGTAAAGTAATAATTTGTATTCAATGGAATTATTAGATCTTGATAATAATCTCTGAAACTATGTGACTGAGTACAGATAGAATTATTGTGCCATTACACTCGCTTTCGCCAAGCACGGGGCGATTCTACTTTTATTCTGCAGTCTTTTATGCTTGGATGGTAATGTCCTTGGATTAAACGATCAATCTGCTCACATGTTTTTGATCCAAACAGCAGATCAATCGCTAATCGGAGTCGCTAGTCGGTTAGTGGACGGATGAGACCGCACAGTTAGAAGATAGTTTGGTTTGGGTTTTATGGCATGTCAACTTTTGTAGGTTATTTAACGCCAAATCCATTTTATGTAAATAATCTGTTCTTTTTAAAACAATTCAGTTTAGCATAAGTACACAGTTTACTGGTAAAAAACATTTCTATTACAAACTATTCAAGCAGTTATATGTAACAATTCAGATAAGTGCAAATACAGTTTTAATGGCAAAAAACAGTTCTATTTCAAATATTTCAGTTAAGTATAAGCACTTAGTTTAAATGTAAGTACGGTTTAATTGTCAAAAACATTTTTATTTCAAGCTATTCAGTTTATTCAAACAATTCAGTTTAGCATTGGTATGTTATTAGTTCTATTTAACCCATAGATATGGCCCTATCAATTGCTACCACTCCGGGCCAGAGTGGACCTGGAAGCAAGGCAATAAAGGGGTACTCCGCATTCTCCAAAGCCCCAGCACCGCTGGAACCTCACCATCAGATTGTTTAGTGTCATATCCAGGACACTCGTTTTGGGGGGTCTTACCCCTCTGCAGAGAAGCAGTCGGTGTATTCTACAACCCCAGCCGACTGAGCAAACAGTTAAAAGAGTTTTAAAAAAGTCGAACACCAAAGAACAGAGAACAGGACACGACCTTTTAACGAAAACAATATTTAGTTTAGTCTTTAAAATGGTACATACGTCCATTCTCCCCGGTAAATTATTTCTAATTTACGAAACAACGGCTCATCAATTTTTTAGCGTTCAGAGTGAGACACAAGGCCTCTCAAATCATCTTATTAAACGTAGCCTTTTCTTATTCTTACTTTGTATTGTCTCGTCTATTGTTTTTGCTTCTATAGATTTCTTGGGTGTCTGGTAAAAGGTGATCTCAGACAGCGTATTATATTTACTTTTCTAAGTCTTTTGCTTCTGGCTTCTCTTCGTAAGGGATTCTGTTAAAAGGTTAAAACAGACTATCAAGGAGCCTCCTAGGCGTTTCTTGCTGGTCTCTTCAAAGTATCATATTATCTCGATTCTCCTTTGCTTCCTTATTTCCACGATTCTGGTACAGCGTCATCTCAATTCAAAGCATTGTATTATCAGTTCCTCGTCGCTTCTTTACTTTCGCGAATCTGATACACGGGTGTCTCTAAATATCGTATTATATTAGTTTCTTTTTGCTTCTCCCTCAGTGCAGTCTGTTGCTACGCCATCTCGAAATAAACTATTATCTCAGGCTTTCTTTCTCTCTCTTAAAGTGTCATATTATATCAGGCTTTTCTTCGCCTCTACGCCCAGGACAGTCTGGTGCCAGGTCCCAGCACCGGAGACACATGAAGTCTAGTTGCTGCTTTCGTCGGTCTCCGCTGGTCTCTTGCAATAAACGAAAACCTCAGCTTATATATACTTTATGGTTTGGGGATCTATTGATATAAATTTTCTCCTAATTTTGTTTTCAATAGTTATTTCCGCGTTCTCGATCCCTTCTACCTACAGTACTATATTTCCTTTCATTTCTACACAAAGGTGCCGGCCTATCCTCCAATTTCTTAAATATTTAACTTTAACATATCCCCCTACACCAGTGGGCAGTTGATTTGCCCCTTAGACTAGTGACTTTAGAGGTTTTTTTTCTTATAATGATAAACTAACATTTTTCATGCTTCATTTTTTGGAAAAAGAAGTTATCCAATTTTTTTGTTTCCAAATGACAACTGTCATCAACCACCTGGCTCTCATCATAACTGGCTTGATCCCTAGTGGATTTCACGTGAAACAAACCAACTTTCGTCTGACACTTTTCAGACAAGACAATATATTTTTCCACGCTACATGATCATAAAAATAACGTTTTCGACTAATTCTCATCTAATGAAAAGGCAAGAAAAAATATATCTACGATTTGCTCTTTATTGACGCACTTAATTATTCTTGCAAAATCCAATTCCGATAATTTCACTTTTTGTAATGTACCCACTTCATTCTTTTGAAATTCATTCCTGTAAATTCTTTTATTTTCTAGTTAATGAAGATTTCGGCTAGGTTCTCATTATTACAGTTAGATAGCTATACCCGAAACTATTCAACTGCGTGCAAATAGAGCTATGACTATTAGATTGCAAAACGTATAACCATTTAACCAATTAATCAAATAATTAATATTAAATAGGCTTATTAGTGTTAAATAGCTATCCTTGAAATAATTTATCTATGTGGAGACAATAAATAACAAGACCATTCAATTGTGAGCAAAAAAATGTGAGCAAAAAAATTGTGAGCAAAAAAATGAGCTCTGGACAGTTTAAAAAACTATCTGCAAAATATTCATTTACAAATTATATATATATATATATATATATACACACACACACACACACACACATATATATATATATATATATATGTGTGTGTGTGTGTGTGTGTGTGTGTGTGTTTGAATAAATAATAAAGACGCATTTTGTCTATATAATTTTATTAGGGGCCTTTCAAGTTTCTTGCTAAGTGTTTTGGTTTCTGCTTGGTATTGGTGGATGAATTTACCAAAATTGTCCCGTGCGCTTTCGGATCTTTCATAGGTCATAATCAAGGTTTTTTTTTTGCCAGTGTAAACTGTATTTTCTAAGAGTTTTGAAAATGTTTTTTTTTGTTGTTTTTCTTCATAACTTTACAAATTACATAAACGCAAAGTTAGATAGAACTAACATGATGATATGTATGTATATATAAATATATTACCCTGATTTGGCATTAAATAGCCTGAAATGAACGATATACCCAAAATCCCAACCAACCAACCAACCAACCAACTTATCAGTGTGATCAATGACCCAAATGGATATATGTAGCATCGTTACCTGCATGATCATATTTGATGAAGGTTTCATTTCCATCTATGTGTCGGTAGGATTATAAGCTTTGAGCTGCTATATAGTTGAGGCTACCATATCGGCTCTGGAAGGAAACGCACAAAACAAAATTTGACTTATAATATTTGATCCATTTGCTCTTTTTTTCTATCCATTTGAAATACTGAGACTCTAAAAACACTAAGAAAAAGATAGTGAACAGCATGTAGTAGCTACATGTTCTTTGAGGGTTCTTCTCGTCTCTTGAGTTCACATACTAGTCGTTAGACGAGAGAACGAGCGAGAATCACGAACAACGCTTGATATTTACGCACTGACATTAACAGAAGAATCAACCCTTACTTTTAATTCGGTTGGTTGGTACTTGAAATCGTGACCTGGAAAGATCTGACACGGAATCTGGGGTCAAGTGTATCATGTTTCCAGGGAGATTATACTCTGTCAACTCGCTTGCCCCGATAGCAATTCGTTTCTAATGCTACAAGCTGAGTAGGTTTGTTAATATATTTTGCATGTAAAGATATGGAATAACAAAAAAAAAAAAAGGTCACCATTGAATATTTCTGAATAAATTTTGTCATTTCTACTTCTCAGAATTAGAGGGCTGGAAATCAAACCTGACCGATAAAATGAAACGCAGTTTCTTCCAGGCGGCGGTCGTGTCGATACTGCTGTATGGATGCACTACTTGGACACTGACTAACCGGCTGGAGAAGAAGCTCGACGGCAATTATACAAGAACGGCCACCTACCACCTATCACGAAAACTATACAAGCTAGACGAACCAGACATGCCGGACACTGCTGGAGAAGCAAAGATGAGATCGTAAGTGATGTGCTCCCGTGGACCCCGCATATGGCGAATCAAAAGCAGGACGACCAGCTGGAACATTCATACAGCAGCTATGTGATGATACGGGATGTAACTCCGAAGACCTGCCGAAGGTGATGAATGATAGGGAGACGTGGAGAGAGAGGGTCAGGGATATCCGTGCTAGCCGCACGTCATGATGATGATGACTTGTGGTGCAACGTCTATCCTCATTTAAAATAAACTTGGAAAACAGAGTCCCATCCCTGGACGGGGTTATTTTCCTTTTATTTTGAAATAATGCCTTTGGGAAAAGTTATAAAACTTGAAGAAATTTTGTTAAGGAACTGGTGATCCTGTTTCCCCGAAAATCAGTAGCCCCTTGGGGTCACATGGCGTCCATTACAAAAAAAAGAGCTCCACAGGAGATTCTTCCTCTCACTTCCTCTCCCACCGCTGTTAGCAACAGGTGCATTCGTAGCAGCCCTTGGCGGCAAACGTATTTGGTACCTTCCACCAGCCCGGGCCCAAGAGCGACGAACGCACGTACTGAGTTAAAAGGAACAGGACACACAGCTAAGTTCCAGCCGGCATTTCATCTGCAAACCTAACCAAATCTTACCAAACCTTCACATAACCTACCTAACCTTACCAAACCTTACCTTACATTAAAACTTTACCTTATAACAACCTTACAACTAAACCTTACAAAACCCTACCATCTATCGGAACCTTGAACTCTTTTTTGAACTCTTCATATTCGTTGTTCCATTTGGTGTAAAACCCTATTTATTGTTGTTGTTGTTGTATATAAATTTTGTTACATTAAAAGTCGTTCGTCTCCTTTCTTCAAAAGCTGTCACCAAAAATCCCCATAAACTATTTAACCTTCCCAATACAGCTATCAGCAAATAGTAGGACCGAGTGTGTTCCTTAGTTTTGTTAAGGCAACCAGACAAGGGAAAGGACAAATCTGAATTCAAATAGCAATACTCCACTTAAATTGGCCTTGTGTCACATCTTGCTCCGACCGTAGTGTCTATATATATATATATATATATATATATATATATATATATATTTCAGAAAAGCCAAAGGAATATCTTAAAGACTTAATTTGAAAATGTACATTTAAATTATAAAGCATCAGCCCATATCCGTTTTCTAAAGAAATTACATTTTATAAGGTGACCCAAAACGTTTTCCATATTTTGATACCGTGAGATACAAATCGGCAGCTCCGAAATTTTTTTTTCCCAAACAGAAAAGGTGACGAACTACATTAGACAGAGAAATGCGTAGTTTGCCTGATAAACTCGGAATAAAATTTGCGTCTTTGGTTTAGAGCTTTCGCTCAGAATCAACGCTTTTACGCCTACCTGACCTTGCCTGAATATGTTAGTTCTTTCAAACTGAGCCAAATTTTTTCAGTAATCTGTTTATCATACTGTAATCAACTGTGCCTTCAAATTTCTCATAACTAATATTCTTGCTTAAGTACGCGGCCATATAGTTTAGTTTGAATTCGTTGAGCATAAATTTCCGAATTAGACCTGCACGTACATCTGCGCAGCTTTCACATAACACACGCAATGAAGCAATTCAGAGGCTGTGTGAGAAGTAACTACTGCAATAACACCTTAAATAACTTCAAACACAAACAAACCGCTAACGACCATGTTTCAAATTATTCCAACGAGTGTCCTAGATATAACACTAAACAATCTGGTGGTGAGGTTCCAGTGATGTAGGAGGTTTGGGGAATGTGGAGCACCCCTTCATTGCCATCATACCCAGGTACACACTTTCTAACTTTCTTAAGTCTATTTACCAAGTAGTGCTTATGTTGAAGAAATAACCAGGTTATAATTTTAAATAGCCAATAATTATAATTCTTTGTTAATTATTGAACAGTTTTATTTGATCCATAGATCCGACCTTAACAAGTATTACTATTTAAGGTCAAACTTGACTTGGGAGTAAAGGCAATGAAGAGGCACTCAACATTCCACAAAACTGCGAGATTGGAGCTTCACCATCAAATACAGTTTAATATCCTCCCCAGGACATTGGATACCGCAGCTTATCCATTTGCAGAGGTGCAGTTAGCGTATTGTATAGCTCCAACTGTCAAGTATTCTTTTTTCATTGTTTTTAACTCCCAATACATGACATGAAATTACACGTTATTATTAAAAATCCACATTTCTCTGTATCAAAGTCTCCTTTTCGAATTTCTTTAAATAATAATTGCCCAGTCAGCTGGGGCTTTAGAGTATGCCGACTGTTCCTCAACAGAGGGATAAGACACCCTCAACGACTGTCCTGTATATGACACTAAACAATCTGACGGTGAGGTTCCAGTAATGCTGGAGTTTTAAGGAATGCGGACCAACCATTGATTGTTCACAAGTTCTCTCTGGCCCGGAGTTGTAGCAGTTGATAGGTTCCTATCTACGGGTCAAATAGAACTAAAACGTTTACTTATGCTAAACGGAATTACTTGAAATAGAACTGTTTTAACATGTAACCGCGTACTTATACCAAACTGAATTGTTTAATATGGGACTGTTTTTGACATGGAAACTGTACTTAAGCTAAACTGAATTGTTGGAAATAGAACTGTTTTGAGATTTAACTGGGTGCAAACAAAATCTGTACTTATGCCAAACTTAACTGGTTGAATTAGAACTGTTGAATAATCTGAATAGCTTTAAATATAAATGTTTTCGACAATTAAATTGTGTACCTATCCTAAACTGAATTGCTTGAAATAGAACAGATTATTTGCACAAAAATGAATTCGGCAATAAATACCCTACAAAGGTTGATATCCAATAAAATCCAACCAATCAACCAACCAACTTTAAATATTAACATGCTTAGTCGGTTAGGCTTAGAAAACACTCCAACTATCCTCTACAATTGCGGGGAGTATTTATAACCCCTCCTATACAGTATACTAAACTGCGTCAGATAATCTGTCTTACCCCACCCCCGTATAGATGCAGTCAGTGTATTCTACAGCCCCAGCTTACTGGCAAACCATCATATGAGAACAATGTTTCGAACTCGTGCCGGACTTTTGGGAAAGATATGGACATTCTTATTCCACCAGCTATTGGTTCTACTTAGAAAACGCTAGCACTGCCCTCTACAGTGGCGGGAGTCTTGAACCCTCACCTACAGAGTATACTAAACTGTGTTAGATTGTGAGGCTACAGTTCTAGAGATCCTGGGAGTACCATTACTTTCAGATCCTCTCTAGCCCGGTGTGATAGTATTTGTTACGTTCCTATAGATGGGTCAAATAGATATGTTTAAAATTATCCGTATTCGATTGGACCGTATAACAAAAAAACAAAAAACAAAAACCAAAAAAACAAAAACAAAAACAAAACTTTTTAGCAATAACTACACAAAATATGTAAATATGAACATACCATTAACACGTGGAAGTTCCCTGGCGCAGTGGATAACATGCAAGACGGTAAAATCTAAGTGAGTTCGAATTCCAGTCACGCTCTTACGTTCACTTTCAAAGAAATACCCTTGTGAAGGGTATGAACCCGCTTTATACCCGTAGCTATGGGTCAAATATTATAAATACTGCTCTACTGGAGGGATAGATTTGGCATTGAATAATCCACGAAGTTTGATCTGCTATTAAAAAACCAAATGAAGCCAAACAGATCCAAGATATGAACACAGCTCCCAAAACTTCAAGCATAAAATAATGTTGGCAGGTTGACATGTTATTAAACTTAATCAGTCAATCAATAGATCATTCAGGATTTAAAAAATCGGTTAATATCTGTTGCCCAGTCGGCTTAGACTGGAGAATACAACTGCTTCCCTGCAGAGGGGTAAGACTCCCTCTCCAATGAGTATTCTTGTATTACACTGAACAATCTGCTGGTGATTCTTCAGTAATGCTGGAGCTTTGGGAAATGCAGAGTATCTCTTTATTGCCATTGATGTCAGGTCTACTCTTGCCCGGGTTGGTAGCACCTGATAGTGTCCTACCTGCGGATAAAAAAAAGTAAACTGTAAACTTATGCAAACATGAATTGTTTGGAAAAGAACTGTTTTTGACATTCAAATGAACTGTTTTGACATTTAACTGTGAGTAAACAAAAAACTATGCTTATGCTACACTGAATTGTTTGAAATAGAAATGTGTTTTGACATTGAAATTGTGTTTTTATGCTAAAACTGAATACATTCAAATAGAACTGTTTATATGTATAAAATGTATTTGGCATTAAATAACCTTTAATTGTTGATATGCCATAAAACCCACCCAAAACCAGTCATATATATTTGTTAAATATGTATAAAGAAAAGTTGGCATTAAATAACCTACAATGGTTGATATGTCATAAAACCAAACCAAACCAAACCAAACACCTGTTGAAATCGGAATGGTATAGTGTCTAAAAAAATCATCAAAATTACAAAAATCAGGATTGTAGTTCAAAAGATAAGTATCTTGAGAGAAATAACATTTCTTTATGCATACCTCAAAATAAAGAAGAAATACGTCTTTCGGCAATTATGTTTAATCAGTGGTAAATGATAAAATCTTGATCGATATATTCTGACCAATGCTATTGTGGATTTCTTCTAATTTCCCAACTAGCGATTCCGACATTTTCTAATCGAGCACTAATCGAAATTTAACAGTTTACTGGTGTTTACATTTAATATGGATACTGAACCCCGGTTAATAGCTCCCGGGTATTGTTTTTCCATTATTATTATTCAGTTGGGAGAATATTACTCAACAATCTCTATAATTCAAGATGATTGGCCATTGCAACAGATGGAATAATCAGATACCGGCAAACATTTTGTCTGGATTTATTGTCTGGATTTCAATGAATTAGAAATTACGCTTGTATTCATGTGTGAGTGTGTTGTGTTCTGTGAGTGGGAGTGTTTGAGCGAATGCTTTTTTACGTTCTTAAGCCTACATAGCCTAATCAGTCTTGATATGTATTCTTAAACTAAAGGCCGTCGATCATCGTTTATGACAGAAAACGGTCAGGATTAATACCAAATTAATAAGACTAATATAACAACGGTTTATGTCATTTTACAAACACACACACATACACATTCACAAACATACACAAATGCATATAAACAAACATCCAAATACACACACTAACCTAATTATATATCTGTGTGAGTGTGAGTGGAATAAAAACAAGTATCTCTTAAAGTCAAGTTAGGTACAAGGCCACATTCTTGTAATTCTCGGTAGTGAAATTGCAGAGACAAGCAATAAAGAGAGGAAGAAATGAATAGATACGAGGATCATTAAGTTTCCAGACTTTTTCGTATACGCACTTTTATTGATATTACACACATGAAACTCTAGTTCCCTTCGAAGTAATCTCCTACGGCTGCAATGCACTTGTTGTACCGTTCCAACAACTTCTGGAAGTCTCCATGGAAGTCATCTTGTGTTAGAGTGTCAATGACCTTCGTCACAGCCTCTTTCATCTCCTCAAGTGTCTCATAACGACAGTCTCTGAGCTTAGGGAATAACTAAAAGTCACAGGGAGCAAGGTCTGGACTATAGAGAGACTGAGGAACTGTCTTGATGCCCAAATTGCTCAAATAGTCTGTGACAATGATGGAGTTGTGGACTAATGCATTGTCCTGGTGGAAATGCCACTGACACGATTTGAAGAGTGCAGGCCTCTTCCGACAGAATCTCTTCCTGAACTCCCTTAAAACCTCAACATAACCCTAACCCTTTAGCCAAAATCTCTCAACATCCCTCACCGACTCCCTGCCTTACTTGAATCTCTTATGCCACTCATAAACTGATTTTCGATTCATGCAAATTACTCCAAAAGCAGTCTGAAGAATTTCATATGTTTCTGTGGTATTTTTTTAAAGTTTAAAACAGAATTTTATTGGATATCGTTCTTCTAAAATGTCCTCACGTCCAGGTTGCATTTTTTGAATTCACCAGCTGTGACAATCAGGCTTTAGTAGGGTGTATTCCAATTCCTGCTATAGATGTTTATTTGAACTTGAAATCATAAAAATTGGTCTCTCATCTGACATCATACATCAGATGTGTAGCAAATAACTTACAGAGTTTTCAAGAGTCTACGACAAATTTAAATGCCTGTACAATATAGCCTGGAAACTTATTGAAGGCACCACATATCGTCATAATTATCCACATCTAACTGATTGTACGGACTCCCTTGACTCTCTGTTCCTCTGTCTCTCTATCCCTCTCTTTCTCCATTTGTTCCCATCATGCATGGCTCCTGGCAGTTCCTCTAGTATGCCGAAATAGAAAATAATATCCGAAACGATTGATAACAAACGGTTGAAAAATCATATTCCAAATAGGGATTGTTATGATCAGATTAAAATATATGAATCTTCGTTTGTCTGAACGTCTAAAAAGTACATTATTTACATTTTTCGGACTATTGTCCTCATCTTTGTCACCATGTTTATCACAAAGTTTCGGCCGTTGTACGCTCCGGCCTTCTTCAGGTGGTTGGAATGTCAAACTTAACCCTTTATTTCATAGACTGTTCCAGTTCCATGAGCTTGTATAATTAATGTTAGTTATCAGTTATCTACTATTTATTTTCCCCTCTGAAAATTCCAACCACTCGAAGAAGGCTGGAGCGTACAACGGCCGTAACGTTGTGATAAATATGCGACCAAAATGAGGAAAATAGTCCGAAAAATGTAAATAATGTACGTAATTTCTCAGAAATATAGACAAAGTCTGAAAAATAGTTTTCTATTTTATGATATTTTTCTATTTAGTGATTTTCTTTGATGTTTTATGATGTTTAAACGAGCATTCTTTTGACTATTGTTTTGATCAAAATTTAACAAAAAACATTTATTAATTTTCTTTGGGACACCTAAATCAAATATTTGTGATAATCCGTGTTAAAATCCTATCTCTCATCAATGAAGTAGAGTGACACAAGTGAGATTAAAAAGTTAAAGTACCAGTATTTTTGAAGCAATGACTAAAAATGACCCTCTTCATTCACCAATACTGCAGGTTATTCCTTGGAATTTATCAAAAGAGACAGACAATAAGGGTAAACTTAGAAGACTTCAGCTTTTGGAATACTGAAAAGGAATATACAAAAATATAAGTGTTATTTCTTATACTTATTCTCAGAAAGATGAACGCATTGTAACACTATAAAGGTGGTCCTCTAAGCAGACGATCCCTTTGTCTGTTTTGGCGGAAAACCAGACAAAAGGGTTTGGACTCGAGATCTCAACGTGACCGGAAGTAGGAAGGGAACGCCAGTCAGAGAGTGAGACAAAGGGACTGAGAAGAAGGTAGTTGGCGAAAGGTGACGCGAGTGGCGAGTCGAGACCAGACAGCAGAAGTGACCAGTCGGCATGAGAGAGAGTCCAGAGCAGTGAGGGAGACCGGTCAAGATGGGTTGGCATTCCTAGTAGCGTTGTAGAATTTTCGCTAGAATCCACGCAAGCATTAGTCTACATATGCACACGGGAAATGCAGAGTGTTACATCACTCCCTCTCTTGCACTTTGAGTTAATCCAAGCCTTGATTGTATTTCTTGTAGCTATGAAGAAATGTTCGATGCCTCTATCGGAACCTCTAGTTGATCACCTGCCAAGAAGCGAAATGGTTCGAAGAAGTTGACGTATTCTGGGGGGGGGGGTATCGTCACAGCGTATTGTGAAACTAAAAATGATGCATGGATGAGAATATTGTTTGATCCTAGATTTTAAAAATGACAAAAAAACCTTCAAAAACTTCCAAGGATATTTTGAATTTAATTCAAGTTAATTCAAGCTTTTCATTTTCAGAAGGAAATTAGTGTGAAAAATCAATATATGTTATCTAGATTAAAAGTCTTTTCATCACCAAGTTGTGAACTTATTGTTGGATCTACATATATCTATTTTTTCGTATTATTTCTCTCCTTGCAAGTCTTTCGCTCCAGTATTTACTGGTGTTTTTCGCCGGTGTTTGAGAAACAATTAATCTTTACGATTATTATTGTGATTATTGATATCCTTTTCGAGTTTTTCACACCAGCGATATCCGATAGTCTCCAGAAATCTACACAGTATCCTGGATGATGTCAGTGATGCAGTAGTTTGGATGGTCTCCACTCATCCCGTTATTTCCCAGTCCTATAGTCCTTGTACCAATCCTTTGGTGACTGTACAAAGAGCATCAATTGCCAATGGTTTAACCGTCCCTTTCATAGTTTTTTTTCCATTCCCTAGAAAGGTGCAGGAAATTCTTCTTCTTTTTGCTTTCTTCTGTTTTACTCTGTGGTCCACTGGGACAGCAAAGTCCACCATTTTACGCATTCTAAACAATTCAGTTTAGCATAAATACGCATTTTAAATGTATAAAAACAGTAAACTCCAACCACCGTTTAGTTTTCTATTTAACCCATAGATAGGACCCTTATCAGGTGCTACCACTCGGGGTCAAAGTGGACCTGGGAGCGATGGCAGTGAAGGGGTACTCCGCATTCCCCAAAGCTCCAGCATTACTGGAACCTCAGCGTCAGATTGTTTAGTGTCATATCCAGGACACTCGTCGGGGGTGGAGTCTTACTCCTCTGCAGGGAAGCAGTCGGTGTATTCTACAGTCCCAGCCGACTGGGCCAACTCGAAGAAGAACCAAAGAATTCACTCAAAACAAAAATAAATTAAAAATACCGAAATGGATAACGTCAGGCCATGATGGGATATATGGATTCTGGTTCAAATATTCACCTCTATCTATGAAAGACAATGAAATGAATGAATGCCAACAAGAAGTAGACGTACTGATCCAAAATGACCCCCTAAAAGGAACTGCCCCAAACAACTACGGACTCATAACATACTAGGCACATCTTCCTCTGGCAATTTTTATCCCTATATTGTCAATATATATCTTCATCGCCTGTATTAGGGCTTCCAATTCTTTTTCACTTTGGCAAACAGTTTGATGGATATTTTGTACATTTGTTGGTTTTGTACATATGGTGGTTGATTTTTCCTAGCGATTTATCAAGATAGTATTACTATTAATAATAATAATAATAATAGTAGTAGCAGAAGTAGTAATAGTTGTTGTAGTAGTAGTACAATTCAAAACCTGAGATGGTACAGCAAATAAAACGTGTTTCTCTGATTTCAGCACGACTGTGCAATGAATTTCGTCACTAGTAGCAGCAACAGTAGTAGTAGTAGTAGTAGTAGTAGTAGTAGTAGTAGTAGTAGTTGTAATAGTAGTAGTAGTCGTAGTCAGCAAATTTCGTCTGCATGTACACAAAGGCTACTAAATTTTTGGCCTGAATTCAACCAAGCTTTTAAGAATTGTTAAGATCACCCTTGAAAGGTTTTCAGACTATATTCGACCAAGATTATTTGATTTTTTACTTTCCATTCTAATAAAATGTTCCAATAGTAATGCTTCTATTTGCAAGAGTGTTGACTTAATAACAAAGTAAGCCACATGACTTTCAAATGGAACAGATGTATTTTCAAAACACCGAGAATGCGACGATTTCTTAGATATATAATATGAAAATGACTTTTCTGTTTCTTTTTTATTATTTGGTAATTTACTTGTTTATTTTTTATGTTCATTATCAATTCATTTTTCGATTATAATGTTATTAGTTATTTGCCATAAAGATTAATGAAATACTAAGAATGATTAATCTCAAAACATCAGGAAAAACAAAACAGAAAATATTACCCAGTCGGTTGATACCGTAGAATAAACCGACAGCACATCTGCAGAGGGGTAAGAACTCTTCCCCAACGAATGTCCTGCTTATGACACTAAAAAATCTAAGCCGAGTCGGCTGGGGCTGTAGATTATACCGACAGCACCTCCGAAGAGGGGTAAGACCCCCTCAACGCGTGTTAGAAAATAACAACAAATAATTGATTTCTTCTTTTTCATAATTTTGTCCCTAAAATGTAAATTCAGAATTTCTCGGTATTTATCGGAAAAATTATTTTAATTTCGCAGAAAATGTTTGTTTTAATTGTATTCAAAATAGCAGAAATTCAAAGTGCCTCATGTATGTCATTAATTTTTTGGTGGTAGAAAAAAGTAAACAATGTCACATTTGCTGAAGAATGTACGATGTGTATAAAGAAGCATATTTTACATTTGCAAATAGGCTAAAAATGGATTTGCCTCTGAAGCTGAGTGGAATAGACAGTCTATTGAGTGGATACACACTGACTAACCGGTAAAGAAAAAGTTACTGGCGCTGCAGTTAGTAAAGAAAGTCATACTGTTAGTGTTCTGGGACATAAAAAGGATCCATCACTATTGATTTAATTATAAAGGTGCAACTGAAACCATGCTTCTTATTTTTAGGCAAATTTCACCTTATCTATTAAATGACTATCGTATGGTCGGTTTGTTGGTTGTTTTGTTTTACAGCGTATAAACCATTTTCGGTTCATTTAACGCCAAATTAAGAGATTTTAATAAAAGGTTCAAACAATTCAGTTTAATATCGGTACATTTTTGTTTACAATGTTAAATGTCAACACAGTTTTAGCATAAGCACGTGGTTTAAACATGTTTAAATGTAAAAACAATTATTTTAAAACAATTCAATTGAGCGTCATTGCTGTTTATATTTTTCACCCATGAATAGGACCCTATCAGGAGCTATTACTCCAGGTCAGAGTGAACCTGAGAGCGAAGGTTATGAAGGGTTACCTACTCCGCATTCCCCAAAGCTAAAGTCTCACCATCAGATTGTTTAGTATCATTTCCAGAACACTTATTGTGGTAGTCTACCCCTCTACAAAAATGCAATCAGTTTATTCTACAGCCCCAGCAGTCAGGGCCATGAGTTATTTTAGAAGTAAAACAGTTCTATTTCACACCATTCAGTTTAGCATATGTACAGTTTTTGTTTACAGACAGTTAAATGTAAAAACAGTAAATTTCAAACAATTATGTTTACCGTAATTACTGCTTAGTTCTATTTGACCCATAGATAGGACCCTTATCAGGTACTACAATTTTTGTGGAGGTGACCGTGGTTATCGTCACAGGATATGGACACGGCGACACGAGTTCAAATCCTGGACCTGACTGATTGCATTTCACATAGCACTAATACCCTTGGGAAAGGTATGAATCCAATTATTCTCCCTCCAGCTATGGGTAAATAGTAGGACAGACTGATTTCTTCAGCCTTGGTTAGGCAAGTAGTCTAAGAGAAGGAAAACTATGAATTCAAACCTGTTAAACTCCGCTTAAAAATTGACCTTGTGTCATATCCTGCCAGAGCGGAGGGGTTGGGTAAATAGGATCAGGTACTACAATTCTGGGGCGGGGTGAACCTGTGCGCGATGGCAATAAAGGAGTACAACGCATTTCCCAAAGTCTGAGAAAAATGTTTCGAACTCATTCCAGGTTGTGTTGTAATAATTTTCGGAAAGGTATGGACGTACTTATTCCCCTAGCTATGGCCTCTACAATGATGGATTTTAAAGAAACCAAACCAAACCGACTTTTAACGTGTATTAATCCTTCATCATCAACAAGACGCGCCAAAAGCACATAAGCCCTCGACAGTCTGTCTGTCTCTCTCCCTCTCTCACCATCAGTCTGTATCAGACATCACTCATAGTAAGTTTTCTTAATGGAATTCAGCATTGGCACAGACTTGATGATCATAAATTTCACTTAGTCGGTCAACACTGTTGTGTTTATACGTTGGAGTCTATAGCAGAAGGTCGCTTATTGTTTGTATTAAATCCACAGGGGTCGCCTGTTCTGATTCCGTTAGCCAGTGGATTAAATAAAGGACGTAGTTCGAAGTTCCGTGAAGGGTCCCGAGTTCGACAAGCACCTGAGGAAGGCCAGGGGACATATCGGCCGAAACTTTAGAAAATAACAATAAAGATGAAGACAATAGTCCGAAAATCCTTAATGATATAAACCATCAAGCTTCGTCTCAGAAATTTAGAAAACAGAGACTAAGAATGTATAAATACAATTATTCTTCATCTAGCTATGGATGAATAGAAGGGAAGATTAAGCTATTTAAGCTTGTTTGGGCCACCGGTATAAGAGAAGGAAAATTCTGCATTCAAAGCAGTTAAAATCCGCTTAAAATGAGGGATTAGTATGGATTAGTAAATACTTTCATGAAAGTTTCCATAAGTATTGATCTTTTTAAAAAGGTGCAACGATAAATAGTCCTTCTTCCACACTAGAGGGAACCTCTCTGAAACTGGTAGACAAATTCACCTACCTAGGAAGCAGCGTCTCATCAACCGAAAAAGACACCGACACACGGCTTACGAAGGCATGGACAGTTATCGATAGGCTTTCGATCATATGGAAATCAGACCTGACCGATAAAATGAAACGCAGTTTCTTCCAGGCGGCGGTCGTGTCGATACTGCTACATGGATGCACTACTTGGACGCTAACTAACCGGCTGGAGAAGAAGCTAGACGGCAATTATACAAGAATGATGCGAGCAATATTGAACAAGTCCCGGCGGCAACACCCAACAAGGCGCCAACTATACGGCCACCTGCCTCCCATCACGAAAATTATCCAAGTTAGACAAACCAGACATTCGGGACACTGCTGGAGAAGCAAGGACGAACTCATAAATATGTACTCTTATGGACCCCTACACATGGCCGTGCAAAAGCAGGACAACCAGCACAAACATACATTCAGCAACTATGTGAGGATACAGGATGTTGTCCAGAAGACCTGCCTGAGGCGATGAACGATAGGGAAAAGTGGCGAGAGAGGGTCAGGGATATCCGTGCTACCAGCACGACATGATGATGATGATGATAATATACATATATATATATATATATATATATTATTAGATTGATGATAAGAAAAAAGCCGTACTGAATTCAAGTAGCTCCGTCAGTGTATTTGATAATAGAAAATTGAATGTATATATATATATATATATATATATAATTGAATATTTATAGATAGATAGATCGAGAGAAAGAAAGAAAGAAAGACAAATACATGTAACGTGATATGGAAAGTCAAAATTAGAAAGAGAACGGGAGGCTTATTTCTGGCGACGGAGAGAGAAGAAAAATGATAAGAAAAAGCTGAGAGACAACAGAACGTACAGCTGACCTCTGAGTGACCCAGGCCAAAGCATTCGTCGTCGGTCAGCCTGTCATGGGTGAATGACAACGGTAAATAAAAACAACTAGAAAAAAACGGAGGTCCCAAATCTTCTGCACAGTTCTGGAGCAACCAGAGACGAATATATTCATTCCTCAGACACAAGGCGGACGTAAGGAGACGACTCAGGTTTGAAAGTAAGTTGACCACAGGATGTGATGAGGTAATGACAACAGCTGAACACCAGCCAGGATGATGTAAAGAGAGACAAAAATTACGATTTTCATTTTGGGGCGAACTCCAAAAAGAGCTCACACACCAGACGCGCAGCTATGGAGACGAAACCAGTTAATAAGAACGTAGAACTGCAACAGAAAACCAGAAAGAAAATTCAAGGTTTGACTGCTCTCTCTTTCGTTCCAGGACACGTTGTTTCTCTTCGTCTAGGTGACTCAGTTTTCACACTCTGTTTCTTTCTCTCGACGACTATTAAAAAGTGTAGTAGCGAATAAACTTTTTTGTTAGTGAACTTAGACTTTTATGTGTTCATCATCTTTGCCCACTGTGAGGTTACAACAGGGTTCGACCACCACTTGGGTCGTCGCAATACACGCATAAACCCATTCGACCCATAGTGTTACAAATGTTTATTTGGTACTGTTATAGCCACGCACACAAACAGACAGAGAGGGAAAAACGTTCGCGTGTGGGTATAGCGAATAAAAATGTAAATGACTGAATGAGACACCGTTGTACGAATATGATAAATTATCTTTCTTTAACCTTAGTGAAAGGTTTGTTGGACAAAAGTTACAAAGTGCTTTCTTTTAAGAAAATATATCATATAGCGCATAAATATTCCCCAATATTGACATTGTAAGAAAGAAAAGTTTATGTATTCAATGTAGTAGTTTGCATTGTCTAGATCTAGTTAATATATTTTTGTGTGTAAAACATCTTTGTTTGGTTTTCTTTCTTTGTTTTAATGGCATATCAACACTTTTTAGGTTATTTAATGCCAAAGCCATTCTCCTAGAAGAACAGTAGTGGTACTATTTAACCCATAGCTGGGGTTCATACCTTTCTCAAGGGTATTTGCCCGAAAGTGAACGTAATAGCGCGACTGGAGTACGAACTCGCGTACTACGATACCGTAATCCATCGCTTTAACCATTACACCACGAGGACACCCCACAAAGATCTTTGTGTGAGTATAACAGTATGTTGGAGAGAAAGTACATTTATGCGCTAATATGTAAGCGGATACTGCTAAACAGTAAGCGAAACAATGAAATAGTAGTGTATGTATGTCTATGAAAACAAAATATTTTTGTTGAATTTAATATAATTGAGCAATGCATCTTGAAGGAAGCGAATGCCTTTTTTTATAACTCAAAGTCGAATGCTTTGAGTAAATTTACCATTGACCTTGCCCACAACATCATTTCAAGGGACAAGCATAACAGATTTATCATATTCTGTGACTCGCTCTCTTTATTAACATCAGAGAAAAATAAAAAGCTGGGGAACCCATTAATTATTAAACTGCTCCGTAGACTAGACTCAATGTCTAGTCATAAAAAAATAATTTTGTGTTGGATTCCAAGCCACATCGGAGTGAGCGGAAACGAAAGAGTGGACTCGGCAGCCAAATCGGCCTTAGATCTAAGCCCTGAAGTTCTCTCCATTCTATATATCGATTTGAAACCGACAATCAGTTAATTCCTTCACACAAAATGGCAACAATGATGGGGCATTAACATCCATAATAAACTATTCCAAATTCAGCCCACCTTGGGAGAATGGAGACCAGCTTTTAGAAAATTAAGAAGAGAACAAGTCTTTATATCCCGATTGCGCATTGATCATACAAGGCTTATTCACTCAATGCAGAGCTTTTGCTGTCACCAGAAAGCGATTTTTCAAAGTGAATAGTTTAACCGATTCTTTCGAAAACGTCAAAATAGATGACGTTCTGTACTTCTTGCAAAAGACAGGGTTGTAAGAAAAAATATGACCCAGTAAAATTGGTTAATCCTGTGCAAACAAATGAAATCCTGCTCATAGACAATTTTTCTACTAAGTATTCGTTCAGAAATCTTTGGGTCAATGTATATACACATAGACAGAATTTGCCGTTAAATAGCCCCCAAAGGTTGATACGCCATAAAACCCAAACAACCAACCAAACAAACAGTAAATTTACTGAATATATCTAGAAATCTACGAAATATTTATCCATTTTATTTCTTATTAATAAGATTCAAGTATGCTTAAGATTTGATTGTAAAAAGTTCATGATTCACGGGTGATTTTAATAGGCTAAAAATCTTTTCCAAATATTCTTGAAGGGAAAATCATTTTGGGCTTTGATCCGTGAAAATTTTCGCGACATGTCAAATAGAGTCACATGGGTAGCGTTAAAGATATTTTGTAAAGATCGATTAAGCGTCTAATTGACAATAAATACAAAGATACTGATATAGAATTACACTTTCTCGAGCCGCTTTTTGCCCAAAATTAACATTTTTTTAGTATGGATATCAGTTGATTTTCCGTGTAGGAAATTAAAAGTGGTATTGATATTTAGATCACTTGGTAACAATATAGAAATGAATATATATATATATATATATATATATATATATATATATATATATATATTGAGAGAGAGAGAGAGAGAGAGAGAGAGAGAGTCTAAATATGTAAAGATAGGATGAATAATCATTTTAAAGCATAAACTATTGAATCATCGCTATCAGACGAAGCAATGTGTAACCTCATGTTCAGAAGATCAGGAAGGGAGGTATATTTATGTCATTTGCTATATAACAAGTCAAAACTTTGCCGAATAAGTTATCGTCTCTCGAGAAAAACTGCCACTTTCATTTTCATGCTGTCCGTCTTTTTCGACAGGATTCAACGTACTGATAACAGAGACCTGTTGACCGGCAAAAAGTACCCAAACCTTATTTTGATATACAATGCTTGCTTGCATCGTGAATAGAATCGATTTACATGAAGAATAACACCATGGGAATTGCGATCTCGGATGAATCGCCGAAGTCTGGTTGCTGATTTCCAAAGATTAAAGTTTCCCTGAAATGGGCGCCGTTTCCTGTTCGATGAAAGATTTTAGAAATAGGTTGGCTGTATTGTGTCTGGTGAGTATTTTTTGATGAAATGATGCCAGAAATAAAGCATCTGTTGTGACAACAGAATCAACCTCCACAGGATCAACCTCCAAACTACGGATTATAATTTTTTTACCTTTTCTCTTGAATAGAAACAGTCATTGATTTGTGAACATTTTCCTAGTTAATTTTAGATATTTCTTCGAAAAGTAATGTTTATATTCTTTTCTTCTAAAGACGATTTATATAATTTCAATAGAAAGATTACATTAACACAAACAATTAATCTAATTTGAAAATAAGTATACAGCTATCAACAAGAAAAGTGATGCATAACTATACTCAATTGTACATAGCTAGCTTTATATATATATATATATATATATATATATATATATATATATATATATATATATATATACTGTACCCTCTTCATGAGCCGTATGCGACACAAGATAAACTTTTAAGCTGAATTAAACCGGCCTATTGGCCTAGTTGGTACTATTTACCAACCCCTCCGCTCGGGCAGGATATGACACAAGGTCAATTTTTAAGCGGAGTTTAACAGGTTTGCATTTAGAGTTTTCCTTCTAGACTAGTTGCCTAACCAAGGCTGAAGAACCTAGTCTGTCCTACTATTTACCCATAGCTAGAGGGAGAATAATTGGATTCATACCTTCCCCAAGGTTATTAGTGCTATGTGAAATGCAATCAGTCTCGTCCAGGATTTGAACTCGTGTCGCTGTGTTCATTTCCTACGACGATAACGACTACACCACGGGCACCTCCAAATTGGCCTACTTGGTACAGTGTTCGCCAATGGTCGGGAAGACCGGGGTTCAATCCTAGTTCGACTTATACCAAAGACTTAAAAAATGCTACTTGATACCTCCTTGCTTATAAGGTACGTATGAAGGGTAAAGTGGAGTAATCAAGGGAAAGGAGATGCACCCTCCCCTACACTTTAGGGTAGTAGCTATTGAAAAGGGAGCCTTCAGGTTGCCCTCAACTACAGTTGCCAATTTTACTTTACTTTTACTTAAATTCAGAGTTCTCCTTCCCCATGACTGTTTGTAATAACAAGGTTAAAGACACCAGTCTGCCCGAATATTTACCCATAGCAGAATTGAGAATAGTTGGATTCATACCTTTCCTAAGAGTATTTGTGATATATAAAATCCAAACGATCTCAAACCCAGTCGGCTAGGACTGTACAATACACCGACTGCATCTCTGCACAAGGGTAAGACCCCCCGCCAACGTGTGTCTTACATAAGACACTAGATAATATGATGGTGAGGCTCCAGTAATGCTAGAGCTTTGGGAAATGAAGAATTCACTTTCAAATGATCTTAAACTTGAGTATATGTAGAAAATACACGAAATTATACTGTTAATTTTTTCAGCTATATAAATTCCTTTCACAGGGAAAGAAAAGTTGTTTAAACTTTTACCATAAAAGTGTGAGTTATTTCTACATATGCAATTAAAATTTGCGATCATCTAATTTTTTATGTTTTTAGATAATGAAATTATATCAATTTTTGTGAGACTTACTGAATTTAATTTTAAAACGGGCATGTATAGTACAGCGTAACATAATGATCCTTCCGTATTCGAACAGATATTGCTGTCCCGACCGTGCTGTATTTGGCTATAAGAAAACGTATAAGGCTGTATTAGGCTATAAGAAAACGTAACACTGTTCATTTGGTGGATGGACTCTAAACTATACTTCTCATCTTTTATTATTGTTCCACTCGCAAATTAATTATCTGTGCTCTCTCGAGTGTCTCCCAATAAACTGTTAGATTTATTTACGAAAACCCTCAACCTCGGGATGGATACCACAGAAAACCAATCCTTAAATGGATTACCGCTGGTTTGAATTCATTTTTCCTTCTTTTACACCTTCTTTCGCTCCAAAGCTAAAGTGTTCAGGCATTAGTGCAAGTAAAACGCAAAACACTCTCATCTTAAATTTGAATTTGTCGCGCTAATTTCATTTTCTACGCTGCTAATTGTTAGGTCAGCCACAGCTTCTACAAGATGACTATTGACTATTGCATTGAATAGAAGCTACAAAACAGAGAGTTGTGTACCAACTAATTAAGTTGGTTGATTGGGTTTAATGGCATATCAACCTCTATAGGTTATTTAATGCCAAAGCCTGTTTTACACGTATCTACGGTTTGTAGACACATAATTTAATCATACCATACTAAAACCATACGTAGGTATTTGCAAGTATTTCTATGTGACATTAGTTTATTTAGTGATGATAGTGTTTTATTATTATTATTATTATTATTATTATTATTATTATTATTATTATTATTATTATTATTATTTCTCGCTACTATTTCTACCAACACAAGCATAATTCTATTCAGCAATAATTTGCTTTCTGTTGATTACTTTGTTGTGTTTTCAGGATTGTATCCAAGTCTATATTTTCTGGTACAACCCGGTCTCTTTCAAGAACGACAAAACATTATCCAAATAATTAAGGAAATAATATCTCTTCCTTTTTTAGTTTAGTTTGGTTTCACGACACATCTACCATTGTAGGTTATTTCATGCCAAATACATTTTCATACATATAAACAAGGACTTCAGTTTAGTATAATGGTTGGTTGGTTGGTTGATTGGGTTTTATGGCATATCAACCTTTTGAGGTTATTTAATGCCAAATCCATTTTTATACAAAAAATCAATTCAGTTTAGTACAGAGTTTAATTATCAAAAACATTTCTATTTCAAGCTATTCAATTTAGACAGTTTTAATTCAAATAAATCAGTTCAACACAAGTACGCAATTTAAATGTCAAAATAGTTCTATTTTAAACGATCCAGCCTAGCATAAATACGCAATTTAAATGTAAAAACAACCAAGTAAACTCAAGAAACAACGGCTTAGTTCTATTTAACCCATAGATAGGACCCTTATCAAGTGCTACCACTCCGGACCAGAGTAGACCAGGTAGCGATGGAAATGAAGGGGTACTCCGCATTCCCCAAAGCTCTAGCATTACTGAAACCTCACCATCAGATTGTTTAGTATAATATCTTGGACACTCGTTGGCGGGGGTCTTAACCTTCTGCAAAGAAACAGTCGGTATCTTAACCAGTCGACTGGGCAATCAGTTTAGTATAAGTATAGCTTTTTGTTTACAACAGTTAAGTGTCAAAACAGTTCTACTTCAAACAATTCAGTTTCGCATACGTACATAGTTTAGTGCTATTCAAAACAGTTCTCTTTCAAACAATTCAGTTTAACATAAGTACGCATTTTGTTCCATTCGATCCATAGATAAGGCCCTATCAGGTGCCAGTGGTGTAATTGTTATCGTCGTAGGAAATGAACACGGCGACACGAGTTCAAATCCTGGACGAGACTGATTGCATTTCACATAGCACTAATACCCTTGAGAAAGGTATGGATCCAATTATTCTCTCTCCAGCTATGGGTAAATAGTAGGGCAGACTAGGTTCTTCAGCCTTGGTTAGGCAACTAGTCTAGGAGAAGGAAAACTCTGAATTCAAACCTGTAAAACTCCGCTTAAAAATTGACCTTGTGTCATATCCTGCCCGAGCGGAGGGGTTGGTAAATAGGATCAGGTGCTATCACTCCGGGACAGAGTATACCTGGGAAGAATAGCAATGAAGGGGTACTCCGCATTCCGCAAAGCTCCAACATTACAAGAACCTCACCATTAGATTGTTTAGTGTTATATCTAGGACACTCGTTGGTGGGGATGTCTTGGGTCTTTGCAGAGAAGCAGTCGGTGTATTCTCCAACCCAAGCTTACTGGGCAATCTTCCTTTGTGAAACGAAGTTAATGCGTCAGAGGAAGAAAGTGAATTAAAACGTTGCAATAGGAATAAAGAATCAAAACAATTAAATCAGAATAAATAATATAATATCAGTAATCATTTCTTTAATTCATAAACACGTTCTGAAGAAGACTGACGATGGTATTTAATGAAATTTTTGAAGTTTTTAAATTAATCTAAATTCGTAGGAAAAAAAGTCCATGGACATCGTGGATGTCGAAACCCAAATCCTCTTAACCGAAACAACAAAAATACTCATGCATATATGACTAATGAGATTTTCATTGAATTCTATTTAAATCAGGAAGTCAGGAATGCCGCTACAGATTTCACGATCTGAAGAAAAATGACACGTTTTATATGAACATAAGAGAATATTTTTTGACGTGAATGGAAGTTAAATCACATTTGAACAATAATATTTCTTTTTAGTTTTTAATGCGCCATGTCTTCACCCCACTAAAATCAGAACCTTCAAGCCAACTTCGTGTACATTTCACTTTTGAAAAACAAACAAACAAACAAACAAACAAACAAACAAACAAACAACGAAGCAGGTTAATCAAATTAATGAAAAAAAAAAAAACCAAAAAAAAAAAAAAAACCAAAAAAAAAAAAAAAAAATAAGAAAGACACTGATCGGGAAACTATTTGTTGATAACCTTTTATGAAGCTAAACAAACACTTAGCTAAATAAAAAGCAAATGAAGATCAATTTGGAAATGTTGAATAAAATTGAATCTGAAATTATTTAATGTGATTCAACTGTTGAATATACTGAAAATATTTCTTTACAAATAAGTAGAACAATAAATACCTTATACCTCGTCCGTTATTGTGAATAATTAGTGAATACATCCGATGTCTGGAACTAAACTGCACGCCAAACTTTTTCCTCAATTCCTAATTTCAAAGTAACCACACCCAAGGTAGTTCCATAGTTCTATAGTTATTAATTGTCTTTTAAAATTTAAATCATAAATTAATTATATTCTTGACTGGCGTTCTGCTTCATCACTATATATCTTACCAAAATTCATGTGTCTGACAGAATGTTTTTTTTTTTGGTTTTTATGGCATATCAATCTTTGTACGTTAATCAATGCCGATTCCATTTTTATACAAAGACAAAGTTTTATTTCAAACAATTCAGTTTAGCATAAATACACAGTTTAATCGCCAAAAACAGCTTTATTTCAAGCTATTCAGTTTAGTCAGACAGTTGTAATTGGAACAATTCAGTTTAGTATAAGTAGAGATTTTTACACATTGATGAATGTCAACATACTTCGATTTCAAACAATTCAGTTTAACTTAAGTAGTGTTTCAATGTCAAAAACATTTCTATTTCAAACAATCCTGTTAACCATAAAAAAAACATTTCCATTTTAAACAATTCAGTTTCGCATAAGCACGCAGTTTAGTACTATTTGACCCATAGATAGGATCTTATCACGTGTTATTACTCCGGGACAAAGTGGACCTGGGAGCGATGGCAAAGAAGGGGTACTCCACATTCTCCAAAGCTCCAGCATTAATGGAACCTCACCATCAGACTGTTTCGTGTAATATCCAGGACACTCGTTGGGGGACCACACCCATGATAGTTCAAGAGTTATTAAGTGATTTTGAAATTCAAACCTAAAATTCTTATTATATTCCCAAATGGCAACATAATTAGCATTAAACCCTTCGTCAGAGCCGCTTGTTTGTCTGTAACGAATGCCAAAACTTGACAATACCAAACAGCATCTGTTTATTGATTAATTTCATCCGTAAACGTCTACAAATCTTTCGCCTTCATTTGGCTATCAGAGCATTCACATAGTTTAGTCTTTATTTTATCTTATTTTATTTCAAATATTGGCTCACGTTATCATCCGTTGGGATTCTGTTGATATCCGGCAGGCTTGTCTTAAAATGACAATTATTTTCGAACATCGTGACGAAATGGGCGTTTGTGTTGTTTAATGAGAGACATACACATTGAAGGCGAGAACAGACAAACAACTAAACAAAATGGCAGGGGAAAATGGCGAAACGGATTTAAGAATAAATTTGTTCTCATTTTTCTTATCTTTCTCCCCATGACACTAATTTTTAAGTATCCATGTTAAACACGCATTTCGTTTTTTTTTTCTCATTTTTTTCCATTTTGTTAATTTATTTTATAAATTATACAAAGTATCTAAAAATTTTTTTCTTGATTTCAAGAATGTTCATATGATTCATTGGAAAATTGGATTCAAGAACAGTTCATACGTTTTCTATCAGGTTTTAAAAACAGTTTTGACATTTAAAAAGAAAGTAAAATGGTCATTTTAATTTAAATCTATCCTTCTCTCCTTTGTAAAAAAAGAACTTGCAATCTCATCATGGGCAGATGTTTCAAAGAAAACTGGTAGGTTCATTGGTTACTTCAAATCAAATATGTTTTTGTTGTGGTCTTGAAGGGCCAGAAATAAATAACACAAAGAGATGTAAGGTTTACAGCAGTATATATTTATGGAAATACAGAGAGTAACGGTTACCGGTAACTCCCTGGACACGCTTGACTCATTTATAGAGCCAGTCACTATTTATAGTGTCGGGAAGGATCCATGCAGTGACATCATGAGGTATATCACCATAATAGTTTCTGGACCTCTGATTAAGTATTCGGCAATTGCAGATGGTTTTATTCTGACAAGAATACCTGCATTTTATTTAAGAAACTTAGTGGTATGATACTTCCAGTTTCTTAAATATGATGCAGGTATTCTTGTCAGAATAAAACCATCTGCTAAAACTCTCTGTGATACTATTGGGAGAAAAGTTCCCGTTTAAATAGGAATCATTATAACATCACCAGTATAAAAGCTTGCCGACTGCACATATTCCGTTGACTTTCTCTCGCTATGTGTCCCTATCAACAAACGTTCATGGTAAACACTCTACACAGTATCCATTGTCCCCACAGAGCGGTTGATATCCATCGTCCCCACAGAGCGGTTGATATCCATTGTTCCCACAGAGTGGTCGGTATACATTGTCTCCACAGAGCTGGTCGGTGAACAATGATACATCTATGTATAAGAGTGCCCTGAGAACGTTGCTATTGTGTTCTCCGTGACCTCCCCATCAGTTCCCATTATATCATTTTACTTGGATGCTTTGTAAGATGGAAAGTAAGGGACGGTACAACTGCTCTTTGATAGAGTGTTGCTTCCAGGATTTAAAAAAAACAGCACGTAGCATCAAAATCAGTTGATACTTTGTATACGTATACATTGGTATACACGCATGCACATCCGGTTGCTTTGTTTTTCTTATCTAATTGTATAAAATCTTATATATAGTCATCCACAGACAGATCTGTTTCGTTCTATCAGAATTCATCAGTGTGGCTAGACATTAGCTTCCCGTAACCCGGTTGACTCAAACACCAAGTTAAGCCTCTAACCATTCAGCCACGAGGAGCTATTAGCTGCGAAGTAAATTTTAAACGGTTATCAATCAAAATTACTATTGTTTACATACATCCGTTCAACAGCTACCGAGACCTCAATTCATATATGAAGTGGCTTGCAATAAACGCTAATGGCAACACGATTACTTCTTCGCCAGATGTTCAATTTAATATTATTTTACGAACCCTTTCTAGGAGTTTTCAGATAATTTTTATATTGATAGTTGAGATATTAATCGATTTTAATAATTTAAGTTTTTTTGGGGATTTTTATTTTTGCACGAAAATCTTATGACTTTTTTCTAAGAACTTTGGCTTGAAACACCACCTAAAAATTAACCAGTAATGTTTAATTAAATGTTATTAATTTTTTTAGGAAGGTAAATTAGTATTAATTTTCCTTTTCTCTAACGTTTGTAAACTGAAATCCTACGTAATTATATACGTTTTCCTAAAACAAATCTCTTTACAATGAGACCCCTCTTTCGCTCCGAGAATATTTTTTAACCATTCACTTTAATCAAATAAATATGTATAGCTAACTAGTTAGCTCAACATCGAACCATTTGGAATTCTATATTGGTTATAATTTTCTTCCTAATTATCAATCTTCAACAATAAGTTGAATATTACCCCTACTGTTCTACTGCAAGTGTAGCATTAGCATTAAATAACCGATGAAGGTTGATATGCCATGAAACAAAGAAACCAAACCAAACCTAATTATCAATATAATTGTTGGTGCAAGTCTATATGCAATGAGAAAGCTTCTATTTCTATGTCTAATTTTGGTTTATTGGTTATATAACATATTCATATGCATGCAGAAACATAGTCAACACAATAATGACGAACAGACAGTTCTTTAGAAAAAAATATACCTCTCACACTTTATTGGAAATGGTAAGAAAGGATTACAAAAGGGTTATGTGTGAGAGGTGAGTTGGAGACTGAACAAAGACTGCAACATATTGACCCCCAGCTCTTCTGGCTATAACAACACTTCTTTCTCGTTCTCCTGGCTGCTCAACCGGGGTCCTGAGGGCCCAGCCTCTGCTGGGACCTGATTCTCACTCCTCGAACTGCAACAACTGACTCTAAACTCTGATCTCCAACTAACTCGAACTTCCTGTAGCACTGGGTTATATAATTGTTTGACGTGCACCTGCTTCAGTGAGCGTCGCATCTGCACTCAATTCACTCCATCAACAGTCAAGGTTATCCCCTGTTATCTTCGACCGGATGCTCCAGTTATTTACACAGATGCATTTCTTATTTGACAGTTCGGCCGGGTCGGAGGTCAATATGTTACAGTTATTGTTTAAAGGCATATAAACTCTTGTACATTATTTAATGCCAAGTCCTCTTTTTACATATGTTGAATTGTAAGCAAACATTTCTTGGTAACTTCATTTCAAAACGATTTATTAAATCTCACTTTTTTGTGCGCAGTTTAATGTTTTCAAGTATTGCTCTGTAGTACAAGAAATTCTTTTAATATTTTCTCACGAAGTTATATATTTTCAAAAATTCGTACTTAATTCTACAAATTCAATTTAATATTGATATTTCGTTTGCAAACAGTTAGATGATTTCAGTTATTGCAATCTAATAACAATAATCGTATTGATGTTAATCATTTTATTAATGTTTACAATTTTATCTGCACATCTAACTGGTTTCCGATATTGTTACTTATTCAATTTAATGTTAATCATTTTTGCACTATTGAATGGTTTCAAGTATTGCTATTTAATACTGATTATTCTATTTAATTTGAATCATTTATTTGGACACAGCTAGATGATAACAAGCATTCCTATTCAAAACTGATAGTTCTATTTAATATGAATCATTTATGGGTCCATATTTAAATTGTTACAAGTATTCCTATTTAATACAACTAATTCTATTTAATATGTTCCCTAGTAAACAGGGGTAGTAGAATACGACGACTGCATGACAGCAGAGGGGCAAGACCCCACAACGGGTGTTTATGACACTAAACAATCTGATGGAGAGGTTCCAGTGATGCTGTAGCTTTGGGGAAGTTCGGAATACCCATCATTCCCAGGTCTACTTTGGCCCTAAGTGGTAACACCCGATAGGGCTCTATCTATGGGTTTGATAGAACTAAACTGCATACTTATGGTAAATTGAATTGTTTAAACTAGAACTATTTGACTAAACTGAATGATTTGAAATAAAAATATTTTTGACAATTAAACTATGTACTTATATTTAAACTGCGTACTTATGCTGAAATGAATTGTTTAAAATGGAACTGTTTTTGTATGCTACCCTGAATTGTTTGAAATGCAACTGTTTCTGACATTGAAACCGTAGTTACGCTTAAGTGAATTATTTGATATAGAACTATTTTTATATTCAACCGTGTGTAAACAAAATCTATGCTCATTCTTACCTGAGTAGCTTGAATAGAACTATTTGACTAAATAGAATATATTGAAATAGAAATGCTTTTGCAAAGTAAACTCTACTTATGCTAAACCGAATTGTTTGAAACTGATTATTTGTATAGAAATTGATCTGGCATAAAAGAACCTAAACATAATTCATATGCCTTAAAACCCAACCAACCAACCAACCTAATCTATTTAATATGAATCATTTATTAGCACACAGCTAATCGGTTTCAAGTATTGCTATCTAACATCCGCCAATCTATTTATTGAGTATTACTACGTAATACAAATAATTTACACACGGCTGCATCGTTGTAAATGAATAATAATAGCAATTCTTTGTAATGATTGAACAGTTCTATTGGTGCAATAAACTGGATCCTTACACGTTTGTTTGTTTGTTTGTTTGCGTTTTATGGCATATCAACCATCTTCTGTTGGTTAATGCTAAATCCATTTTCCAACAAAGAAACAGTTTTATTTCAAGTAAGTCAGTTTAGTATGAGTTCAGTTTAAAATATCAAAAACATTGTTATTTCAAGCTGTCCAATTTAGTCAGACAGTTGTAATTGAAACTATTCAGTTTAGTTTAAGTACAGTTTTTGTTTATGCATAGTTAAATGTCAAAACAGTTCTATTTCAAATACTTCAGTTTAGCGTAAGTATAGATTCAATGTCAAAAATAGATACATTTCAAAAATTCAATTTAGCATAAGTACACAGCAGTTCTATTCGACCCATAGATAGGACCCTCTCAGGTTCTATTACGTCGAGCAAGAGTTGACCTGGGAATGATGGCAATGAAGGAGTACTCAGCATTCCCCAAATCTCCAGTATCACTGGGACCTCACCATCACATTGTTTAGTGTCATAACCAAGATACGTTTTCGTGGAGTCTTACCCCTCAGCAGAGAAGCAGTTGGTGTATTCTAAAGCCCCAGCCAACAGGACAAATCTTTACAAGGATTACCAATATATGTCAAAGTTGACCTGGGAGTTATGGCAACGAAGGAGTACCTTGTATTCTCCAAAGCTACTTGAGTAGAGCCTCAATATCAGATGAAGTTGAGTATCATACCCAGGACACACAGATCTAATATCACAAAATAACGAACGGGAATTATCTAGAGCATTTATATCAGTGAAGCGATAAAACAAAAACATTAGTAAATTACGGAACAAAAGTCTCAATAAGCAGCTGCAGGAAATAAAATGGAAAAGTTTCTAGACGAATAGTAATGCATATCATAACTGACTGTAAAAAAATTACCTCGATCGCAAGACAATTAATTTGTGATCGAGTAGACTTTGTGTCTGTTTTAAGTTTGTTTTGGTTTCTATTTTCTTCTTAAAGTTGATAGCGTGAATCGCCGTGTCTATAAATTATCAACTTATTTATCCATTTCAGAGTGGTAAGTTGTATCAACAAGATTGATAATATCGAACTTGAATTATAAAACGATAGAGTGGATAATAATAATAATAATAATAATAATAATAATGGTAATAACACCAACTATAATTGGTGCTCTTGGTAAAATCAACAAAGGGTTTTTAAAGGGACTAGAGGATTTGAAAATATAAGGACGAGTGAAGACCATCCAAAATACTGCATCATTGCAGAATACTAAGAAGAGTCCAGGAGATTTGAGGAGACTTGCTGTCACTCAGACTCCAGTAAAAGACCATCACCTAACGAGAAAAAAATCTCAAGGATTAACAATAATAATAATAAAGAGAACCTGCCAAAGAGTGGACTTTAACTTTCCGGCAGACCAGAATTTAAAACTGAAAGAAATCAAAAAGAAAGATAAGTACCTCGATCTTGCTAGAGAACTAAAAAAAAATGAAAAACATGAAAGTGACGGTGATACCATTTATAATTGGCGTGCTCGGTACAGTCAGCAAGCGATTGATAAAGGGACTAGAGGATTTGGAAATAAGAGGACAAGTGGAAACCATCCAAACTACAGTATTAAGATCAGCAAGAATACTAAGAAGAGTCCTGGAGACTTAAGGAGACTTGCTGTCATTCAATAGAAACTATTGACAACCGCTGACAAGACACAGAGGAGGACTAATTACAGCCATCAGAAACGATACGGTCAACACGATAGACGATAGAATGACAACTAGGAAACAAAAATGGGAGGAAAAACAACTCTATGGCCGCTTTAAACGACTAACAAACAGCATCCTACACCAGAAAATCTGGACCTGGCTAAAAAAAGGAAACATTAAGCGAGAAACGAAATCTCTTCTAATAGCAGCACAGGACAACGGCTTAAGGACCAATCATATCAAAGCGAGAATAGATAAGGCGCAACAAAGCAGTAAATGTAGGCTATGCGGTGACAGAGATGAAACTATCAATCACATAATAAGAGAATTAGCAGCAAATTAGCACAGAAGGAGTATAAGGCAAGACACGACTGGGTCGGCAAGGTGATCCACTGTGAAATATGCCAGAAATTTAAATTTGACCATACTAACAAATGGTATATGCACAACCCAGCACCTGTCCTAGAAAATGACATGCATAACTCTTATGGGACGATCACCAAATCTCGGCCAGAAAACCAGACCTTATAATCATCATCGTCATCATATCGCGCTGGTAGCACGGATATCCCTGACCCTCTCTCGCCACTCCTCCCTATCGTTCATCGCCCTAGGTAGGTCTTCAGGACAACATCCTGTATCCTCACATAGCTGCTGAATGTACGTTCGAGCTGGTCGTCCTGCTTTTGCGCGGCCATGTGTGGGGGTCCATAAGAGTACATCTCTTATGAGTTCATCTCTGCTTCTCCAGCAGTGTCCTGCATGTCTGGTTCGTCTAACTTGAATAGTTTTCGTGATAGGGGGCAGGTGGCCGTACAGTTGGTGTCTTGTGGGGTGTTGCTGCCAGGACTTGTTCAGGATTGCACGCAGCATTCTTGTGTAATTGCCATCTAGCTTCTTCTCCAGTCGTTTTGTTAGCGTCCATGTAGTGCATCCATATAGCAGTATCGATGTGACCGCTGCCTGGAAGAAACTGCGTTTCATTTTATTGGTTAGGTCTGATTTCCATATAATCGATAGCCTATTGATAGCTGTCCATGCTTTCGTTAACCTCGTTTCGATGTCCTTTTCAGTTGATTCGACGCTGCTTCCTAGGTACGTGAATTTGTCTACTAGTTTAAGTGGGGTTCCTTCTAGAGTGGAGATGTCCCCCGTTTTGTTATAGCACATATATTCCGTTTTGTGTGCATCAACATAGAGGCCTATGCTTGCTGCTGCTCGTTCCAAACTATGCAGAAGTGTTTCGGCTTGGTCAGGTTTATTTGCCAGTATCGCTATGTCATCGGCGTAGTCGGCATCGGTATTTGTTGTTGCGGGGTATCTTCTGCTTCTTTTCTTCGTCAGTCGAAGCCATTCTCTTTGATTTTGTCAATCGATGTTCTAAGTACGTAGTCTAGCCAAAAAAAAGAGAACTAGCAAAAATTGTTGACTTTGCTGTCCCGGCGGACCACAGAATAAATCTGAAGGAAAGTAAAAAGAAGGATAAGTACCTCGATTTTGCTAGAGAACTGAAAAAGCTGTTGAACATGAAAGTAACGATTGTGCTAATTGTGATTGGTTCTTTAGGCACAATAACTAAAGGATTATAAAAGGCCTGGAGGACTCGAAAGTTGGCGGACGGGTAGAGACTATCCAAATGACAGCATTGCTGAGAATTACCAGAATCCTGAGACGAGTCCTGAAGACCTGAGGTGACTTGCAGTCACTCAGACTCCAGTGAAAAACCATCAGCTATGATGTGAAAAACTCTAAAGGAGTAAATAATAGTTATCGAGGATAGATAAGACTCAACAAAATAGCAAATGTAGGCTATATGGTGACAGAGACGAAACGATCAATCACATAATAAGCGAATGCATCAAATTAGCCCAGAAAGAATATAAGACTAGACACGACTGGATCGGCAATGTGATCCACTGGGAGATGTGCAAGAAAGTGAAATTTGACCATTGGAATAAATGGCATATGCACAACCCAGCATTTGTCATAGAAAATAACACACATAAACTCCTATGGGACATTGTCATACACACGGATCACCTAATCTCGGCCAAAAGATCAGACCTTATAATAATCAACAAAAAAAAAAAAAAGAACTTGCAAAATTGTCGACTTTGCTGTCCCGGCTGACCACAGAATAAACCTGAAAGTATGCGAAAAGAAGGATAAGTACCTCGACCTTGCTAGGGAATTGAAAAAAAACTATGGAACATGAAGGTGAAAATTATACGAGTTGTGACTGGTGCTTTTGGTACGGTAACTAAAGGATTATAAAGGGACTGGAGGACTTGGATGTCGGCGGACGAGTGTAGACCATCCAAATTACAGCATTATTGAGAACGGCCAGAATACTGAGAAGAGTCCTGGAGACTTGAGGAGACTTGCTGTCACTCAAACTTTAGTGAAAGACCATCAGCTAACGCTGATGTGAAAAACTCTAATGAATAATAATAATAATAATAATAATAATAATAATAATAATTATTATTATTATTATTATTATAGTAACCTTGTGATAGCAAAAAAAAAAAAGAACCTGCCGAATAGTGAACTTTGTCATCCTGGCAGACCACAGAGCAAAATCAAAAGAAAGCGAAAAGAAAGATCTAGTCCTTGCTAGAAAACAAAAAAATAATCATTGTAACATGAAGGTGACGGTGTTGCCAATTGGGATTGGTACAATTGGAACAATCCCCAAAGAATTGGTAAAGGGACTGCAAGACTTGGAAATAAGAAGGTAAGTGGAAACCATAAGTGTCTTCCTTGTGTAAGGGTTAAAATGCTGGACTGCGGAATTGTAGTAAGTGATTTCGAAATCGCTATTCCATTCACTTTCGGACAAATACCCTTGGGAAAGGTATGCACCTCGTTATCCTCCCAGCCATGAGTTAAATCGTATAACTATTTTTCTTCTAGAAGGATAGTTTTAGCATTAAATTACCTACAGAAGTTGATATGCTATTAAACGAACAAAGAAGCATCAACGACTTTACATTGTCAACTACTTTCATTTATTTTTATCATTAAGGGTTTTCTTAGGTCACAATCATCTGGAGGTTGCAGGTTTCATCCTCACTACAAGCGAGTAACAATACAGGAATACTTAACACTTGTACCCGGTTATGGCTAACGGAATCAGGACAGGCGACTCCCGTGGTTTCAATAAAAGACGTAGTTCGAAGTTCTGTGAAGGTTTCCAAGTTCGACAAACACCTGAAGAAGGCCGGAGTACATGTCGGCCGAAACGTTATAGAAATAACAATAAAGATGCAGACAATAGTCCGAAAACCCTTAATGATAAAAATCAACAAACTTCGTCTCAGAAATTTAGATAACTACTTTCATTTATATTATTCAATTTGGCCTTAATTTTTTGTTTTATTTAATGGCATATCAAACTTTGAGAGCTATTTATTACTGAAGCGATCCTAGCACAAGAGCAGTGATCATGCTATTTAAACAATAACAGAGTTTCATACCTTTCTCCCAGATATTAGTTCCAAAATAAACGCAGTACTTTAACTTGGAGTCGGTACTCGCACACAATGATGCCGAAATCCAGCAAGTGAGCCACGACACAATGTGCACACCGCCATTATTTATATAAGAAAGGGCATTAATTAGAATGCTTTGAATAGAAGAATATATGTTGCAGTTGTGTTATATTTTGACCCCTCGCCCCGGCCTAAAAATGCTATTCCAAGGTGATACACCGGAAGGGAGTGACACATTCCAACGGCCAGTAATCGAAAGAGATCGCGTGGGCGGATTAAGGCTTATGATATGGGACAAGGTGAAGGTCTCATTGTGCCACTACAGTCATGCACCGGAAGAGAGTAACCTCTGAACTGCATGACAGTTATTTGCGCTTGATGACAATTAAACATCCGATTCAAATATCCAGTTGGCGATCGTGTGGGCGTTGAGTTATTATTTAACTCAGTTGAGTTTGGGTCCCAGAGCAGTTGCCAGCAGACTCCCAGAGGGTTAGAGACGAGATGTGGTAGGGAAGGCCACACCCGACCGAGGGGGACTTCGGAAACCCCCGATGCAGTTGTCACTAGAATTCCAGACAGCCAGAGACCAGATGTGGTAGGGAAGGCTACACCCGACCGAGGGGGAACTCAGAAACACCCCGATGCAGTTGCCAGCAGACTGCCAGAGGGTTAGAGACGAGATGTGGTAGGGAAGGCCACACCAGACCGAGGGGGCCCTCGGAAAAGCCCCGATGGAGTAGACCCCAACATCAGGAGAACAATAAAGACACAACGTGACGGTCATAATAGTGGGGTCAAAATATGAAGTTTACGTTCGGTCTCCAGCATCCTCTCACATGCAAACCCTTGAACAACCTTTCGAACTCTTGTAATAAACTGAGAGGTGAATATAATTGTAAAGAAGTTTTCTTGTGTCTTCCTTCCTGCATCTTAATTCTTCTTGCGTCTTCCTTCCTTCATGCGTCTTAATTATGGTGTCGTTGTGATGCTGAATGAAGATGTATATGTATACAACATTTGTATTTTCATGTGGTTTCCTGATATTGTAACGCAAAACCAAGAAAATGTAGTTGCATTATTAGTTTCTGCTGAACGATTTAGATTAATGCTCATGATTCTACGATACCGAAAATAGTGTAGAAAATTTGGTAGCAGCACGACAGTTTTATTGTTGTTTCTTTTCATCTGTCTTTCTTTTATTGATGATATATATATATATATATATATATATATATATATATATATATATATATATATATTCTTTAAGAAAAACAAGGAAACCGGTCACATAGGATTATAAATTTATTTCAATCCTGTTACGCATTTTTGAAATTTCCAAAAACATCGGAAACATTACCAACTCAGAAATGGATAACTTTACACCGGAATATTCACTGAATGAATAACTTCTTGTCCTGATGGAATTACTCCCAACTCCGGTTTAACTGTACCAAGAATACTATATATATATATATATATATATATATATATATATATATATCTTTTCTTTAAGAAAAAAACAAAGACTGGTTAATTTAGGATTATACATTTTTTCCATCCTGTTTTTCAGTTTCTGGTGTAAACCAAAAACACGAAGAAAAATATAACAGGACTTCTTCAGATCCAATATATATATATATATATATATATATATATGATGTATGCATGTGTGTGTACGTATGTGTATGTTGTCATATCTGCATATTTCAGTATATGAGTGTGCATGTGTAATTGGAATGTATATACATTCATCGATATATATATATATATATATATATATATATATATATATGTGTGTGGGTGTGTATGTATGTGAGTATGTATATGTAGGTGTGAGGTTGTGTAGTATGTGCATATTTCTGTGTATGTAGGTATATCAATATGTGTTTGTGCGTCTGTGTGTTAGGTTGTATGTGTATGTGTCTATATCTGTGTGTGTGTGTGATTGTATTGTATGTACATGTTCCTATATATATATATATATATATGTGTGTGTGTGTGTGTGTGTGTGTGTGTGTGTGTGTGCATGTGTATGTGTGGTTGTATATGCCTGTGTCTATATATGTCCGTAAAAGTGTTGTGGTTGTGTTGCACGTGCATGTGTCTTTATACATACATATATATATATATATATATATGTGTGTGTGTGTGTGTGTGTGTGTATTTATGTGTGAGGTTATGTGGAAGGTGCAGGTTTCTTTATATATATATATATATATATATATATATATATATATATATGTGTGTGTGTGTGTGTGTGTGTGTGTGTGTGTGTGTGTGTGTGTGATACTTAGCATCTGTTCCTTATTTCTGAATTAATGATTTTATCAAGTTCGTCATTTATTAGAGAAGCAAATTTAGAGATAGCTGGCTGCCAAATCAACACAAAATTCGATTGATCAGTAGGAATAATATTTGGGAAAAGAGAAGAGGTTAATATGAGTACCTATCGTCGATGACAACTAAGCAAGAGATGCTGTGAGACAGATAGATTGGCCCATTTATCTCATGTCAACTTAAAATGTATTTTCTAAAGAAACTGGTTCGTTGATTTATTTATTTAGAGACAAAGAGATAAGAACATACGAAAAATAAAAATAAAATATTCTCCAAAATTGCTCTGCGTTCGGAGTCGTAAATAAAGAAGAAGCTATTCGGTTTCAAAATGACGTGAAAAATCCTTCGAGACTGTCTTGGTAAGTAGTCTGCTATAGATGGACGATTGTCAGATCATTTAATCTATGGAAGCCTCAAACTATTAAATAAAAGTGTGTAAATGAATTTGAATAAAAGTAATGTTGATTCATAGAACGAGTGAGAGTAAGAAAATTTTAAAAGGTTATTGATCTTATTTCCTAGTTTTTAAAAGAGTCTATCAGAAAGAAAATATATATCAACCACAGCTGGTTATTTGATGCCAAATTCTGTTTATATACAAACACAATATAATTTCATATAACTTTATTTACCAACCCCTCCGCTCGGGCAGGATAAAACACAAGGTCAATTTTTAAGCGGAATTTATCAGGTCTGAATTCAGAGTTTTCCTTTTTTCTAGACTAGTTGCCTCACCAAAGCTGAAGAACCTACTATTTATCCATAGCTGGGGGGGGGAGAATAATTGGATTCATACCTTTCCCTAGTGTATTAGTGCTATGTGAAATGCAATCAGCCTCGTCCAGGATTTAAACTCGTGTCGCCGTTTCCATTTCCTACGACGATAACCATTACACCACAGGCACCATATTCATATAACAAACGTAATTAATAGCAGATCAGGATATCCAAAGAAGACTTGAAAACAATACTCCAAGAGTACCAATTTAAATCACTGAAAATTTCTGTCGCTGGGTTTCCATTAGATATAAAATCACCAAAAATATTTCTTAAAACTGACGAAATCCTCCAGTTTTCAATTTTAGATCTTCTAGTGGCTTGAATAATCCCTAAAATTTAATTGCATTATTATTCAGTCAAATTTGGCTGAAAAACACCGATCAAACCAATGTTTTCTTCAAAGGAAATTCTACATTTGGATAGTCTTACTTTAATTAGCGGCTATTTACAAAGTTTAGTTTGGCACAAGGCATAAACTATGGGATACCCAGTGAGAATCAAGCTTACTAGCAAAGGTCTGCTAGCCTATATCACTATGATTCTCCTCTAAACACTCTAAAAAATTTCTAAGGCTAGTTTAATTTGGCACAAGGTGAAAAGTAGAGGTTACCCAGTGAGAATCAAATTCTCAAACAATAGTACGGTTTGGTTATTTGTTTCTTAGGAGACTCATAGATAAGAAAATGCTGATTTGAATAAAAAGTTATTTTCTAAATTGCTCTATTTTCGGAGGATAAATAAAGAAAAATACGTAGGGTTCGAAATGACGAAAGAAGACAATTGTTTACAAGACTGTCTTGTTAAGTAGTCTGATATAGGCGAATAATTAACTGATAATTCAATCTATGGAAGCCTCTGACTATAGAATAAAAGTATGCGAAGGAATTTGGAAAAAAGAAAACTGATATAGATTCATAGAATGAGAGGGAATAAGAAACCTTTATGAAGTTACTGACCTTATTTCCTAGTTTTTAAAAGAGTCTGTTACAAAGAATATCAGAAAAAAAGAATATCAGCTATTTTAGGTTATTTAAAGCCAAACAATATATATATATATATATATATATATATATATATATATATATATATAGTAGCGGCTATCAGTTAAGGAACGGAACAACAACAAATATTTAAATGATTTTAACTTGAAAAAATTTGCAGTACATTTATGAAGTTTTCATAAAATATACTTGGAACATGCATGAATTTATTAAATGTAAATTTTTCTAAATTTTCTTTTACAGTAAATTAATAGTCAACTGAAGAAACAAAAATATACATTTTCGCTCTGCTCAAAAGTTAAGGAACACTTCATAAATCCTTGCCAGATCAGTATATAAACTAAAGAAAAATTCAACATTTAGTGATTTTTCCTTTGCATTGGATTACCTCATTGCATCTTCGACCACATGGGCCAATCAACTTCTTACAAAAGGTGGTCGTGATTCTTTACTATTCTTTTTCAGAAAACCGCGTAATCATCAATATTTTGAGGATTTCTGTTCTGAACTTTATCTCTTAGGATTTTCAATACATTATCTTGAGTATTTATATCTGGGCGTTGTGCTGGCCACTTCCTAACAGCTATTACTTCCTCTTCATGAAAACACAGTTTTAGCTTTATGGGAAGGCGCGTTGCCTAGCATAAATATTGGAGTTTCAACTGTCCCGTTGCGTAAATGAGGAAGAGCATGTTAGCAAAGAAGTTCTATATAAACTCTGGCATTAATATTACCGTGAAAACGAAAAGGGGCCATATTGATGCCGAATAAATTATCTCCCACACCATTACGCTCCCCCTTTCAAATTTCACAGTTGTTTTAACGCATTAAGGGGGTAAGCATTCCCCATTTTTACATCTAACAAACCTCTTACCATCACATCCAAACAAGCTGAATTTAGTTTCATCACTAAAGTGAACCGTATTCCATTGTTCCTCTGTGCACACGATATGCTCTGTGGCAAAGTCAAGACGAAATATCTGATTTTTCTTTGAAATAAAAGGTTTGCTATATTGAATTCGAACCACTATTTTTCCCTATTCAACATATGAGAAGGTTTTTCACGAGATTGACTTTCCAAAACGCACGAAAAATTGTCGTTTTTGTATTGAAACGGTCTTTTAAAGACATTTTAACAGTTATCCGATCTTCCAGTTTGGTAGCCATAGGACACCTGTCAGTTCTCAGCTTTGGTTCAAGTGTCTTGTCAGCCATTAAATCTACTGATTACTAGATAAACAAAGCTTTTTGGCAATCGTACGATGCCAGCAATTTCAGAATACGATATGCCTTCTTCATGATTTGCTAAAATAAGCTTCTTTTCTTCTCGAATTAAACAATTACATGCTTTCGCCTCGATCTTCTTTAAAAATAATTCCAACGATGTATGACAGTTGAATATGAATCAAAATTAGCAAGTTATAAAAATTACCTAAATCACTATAAATCAACAGCGTTCCTTAAATTTTGACGATGGGAAAATGTATATTTTTGATGCTTTTTTTAGTTCCCTATTAATTTAACGTAAAGAAAAGTTAGAAAACTTTATATGAAATAAATGCGTATATGTTAGAAGTATATTTTGGAAAATTTTCGTAAATGTACTGGCAATTCTTTTCAATTAAAAGCCATGTAAATATTTGTTGTTGCTACATTCCTTAACTACTGTATATATGACTTGTAAAATACTTTTGGTAAGACTTTAAACAAACCAGATCTCATTTGTTTTCTCCCTGTAAAATGGTTACAAATATTCCTACATAACGTGAAAAATTCTGTTTACTCCTTTTGTACTGAGTTGAATGGTTTCAAGTATTGCTATAACAAACTAACAATGTAATTTGGTATCAATCATTTCTTTACACACAGTTAAATAGATATGCTTATGATTTGCATGAGATTAGTTTGTAGATAATGTGGTTTTGTAAAACTTTTTGCCAAATCGGCTGGGACTGTAGAATACACCGACTGCACCTCTGCAGAGGGTTAAGACCACCCCCAACGAGTGTACTGGATATGCTGGAGCTTTGGAGAATGCTGAGTACCCTTTCATTGCCACTGCTAAGGGTCCATTCTGGCCCGGCGTGGTAGCAGCTGATAGGGCCCTATCTCTGGGTTAAATGAAACGAATAGCATATTTATGCTAAACTGAACTGTTTGACAAAAGTGAATAGCTTGAAAAAGCATTTATATATAACAATTCAGTTTAGCGTAAGTAGAGTTTTATTGTCAAAAACATTTCTATTTCTAGCTATTCAGTTAAATCAAACAGTTCTAATTCAGTTTAGTGTAAGTACAGATTTTGTTTACACTCAGTTAAATGTCAAAAAAGTTCCATATTAAACAATTCAGTTTAGAGTAGATATAGTTTCAATGTCAAAATACAATTCTATTTCAAATAATTCAGTTTAGCATTAGCACGCAGTTTAAATGTAAGTACGGTTTAATTGTCAAAAACATTTCTATTTCAAGCTATTCAGTTTAATCAGACACTTCAGTTTAGCATAAGTATGCCGTTAGTTCTATTTAATCCATAGATAGGGCCCTATCGGGTGCTACCACTCCGGGCCAAAGTGGACCCTGAGCAATGGCAATGAAGTGGTACTCCGCATTCCCCAAAGCTCAAGCATTGCTGGAACCTCACTATCAGATTGTTTAGTGTTATAGACACTCGTTGTGGGGTCTTGCCCCTCTGCAGTCATGTAGTCGTCGTATTCTACTGCCCCCGTTTACTAGGGAACATATTAAATAGAATCAGTTACGTTACATAGGAATACTTGTAACAATTTAAATATGGACCCATAAATGATTCATATTAAAAAGAAATATCAGTTTTGAATAGGAATACTTATTATCATCTAGCTGTGTGCCAATAAATGATTCAAATTAAATAGTTTAGTGTCATATCCAGGACACTCGTTGGTGGGGGACTTACCCCTCTGCAGAGGTGCAGTCGGTGTATTCTACAGTCCCAGCTGACTGGACAAAACATCAAATAGTTTAGTGTCTTATCCAAGACAGTCATCGGGGCGGTTACCCCTCAGCAGAGATGCAGTCTGTGTATTTTACAGCCTCCGCCGACTAGGTTTTTAAGGGAAAGTGGTTATAACAAATGTTAATAATGCTTTTTTTTATTTATTAATATTCTTCAAAAAAAGGGTTGATTTTTTTCATTTAAGGGTATAACAAAGTTTCTGTATTATTCAAAGCAAAATCCACCCAAGAAAAAAAAACCTGCAGTGATGCTATTTAACCGAAATCTGAGGAGAGAATGCGAGTTGATATCTTCGCGAAGACCAAGATAAAACATAATAGCGCGAGAGGAGTTTGAACTTGTTAATTTCGTGGCCTCATTTCAGCACTTCAGTCGCTGAATTTCATCTTTCTGTCCTCATTTCAATCATTATTTCAAGCTAAGAAAAATATGCCTCAATCGGCTTTCATTTGAATCGGTATAATTTTACTAAGGTTTGCATGAAGTAAGCATATCACAGCAACAAAATAAAGATTATTTAGGTGAACTGTTTTGCAGACTTTTTTCTTCAAGGGAAGTAAACAAACAATGACAGTGTTTATCATGTGATAGAAAAGAAATGTATCAATAACACAACACAACCATTTCTTGAGACTTGGAACTTCAGTATTTTTGTTTATAAGGGTTTTGGAAATGTTTGAAAAGGTTGAATTTCAAGTTGCTAGAAATAAAGGTAGAAAGTATGTATTGGTATGTAACGCAGTTTCTTCCAGGCAGCGGTCACATCGATACTGCTATATGGATGCACTACATGGACGCTAACAAAATGGCTGGAGAAGAAGCTAGATGGCAATTACACAAGAATGCTGCGTGCAATCCTGAACAAGTCCTGGCAGCAACACCCCACAAGACACCAACTGTACGGCCACCTGCCCCCTATCACGAAAACTATTCAAGTTAGACGAACCAGACATGCAGGACACTGCTGGAAAAGCAGAGATGAACTCATAAGAGATGTACTCTTATGGATCCCCACACATGGCCGCGCAAAAGCAGGACGACCAACAGCTATGTGAGGATACGGGATGTTGTCCTGAAGACCTACCTAGGGCGATGAACCATAGGGAGGAGTGGCGAGAGAGGGTCAGGGATATCCGTGCTACCAGCGCGAGATGATGATGATGATGATGATGATGATGATGATGATGATGATGATTACTTTCCAGGAACCAATATTAGCATTAGTATATTCATGATATAGTAATACTGAACAAAACAGAAAGAAAAACAAAATGAACTCAATTATACACGAATATTTGAAATCTTATAAGTACACTATATATAAAACTTTCATCAAGAGTAAACAATAAAATATTTTTTTGACAAATACTCTTAAGAAAAATATGAATCCTCTTTATCCCCCCAGCCGTGGATTAAGTATTATCATTACTGTCCATTAAATAACCTAAGAAGGTTGATAAGATTTTAATACAAAGAAAACAATCACATCACACAAGGAAACTAATAAACTTGAAATGTTATTATGTCCAGCTGGAAATATGACGGAACCGTTATAAGTGTTTGGTTGAAAAGTGCTTTTAAGTGTAATTATTGTGAGTTTGCAGGTTCAATCTTTACTACAGTTTAATAACAAGAAATACTTTAGCTCAACACATATACCCATTCATAGTTAATGGAATTAGAACAATTAAATGCCCCAGTATTAAAAAAGCGTTTGATTCGATTAGACTCCTGTGTTTAACATGAAATAACTGAAGAAAGCAGAAGGATTCATGGGCCGAAATGTTGTGAAAACAACGATGAAGACAATAGTCAGAATACTTTATTATTGTTTTTTTTTTTCTAAGGTTCAGTGTATTTCAACATATTTTCTCAACAACTAAAGCTGAACTTGGCACTGTTTGTATTAAATATTTTGTGTAATTTTTTGTTGGTAAGGAAGAGATTATCAACTAATTTGGCAAAATCTAATCCTATTTTAGTTTTCACTGTTTTAAATCATATTAAAGATTAAACTATATTATCTTACGCTTTCCTTTTTTTTTTTCTTGTAATCGTTAATTGTGTGTGCTTGGGTTGACGATGTTTTTCGAGAGAAAAACGCTATTTTACGCCAAATTTATAATTACATAGACCTCTTAAAATCAACTACATTGGTGTATAGAATAAATCAAACCAAATAAAAAGCATTGCACCAAAGTAATGAGATAACCAGCAGCCAAACCAGAACATTTTTGCAATTGTAGGGGCAAACAAGACTATCCTTTAGATGGAAAATGTCTAACAGACAACACAGTGTACAAGGCAAACGGAAAATCTTGAAACATTAACATAAAGAAACATATGTAGGGGAAAATGAGCGCTCATGAAAAGAGAGACCAGAGAAGTTCCTTTTATATAAGATAATATCGTAGCAGAATTACAATTTTGCGTATATATCAGAAAAGAAAAACTTAATATTCTTGAGGTAAAACGGATAACTTCTATAGAAGGACTTGGTTATCGACAAAAGATAAAAATAGTGGCTTTTCTTGAAAGAGAAATGTTATGGTAAGTTTTGCTAAAAAGATAACATGATATAAAAAATAGGGAATTATGTCCATCAACAATCAAATATCATTTTGTGTCATTTAAGGGGAGAAAATTACTGAGATCGTGCATAACTTTATTAAATATAATTTAGGTGAGTGAAACAACTTAAACGATATATATATATAGCCACACTGAAGAGTTCTGATAGAACAAAACAGTCTGTCTGTGGATGACTATATATATATATATATATATATATATATATATATATATATATAAAGTGTGAGGATGTAAAATATGGAATTGGTTTTAAAATGTTTTTTGTCGGATTTCTTCAATTTAAAGAAAAAACGCTATAAATCTAAATTTTCAGGAAGAGTTCTATTATTCCACCACTTTTTAAGATTAGAATTCCGCTCAATACGAGTACGAAAAGAAACGACTAAGAATCCATGATTTGCTTAACGCCGAAACCAAGCCAAATTTTGTTTGTCTATCATATCTAAAGTAAAGAAAAAAACTTACAGAAAAATAGCTTTTTAAGGAAAAGGAGGAGTGGAGGATTAAAGAAAAACGAGAAGAAGGCTTTTTAACTGCTCTCGCAAGGGAGAATTAGAAGGACCCCCACAATGTCAATAAGAAAGCCCTCTGATTAATTGAAAATTCCCGAAAAAACAGAGAACAATAATTAAACGAGCAATAAGCCCAGAACTTTACCCCTTGAATTACTCTATATGGGGCATTTTCAAAAACAAAACAAATACAACTTTCCATCCACATATTTTTGGTTTGTGTAAGACTGCTTTTGAGGAGGAATGGAATAAAATGTGGGAATAATTTATTGTGAAGGCATGCAAATCGTTTAGAAGGCGTGTTGATATAATAACA
>OY757923.1:65675709-65835709 GCA_963585895.1 Sepioteuthis lessoniana | reverse complement strand
TTTAGGCCACGTAATCATTCCATCTTTTTAATATTTTATTTTCTGAGAGATAGCGTTCTTTCCTATCATTCCATATTCTTTTAGAGAGCTAGAAAGTTATTTCTTCTCATTAAGAGGTTAATTGTTAATTGCAAGTTGCGTAATAAACGGAACATTCTTGAATATTCCAGATGAGTTAAAACTCCTCTGAAAGAATGTATGTAGGTGTACCAATCAAATATACCGCGTCTGTAAATATTTAGGGGACACTATGATCTTTCTCTTTCAGGTTGGTTGGTTGGTTGGTTGGTCGGTTCGCTGTGTTGTCATTCATAGCTTATTTGATATCAAACACTGTTTTTACTTTGCGCATATATATATATATATATATATATATATATATATATATATATATATATATATATATGTGTGTGTGTGTGTGTGTGTGTGTGTGTGTGTGTGTGTGAACAAATAGTTTGAATGTAATATTTTTAAACGAACTAGGGCCCATGTGTTTTCACTGAGATACATGTTATCCACTGTAGTTATCTGACACATAGTTTTTCTTGCTCTCAAATGAATGGTTTCAAGTAATGCAATTTAAAACGAATAATTCTCGTCAAAATTGTTCATTTGTTTTCAAACAGATACATGGTTTCAAGTATTGTAGTATAATACAAATTATTCAATTTAACATCACTCATTTCTTATAACAGCATTAAATGGCTTCAAGTACAGTTAATGATTCAACATTTCTATTTAACCCATAAATGGGTCCTTAAATTTTAATCCAACTCTGAGACTGAGCGGACCAGTGATTAAAAGCAATGAAGGGGTACTCCACATTCCCCAAACTTTAGGACTTGAAACAAACTACTACATGCAGTTTTCTGATATATCCAAGACCAGGACACTAGTTCCATTTAACTTGTAGATGTGAATCTTACATGTATTTTATTTCCAATATATGGTTTATTTACAGAAAATATTATATGATGGGGACGGGAGAAAAATCCCGAAATATACAAAAGACGAAAAAAGGAAAGAATTTTCAGTTTGGTTGAACTCCCATCCCCCTCCCGTCTACGAAATGGAGGCCGACTGTTTTCCGGTGTCCGAAAACACCGAAAACAAGCGGGACCTACCCTAAGTGGGAGAGGGTTCCTAATCTAATGGGGCAAAAAAGGCTGGGTTGGGCGTGGTAATATGAATTTTGTACACGTGAAATTCGAAGATCTTCAGTGAAAGTGGGCTGGAGTAAGAGTTGAGGTGCAAATAGGGATAGAGAGGAGCTAGGAGACTAACAACGAGAGGATGGGGAATTTGACTGACAACACACTGCTAACTAGGTTTCAAGGGGGAAAAAAAACTTTACCTTCTTGCCCGGGATGGGGTCCCGAAGGACCCGTACCGTAGACGCCATGGGTGGGAAGAGAAGGGAATGATGACTCCAACATTGCCACCTTCCTTACAACCACGCTCGCTACATTCACCCACCTTTTATTGAATGTTATGAGATCAAAGCGTTTTCTATTGCTTCTGATTTTTACCCTAAGCTGATGCCTAAAATACAAAACAAGATCACGATGAGAAAACTTTGCATCGTCATACCATCTCTGCTTTCGCGTCGTCCAAATCACCATTCTGGCTACACGAGAAACACGGCATGCTTCTCACCTTGAAACGGAGGTAAAACGTTGTCTATGACGTAATCAACTTCGAGCAGCACGAGCTCTTTAGGTTCAATGCAAGCCGTCCACTCCCCGACGTCATCCTAAAACAGAGACGTGCTCAGCCGTTTCTTCCGACCCACTTCCACAACGAGCACAATCGGGCATGTCTGCCAGGGCCGCTTTGAAGTTCAAGCCGAGAAGGGGTAACGCGTTCCGTGCAAGCCGCCAGGTAAGCGAGAACTCAGAGTTGTTCAAGAAGCCCGAACCTGGCGCCCAATTCCAGTGGGAGCGAATCTCCGCCGCCGTCCAGCCGCACCGCTCACTGAGAGGGCCCAAACTAGAACAACTAGTTCCCGATACAATTCTTTCAGAGGCCATGAAAAGTCACTGGACCCAGGAAGGTTACGAAGGGCCGCTTAGCACTCGTGGACAAACGGTGTTTCGCCCAAAGGCTTACGTCGACCTTCAACCTTTGGTTCTGACTGAAAGCAAGGAAAAGTCCGACTCGCCTTTCCTCTCCACACCGCGACCCCCGTTAAGGATCAGCCCAAGTATGCAAGTCTTTCAGCAAGCAAGTGGCTCTCGAGATCAGGCATAACCAGAACCCCGTTGTGCGTACACTGGATGCAGACCTGTCTACGGAGCATCGGCCTTCGACCTCCTCAGAGCAATCTAGAGAGGGATTTTGAAGCGCCAGCCGACGTGCCTTAGGCAGAGCAAGTACAGCCAATTGGTAAAGGATCAAGGGGAAGATGTACACTGCGCATGCCTCCACCTTGCCCTTTAATGACAACCTCCTTGAAAGCCAGTTTCCCATATGAGCATCCATCTTAGTTTGTACTTCCGATCAAAGTCGGGCCCAAAACACACTCCGTGGATGCAAACGAATCCGTCACTCTAGCAGAAGGTCCCTGGAAGGGTATCGCTACCCTTCCAAGCATCGAACCGCAAACCTTCGCTTTTGGCAAAGTTGACCTTGGCTCCTGCTATTCACTCGTACTCGCCAACCGCTTTCTTCTCTGCCTTTATATCCAGGCGGCGGGATACAAAGACTGTGATATCATCAGCGAACGCGGAAACCCTTGCCATAAGAGGACCAGCAAAAGGGACACCGCGCAGGGCCGGATTTGACCCCTCATCCCTAAGCCTACGAAGCAGGAGCTTCAAAGCGAGGACATAGAGAAGAGGAGACAGAGGGCAAACCTCCCGGGCCGAAAGCTCAATCGCGAACGCCCTAGAATGCTTTCCGTTCACTTGCACCACTGCCTGAGGGTTGTGGTACATCATGCTAATCCATCTGCGGAACTCCGGTTGGAATCGGGCAGTCTCCAAAACAGACGCCAAAAATCTATGGTCAACCCTATCGAAGGCCTTGGACTGATCTAAACTGATCAGTGCGGCTAATATGCCGTCTTCTCTCCCCTCTAGGACCTCGTTAATCAAGTGCAGATTGTCTTAGTGGATCTTCCCTTCACTGCGTAGGTCTGCTCGGCGCCGATCAGATCTCTAATGCCAACCTGTAAACGTTTCGCTAAGACCCGGTCCAAGATAGCTGCAAAACTCCTGAAGCGGGAGATCAGGACAGCAGGCGAAGTGATCACGAAAGTGCGCTCGGAATGTATCCCGTATCTTGCGATTCGACCGCAGCACGCACCCATCAGGGGACTTGATGGAATCGATATACCGACCGGGAAAACTTCGCACTTCTTCCTCACGCGCAGTCGCGTTCGATTTTACAGCTTCGTTGTGTCACCCCTGGTATAATTCTACGGTTAGGTTGTCCCCCCTGCTACCGCCCGGGAAAATCTATTTTCTATAGATATTGCCTTCCTGGTCCTATTTATGTTGAGCTGTCGACTGTACTTCGTGCGAAATATCTAATCCTATGTTAAAGAAATCTGGCTAAAATCCTGTTGGTTTAAAAATCGATATGCAGTTTGCTGCACCCATCTTTTAAATCACCAAATTTCAAAAAAAAAAAAAAAAATATATATATATATATATATATGATAATATTCAATCCTGTAAATCCAATCAGGACCTAAAGAATATTCACACATATACACATACACATATGTTTATATACACACACACAAAACGCTTCAAAAAGTTCTAAATATGACCCATAAAGAAGAGGTATAGCTGAATATTTTCGTTGTGGCAAGACTGAACGACCTCATAAAAACACGCAAAACTGTACTACCTCATAAAAACACACAAAACTGTACTACTTCATAAAAATACGCAAAACTGTACTACCTCATAAAAACACACAAAACTGTACTTCTTCATAAAAATACGCAAAACTGTACTACGTCATAAAAACACGCAAAACTGTACTACGTCATAAAAACACGCAAAACTGTACTACCTCATAAAAACACGCAAAACTGTAACTACCTCATAAAAACACGCAAAACTGTACTACTTCATAAAAACACACAAAACTGTACTTACTCATAAAAACACGCAAAACTGTACTACTTCATAAAAACACGCAAAACTGTACTACCTCATAAAAACACGCAAAACTGTACTACCTCATAAAAACATGCTTCCATTCGTAACTATAACACATACACGCATACGCTCACACCCACATGCATTCGCAGACTTACAGCCACACATAAACGAAATCCCAACGGTTTTTTTTTCTATATTTTTTCGTATTTTCGATTGTCAATTCATTCCATCTTCTTAACTGCCAGATGATTGTTGTTTTGCATAATACTCCATGAAACGCAGTCTCTTTTCTATGGATTATATATATATATATATATATATATATATATATATATATATATATATATATAATCATTATATAATAGCTCTGTCCTAGATATTAAGCACTCTCCATATTACATTGCACTTGGTTCGTCACATACCCACAAAGTGATTTAGTGACAACCAACACTCTTATATATATATATATATATATATATATATATATATATATATCCCGAAACTCCATACTTCGGAATGGTTTTTCATTTGAATATTATATTCTGGTAGTCGTGGTTTGATAAATGCGGTAGGCTTGTTGCCAGTTGTGCATTTCCCTTTCTTTTTCTTACCTAATGCCCAGATATTGACTGTGTATAAATGAGTATCCCATGTTTCCTTCCTTTGCTTCGACACTCAGATTCTTATTTCTATCTTTCTTTTCTTTTTATATTCTCTTTTCCTGTTCCGTCTCTCCTTTATAATTTTCCTCCCTAGGTTTATCTATTTCCTCCTCTGCCTACCACTACGAAATCACCGACATTTTGGTGAAATCAGTAGGTAAATTAAGACGAAGTATTAATTGTGATTCGTTGTCTTTGTTTCGGTTTATCCACTTTTCGCTTATTTTTTAGATTCTTCAAATCATTCATTTCTCCATATATATATATATATATATATATATATAATCTTTTTTCACGGAGGTTTAAAAACGTTTACTGAAAAGCTACATGAATATTTCTCTTAATTTCCAAAATTAAATTCTGTAGAGAGATTAATGTGGGATTTTTTAAAAACTCATTGTCCGGTATCTAATTTAATTTAGACGAAATTGTAAGTGAACTCATAAACTTATCACTGCAAACGCATTTAACCAGTTAGTTTATATTTAATATTTATTTAAGGAATATTTCAAACATTTCTAATGCTATAAAATAAGCAATTAGGTATAAGCCATGTATTCTCGTATGATTATTATTATGTGGTCTCCGTTGTTGCAGTTAAATGTATAAAGCGACACAGCTCTGGAGACAAGAGTGCTATAAAAATCTATGGAGAATCATTGAAAGAGAATTAACAACTGGAGATGTAGGAAGAGTGTGTAGGCTTAATCTTTCAGATAAATGTTGGTCTGTTGGTCTGGAAAATGATCATTCAAAATCTGACTTAAATCGTGTTTTATTTGGTTTAAAATCAATGTGTAATTTGCTGGACACATCTTTTAATTCCCCAAATTTCAAATATATATATATATATATATATATATATATATATATATATATATATATATATATATATATGTATATTCAATCCAGGGAATAATTACAATCTGGATCAAAAGAATATTCAAAAATAGAATATTAAATTCAAATAATCCTGGTAAAGAGCTCAATGTGTAATATAATTGCAGAGGGATTTCGTTTTGAATATCTTGCCTTTCGGTTTAGTTAGGATGAGAACCTTTCGACTCAGTGCATGGGTTAGTTAGGTGCAAACATTGACGTAGGTGTTCATGCGTGCGCGGAGAGGATGTGTCATTCAGAGATGTCAAAATAAAAATCTCACATTGGAATTGAGACCAGGGGATGTGAGTGACGTCACGCGCCGGAAGCGTGGGCTGAGGATTTTGGGATTCGAGAAAAAGCGAGGAGTTGAGTTCTTACCTCGGAAAAAGAAGGTTGACTTTCGGGGCTCATCGAGGCCAGACCAGTAGTTTGCGGCGGGGGCCGCACGTGGTTGGGGGCAGATGGAAAAGTCAGCATAGAAAGATTGTGTGTCTCTCTCTCTCTCTCCTCATGTCGAATTACCTTTTACTCAAAGGTAAAAAAAAGTTTCGTGCCTGAACTAAGAAGTCGTAAAGTTCTTCGTGTTTTCGGATTCCCTTTGTCTATTTCACATATCCGTATCATGGGTATGTTACAAGTGTAAATTAAATCCACAGAGTAAATGGATTAAAAGTATTTTTTCACATTTACAACCAGTATAAGACAAAAAAACCTTTATTTTTCCTATTTTTCCAAGTCTTGTTATTCATGTTCTGTTTATTTATTGACCTATTTATTTATTGTCTTATTTTTGAAAATAGTCTAAATTTAGAATTTGAATTTCTATTAGTTGTTGGTTAGTTGTTTGGGTTTTATAGCATATCAAACTTTGTAGGTTATTTAACGCCATATCCATTTTTATTAAAATAGTTCTATTTCGTGCACTTCAGTTTAGCATAAGTACGCAGTTTAAACGTCAAAACAGTTCTATTTTAAACAATTCACTTAAGCATAAATCCACAGTTTGAATGCAAAAAGTGAAGGAAGCACTGTTTAATTCTATTTAATCCATAGATAGGACCCTTATCAGGTGCAACCACTCCGGGCCAGAGTGAACCTGGGAGTGATCGCAATAAAGGTGTGGTCCGCATTCCCTAAAGCTCCAGCATTATTGGAGCCTCACTATCACATTCTTTATTGTCATATCAGTACACTCTTTGGGGTTGGGTCTTACCCCTCACCAGAGAAGCAGTCAGTGTATTTTACAGCCCCAGCCGACTGGGCAAGAATTTATATTAGTGATTTTTACTCTATTATTGAGAGACCATGCCATAATAAACGGTACTTTTAGATTTTTTAGTTTATTTTGATGATAAACATTGATATACTGAATTTACACAATATGTCACAAATGTTGGAATTTTTGACATGTATTATTGTAACTGTTATTTTTGCCTCTGTTAAATTTGAAGGATGATGAACCCGGATGTAGTTTTACATACCATAATATTTTGATACTTATTGTTACGTGAAGCTTTAGGCTTGTTTAATCCTATTTACCAACCCCTTCGCTCGGGCAGGATCTGACATAAGGTCAATTTTTAAGCGGAGTTTAACAGGTTTGAATTCAGAGTTTTCCTTCTACTAGACTAGTTGCCTCAATAAAGCTGAAGAACCCAATCTTCCCTACTATTTACCCATAGCTGGAGGGATTCATACCTTTCCTAAGGGTATTAGTGCTATGTGAAATGCAATCAGTCTCGTCCAGGATTTGAACTCGAGTCGCCGTGTCCATTTCCTACGACGATAACCATTACACCACGGGCAATACTGCTTTAATACATAGCAGAAATAAGTATCTTTTAAAATTGTTTTTTGTCTTAGTCTATTAGTAAATGTGAAAACAAATTTATTTGAATGCATTTCTTGTTTGATCTGAAAAACTCATGTTAATTATTTAGAGCATTGATTTATACCAATGCTTTTAACAGGATGGAGATGAATTTATTATCGTAATGTGACCGATTGTTGGGTTTTCTGAAGAGAAAATTATATATATATATATATAACACCAGACAATGACACACATTAGATTTTAACATAAACCTCTTGCCCAAATCTTCTGGCTTCTTGTTCTCTTTTTCTTTTTTTTTTTTTCATTTATATATCTTGTTTTTGAACGAGAAAGATGCTATAGTACAGATAAAAAATTAATTTCTCCATTGTGTGGTGGCTGTTTGATGAAGCTGGTCTCCTTTATAGAGGTGCCAGGTGAAATAAATTTATAATAGCCGAATGACGGTTTATTGAATTTCTTCAATTATATATATATATATATATATAATTGAAGAAATTCAATAAACTTGGCTGAAGGGTTAGAAGCTTGGATTGGCGTTTGAGTCAACTGGGTTTCGATCCCAACTACGGAAAGCTAATATGTCTAGCCACACTGATGAGTTCTGATAGAACTAAACAGATATGTCTGTGGATAACTATAGAGATATATACTCCCCTACCTCCGTAGGGTTGAGTTCTCCGGCAAATGAAGTAATCGTGTTGCCATTAGCGTTTATTGCAAGCCTCTTCATATATGAATTGAGGTCTCGGTAGCCGTTAGACGGATGTATGTAAACAATAGTAATTGTTATTCATAGCCGTTTAAAATTTACTTCGATGCTACTAGCTCCTCGTGGCTGAAGGGTTAGAAGCTTGGCCTGGTGTTTGAGTCAACCGGGTTTTGATCCCAGCTACGGGAAGCTAATATGTCTAGCCACACTTATGAGTTCTGATAGAACGAAACAGATCTGTCTGTGGATGACTATATATATATATATATATATATATATATATATATATATAACGCTGAACAAACAGTTCACTCGGCTTCGTTGGTGGTGTTAAAAGCATTTAAGATAAGAGGGTAAGTATATAAACAGAATAATATAAAGTCTTAGATAGATAGATTTTAACCGCAGGTTACGCGGTAATCAAACAATAATCATGGTTACAATGTAGCGGCTGTTTTAACTAATAAAAATAGACTCAGAATGGACTTGGATCAGCAGAAACGTAGAAGCGTAAATCCCTGTGTAAAAAGATGAGCAGTTTTAGCTTATATTTCAACTAAGTTTGAATTCCATTTTGATTCATTCAGTTTCTCTGAAATCAATTCTTTTTTTTTAAGTACATGAATGTATTTTAACATTTCTGCCTTCGGCTTGTTCGGTATTGGGGTTCTTTAATGTCTGATTCGGAGGAGACTTAAAAAAAAAAGGAAACACAAGAAAAAACTTCGTTATCCTAACTAGTTTTATCAGACTGGGCTGTAACAAATAAAACTCGTAAACCTACAGACAACCTTAGCAGATTCCAATACTCATAGTCAATTCCCACTTAATGCTTTAGTTCCCACAAGAACACTAAAGATAAACGGCAATAAACCTTCTCATTATTTAAATTGATGGACATTTAGGAATAGCAATTACCGTAAGCGATGAAACCCATGTGTTGGACCAACAAAACAATAAAATCTAACGAGGCGTCTTGCGTTGAGTGTAAGTCAGCTACTTAGGCAATCAGATCATAATTTGTAAGTTCGATTCTATGTGGGTACACCAGAATTCTGCAATTATGCCAGACTAAGCACAGTTTAGTAACTTACAGACTTAAACGTTTTCAATAAACAATGTAACACAAGGACAATTTTTGAGTGGGATACAGATGATTTAAATTCAGAGCTTCCCTTCTGTTAGACTAGCTAACCCTATTAAGGCTTAAGAACCCTGTTTGGCCCGCTGTTTCTTAGTTGGGTGAATGACAAATAGATTCATGCCTTTCCTGAAGGCATTAGAGGAAACACAAATTGCCACGTCGAGGATTAAACTGGCGTCCCCGATTGCATTTTCTCCGACGATAATCATTATGCTGTTTGGAAGCAAAATTGTATAAGAAATGAAGTTTTTTTCTTTTAAATCACAAAATTTTATAAGAAGAAAGAATTATGGGATTTTTAACAAGTTAAAACTTAAATAATTTAAAGGCGTTCGTAATTTTTGTCACCCGCTGAAGTATCCTCATTTTTGTAAGAGTAACAGATCATAGATGTGACAAGTGCACAGATTACGATTAACCCGAGGATTTGACATAGTCACATTATACAACCATGTAAAACGACAAATCCAAATCAACGTGAAACCCAGGCAACAAATCTAGGTGTCAAGATCCGTAGGTGCTCCTTTGATAGTCAACGTGGGGGACCCAGTGGGCATTCTGCCGATCTTGGCTGTACTAATCTTCATCAGCATCATGATGTCGTGCTACTGGCACGGATCTCCCTGGCCCTCTCTCGCCAGCTGTCTCTACCGTCCATCGCTCCCGTGAGTTCTCCCAGGCTATATCCTTTATCAGCACAGAGCTGTTGTATTCCTATGTAAAGTACATAAAATAAGATCAAAACAGCAATTCAAGTGAAATACACCAACGAAAAAAAAATGAACTAAAGAAAACAAAGAAATGTTATCTGATATTATTCATAAACGCAATTCTTTTGCACAGCGGGTATAGGAAATGATAGAGAAGATGGGTGGTATCCACTGATTTTAACACAATAAGTCAAAAACTAGCCGACCAAGCGTGGTTGATTTTATTGAAAGGCCGGTTTTCTGACCTTGAGGTACTAGAAGTATGCAGATTGGTAAATAGTTAAAAATGTACATAAAGATATACAAAATGATTTAAAATACTAGAGACATATTTTGCTTAGTCAAAGGGATAGAGAAAGAATAAAATACAAAAAATAAGAAAAAGGTTCACATTGATCAGTGAAAATGTTTACAATTTTAAGTGTTATTTATGTTCATATATCTACTTTTGTGTATTTGTAGGATTTATGACTTGTTCCTTGCTATTTGACTTGGATTTTGTAATGCAACTATTCTAGAAAGTAAGAAATAACAACAATCCTGATTAATTCAAAAGCAACATTTGAACATTAACTAAATTAAAACCTATAAATTTTACAGGCATAAGCATTTTTTACTGATCTGCAGAAGGTTCTTCCTCCTTTACAATATACCAGTTCGCGAAAAGAAAACGAAAGATAATTCTGTTTAGTTGTCGGTGGAGAAAGCAAAGGAAAAGTGATAGTTTTGGAGCAAATCATAAGAACAGAAACGGCATAGCAGGAAGGCTCAATAGATGAACAACATGAAAAAGAATTGCAAGGATTTGAAAAAAAAACAACAAAATAAACAAACCAGGCCAACCTGCATTCACTAAAAGCAATTCTCTAGAAAAGAACCAAATTCGAAAACGCTAAACCATGATGGCATTCAGGGATTCTGCTTTATAAAACTTATGTCCAATCACAACAGATTTTTTCAGCACTTGAGTAAAAGCCTAAAATAAGCAAAGCTATTTGAATTGATGACGAAAGAAAAAACTATCCTGATATAGAAAGACCAACACAAGGAACTATTCCCAGCAACTATAGACCAATAACGTGATGTGGAAAATCAACTATAGACCAATAACGTGATGTGGAAAATCCTAACAATACTTATAAGGGAAGAAATATATTAGTCGCTTGTATGCCACGGACTATTTCCAGTAAGAGAGGTGGGAACAAGGGGAATATTTAACCGACTATACATAGATCAGCATATCATTGATGATATACACACCAGGCGGAAAAATGTAGACATCAAATAAATAGATTACAAGGAGACCATTGGTACTATTTACCAACCCCTCCGCTCGGGCAGGATATGACACAAGGTCAATTTTTTTAAGCGGAGTTTAACAGGTTTGAATTCAGAGCTTTCCTTCTCCTAGACTAGTTGCCTAACCAAGGCTGAAGAACCTAGTCTGTCCTACTATTTACCCATAGCTGGAGGGAGAATAATTGGATTCATACCTTCCCCAAGGGTATTAGTGCTATGTGAAATGCAATCAGTCTCGTCCAGGATTTGAACTCGTGTCGCCGTGTCCAATTCCTACTACGATAACGACTACACCACGGGCACTTCCTATGGTACTATTTACCCAACCCCTCCGCTCGGGCAGGATATGACACAAGGTCATCTTTTAAGTGGAGTTTAACAGGTTTGAATTCAGAGTTTTCCTTCTCCTAGACTAGTTGCCTAACCAAGGCTGAAGAACCTAGTCTGTCCTACTATTTACCCATAGCTGGAGGGAGAATAATTGGATTCATACCTTCCCCAAGGGTATTAGTGCGATGTGAAATGCAATCAGTCTCGTCCAGGATTTGAACTCGAGTCGCCGTGTTCATTTCCTACGACGATAACGACTACACCACGGGCACCTCCTTGGTGACCATTGGTATGGTCTCAAAAATCTGCATGATAGAATGTCATGAATGTTCAAAACCTCTGACAAAGTCATAGATTTCTTCGCGAAAGCTATGAAAGACGGAAACTGGAATTAGTAGCAGGAGTTGTTTGCTCCGTTGGTTTTTATAGCATATAAACATTGAAAGTTAGTCAATGTCAAATCATCTGATATACATGATTTGTTAACGAATAGTTTGTAGATAACTTTTTAAAACGAGCCAGAGCTTATTTGTTTGCACATAGTTATATGGTTTCAAATATTTCTATCAAACATTAATAATTCTGTTACGTATTTATCATTTGTTTGACCTCATTGAGGTGGGTTCAGATATTGTTCATACCAATAGTTTTATTTGCACGTAGTTAAATAGTTTGAATTATTACTATTTAACACAAATAATTTTCTTGAACACTGTTCATTTTCGCGCAGTCAAAGTAGTGCTCTGTAATGGTCATTTTTCACTTCACAGTGTAAAACGGTTGAAAGCATTCCTATCCAATACTAATAATTCTATTTAATATTAATAATTTGTTTGTGAACAGTTTAATTGTATTGATTATTGCTTTCTAACGCGAATAATTTTATTTACACATAGTTGAATGGTCCCGAGCAAAGTGATGTAACAGAAACGATTCTATGTAACGTCAGTCATTTCTTTGCAAACATCTATATATTTAAACAGTTACAATTGACCTAAGGCTGGGATCCTAACCGGTACTGCTACTCCAGGTCAGAGTTCATCTGGGAATAATGTCAATAAAGGGATATTCCACCATCTCAAGAGAACTGGAGTCTCACCATCTGATGGTTTAGTATCATATCCAGGGCACTGGTTCGGGTTTAGAGATGCAGTCGGTGTATTCTCTCGCCCCAGACGATTGGATGTAGCACCTAGAAGACAAACTTTAGCTGAGGTTAAAATTCGAACAGGCATCCTCCAGGCTGACTCATTCTCACCATTGATATTTGGGATAGCAATGATATCACTCAATTATTTACTTAAGAAATGCACAAGAGACTACTAAAATGCAATCCCCCCGCCCAAAAAAACCCAAAGGAAAATATATACAACCACATGTATTTGGACTACATTATTTTTAAAAATGAAAGCGAACTTGAAAATCTATAACACACAATAAGAATATCAAGGGTGGATATAAGAATGACGTTTGCAGATTTAAAAAATTGTTATGCTGTTAATGAACCAACAAAAAAAATTAAAGAAAATGGTTTGGTTTGGTGTGGTTTTATGGCATATCAACCATTGTAGGTTATTTAATGCCAAATTAATTTTTATGCATATAAACAGTTTTGTTTCAAACAATTCAGTTTGACATAAGTACACAGTTTAAATATCAATAGCAGTTCAATTTCAAACAATTCAGTCTAGCATAAGTACATTGTTAAGGTCTATTTAACCCATAGATAATATTATATCAGATCTACCATTCCTGGCCAGAGTGGACCTGGGAGCGATAGCAATGAAGGGGTACTTCGCATTCCCCAAAGCTCCAGCATTACTGGAGCCTTACCATCAAATAGATCCAGGACACTCGCTCGGAGGGGGATCCTACGCCTCTGCAGAGAAGCAGTCGGTGTATTCTAGAGCCCCAGCCGACTGGTTTGAAGAGTGAAAGTTAAAGAAAGTGAAAAGATAACAAATTGTTGAATCTTGCCAGAGAACTAAAAAAAGACAAACTGTGAAACATGAGGGTGACGGTCGTACTTGTTGTGATTGACACATTTGGAACGTTCCCCAAAGGATAAAAAAAAACGAGTTGAGGAATTGGAAATCAAACGAAGAACAAAGACCGTACAGACCACAGCATTATTAGGATCGGCTACATTACACAGAATAAATGATGGGACCTGAGGATACTTGCAATCACTAAGAATCTAGTAAAAGACCAATTCCATTTAGTGCAAAAAAAAAAAAAACCTGGAATAATTATCCCTATTATGATAATATTTTTTGTTAACAAATGTAACGGCGATACAACAATAACATTATGTCAAAAAGATTATTATTTTGTATTCGAAGAGTTTGAAAGATATTTGAGGACTGACAAAATTGTATCAAAGCGAAAAAAAAATAGCCATAGAAAATACTGAAACAACAGACATGGCTAATCACCAATATGGTTGTGACACTATGAAGGGGGTGCACGAAGCAGATGATCTTTTTGATTGTTTTGGCGCAAAACCAAACAAAGGCCTGAGCTTGAGATCTCGTCGCGACCGGAAGTGGACAAGGGAACGCCGGTCAGAGAGGAATTGGAGGAAAAAACGACAAAAGGCAGTTGGCGAAGGGTAACGCAGAGGGGCAGTCAACACCGGAGAGCAGAAGAGACCAGTCGGCATGAGACTGATTCCAGGAGCAATGAGGAAAGACCAGTCAAGATGAATCAGCATTCCTCGTGGCTTTGTGGAAATTTCGCGAAGGATGCACGTCAGCGTTAGTCTGCAGATGTACAGGGAATGCAGTGTCACGGAACCACCCTTCTTGCACTTGAGTTAACCCAAGCCCATATTGTTCGTTTGTTCTTTGTTCTTTTTCCCCCACTTCCTCGGTTGTATTTCTTGTGGCCTTAAAGAAATGTGTTATGCCCCTATCGGAACCACAAGATGAATCACCGGCCAAGACAGAATTGTTCGAAGAAGTTGATGTATTGTGGCCGCAAGGAGTATTGTCACATGGTGACATTTTTTTACTTTGGTTTAATTTCTTTATTTAATGTCATATCATACTTCGTTGTTTACATAATGCCAAAGCCATCCTTTGAACTCACTTACGAGCATGTTCTAGGACAGCACGTTAATTAATACTCAAGGGCGACCTCACAGCATCATTTAAAAGTTATAACATATCAGCATTTTTTAGATAACTTTACCATATCAGTATTTTTCCAATAGCTTATTGTAACGTACACATATTACAAATACGTAAAATATACGGATATACGGATGTGTAAAACGTTCACAAGCATAGGAATCCGAAAAACACTCAAAACAATGACGACTTTCTTTAGTTCAGGTACGAAATTTTTATTACCTTCTTGACTTAAAGGTTTTCAACACGAGGAGAGCGAAACACAATTTCTACTATGCTGACTGTTCCATATGACCCAACAACGAGCGGCGCACCACGTAGACCCAACTGGTCTGGCCTCGCCGAGGCTCGAAAATCAACTCGCTTCGCCCAGGACCAAATCTCAACTAACTGCTTTTTTTCAAAAATCACCCAAAATCCCCAGCCCATCGCTTCCGGACATGATGTCATTCATATCCCCAGTCCATTTCCTATCCAGGGTTTTTATTATGACATCTGTGATTGTCACATCCACCACGCACGAGCGTGAACACCTGCGCTCAATGTGTGCCCTTACCCGTGCACTAAGCCGAATAGTTCCAAGCCTAACTAAACCGAAAGATAAGATATAACCAACGAAAAATGATAATATAATTACATAACATTATAAAATATCGACATAATTTATGTAGCTATGCTATCTCAGCAATCTTTTTCGATAGCTTTACAATATCAACATATTTTAGTTAGCATGTCACACAGCAAGCACGGATTTCCCTGACTCTCGTCATTGGTCTTTATTATCCATCGCTTCGAGCTGGTCATCTAGACTACATCCTGGGTCCACACAGAGCTGTTGTAGATAACTCATGTGAGTTTCAAAAAAGCTTTTTAATCTTGGTAGAGTAATATCACAAATTCACCCCCGAGTAAAGATTTTGAATTACTTTATAAATCCAGAGAAGCAAATAACTGCGCCATTGTTGTACCTTTATAATTTCAAGCCTTTGAACTATTTACAGAGACGATTAGAGGATTTGCCAATTTTGTGAGGGTAACTTTCTGGAGAATTTCAACGAATTAGATTTACGGAAAATTAAATGCGTGTAGATAAAGCCATTACAAAAGTCATCTAAAATAGAAAATAAAGTATTTCACTTGCTCTGCAGTGAAAGTGACCGAATTAAACCTTCGTAAAAAAAACTCGACAAGCCGAAATTGTAATAAATCGGATGGACAAGGAGACATAATTTCATTGTCGCGAACTGTGAAGAAGAGGTTCTGTCAAATTGTGGATGGGGCTATCCCAAGTGGACCATTGAATAAAAAAATCAACGATGAAAATTTGGATGATTAGATTAACTGGCATCAGAGAAATCGGCCTTCATATCCGTATCTGCCAAATTAGAAGAATTGAAGATTTTAAGAAGAGATGAGATTATCCAGGCCTGTGTTTATCAAGATCTGTGGACAGTTGCTTTCTCGATCGACAGAAACCAGATCCCTTTCTCGTAAAAATGACAATGGCGATTGCTAGTTAGAAATTGGTGACGCTAATCAGTCGTCTCAGTACAAGATAAACTCCAGCAATATCACACACACACAAATAAATATCATTATCATCCTCATGTCACACAGCAAGCACGGATTTCCCTGACTCTCGTCATTGGTCTTTATTATCCATCGCTTCGAGCTGGTCATCTAGACTACATCCTGGGTCCACACAGAGCTGTTGTAGATAAGTTCTAGTTAGTCATTCAATATTTACACGTCCATGTCATGGGGTCCATAGGAGAATGTCATTTATGAGTTCGTCCTTAATTCTCTAACAGTGTCCGGCATGTCTTGTTCATCTTATTTCGATTGGTCTAGAGATTGGAGGTAGGTGGCCATACAGCCGCTGTTTTGTGTGATGTTGCTTCTGTATTAGTTCAATATAGCTCGTATCATTCTTGTGCAATTTCCATCTAGCTTTTTCTCTATACGCTTTGTCAATGTCCATGCAGTGCGCCCATATAGTAGAACTAACACAATCACGGAAGAAATTGTTTTTATTGTATCGGATAGGTCTGACTTCTATATGATCGATAACCTGTCGATAACAGCCCATGCCTTACCATGACCCTCACTTATATATATAAGTAAAGTTAGTGACCGTAGTCGAGGGCAAACCGAAGGCTCCCTTTTCAATAGCAACTACACCATGGTGTAGAAGAAGACGCAACTCCTGGATTGTCCCCCTTTACTCTTGATCCGAACTGAATAATGTTGAGTATTAAGCAAGAGGTTATCAAGTATCATCTTTTGGGTCTTTTCTATGACTTGATCCGGGATTGAACCCTGGTCTCCCGGGCCATTGGTGAATATTCTTCCCACAAGGAAATGAGCTTGTGTGTGTGTGTGTGTGTGTGATTATAAGCAATCAGGAGGATTTTTTTTTTTCAAGAGGCGTGTTTTCATAATTTAACGTCGATCTTCTTAGTTTCTTCTACTTTATTCTGGTTAGTGTGGTTTCTTATTCTTTTCATTATCCGGTCAGCCGAGGTTACCAATACGCTAACTGTATCACCTGCAGAGGGATAAGATCTCTCCCTCAAATTAAAGATGCCCAGTGTATGCCACTAAACTGTAACTAGTGTTGAGGTTCCAGGTATGGAAATCTGGGGAGTGTGGACTACACTTTCATTACTAATACTCCCAGGTTCACTCTGACTCGGAGTGGTAATATCCGTTAGATCAGCCGAGGTTACCAATACGCTAACTGTATCACCTGCAGAGGGATAAGATCTCTCCCTCAAATTAAAGATGCCCAGTGTATGCCACTAAACTGTAACTAGTGTTGAGGTTCCAGGTATGGAAATCTGGGGAGTGTGGACTACACTTTCATTACTAATACTCCCAGGTTCACTCTGACTCAGAGTGGTAATATCCGTTAGATCAAATCGATTTACTAAAAGGTTATCAGTATTAATACTGCTTTAAATCATTTATATTGAGAAATTATTTATATTCGACTAGAATACTTTATATCATATAAATTTGTGCAAAAAGAAAAAAATTAAAATTAACAAGCTACGCAAAATGTTGATATAAAAGCAAAATGTACGTGATTCTATAACCTAGATTCTATATATAGCAGATTGATAGGCTTTGAAAAATTAAACGATGCAAACATAATATAATGCAAAGAATTTTCTGATTTTTTTTCTTTCATTCTTATATAATTTAGAAGATGCAGCTTCAGATATGAACATAGCCCAGATGAGAGTTTAATAAAAATCCGAAATATGAACGGTGGCATAATATTCAATCATAATTCCACTCCTCCTACAAATACAATGTTTATTCCTTATTTTTTATGTATGCACAAACACACACACACACACACACAAACACACACACACACACATATATATATATATATATATATATAAGACGGATATTCGATAAATTACCTCAATTTTGCAATCGTAGTGTAGTGGTTATCGTCATTGAATATGGTCACGGTACCTCGAATTCAAATCCTATAATGGGTGAGGGATTTCGTTTTGTGCCTTTGGGTTTAGTTAGGTAGAGAACCTTTCGGCTCAGTGCATGGGTTGCTTAGGTGCAACATTAACACATGTGTTCACGCGTGCGCGAGGAACGGCGTGTCACTCGGAGATGTCACAATAGCTCAGATGGGAAACGGGGCTAGCAAGTCCGAATGACGACACGCACCGGAGGCGCGCGGAGGATTTTGGGATTTTGAACAAGTCAGTTCGTTGAGTTGAGACCTGCCTCGGGAGAAGACGCTTGCTCGGGGAGGCCTTGGGCAGGTGTCGCACGAGATGGGGTGGGGGGTGGGGGCAGATGAAAAAGCCAGAATAGAAAGAATGTGTATCTCTCTCCTTATGTCGAAGAACCTTTAAACTTAAAGGTAATAAAAACTTTCGTACCTGAACTGAGAAGTCGTAAGTGTTTTTCGTGTTTCGAGATTCCTATGTTCCATGTATATATATATGAACATTATATGTCCATTTTGCATATCCATATCTGGCTACGGTACACTAATACCCTTGGAAAAGGTATGAATCCAATTATTCTCTGTCCAGCTATGGGTAAATAGTAGGCCAAACTATATATATAATGCTAGAGTTCTCTTTGTCCTTGTTTCACACTTTAACACTACAGTTTCCAATACTCATACCAATTAAGAATACCCATGGCCTAAGTACAGTTTTTAGCATAGAAGACTGTCAGCTAGATATGTTACCTTGTGTTTTCCGGACACCAGCACCAGTTTAAAGTGTTATTTTCTCTTTTCCAACTACAATAACTTAATATTTTAGTTTGATTTTCTTTGTTTAATCAGTCTTTGTACCTAACTTATATACACTTTTTCTCTGTTGTACATTTTAAATGCAATATATATACATATATATATATATATATATATATATATATATATATATATATATATATATACGATATATATTTTGTTTTAAATTCGATATATCACTAAAACTGAGTTTGACAAGTTTACAGAAATGTACGTGATGCAATTCACGCTTTAAAATTCAAAAGTTGTTTCCGTTGCCTAAACTGGCGAGATATACATGAGAAACATACTTTCTTACAAAATGTTTCTGCTTAAAAGTGTTGATATATTTAAGATCCTTTCTTTTTTTTTTTTTTTTTATTAATCCCGAAAGTAGTTTCTGAAAACTTAATAAATAAAACTATGTTCAACTGAGAAATGTAAAGTTTAAGGAAACGTTAGGCAGGCCAGATCTCTTGTTTTTTTTTTTTAATTCAATATAAGAAACATTTTTCATTTGACAGGAACAAAAGCTATTTACAAAAATGTATACATGAAACAAACAATAAAATGTACTTAGGACACAGCTATAAAAAAAAATCATTTGAGAGATTTTTCTTATATATATATATATATATATATATATATATATATATATATATATATGTGTGTGTGTGTGTGTGTGTGTGTGTAATAGATTTATATTCAGAAATGCAATAGATAAACATGTTAACAATATATAATGCTTTTGTTACTTGCGGAATACTTTCAAGTTCGTGTATATCAGATGAATAGATAGATAAACTGGTAACATGATAAATAAATAGATATGAACAGACTGAGCTAGCTAACTATCTAAATAGATAAAAACATATCTATCTATCTATCTATCTATCCACACAATGGGAAAGAGAGATAGCGAGAGAGAAATATGGAGATGTGAACAGAGATAGAAATGAAAAGTCTGAGTTTGTTAACTACCTAAATAGATAGATAAAATATATATATATATATATAGAGAGAGAGAGAGAGAGAGACAGAGACAGAGAGAGAGAGAGAAACAGACAGACAGACAGACAGAGAAAGATACAGATAGACAAAGAAAGAGAGGTAGAGAGAATGACATAGAAAAGGAGGGAAATTAATGAATTGTTGTGAACAGAGATAGATAAAGGCAGACTAATTTAGCAAAAATTCCTGTCAAGAGAGCATGTTATAAAGAACGTTTTCCTGTACATCTACATCACAGAAAAAAAGCCCAAACGTGACTTCCACACATTTTTTCCCAGTATCTTCATCTTTTTGTCTCCTTTTATCACAACATTTATGGCTGGTATACTCTTAAAATTGCTGAAATTTTGAACAAAGGAAAATCTTTAGAGATTCTTGGGGCATGCGTGACGTTAAAATTTCTAATGGCATTGAATGTGATTTTGTAGGATGTAAATTCTTTGTTCTGACTTCCAGTCTTCCAATAACTTTCGGGACAAGATATAGATCCACTAAGAGAAAACTTCACCAAAAAACAGAAAAGTACAAACAAAAATGTATATGGCATAATGAAAACTTTAAATCTATTTAATTATTGAAATTCTCATTATATATATATATATATATATATATATATATGTGTGTGTGTGTGTGTGTGTGTGTGTGTGTATCTCTGTGTCTGTGTGTGTCTCTGTCTGTGTGTCTGTGTGTTGTCAGAAAACAGCCAAAGCTGCACATCAGAACAAGATTTTTTAAGGATAATTCATTTAAAACTTTTGCAGGCTGAACTAACACAGTCGAAGCAACATTTTATTTCCTCCGTTAAAGACGCACGGCTATATTTAAGTCATTTCATCTGCATGCAAAACCATGCAGACCATAGAAAATAAACCAATTTGCTACCCAGTTTGAAATTGAATTATAACTTCTAGTCATTGAAATTCTCGATAAAACAATGAAATGCTAATAAGTTTTCTTCACTTTGTCTTCTAACCTATTTGATTTCTTTGCTAATAAGTAAGTAAAGTCGGCGACATTAGTAAAGTGTGACCTGAAAGCTCCTTTTTTAATAGCTACAACACCGATATATAGGACAGGGGGCAACTCCTTTCCCTGGATTGCTCCAATTTACCCTTGATCCTTACCTTATAATGCTGAGTGTTAAGCAAGGTGGCATCAAGTACGATTTTTTAGTTTTTCGTATGACTCGACCAGGGATTGAACCCAGGCCTCCCGGATCATTGGCGAACACTCTACTCATGACAGTAATATATTTTTATGACAAATTAACTTATCGGATCAAAAACAGTAAAAACATTTTAAGATTGAATTGGATTATTTTCTCAAGAAATAGTAAGAAAAAGAATTTAAGAAGGCATTATTGAGAATCATCGGATAAGTTACTTACGAGAATTGGGTCTGTTTCGGGAGACTGGGTTTCAATTCCAGGTCGCATCATACCAAAGACTTTTAAAATTGTACTTGATACCTCCTTGTTTAACACTCAGCAATATAAGGTACTATTTACCAACCCCTCCGGTCGGGCAGGATATGACACAAGGTCAATTTTTAAGCGGAGTTTAACAGGTTTGAATTCAGAGTTTTCCTTCTCCTAGACTAGTTGCCTCAACAAGGCCGAAGAACCTAGTCCGTCCTACTATTTACCCATAGCTGGAGGGAGAATAAGGGGGTTCATACCTTTCCCAAGGGTATTTGCCCGAAAGTGAACATAATAGCACGACTGGAGTACGAACTCGCGTACTACGATTCCGCAGATCATCGCTTTAACCATTACACCACGCGGACACCCAAGCAATATAAGGTACATATCGAGGGTAAAGTGGAGCAATCCTTGGAAAGGAGTTGCGCCCCCCTACACCTTGGTTTAAAGGGAGCCTTCTGGTCGCCCTCGACTACGGTCGCCAACAACTTATTGATAGTGTATATATAATGTGATATAACGGAATGACCTATCTTCCCCGTACTCCAACTATAATAGTAAAACTAACCATTATTTAAGTAAACACAGATCACTCAGCGCAGGACTCACGTGATCGACAATTGCTTGGACTTAATAATACGTTTGCAAGGATAATGATATTACTACTAATTTACTTGTTATATTTGTACATCCGTATGAATAAACCTTTCTTTTTGTTATATCTACCTAATATGTTGTCTATTCTTTAACACTCGGAATAGCATGTCATTGTATATTATTTACTATATAACATTATGAAAATGTTCTGCGCAAATATTCTTTTTTAAAATTTTGATATGAGAAAATTATAAAAAGCGGAGAGGTTTAACGAAATATAAAAACCAAAGACTAATGCGGTAAATTAGCGCAAAGAGAGTATGAGACTAGACACAACTAGATAGGGAAGGTAATCCACTGGAAATGTGCAAGAAGTTTAGGTTTGACCATACGAATAAATGGTATGTGAACAACCCAGAATCAGTTCTGTAAATTGACACACAAACTACTCTGGGATTTTGAGATAAAAAGGATCACCTAATCTCGGCCAGATGACCATACCAAGTGATAATCAACAAAAATAGGAACCGGCCGAATCCTGAACTTTGCCGTTCTGTTTGACCACAGAGTGACAATAAAAGAAAAGGAAATGAGAGATAAGTACCTGGATTGACCTTGCCATGAAGCAAAAAACATCAGAAAAAAATGGAACATAAAGTAACGGTGATACCAGTAGTGGTTGGTGCACTTTGGACCATCTCTAAGGGATCGGTAAAGGGTATGGAAGACTTTGGAATAAATGGACAAGTAGAGACTATCCAGAGTACTGGAAATTCAGCCAGAATACTGAGAAGAGTGCTGGAGACTTGATGAAACTTGCAGTCACTCAAACTCCAGTAATAAACCATCAGCGGATGCTGATGTGAAAAAATCTCATAAAAGATAATAATAATAATAATAATAATAATAATAATAATAATAATAATAATGAAACCAAAATAGTCCTCGAAAAATTTACTGTTCATAGAGAGAGATTATAACTTTTATTCACTGGCCGCACTGAAAACTGGAGCAATATATATATATATATATACATCATCATCATCATGTCGAGCCGCCAGCACGGATATCCCTGACCCTCTCTCGCCACTCCTCGCTATCGTTCATCGCTTCTGGCGGATCCTCAGGGTTACAACACGTATCCTCACAGAGCTGCTGTATGTAGGTTTGAGCTGGTCGTCCCGCTTTTGTTCGGCCACATACGGGGTTCATAGGAGAACATCACTTAATGAGCTCATCCCTGCTTCTCCACCGATGTCCTGCATGTCTGGTTCGTCTAACTTTGACAGTTTTTGTAATGGGAGGTTGGTGGCTGTACAGTTGGTGCTTTAAGGGGTGTTGCCTCCAGTACTTGTTCAAAATTGCTCGCAGCATTCTTGTGTAATTGCCGTCAAGCTTTTTCTCCATCCGTTTAATTAGCGTCCATGTAGTGCATCCTTATAGTAGTATCGACACGACCTCTGCCTGAAAAAACTACGTTTTATTCTATCGGTCAGGTTTGATTTCCATAAGACCGATAGTTTATCGATAGCTGTCCATGCCTTCGTTAGCCGCGTGTCGATGTCTGCCACGGTTGATGAGACACTGCTTCCTAGGTAGGTGAACTTATCTCCAAGTTTGAGAGAGCTACCCGCTAATGTGTAAATGTCGCCCGTTTGATCAAAGCACATGTATTCCGTTTCGTGTGCATTGATATGGAGGCCAGTGTCCGCGGCAGCTCGTTCCAGACTATGCAGTAGTGCTTTTGCTTGGTCGGGTGTATTTACCAGAATCGCTATGTCATCGGCGTAGTCGGCGTCGGTAATTGTCTTCGCAGGGTACCTTCTGCTTCTTTTCTTTGTCAGCCCGAAGCCGTTTTCTTTGATTTTATCAATTGATGTTCTAAGCACGTAGTCTAGACAGATGATAAAGAGGTGTGTGTCTAGTGTGTATCCTTGCAATACCCCTGTGACTATGTCGAAGTAATCTGCGTCTCCATCCGGAGAACGTACTTTCACTTTGGTGTTTCTATAGAGAATCGTTATTGATCCGACAGCCTCTTTAGGTATGCCGTATGCTAGTAGAATTTGTTCTATCTTCCCTCGGTGAATGGAATCAAAGGTCTTGGGAAAGTTGACAAATAGTATTGTCGCCTGAAGGTTTTTTGCCTGTATGCCTTGTTTCTCTTATAAATAAACGCACGTCGAAAAACTCAACCTTAACTCCATTTTCAAATTCATGAGCGTGCCTTATACAATAGACTGTCTTATACAATAGTCTGCCTTATATAATAGTCCACCTTATACAATAGTCTGCCTTATATAATAGTCCACCTTATACAATTGCCTGCCTTATATAATTGTCTGCTTTATACAATAGTCTGCCTTATAACATGGTGTGAATTATAAGATGTTGCGTCATATATGTCTAAAAGTATTTAAAACAGTTATACCGAAATATCTTAAATAAACAACATTCAAAGAGAAGTGCCCTAACAAATGCTTGAGTTTCTTGGCTGTTGGCCGATACAATCTCTCTTTTGATGGGTTAAATAGGACGATTACTGACCTTCTTTATCTTTGGCATATAAATGATCACGAATGCCTTAAATCAAGAAATGAAACCAAATGTAGTCTGTTAACTTTCTATTGAATAAATTGTAACAATGTCTACTAAAGTCTACAGTTAATCGTTTATCGACCATATAGAAATCTATTCTCTCTGATAAAATAAAACGGTAATTCTTCCATGTGCTCAGTACTGTTATATAGCCATAAAGTGTTAAAGACCGACTGTTTTTATAAAATATAACGCTCTCTCAACTCTATTTCTTGAAATGGTCTGAAGTTGACTGTATACATATTTACCCAACCCCTCCGTTCGGGTAAGATATGATACAAGGTCAATTTTTTAAGCGGAGTTTAACAGGTTTGAATTCAGAGTTTTCCTTCTCCTAGACTAGTTGCCTCACCAAGGCTGAAGAACCTGGTCTGCCCTATTATTTTACCCATAGCTGGAGGGAGAATAATTGGATTCATACCTTTTTCAAGGGTATTAGTGCAATATGAAATGCAATCAGTCTCGTAAAGGATTTGAACTCGTGTCGCCGTGTCCATTTCCAACGACGATAACCAATACACCACGTATAAGAGAAACAAGGAGACGGAGGAAGACAGAAAACAGAGTTGGCAGAGAACTTCGACATTGCTATATTTACCCATAACTTATTAACCACGCTGTGCTTCCATACTCAGGGCTCCACTGCACTTGTTCCGCTTCTCGGCCGAGGTGGGTGGTGTCACCCTCTGGGAACTTGCTGACCACTCTCCATACTTCTTGACTGCTTGTCCGTTTATCCGTGACTGAGACTTCGAGTGACCGTTACTGCTCTAGGTATCTGCATATATCATTCACAAAGCCTATGTGTTGCTGGTTGTCAACTCACGTGATCTGCTTACACCACGTATTGCTTATTTTCCGGTTGTCAATATTTATCAGGTGCATCCTGTATATAGAAATCCTAGATTGACGGCTAAGTCAAGGTCAAAAGGCAGGAAGATCTATTGTATAAGTGCACCACTTGGATCTTAATGAAAAATTTTAGAATAAAGCTCGATGAAAACAGAAAAATAATGCTAAATGCGGTTTTGAACAACTCTTGGGTGCACCGATAAAAGATGTAGCCTTGAAGACCTGTCTGGAGTGATGGACAATAGAGACGGGTGACAAGAGAGGGACAGAGATATCCGTTAAATATCAAAATAGTTTTATTTCAAACAGTTCAGTTTAACGTAGTACAGTTTCAATGTCACAGTTCTATTTCAAGCAATTTAGTTTAGCATAAGTATGCAGTGTAGTTCTATTTGACCTATAGATAGTGCCCTATGGCCATGAAGGGGTCTTCTGCATTCTCCAAAGATCCAGCATCACTGGAACCTCACCATCAGATTGTTTAGTGTAATATCCAGAACACTCGTCGGGGGAATTTTAGCTCTCTGCACATGCGCAGTCGATTTATTCTACAGCTTCAGCCGACTTGGCAATCCGCTTTTTTGAAAGTCAACAATTAGTTTCAGTGGAAAAATACAAAATTATCTGAACTACTTATATTATTTATCCTTTCGTTGGGAATAACTAAAACATTCAAATTATTACTTTTATAGCAGTTATTCCTGCCGTCTCAATAACGAATTGATTTGTTGTGGTTCTAGAGATTGTGCTATTGTAAATATGTCTTTCTCTTTTAGAGAATTTTATCCCCTCTGCTTCCGAACAATTTACTTTATTTTTATTTTACTTCTTTTTGTGATTGTTTTTTTTTCTTTGTGGAATGAGAACATACGAAATTTCCGGCTTTAATTAGACTTGCGATTAATTAGCGGAATGTTTGGTGTATCAACGAAATGCACCAATAAATACAGGGCGGGAGTTTCATCTTGAACACTGATTGTTATTACATTACCATTTAAAAATTCAGCCAAGATATTGATTCATCTTTACTCTTTGATAAATGAGAAGAGAAAATTCATGTCATATATATATATTTTTTTTTCATTAAGAAAAAACAACAAACCGGTCACATTAGGATTATAAATTTATTTCCATCCTGTTACGCGTTTATATATATATATATATATATATATATATGGGAGCTCGAGGGTGTTTCAAGTCAAAAATGTTTGGGATTGTATGTTCATAAATGTATGATTTACCAACATTTATATACCTAATAATATTCAGGGTGTATCTGTATGCATGGGACTCATGTAAGTGCTAATAACTCTACTAATAATGTTGTTTAGATTTTTAAAGAATTATTGATATTAGAAAAAAATACTTGCAACAATTATTCTTGTTAGAAGACTATAATCGAAATTATTCAACTGTAAAATAAATGAGTTCTGGCTGTTTTAAATGTTACACAAAAACTATCATTTTGTAAAACATAAATATTTCATATATATATATATATATATATATATATATATATATATTACATGGTGTCTCACTAGACGTGCGTTCCATGTGACTGCTGATAAGTCTACTACTACTAAAGCTGTGTTTCTTTTTGTTTCAGATATGAAAATGGCATGCTATAACAACTATTAATCCTCGATCGCAATGTCTTAGGCAATAGAGTATTAATTTTGATGATTTCTTGTAAAATGGATTTGGGATTAAATGGCCTACAAAGTTTGATATGTCATAAAACCCAAACAACCACAAACCAACCAATCAACGTTCATTATTACTTTTTTATACCTCTGGTGGTGTAACGGTTTGCAAGTTAGAGTAGCAAACCTACACGAGTGAGTTCGAGTCTCATTGGGCGCCCCATTTATTCGGCCTTGTGTCACATCGAAGCAAAGAGCTTTATGGAGGTGCCCGTGGTGTAATGTTTATCGTCGTAGGAAATGGACACGGCAACACGAGTTTAAATCATGGACGAGACTGATTGCATTTCACATAGCACTAATACCCTTGGGAAAGGTATGAATCCAATTATTCTCCCTCCAGCTATGGTTAAATAGTAGGACAGATGAGGTTCTTCAGCCTTGGTTAGGCAACTAGTCTAGGAGAAGGAAAACTCTGAATTCAAACCTGTTAAACTCTGATTAAAAATTGACCTTGTGTCATATCCTGCCCGAGCGGAGGTGTTGGTAAATAGGATTATTACTTTTTTATGTAGCTGTTTCTAAAACAAGTCTTTTATTTGCTCATATCGAATACGAATGATCTTTTAAGAGTTCTATTTGACAAATAAATGAGACCCGAATAAGTACTTTCACTCTCAGACAGCGTGGAACTGAGAATAATGGTAATGAAGGGCTACTCATATTCCTCAAATCTCCAGAAGTGGAGAATTACCATCAAATTCAGTTTAGTGTCATACCATGGAAGTGAAACATAAAATATGAATTTAAAAATGTAACTATCTTATGTAATTCTGGTATTATGTATCCGACCCAAATTTATTATTTTATGGAAGTAAATTTTCAAGGAAAATTAGTCTGAGTCCTTCCAGTTATGTTTGAATTCAACCCAATATGATTATAACTATTGTATAGTTTCACTCTATGTTTAATTTTTAAAAATTTAGACCAATACACGAACATATTTGAAAAATTCAGGTTTGTCAGGTATTGAGTCAAAAGAATTGACCAACACATTATGATCATTTTCATTAGTGAGCGTTGTACCGATGTATATCATTAACAGTAAGATTATATTTGAATAAAGTTTATGTAAAGAATTTATCTTTTTCGTCTTTTAATACATTTTTTAATGGAGAATCTAAAAACAAAAAAAAGTAATTTCAATATATATTTAACATCAAAATGTTCATTTTCGATAATTACATCTTTTTTTTTCTCTCTCTATATATATATCTTTAATCGATAATCGTCAGGATGGCAGCTGTAAACTTCAAAGAAATACTGGATCAGTTTCTATACATCTTTTTATTTTATGTGTAATCACTAGAATGATCATTAACTTAATCGATTTATCTTTGTTTCTTTGTAAAATTGAAAAAAAAAATCTTAATCATTTAAGAAGGTTTGTTCTGTTGGGAAAATTAAATCCTAACGAAGACAAATAAAGCCACCATGGCTGGCTGGTTGGTTTGTGTGGGTGGGTGTTTGTATTTAATGGCATATCAACCCTTGTGCGTTATTTAATGCCAAATCCAATTTATACATATATATTACATATAGGTGATTTGTAAACAAACAGTTTGCCGGTAATGAACCGTAGCTCATTTGTTTGCATCCTGTTAAATGGTTTCAATTCTTGCAACGTAACACTAATAGTGCAATTTAACATATTTGTATCCACTTATTTGTATCCACACAGTTAAATGGTTTCACGTATAGATATTAGATAGTTCTATTTGGCCCCAATATCGGATCCTAACTCATTCTACCACATCGGGTTTGAGTGGACCGAAGACTAAGTGCAGTGAAAGTGTACTGTGACAATATAACGCTCGCCGACCCCTACTATCTGAACCTCCTAAATCACTCATGGCCATCAAATCGTCTAGTGGTTTCTCTCATCACTGGCAAGGAGTATTTAACATTTCTTAACGGACACACAAAACAAAACATACACAACTGAGACGTAGGAAGAAAAGAGAACAAACAAACACGGACTTGGGTTAGCTCCAAGCGCAAGAAGGGAGAAGTTTGTAGCACTTTCCTAGCATTCTGTGAGCTATCGTGAGCGTATATTCGAGCGAAATTCCCACAAAGTCACCAGGAACGGTGACTCATCCACTCACGTTGGCCAACCCGGCCTCTGGATCCACATATCCTAGCAGTCGGCTTTCCCTGACTTCTTTTGACTGCTCTCTCTTGTCGACTTCTCTGTTCTGTCCACTTCTCTGTTTTGCCTCCTTCTCTGTTCTGCTCTGGGACCTTCCTTCTCTCGTCTTCTTCCGGTCTCGTGGGAGATCTCGGGCGCAAGCCCTTTCTGTGGGATTCGTGCGAAAACAGACAAAGGGATCCTCTGGATGACACATACCCACACCCACATAACGAATCCCCAACATCGTGTCTTCAAAAATATTCTTCAAAGGCCAGGAGCGAAATTTCACAATCGAATGCAGTTTAGTGCAATATCTAAGACACTAGTTGACGGGGTGAAGTTTTTGCCTCTCAGCAGAAATGTAGTCGACATTTTCTACAGGCCCAGCCGACAGAGTAGATTAAGTCACAAGTTTTTCCATTGCAAAAAATAGTATGCAATTAGTTTCGTTGAGGATAAAATTTAGAATCACAGATTGACTACAGGGTGGAACGATAAAATTATCGCCCTTGAAAAGACGACATGATTCCATTTCCATTTAAAGAAAACTGGTTTTCTTTTTTTGTTGCAGACCATCTACTAGTTGGCCAGTTGTGTACAAATCCCAAAAGCGATAGGAGCCTTCTAACATGCCTGAAAGTGACACAATGTTCAACGAGCGAGATCGGAGATGCGCCGCTGTACAACTCATGTCTCTACCAATCCAAGTTATGACAAAAGTGCCATTGCCAGCACCCTCAAAATGCGAGACCGGACGGTTCCACGCTTGAGGGCGCAGCTCAACTCATCGGACGACCCTTTGGAGGTGGTGGAGCGGAAGTTTCAAGTGAGGGCCACATCATGCCACCACACATCTTCGAAATCGGCTTGAAAGTCAACACCATGTGTACCTGGAGGTGCTGAAGAGTGTGGTGTTCCCCTTCTGCAATCAGGTGGCCGTTGGCAGACCCCGGGTGTGGCAACAGGACTCGGCGCAGGCCCATAAATCCAAAGAGACCCAGGCTTGGCTTCATAAGGAGTGCTACGACTTGGTACCCTTCTCTCACTGGCCCCCATCCTCCCCTGACCTGAACCCGCTGGACTACTTCGTTTGCTCATACGTCGAGAACATCACCAACATGACCTCCCACAACACCAAAGCCAGCCTGATATCTGCCATCCGCCGAGTATTCGCCGAGCTCCCGCCAGTGCTTGTGGAAAAGCATGCTTCCAGTTCCGGATCCGTATCAAGGCGGTGATTGAGGCTGAAGGCGGCTACTTTGAATATATGTCAGCTCTACTACATAATCAAGTTAGCTGAATGGATTTTTTCAATAAAAGTTTTAAAATAAATCTGTAGTGTTGCTTTCTTTAGGACGACAATTTTATCGTTCCACCCTCTAGTGCATTTGTTGTCGCTGTTTTCAGACATCTCCACTCTAGACGGAACCCCTCTTACACTAGTAGACAAATTCCCTTACCTAGGAAGCAGCGTCTCGAAAAGGACATCGACACGAGGTTAACGAAAGCATGGACAGCTATGAATAGGCTATCGATTATATAGAGATCAGACCTAACCGATAAAATGAAACGCAGTTTCTTCCAGGCAGCAGTAACATCGATACTGCTATATGGATGCACTACATGGACTCTAACAAAACGGCTGGAGAAGAAGCTAGACGGCAATTACACAAGAATGCTGCGAGCAATCTTCAACAAGTCCTGGCGGCAACACCCCACAAGACACCAACTGTACGGTCACCTGCCTCCTATCACGAAAACTATGCTAGTTAGATGAACCAGACATGCAGGACACTGCTAGAGAAGCAGGGACGAGCTCATAAGAGATGTACTCTTATGGACCCCCACATATGGCCGCGCAAAAGCAGGACGACCAGCACGAACAGACATTCAGCAACTATGTGAGGATACGGGATGTAGTTCAGAAGACCAGCCGGAGGCGATGAACGATAGAGAAAAGTGGCGATAGAGGGTCAGGTATATCCGTACTACCAGTACGACACGATGATGATGATGATGATGACTGATCATGAAAGAGGAATACTGAAAAAAAGAAAGGACTAGTGAGAAAAAAGAGAAAATTATAATAAAAGGCGAAAAAGGTGTTTGCTTTACTAGTGGTTTTTTCGAATATAATTTAAATGTGTTCCTTTGTATATATATCCGTCCTCTCTCAAGATCAGGTTTGACAAAAGGTCATTTTATTGGAGGCAACGCTCGAGTCGAAACTCATGCGCACAATAATGCTGAGAGCTATATAAAACATCTGCTGAAGGCAGCATCTCACAAAGCAGGAGTTGTACGGACACCTACCACCTATCTCGAAAACCATCCAAATAAGACGAACAAGACATGTGGAACACTGCTGGATTTAATAACGGTGAGGTCATAAGTTATATACTCCTGTGGACCTCTTCCCACGGATGAGCAAAGGTGGAGCGACCAGCTAGAACCTATCTACAACAGCTCTGTACTTATGCAGGATGTTGCATGGAAGACCTGCCGAGAGCGATGGAAGAGTGGTGGGAGAGGGTCAGTGAAATCTATGCTGACTGCATGCCATGATGATGATGATGATGATGAAGTTTTAAACTTCATAATCCGTGTTTTCCAGTTTTTATATTTTTTGATTCGAAATAGTAATTTGATTGTTGAACTTACTGGAGATTTTCAATCGATTTACAACGGTGTATTGTTTTCTTTTTAATATAAAGTTAACTAGACAGTTCTCGTTAACCTCTCGGTTGTCAATTAAACCTTTATTTTAGAGAAGAATATCAACTAGGCTTAACTATTGAACATGAAAACATGAAGATCCGAATTCGTCACGGATAATGTATGTCCTAATAAAGTTAGAAGTGAAAAATTAGTCCTGTATTCATTTTCGACGTACTAATATATATATATATATATATATATAATGTCAAGAAGAGAAAAGAGAAAATATAGTTTCCTAGAGGAGACTGGTGTTTCTCGATCATAAATCGGATATATCCATCCTGTAATAAAAGAAAGAAAACAAATATGGTGTTACGTTATTCTGCCGGGCCACCTTGGGTTTAACGATAATGGTGCTTCAGCAATGAATCAATGATTGATCTTACAATCAAATGAAGGCTTCATTAGAGGTAACTCTCCTGCATACCAAATAGTGTAAATATTTTTGAATTATTATCCTACTACATAATAAAAGCATGTAAAATGAGCCAAATATTACAATGAGTATTTCAGATTGCAAACATATTTTTGATGAACCAATCTACGTATCTTATTATTATTTTCCTACAAATCAAAGTCAAGCGTAATCTATCTATCTATCTATCTATCTTAGTATATTGCTATCTACCGATTTGCCCCTATGTCTATCTAAATCTTTCTATTTTTGTCTATCTAAAAATTTCTATTTGTTTCTATCTGTTTGTATCTGGAACTGTTCGTCTCTCTCTCTCACTCTTTCCCTCCTTTTCTCTTTCTCTCTCCCTTTCTCTCAATATATATATATATATATATATATATATATATATAAAGAGTATTTTTCTCTGTCTAATGTTTTCATTAATTATCTATGTCAGAGTAATTGTTTGTATTTCTCAGTCTCAAATCTCCTTAGAATATCCTGAATAGATCGAACTGGGTGGATTAATGATGTCAGTTCAATGTTACCCTTTATACAGATTGTTCCTTTCTTTCACTTTGTGTGGCAACTGTACACAAAGGATCGAACTTTTTACTTTAATAATCATTATCATAAACTAGCTCGAACGTCATGCTTCGATGATAAAAACACTGTTTAGACTAATCTGACCGAAAGCCACAAATATTCTGCCTTTCGTATACATCAAAGGGTTAAACAAATGAATGGTCTATAAGAATAACTTCCTAAACACCCTTTAAAACTGAACTACGATAGGGCGATAAATACTTATTGTAAAGAACATTGCAGACTTCTTTTGGATTCAATTCCACTCTGCTAGGGAGAATAGAATGTGTTGATTGTATCCCTTAAAGAAGAGTAAGACCTCCAAACAAAAATAGGGTCTCCTGAGACAAAACCTCGTCAAATGGTAAGACTCCATTTCTTGAGATCAGGAGAGTGTTTAATGCACGTTCATTGCCATTACTCCCAGGACGACTCTGAATGGTCGGGTCAGTTATGACCCCTTCTATGGGTCAAATATATCTGTTTCAATATTATTAGCATTCGATTGGACAGAGGGCAAAAAAACACCTGAAACAGCGACATGAAAAATAAAAATATCATAATCTCTTGGCATGAAATATACCGAGACAATTTGGCTTGACATCAAATTAATATATATCAATCAATCTTGAGATGTATATGTATATTAAAAGAGACATACCTAATGTACCCTTCAGTGACGTCAGAATTACCTTAAAAGTAATTTTAGGTGATTATCGAAGAAATCATCGACGTATTAAAATGATAAATATCAACACAACTAGGAGGTCAAAATTGATTTTTGAATAAATTTCATGCATTTTTACAATGGGTACTTCAAAATGCTAACGTAATTTTGATTAACCAATCAACTTATTTTCTTTCTTAATTTTCCTACCAATCAAAGTCAAAATATGATTGATCTATGTTATAAAAATAAAGACTATGATGTCATTTGCATTTCAGCGGCCTCTTATTCATATAATATTATCATCCTCTTTTAAAAGAATTAAAAAATCAGATGATATCCCACTGAAACTATGACAAATATAAACTACACAGGTGATGTATCGCTTCTCGGAAATACATCCGCCTAAGCCGAATCTTAACAGCACAACCAGAGGCAAGTACAAAGAAACGTTGGTCTTTACTTGAACGCAGAGAAAACAAAGTTAATGCATTTTAGATAAAATGGAGCCATCTCAAATTTAAATGGCAAGCCAATAAAATTAGTAGCTCCGTTCTCACACCTTGGCAACCTTATCTTATCTACTGAAAGCAGTGTCAACATACGCATAAGGAAGACGTGGACTGCATTTGACAGTTTGTCGAACATGTGGAAATTTCATCTCTCTGAAAAAATAAAACAGGAATTCTTTCAAGCAGCGGCTGTGTCAGTATGAGTGAATATGGTTATGTTTTGAGCTTTTGACCCGGCCAAAAATGCCATTCAAGGTGATGCACCGGAATGAAGTGACACATTCTAATTGCAGTTATGAGAGGAAATCGCGTGGGCGAAAATTGGCTGATGAAATGGGACGAGCTAAAAAAATTCCCTAGGTACACTACAGACTGATGCACCGGAAAAGAGTGACCTCTGAACTGCATGACAGTTATTTCCACTTGATGACGATTAAACATTCGGTTTCAAAGATCGAGTGGGCGTCGAACGATTATATAATTCAGTTGAGTTCGACGAGCCAGCAGTTACCAGTAGAGTTCCAGACAGTCGGAAAGAGGTGTGGTAGGGAAAGCCACACCCAAACGAGGGGGCCCTCGGAAACCCCGATGGAGTTTGGGGTCCAGAAAAGATGCTGATAAGATGCAATAAAGAAAGCCAGCATCGAGCAGAGTGAGCCCCTAGGCCTCCTGTTGAGCAGCACTAAAGAACAAGAAAGACACAACGTGACGGTCATAACAGTGGGGTCAAATTATTGCAGTTATGTTCGGTCTCCAGCTCCCTCTCACATGCAAACTTTGAACAAACCTTTCGAACCCTTGCAATAAAGTGAGAGGTATATATTATTGCTAAAGAAGTCTTCCTGCGTCGTTTATCATTGCGTCTTTATCATTGTCACTGCGTCTTCCTTCCTGTGTCTGTTATCATTGCGTCGGTATGTATCCAGTATATATATCTATATTTCTGCATGAATCTGCATATGGCCATACAACATTACTTGTAGCCAACAGACTCTTATGAAACTCTTGGAGAAAAAGCTAAAACTAGAAAATGTACAAGAATGTTACCTGCTGTTCCGAACAAATCCTGGAAGTTGCAACCCACAAAACAGCAACTGTACAAACAATTTAATCCCATCTGATAAACCATCCCAGTAAAATGAAGAAGACAAGGTGGAGAAACAAGAACGGACTTATACGCGACGATCGATTATGGCCTCTCACATATCAATAAACCACTAATGGCTGACCACCAAATACTTTGCCCAGTCGGCTGGGGCTGTTTAATACACCAACTACACTTCTGCAGAGGGCTAAGACCCCACCAATGAGTGCCCTGGATATGACACTAAACAATCTGATGGAGATGTTCTAGGATTGCTAAACCTTTGGAAATGCGGAGAACCCCTTCATTGCCATTGCTCCCAGATTCCACTCTGGCCCAGCGTGATAGCACTTGATAGGCCCCAATCTATGGGTTAAATAGAACTAACTGCATACTTATGCTAAACTGAATTGTTTGTATTAGAACTGTTTGACTAAACTTATTAGCTTGAAATAGAAATATTTTTGACTTAAAATAAACGTACATTTAAACTGCGCGCTTGTGCTAAACTGAATTGTTTGAAATTGAACTGTTTTTGATATTGAAACTGTACTTGCACTATACTGAATTGTTCAAATAGAACTATTTTGATATTTAACTGCATGTAAATAAAATCTGTACTTATACTAAACTGATTTAGCTGAATTAGAACTGTTTGAATAAACTGAATAGCTTGAAATAGAAATGTTTTTGACAAACTTTTTACTCATGTTAAACTGAATTCTTTCAAATACAACAGACTATTTGTATAAAAATGGATTTGGCGTTAAATAACCTAAGAAGGTTGATATGCCATAAACCCAAACAACCAACCAACCACCAAATACTTACTTACAGGGTGTCTCAAAATTGAGGCAATCTATTAATATGATAAGGATTTATTATTGACACGTTTTTCTATATCAGCTGCTGTGAGTTTATGCTTACTGTAGATTCTGTATGGATTCAGCTGAAGACACTTCTTCATGATTCTTTTCGATGATACATGTGAAAGACCAAGTTCTTGGTAATGTCTTCGGAGGGAATTTTTCAGAATCCTTCCGAGAGAATTTCTCACCGCATCTACATTGTCAAGACATCTTGCAATTAACTTCCAGTCAGATTTTGGATTTTCTGCCTCCTTGGTGAGGTTGTTTGCTGACCTTGTGGCTTGAAATATGTGTATCCAACGATAAATTTGGCTTTTCTTGGGAAATGTTTTTAGGTTCAACTGCCTGTGAAATTTTGCTCGCACAGTTTTGAATGATTTTGTCTCCAAATAAGTAGTAGTGCAAAATATTTTTTTCTCTTGTCCATGACACTGTGATGGATAATTAATATTTAGTATTGTATACTATTTTCAAATTTGAAACAAAAAAGAACACAGCATTCTTATTAGTACAGTTGTTAGCAGTCACATGGGTCCCATATATATTGAGACACCCTGTACACCAGCTCTGCTCAGACATAAGATATAGTTATGTGTACATGTTAGGAGCGATCGGTGATAGGGAAGAATGGGGAGAGACAAAAAGGCGATCATACAGAATCGAGAGAGTCTGTCCAATTTGCCCGGATTGATGATTATTATCATTCAGCATGAATATTCATACCGTCAGTTGTAACGTAATCTAAAGTTAGATTATTTTAAGCAATATTTTCAATCATCTAAAAACATTGATATAATTTACCCAGTGTACTAAACACCCTTTCCCTTCCATTTCAGTTGTGGACAAGGCACAAAGTTATCGGCTTTGATTTATCTTAATTTCTTTTTTATTTTAAACTCTTTCAAATTGTATTTCTATTTTTGCTGTTTTAGCTTCATTGGCAGTCATTTCAAATGGCAGTGACTTTCATCATATTCAATTGTTAATTCTCTGTTCAGTCTCTCGTGGCATTGAATATTTCAATTAGACCTCACCTTTTTTCTGCACTTTTGAAATTTACTTTAAGTGTTTCTTTTTTTTTTTTTTGTCAGTGAAATGAATAATAAAACTTCTCTCCCACCCCTCAGTGTGCTCTCACCCTCTTGTACGCTTAAATTGATCTCTTTTCATCTTGTAATATTTAACTTAATCGGTTCATGTCAATAAAAAAAAAATTGGGTCTATTTATGGATCACTTCGCTAATCTTCATCCACTCTGTTCATATATATATATATATATATATATATATATATATATATATATATATAAAATGATCCAACTATCTATCTATCTATCTATGTCAATTTGTTAATATCTCTCTACTTATCGACCTATCTCATTATGTTTAATCTATCTATCTATCTATCTATCTATCTATCTATCTATCAAAGATTGATCAATAACGTTGCTATTAGTATTTATATTTGGTGTTTACACTCTATAATGTTAGATGTAGATGATTCTTTCCGAATGATTTGATTAAGAGCTTGAACAATAAATAATGAAAGTGATAGTGTTGAAATTATTTGCTTTATTCAATTAATGCATTCTTTTCAAATTTTGACAACCGACTTATCAAAAATAAATCTCTAGACTGGTAAAGAATAAAGCATTTACATTAAACCGGTAGTTATTTTTTCAACCCCAAACCTTTTCTTTGTAGATGCAATTAAATCAATAGGTTCCTAATAGAACTCACAGTTTAAAGATTATACAGCTAAATTATCAAAATGGGGTTCGAATATATTGATTACTACTTCTCTCTCTCTCTCTCTCTCTCTCTCTCTCTCTCTCTCTCTCTCTCTCTCTATCTATCTATCCAGCAGTGTGTTTATATTTATCACTCACACTATTTACCATATTTACCCAACCTCTCCGCTCAGGCAGGATATGACACAAGGTCAATTTTGAAGCTGAGCTTAACAGATTTCAATTCAGAGTTTTCCTTCTCCTTGACTAGTAGCCTCACCAAGGCTGAAGAACCCTAGTCTGCCCTACTATTTACCTATAGCTGGGGGGGGGGAGAATAATTGGATTCATACCTTTCCCAAGAATATTAGTGCTATGTGAAATGCAATCAGTCTCGTCCAGGATTTGAACTCGTGTCGCCGTGTCCATTTCCTACGACGATAACCATTACACCACGGGCACCCTCTCACTCACAAGTGGTTTCATCATAATTGTCAGCATTTCAGCCGTCTTGAGATGGAAGTTTAGTCTAACATAACCTTTAAATGTCACATGCGATTAGTAAAACTCTTTTCACCAATAAAATCTGCATGAACTACATGAGTAAAATATCTAGTTTTTTATTTCAGTTTGTTTATGTCTTTTTATATCTGTATCCATATATATCTCTATATACATGGGACCCATGTGACTGATAACAACTATACTTATGATTATGTTGTGTTCTTTTTCTTTCAAATTTCATAATAATACATACTATAATAACTATTAATCTACGATCACAATGCCTTGGACAGGAGAGGGAAATTATTTTGTGTTAGTACTTATTTGGTGACAAAATCATTCAAAACTCTCTCAAAATAGATGCACCCATTAATATGATAATTATTTATTACTGAGACAAGACACTCAAAAAATCGGATTTCCTGGAAGCTGATATAATAACAATTAAAAAAATTCTCTCACCCCTCAGTCCGCTCTCACCCTCCTGTACGCTTAAATCGATCGCTTTTCATCTTGTAATATTTAACTTAATCGGTTCGTGTTGATAAAAGAATTTGGGTCTATTTATGGATCACACCGCTAATCTTCATCCCCTTTGTTCATATATATATATATAAAATGATCTATCTATTTATCTATGTCATTCTGTTAATATTTCTCTACTTATCGACCTATCTCATTATGTTATTTGTTAGAAATAAATATTCCGTCAATATAATTTCGCAATATAAAACTAAATAATAAAATATAAATAAATAAATAATAATAAATAATCGATAAATAAATAAATAAAATAAATATAACTTCTCACAAGTATTCATTTCTAAGAATAATAAAAAGGACGTTTTTATTGGTTGAGAATAAAAAGCTACTTTTGTGTAAACATTAATTTTATAACTATAAATAAGCAGACGTTATTTTAAAAGATACTTATGACAAATAACGTCACAGTCAACAAAAACTTTTCGTCATGAAATGACGTCGCTTCAAATAACCAACGTTACACACCTGAAAAGTTATGAATCTTCGAAGCCAACTATTTTTTGAAAGAAAAGGAAACAAAGAACCTAAGCTAAGTATTAATTTAGTTGTGCTTTTATTAGGGTCTCTATATGTATATATGTGTATAAGTGCTTAAATATGTGCAATATAAATTTGACTTAGCTATGTGTTCACTTTTCTTATAAAACTTCCCACAAAAAAGGTATTACGTTGGTTAATGATTAACATAGATATTTCAAGTTGGATTAAATAAATTTTCCAAAACTCTCTCTCTCTCTCTCTCTATCTATCTATCTATCTATCTATCTTTATATTTGTCTTAGTAATAAATCACTATCATATTAATGGGTTGCATCTATTTTAAGAAACCCTTTACCTTTCATTGTATTTTATTTATGACCACATTAGTGTTTTGCAATGTTCTCTTATACTTTTGCCACAGTAACGTGACATGTCTATGGCGTAACGATAAAAATAAACAGTATCTATTTGACTACAATCAATATTTTATTTTTCAACATGATTTCCTTCATTTTTAATGCAGTTAACTCCGTTGATTGTCAATCACATTGATCAAGTTTTAGACAATTAATGTTTTTGATTAAATTTAACAAATAGTCACAGAGCAGCAAATGACTTATTAATCCTTCATCGTATATATATCATGCATGCAAGAATCATGATCAAAGTTACTCCACCAAAATTTCTGCTGTGGATCAGAGTGTAGTGTCTGTAAGTAAAGCAGAGTTGGTGACCAAAATAAAAGATGACCCGAAGGCTCCCTTTTCAAAAGCTACCACATCGAGGTGGAGAAGAGGGAACTACTCCATTCCCTGAACTGCTCTACTTTACCCTTGATCCTTACCATATAATACTGAGTGTTAAGCAAGGCGGTATCAAGTACACTATTTGGAGTCTTTGGTTTGACTCGATCTGGGATTTAACCCTGGGAGCACTCTACTCATTAGGTCATTGGGCCACCCTCGACTAAGGTCCCCAACTTTACTAAACTAGTATCTGTAAGAGTGGCAATTTAATGGAAAATATTACAAAAACTGATTAAAGTAATGTTTCCAAATAATAGAACAATATAATCCCTAACATAATTATACGTTTGTTGGTGTAATTATCTATTTTTGTTTGTTTTCTTTGCTTAATGGTATATCTACTTTTTAGGAGTATTTAAAGCTAAAGCCATCCTTGCAGAAGAACTTTAATCATAGTGTTTAATACATAGCTGGGAGCAAAAAGGGATTTATACCTTTCAAAAATGTATGATTCTGAAAGTGAATGTTACTGTTCAAATGAACCCCCACATATGGCCGAGCAAAAGCTGGACGACCAGCACTGCTGGAGAAGCAAGGACGAGCTCATAATTAATGTACTCCTATTGCCCACCTCATATGGCCGAGCAAAAGCAGGACGACTAGCACGAATATACATTCAGCAACTATGTGAGGATACGGGATGTAGTCCAGAAGACCTGCCAGAGGCTATGACCGATAGGGAAAAGTGGCGAGAGAGGGTCAGGGATATCCGTGCTACCAGCACGACATGATGATGATGATGATAGTTCAAACTCACGATGATACTGCAGTTAAGCGCGTTAGCCACTCTTTTACGGGGATATAATCTATTTACTTTTATGTAACATTCTATTGGGTAGAGTGTTCGCCAATGGCCCAGAAGACCGGAGATCAATCTCAGGTCCAGTCATACCAAAGACTCAAAAATGATACTTGACATTTCCTTGCTTAACACTCAGCATTATAAAGTACGTATCAAGGGTAAAGTGGAGCAATCCAAGGAAAGGAATAACGCCCCTCCCTACACCTTGATGTAGTAGCTACTGAAAAGGGAGCCTTCTGGTCACCCTCGACTTCGGTCACCAATTTTATTTTCTTTACTTTATATATCATGCACTTTGGGGTAATGTCAATTTTCTCCAGTAAATATGTTGTATAGCCACAAAATATATACAAATATATTACGCGTATACAAATATACACGGGAACATAATCGATGTAATGATTGTTGCATACGTATATATACTGGATACATACCGACGCAATGATAACAGACGCAGTAATAAACGACGCAAGAAGGAAGACGCAGGAAACTTCTTTACAAATATATTTACCACTCACTTTATTGCAAGGGTTCGAAAGGGTTGTTCAAGGTTTGCATGTGAGAGGGTGCTGGAGACCGACATGAACTTCATATTTTGACCCCACTGTTATGACCGTCACGTTGTGTCTTTCTTGTTCTCTTAGATGCTCAACCAGAGGTCTTGGGCTCCACTGCAGCATGCTGGCTTTCTTTACTGCATCTTATCAGCATGTTCTCTGGACCCCAGCTCATCAGGGCTTCAAGCCCTATCGGCCTGCTGTGGCTTTTCTTACCACATCTCGTCTCTAACTCTTTGGAAGTCTGCTGGTAACTGCTCTGGCACCCGAACTCAACTGAGTTGAATAATAATTCAACGCCCACACGATCGCCCACTGGATCTTTGAAATCGAATGTTTAATCGTCATCAAGCGGAAATAACTGTCATGCAGTTCCGAGGTTACTCTCTTCAGGTGCATCACTGTAGTGGCACCGTGGGACCTTTACCTTGTCCCATATTATAAGCCTTAATCCGCCCACGCGATCTCTTTCGATTACTGGCCATTGGAATGTGTCACTTCCTTCCGGTGCATCACCTTGGAATAGCATTTTTGGGCCGGGTCGAACGTCAAAATATAACAATATGACTTCAATAACGAACAAATACACGTCTATATATAAATCTCTCACACTTAATTTTCGAAAAGGTGATGTTTGTTTTGGGAGAGATGAGTTGGAGACAAGGACGGAATGCTATATTGACCCAAGTTCTTCCTCGACCATAGTAGCACTTCTTTCGCGTCTTGGCTTGGGTTGCTCAACCGGGGGTCACTTAGAGCCCAGAGCCCTCTGTCTGCAGCTGGTTCTCACTTCACTGGCATCCTGTCTCCAACTGACTCGAACCGTCTGGGCACCTGGTTATATAATTGTCTTACGTTCACCTGCTTCCGCTGTTCTTCCGCTTATATACACAGGTGCATCTCTTGATTGACGGATCGGTCGAGGGTCAATACATAAAAATACATTTTACTCAAAAACAATATAGATATATATTCTCATTGGAATCCTCGGCAGAAATCTGAGCAATAATCATCCTCAATTTTTTTTATGGTAAGGTACATATTTTTTGCATCATTTCCTCGATTTCTAAGCACCTAATTGCCAGTCAAACTAATTTCCTACTGGATTTGATGGCATATAAAACTCTCATTAAAACATGTTTGTTTTTTATGCATTAATATTGGATTTATAAAACAGTAATGTTTGGTTAAAAATAGATACATAGAGAGATCTATAGGTTGCTTGATAAATAAATATATCCTATATGACATCAAATGCAATAAAATGAAATTAGAATATTGAAAGGAATGTTAATACTACGTAAATATTTTAATTGGTTCCAATATACACGTGTGTAAAAAAAATAACTCCCTGATGAAATACCTTTATAACATACTTCCAAATAGTTTCCACATGTTCACTATCTCTGTTTATATATATTTGTAATCACCCACTTGGTATTTAAAAAATCCTAATATTATTCCTTCCACCACTCGGGAAAGCTTACCTTCGAAAGATTTTGCCACCTTGCTCCTATTTAAGTTGAGCTGATGACCGCATTTGACGGCGAAATCTCTAAGCCTATGTTTAAGAGATACCCATCACTTATTCCCGGTAACCACCCCTCCAATCTCCGCTGAAATAGGGATTCTAGCCGGTCCCAGAAGTTCCGTATATTCAGTAAGGAAGTATTGAACTTCTAGTAGCAGGCTAGACTAGGCCTATCAACTAACCGAATACTGACCCTAACAAACCTATGCGCTGCATAGACCGTGGTACACTTAACAAAATCGTTGTCAGCTCTGATAACACTCTGTTCAGATAGGATCTAGCACGGGCCGAAGGCGAACAATCTAACCACGTCCACATTTCCCTCCCAGGGTGATCCAGACTAAACATGTCAACCATGTTTTGGCGAGATATAAAATCAATCAGGCTGCCCTTCCAACTCTGTCTATCTTGGGATCAAGGATAAAATTCCAATGCTCCACTAAAACTACCAGTTTCGGATCGTCAAGGAACGGCGCTAATCGCCGAAAAAAGGAAGCCCTCTCTGCAGCGATATTGGGTGAATAAACCACAGCCACACGGAACTAGAAATTTTTAATGGCAACATCGGCTACAACCATCCGGCCCCTGTCATCTACCAGAACAAGATTTAGATCAGCTTTAATGATGCGTCCAATTATCAAAGAGACCCCAACGCTGCTACGGCTACCGTATGCTGAAAGGACAACGTAGTCATCCTTCAGCACCCAACAGTCTGCAGGACAAATTAAGTGAGTCTCTTGCACTCCAGCAACATGCCCGATGAGGCTCAAGAGTTCCCCAAGCAAGCGCGCACACTTACTCGAATCCATCTGTCCCTTCGCATTCAAAGTGGCATGGTTTAGAGACATTAAAACCATTTACTTTACTCACTGTCGACTATGGTACGGAAATCATTGGAAGTGAGGACGCCGACTGCATGTCTCAGGGATCCGGTGCAGAGTTCAGTCGTAACTCGGCCATCTCTAGACATGCCCCCAAAGTCTAAGGGGTACCCCAGCTTTAGTGACCGGTAAAAATGGGGGAGCACATAAATTGGGACCCGCTCTTAGCAAAAAGACATGATTTTCCTGGGGGAGGCTGGCCCCAACTCCGCTAATATTCTGTCTGCTCAAATGACCTTATCTAGGGGTCACCATACTCCATTCGTGCGGCTCCCAGCCGAGCGAACAAAGATTGTCACCATGGGTGCACTCCTAAACAGATATGGATTGAAAATAGTGATTATCCACTTTTTTAATGTCAGGGAGCGGTTTCAGTACTCTGCAGGAGGTTCTTCAGCTTATGCTGAGCACAAAGTCATTTATTGTCTTTTTCGGGTGATGACGATTTGACCCTTTGGTGGGCTTTGGTGGGTTAGGAAAGTAAATGTTCTTGGGGATGATCTGGGTCAGGGAGCCGGTTTAAGGTTCTGGACCCGGAGAACAGCCAGGGTGTTGGGAGAGAGGGGAGTGTTGGGAGAAGGGTATCATATTTGAGTAGTGTTGGGGTGGGGGCTGTTTTGGTGGGGGTGATTTGGAGAGGTTTCTTTGGAGGGGGTTGTTTTTTAGGTGATTTTGGAAAAGTTGCTCGCTTTGGTGATTATTTGGATGGGGACAGTTGTGTTTTAGCTTCATGGAGAGAATGAGGTTGCATTTCTACTGGGGGGGTAGGTTGGGTACAAAGTTTTTTTTTCAATGGGTTTCCTCTCTATTTCTTTTTTTTTAAATCGTTACTGGTCTCCATCTCGTCAAGCTGTTCCCTCTCTGTAATTTTTTTCTTCCTTTTTCTGCTTTTTTTTTTTTTTAGTGGTGATGGAGGCTGTTTGGTTGCTGATGATGTTTCTTATGTTTCTGTAGTTGTTGTTTAGTTCATTATTGTTTCTGTTGTTGTTGTTGTTTCGGTGGCTGTTTTTATTGTTGTTTTTTCTGTTGTCGCTACTGATGTTACTTTTTTGTGGTTCTTGCTGGATATCTTTTTTTCCTGGAAACTTGGGTCCATTCTTTTTCTGGGTTTTCTTGTTGGTCATAAGATTCTAGTGCGGTACTGATGTTTTTCACGTTGTTGTTTTTGTTGTTCTTGATGTAGTGTTGTTGGATGGGGTCTTTTGAGGGCACGTTCTGGCCAGGTTACACGACCAGGAAAGCGACCTCCTACCCTCAACGATCCTTGCAGGTTAAGATGCGTGGGACAGCTTAAAAGCCCTCTATTTCAATGCAGATATTGAAGACGTAGTCCCCGTGTACCGTCCCCTCCGCCGTTTTTATTTGTGTGGTTTCTTCTACGCTGCCATACGCGCTCATGTAGGCAGTGAGGACGTCTCCATTTTATTGCAATAGGACGTTGCACACGGTTACTTTGATTTGTCTTTGCCCTTAGTATTCTGGTTGAAGCCGGAAGTATTTCGTTGATATGTTACTGCCTGCCAGCTTTGTCGCCAGCTCTTCTGAAGGCAGCAGAATATCCCATGTGGCAAAACTTAGCCGGCAAAATTGCCGGCATTGGATGCCTGCGGATTTCAGCAGTTCATCGAAAGTTACTTTCTTTAAACCAGTCAGTCTCCTGGTCTTTAGATCTGCTATAATAAATGATTTAGTCTTAGGTTCGACTGGCGTCACTAACTCAGGTATGGTTAATATCTAATTGCCTTGAAAGTAAGGAGCGTAACTTCCCGACTCGGTCTTTTTAATGATTTGCAGATTTTTTTCGATAGACCAAGAGACTGGACTTGCTGGCTGTCTTTGTCCCGGTGGGATTGAGTTGGCTGGGGATAAGGATTCTGTAGTTATTTGTGAGGCCTGTAGCGATGGCCATTCTGATGTTGATGATCCTGATGTTGAATGGTCCACCTACCGGCTCTTCCGGCTTCTTCGGGAAGGCTTTCTGGTCGTTACAAAAGAGCTCTAGCTGTGAGGCGGTTATATCTTCTTTCATAGTTGCTTGAGGCAACTAGGAGGAAAGAGATGATGTCTTCTTGAGAAGAGTTGTTTGTGATTGCTGGTAGTGGTGGTTGTGTAGTAGGGTATTTAGTTTGACTGACTGAACGGAGAAAAGGTTGTGTAAGGACTATACAAATTAAGATCAGGCTATTGTAAGAAAAAAATGACACTAACTCAGAGAAAATCGAACGTGGATATCGGCCATCAATAAATTGCCAGCAAATACTTATGGACTTTCTCATCAGTTAGCGAATGAAAGTGACTAAAATGGAAGCTGTAGATTATCCGATCAGACGCTGCTAAACCACAAAAAACAATGGCAAATTAACAGAGTACCGACTTAATGAAGCCTTGTTACTAAGAAATAGTATCTTGTATCGCTCAACCAGAAACAAGATGGTTACCAGATTACAACAAAAGTAGAGATTAATGTATCATGATTAATATCAGGAATATTTTGATGAACATTTCTAGAGAGATTATATATCAAATTTTAACGTACAATAATTTCGTGATATTATTTTTAGACTTGATGCAACATTCCCCTGCAGTATCTGCAAATGTCTACAAATATTACTGAATCGACAAAACTGATACAACTTATCACGCAACTGATTATCTTCATAGGTGGGGAAGATTTTAAATTGAAAAAAAAAAAAGAATTACTCCACGTCTATTTGCCTTATGCCCTTCAGCAATTTTCTTTGCTTTCTTTTTTTATATTCTCATTTTTCCCTCTTACCCCTTTTTAATACTGCTAATGTTGTTGTTGTGGTTTCTTCTCCCTCTTCTTCGAAAACATTTTGCAACTTTACAGTCTATTGAGTTGTGTAAACAAGTTGTTCATTATATCAACTGCTAAGTGTGTGCAAAATTTCCCCGCGCTCATTTAAAAAATGTATAATTGAATTCACTAATAGAAACCGAGTTTTCGTCGGAAACATTCCAGTACTCCTATTATAATTATTTTATTCTTTTGAGAGTTTTTCTCAATAACGTTAGCCGATGTTTTTTTTTTTTTACTCGAATTTGAGTGACAGCAAGTCTCCTCAAGACTCTAGGACTCTTTTCAGTATTCTGGCCGATGTTAAAAATGGTGTAGTTTGGATGTTCTCTACACATAATCTTATTTCCAAGTCCTCCAATCCTTTTACAAATCATTTAGTGGGTATACCAAGAGCACTAATGACCATTGGTATCAACGTCACTTTTATGTCCCATAGTTTGTTTTTTTTTCAATTCCCTAGTAAATTCCAGATACTAATAATTTTTTCCGCTTTCTTTCAATTTTACTTTGTTGTCTGCCAGGACAGCAAAGTCCACAATGAAGTAAGTTCTTTTTTTCTTTTTTTTTTTTGGTTTTTGTTATCTATTAGTAGGCCTGGTTGACTTATCATCATCATCATCATGTCATGCCGCTAGCACGGATATCCCTGACCCTCTCTCGCCACTTTTCCCTATCGTTCATCGCCTCTGGCAGGTCTTCAGAGCTACATCCTGTATCCTCACATAGCTGCTGTATGTCTGTTCTAGCTGGTCGTCCTGCTTTTGCTTGGCCATATGCGGGGGTCCATAGGAGTACATCACTTATGAGCTCGTCTCTGCTTCTCCAGCAGTGTCCTGCGTGTCTGGTTCGTCTAACTTGGATAGTTTTCGTGATGGGAGGCAGGTAGCCGTATAGTTGGTGCTTTGAGGGTGTTGCCGCCGGTATATCTGTGCTAGCAGCACGATCTGATGATGATGATTATTGGTTTGTTTAGAGTGGCTTGGGAAAAATAAAAAAAATGTGAGAACTTACATGGAGGAGAAAATGGTATTTCCATCTTCATTTACTAATCGCTTGTATTCGTAGATTCTTTTTTCTTCGTTGCATTGGTTTCCGCAGATGCAATTCTTACATAAATTGATGTCTCGGTAGCCGTTAAGCGGATGTATGTAAATAATAGTAATTGCGATTCATAACTGTTTAAAATTTACTTCGCTGCTACTGGTTCCTCGTGGCTTGGATTGGCGTTTGAGTCAACCGGGTTTCGATACCAGCTACGGGAAGCTAGTATGTCTAGCCACACTGATGAGTTTTGATAGAACGAAACAGATCTGTCTGCGGATGACTATATATATATCATCATCATCATCATCATGTGCTGGTAGCATGGATATCCCTGACCCTCTCTCGCTACTTTTCCCTATCGTTCATTGCCTCAGGCAGGTCTTCTGGACAACATCCCGTATCCTCACATAGTTGCTGAATGTATGTTCGTGCTGGTCGTCCTGATTTTGCACGGCCATGTGTGGGGGTCCATAAGAGTACATCACTTATGAGTTCGTCCAACAATGTAGTTTTGATGCAACTCGTTTCATTTAGATTCAAATTTCTAAGGCGCAGAAAGTAATTGTCAGAATGTAGTTATAACAGCTTATAAATACATCACTTCTCACTACCTTCAACATTGATATTTGCACTTACACTTAATCGCTGATTGACCTATAGGTGAACACGCTATATTTCAACTGCACCTTTCAAACTGTAGGAAACTTTCTAGAACTTTTCCGTATTTGACATACCACCGGCTGATCTCTCACGAACTCGTCGCACACGCCTGTGTGTGAACAACCTCGAGCAAAATGTAAGCATTATACTAAGTTAACTTTCTAAAATATTTATATCAAGTGGTAATTATCTCACAAGTTGTTCGTTATTTCCATGCTGTTATTACAATTATATATTAATAACTTGTTACCATTGAATCAAATGATCGAATGCATATTCAAATCTTTAGAAAGACAGTTAATTATTGAAATTCCAGTATGTATTCACACACCTCGACACTGGCAGGATATGACAATGTGTAAGCGGAGTAAAGCTACTTTAAATTCTGATTGTTCTTCTCCTAGATTGGCTGCCTTAACAAGGCTGATGTAAACAGTTTGACCAACTATTTATGCATAGTTGGAGTACGAGGCTATGGATTAATTCCTTTTCCGATGGTATAAGTTGGAAAAAAAAACGTGAATAAATTTTTCAGGATTTGTACTCGGCTTACCTAGTCCATTTTCTGCGACGATATCGGTTACGCAAAGTTCACTTCCTAATTACTTGAGATTCCGTAGCCTTGATTCAGTTTAAAATGAGAATCATGCCGAATGAAAGGTTAGTTGGTTGTATGGGTTTTATGGCATATCAATATTTGTAGGTTATTTCATGCCAAATCTATTTTTATACAAATAATCACTTCTATTTCAAAAACTTCAGTTTAGCATGAGTACACAGTTCAGTTCTCAAAAACATTTCTATTTCAAGCTATTCAGTTCAGTCAAACAAACAGTTCTAATTTAAACAATTCATTTTTGCGTAAATACAGTTTCAATGTCAAAAACAGTTCCATTTCAAACAATTCAGTTTAGCATAAGTACGCAGTTTACTTCTATTTGATCCATTGATAGGACCCTATCAGGTACTACCACTCTGATCCAGAGTGGACCTGGGATTGATGGCAATGAAGAGGTATTCCACATTCCCCGAAGCTCGAGCATTAGAGGAACCTATCAGTGTGTTTAGTGTCATATATCAAGACACTAGTTGGGGAGGGGTCTTACCCCTCTACAGAGGTGCAATCAGTATATTCTACAGCCTCAACCGACTGGGCAACCGAATGAAAGGTCTTCATTAACGATTTTGTCGTGACATTATTCTCTATTATTCTAATGTTCTATCTACAGCTTCATACAGTTGTAGAGATGTGATGTCTCTTCAATACAACCTGCTCTTTGGTACACATAACTTATATCAGTTCTTTTCTACTCTCAACTTATTCAGTATGCAATTTCAAGGTCTTATTCACAGTGATTTTTTTTGTACGGGCAGCTCCTGCAGTATCAGGTAGTGTAAATCTATACTATAAAAGGCATTCAAAAATAATTTTGACTATAAAAGATTTTCACTTTACAAATTCACTGAAAATAATTTTTACAATAAAAGTGCATTGGAAAAGATTTTTCACAATACAATGGAAGATAAATTTTATTATAAAAATGCATTGGAAAATTATTTTTACTATGAAAAGACATTGCAAATTATTTTTGCGAACTAATGCATTGGAAAAGGATTTTTACTATAAAATCTATAGAAAAATGATTTTTACTATAAAATGCATAAAAAACGACTTTTTCACGATAAAAATGCATTTGATTTTTGCAGTAAAATGGATTGGGAACGACTTTTGCAAAAAATAGCATTGGAATTTAACCTTTACTGAAACATAGATTCGAAAACGATTTTCACAATAAATTCATTGGAAATGATTTTTACTAAAAATAAGCATTAATTGGAAAATGATTTTTAAATTAAAAATACATTAGAAAATTATTTTTTACAATAAAATGCATTGGGACGACTTTTACTAAAAATAGTATCGGAAATTAACCTCTACTGAAACATGGAAATGATTTTTACTATAAAATTTATTGGAAATGATTTTTAATAAAAATAAGCATTAATTGGAAAATGATTTTTAAATTAAAAATATATTAGAAAATGATTTTTACAATAAAGATGCAAATGAATTCACAAAGGAAAAATGAATAAGAAAAAAAAATTACTTTGAAAATACATTGCAAATGAATTCTTACAAAACTACAAAAGGAAATGATATTTCAAGGGTTGTACATTTTATGCATTAGAAATAATATCGTTGGAAAGAAAGTGAGATGAAAAAATAACTGAATGGTAGATCAGTGACGAAATATGACAGAAAATTATAATTTCCTGAAATTACAATGAAGAATAAAAAATAAATACATATCAACTGTGAAAATATGCCGTAGATACTCGTGTATAGGTCGAACATTGAGTACGTAATATTAAAGGAAAAATTGTTCGTCGACTTATACATGAAAGCAACTTTCATTGGTTGAAATTAAATACACTGTAGGGGGTGCTTGGAATACGCTAATGTTATATCCTGCAAACAGGTTAGATTTCCAGCTCATTGAGTGGTGGGAATCTAATGCTGGAACTTTGGGGAGTTTGGAATGCATCTTCATAAACATTACTACCAGTTCCACTTAGAATGCTAGTAGCTCTTTGGGTCCTATCTATGGGTTTAATAGATCTGTTTGCTAATTATTTGTATTTGATAGGAATACTTTACATCACATATTCGTGTCCAAACACTCTTAAAAAACAACTGCGCAAAAAATGTATATATAAACGTACAAAGTAGGCAATTCCCTAACCTCTTTTCATAAAATAACACGAAACAGGTTTACATGATGTTAAAATCAATCAATCAACTACACGTAATGGGAAGGACAGGAATCGTCTTGCTTCAGAATGAACTGTCTAAATTTATGATTTGATAATTACAATTAATGATTTAATAATTACAATTAATGATTTCAAAATTACAAATCAGTAGTCTACTTGTACATGAGTTCATACCGTATTACAATTCAAGCCTTAACTGGTAAAAGAAAGGCACACGGATAGGATGGCAAGCATGTGTTAGATCTATTATTGCAAAATTAGATTAATATCTAAAACAGTATTTTTCTTTGTTTTTCTAATCAGATAAAAGATTTTTTTCAATACCTTAAATTGATATTTCTTATCATATATCAGAATATTTATTAAAATATAACGAATCTAGAGGAACTTAAGATATGTTTTTTGAAACTGTAAGCAATCCAGAATCTGGGATGGGGTAGCTAATGTTTCAAAATCTAAACAGACATGTGGTGCCATACCCTCCAAGAATGGTGACGTATTAAACAAAATGATAATTATTCAGCTGGCGAGACGCAACGTATTGTGAATCTGCACAAACATTCAAGATAGGCTACGAAGTGTGAACAGCTGAAGATAATCGTCAGTGCTTATTGATGAATATTCGGGTGCAGGTGCCAGGAAAAAAAACTCACAAACATATTTATATACTTACAAACTGTACAATACAGACAATTATCCCAAAATACCGAAAAAAGTTTTCTTTGGATTTATGAAGAGGTGGAAATTCTGTTTATACTAAAATGATCGCAGCTATCATAAATACTTGGAAGCACACGCAACGCACACGCACACACACCAACTCACACACACATACACGCACATACAGACAGACAAACACACACACACACACAATAATATATATGTGCTGGTGTGTGTGTGTCACACACACCACGGGCACCTCCACACACACACACACACACACACACTAATATATATGTGCTCGTGTGTGTGTATGTGTGTGTGTGTGGAGGTGCCCGTGGTGTAATGGTTATCTTTGTAGGATAAAGACACAGGGACACAAGTTCAAATCAGGGAGGAGATTGATTGCATTTCACATTGCACTTATACCCTTCGGTAAGTTATGAATCCAAATATTTTATTTCCGGGCCAGGGTAGACTGAGATCTTCAACTAGCCAAAGAGAAGGTAAAACTCTGAAATCAAACCTGTTAAACTCTGCTTAAAAGCACCTTGTGTATCATTCTATTTGGTCGGAGAATATATATATATCATCATCATCAACATGTCGTGCCGCTAGCACGGATATCCCTGACCCTCTCGCGCCACTTTTCCCTATCGTTCATCGCCTCCGGCAGGTCTTCAGGCCTACATAGCGTATCCTCACATAGCTGTTGTATGTCTGTTCTAGCTGGTCGTCCTGCTTTTGCTCGGCCATATGCGGGGGTCCATAGGAGTACATCACTTATGAGCTCGCCCCTGCTCCTAGAGCAGTGTCCTGCGTGTCTGGTTCGTCTGATTTGTATAGTTTTCGTGATGGGAGGCAGGTGGCCGTATAGTTGGTGCTTTGTGGGATGTTGCTACCAGGACTTATTCAATATTGCTCACAACATTCTTGTGTAATTGTCGTCTAGCTTCTTCTCCAGCCGTTTTGTCAACGAAATATATATATATATATATATATACGAACCCACAAGCATAATTGTTAGAGTGTTCACTAAGGAACCAGGAAAACAGGATTCAATCCCAGATCGAGTCAAAAATCTGAAAAAATAGTACTTGATGCTTCCTTTCTTAACCCCCTGCATTAAATTGTTTGGATCAAGGGTAAGGGGAACATATTTAGGAAGAATTTGCGCTCTCCCTTACAGCTCGGTATACTAGCTATTGAAAAGGAAACCTTTGAGTCGCCTTCGACCAAAGTCGGCCAGCTTACTTATATATATATATATATATATATATTGGAGGTTATGTTTGAGTAATGGCTATCGCCGTAGGAAATGGATGCGATGACCAGAATTCTAATCTTTGACGAGACTGGTTGTATTTCACATACCTGTGAGAAATGTATTCATCCAACTATTGTCTCTCCAGCTACGGCTGACCAGGGTCTTTATAAAATATGTGAGAGAGTATATTTATATGCGTATTGTTTATATGTGGATGTGTGTGTGAAAGAGAGAGAGAGAGAAAGAAAGAGAGTGAGAGAGAAGTATACAGAAAGAAACATGCTTAAATTAGCAGTTATCATTGGAGAAAATGAAATCAGAATTCAAATCCTGAAGGAGGCTGTTTTTACTCCATTTTGTGCTGACGCTATTTTTAAAGACATTAACCCATTTTTATGTCAAGAAACTTTCGAGAGATAGTATTGCAGACAAGATTCTTTAGCCAGAATTGTCAATGGTCTTCAAGTAAAACTCTGAATCAAATAAATTAATGATTTCATAGGATAAATCAATTATATATATAAACATAGATGGAGATATATATTGTCATCCACAAACTTTTTCATTGTATCACAGATCTTCAGAATGGCTGGACTCATAAAATGCTTCAAGCTGGGATGAAAACACAGCTTGATTCATGTCATTTGGATATCTGACCCCATAGATATCGTCATTCTAAGTGTAAGTGAAGGGATTTTGTACGTATATATATATATTTTTACATATACGGTAACGGCTATCGGATTGTTCAATTCATGATAACAGATTTGAATTTGTGCGTGTGTGTGTGTGTACTGTATTATCAAGTGTCCAATTTCCCTGACAGTGGGGCGTAGAATACACTTACTGTATATTTTGCTGAGTGGTAAGATTTTCTCAGAAGCAGAATCCACTTCTAGATGTCAAGAGGATGTTGAGTAACTCTTCATTGTCATTACCCTCAAGTCCACTCTGATCCAGCGTGGCAGTATTTATTAGGATCCCATCTAGCGATGGACAACCGAATCATAGTAAGCGAGTTCGAACTCCAGTCGCGCTGGTGCGTTCACTTTCGTACAATCACCCCTGTGAAAGGCATGGACTCGATTAACCTCCTAGGTATTGGTTAAATAATTCCAATAGTGTTCTTCTAGGAGGATGGATTTGGCATTAAATAACCCAAGCAGGTTGATATATCATTAAACAAGGAAACCAGAAAAAAACCATATACAGATCAAACAGCTCTGTTAAAAAAAATCCAAAAACCCCAAATCATTCAATATGACAATGTGCAAAAAAAAGTTTAGAAACAACTACATAACACTGCAATCATTCACCTTATAACCAAAGCGATTCCGTAACTTCTTGGCATAAAATAACCCTAGATGAGATCACATGCCGTTAATATAAATCAATCAGTCAATAAAGTTTCCAACTGTTTTTACAGCCATAATTTTCACCGCTGACAGATAATTATTTTGAGAGCTTGACTTTGATGAAGGAGATGTTTACCAATTCTAAATATATATTCGTTGAAATCTCTACTTTATATATATATATATATATATATATATATATATATATATATATATATATATATATATCCAAAGGAGTTGGGTTAGGAATGATTCTATTTGAGAATATATGAGGATTCTTACAAATCTCGAGGAGTCTCAATGTACCATAGTTATTATTTAAATTTCTTGCTGAGCAAATTTCCATATAATTAAAAAAAAAGCTCAAAAAGCCTTTATATGGCTCTAATAGATTTATTTCAGCTGGTCACTTAATACGAGAAACCAACATTTTCAGAGAGCCTTCAAACAATAGAAAGAAAAAAATATTTGTTCTTTAAAAAAAAAGATTTGAGCCCAAAATTTTAGTTAATAGGAATATAAAACACGGGAGGGAATTTTACATCCATTTTGGACCCCAACTTTTTGCCCATGTCTATTTTTCTCTCCTTACGTTAGCTTCTTTAAAGGAGTATGAAGCTCTAGAAAAAAAAATTCACTCCATTGTGTGATGGCTACCTTTACAGGTTGGTTTCTCTTACTGAGTTACCAACTGAAATAAATTTATGATAGCCGAATGACAGTTTGTTAACTTTCTTAATTCTATCTATCTATCTATCTATCTATTCAGAAAGAATTTAGCCATTAAGAATATATTCAGAACAGATTATTCGGTCTTAATGTAATTTGGTAATTAGTCATAAAATTGTGTGTTCTTTGGTAGTTGCCTTGTGTCAAATGCAGCGAGAATCGGTGACAAAACTCTTGTAACTAATTCCCCTTTATTTCTACAGGCAAATTGAAGAGACGGGTCGGAAATTTCAGGCCCGACAAGAGAAGACCTCGATTAACTCCTAATTCTAACAGTGCTTAAAACGTCTTTCTTTTGGAACATATTTAAGTCATTTGATCGTTACCAAGAGGCAGACACCTTGACACTGCCTCTCATAGTTTCTGAATGGGCGTCTCTACCATGCAAGTGAAACCTCCCTCTCCAGTACGTGCCTAATCACTTCACCATGTAGGATATATTGTTTACCCTCAAATTTCTTTCAAGATGCCTTCGATGACACCTATACTTCTACTAAAATACCTAATAAAATGTCAAAATACAGTCATTAACAGATCTTCAAATTTCCAGCTCCCAAATATCACCGATGACATATTTGCGCGATAAAAACGAGTTATCCTCTCACAGATGGTAATTTACTGCAGATTCATGAATAAACCCTCTCCTGTGAAGTTACTCAGTCATCTCTCTGTGTGACCACCATACACTTATGCCTCTATTTCTTTTGAGGGTGCATGTATATCACATTAGATCGGTCACGCTTTCTATGATAATTTTCGCGGCATTGCTTTTTTAAAAAAATCTCCACTGAAACGGAAATATTTCTAACAGTAGATAGATTAGGATTATGATATAGCTTAGCACGGGGCTTTTTTTTTAAAAGGTAAATCCTGGCGTAGAGTCTTTAGTCCAAAATACCTCGGGCTTCGTCAGTATTCTCCTAAAAATGGGCACCTCAGGCTCCAGGTGATAAACATGGCCCCTCCGAGGAGAGTTAGAACATAGGGGACGAGTCCCTGGGATACGAGGAGGGTTTGCCGTGTGACGTGATGCTGCACTTCCCCGACACCTACGTCAGACAGCCTCGACCGAGTAACCACCAACTGAGTCAGCACATTAGGTTGCAGTAATTTGTTTTTTTGTAAAAGGCTGGAATATGACAAAGTCTTCTTTTTCTTATCATAGGTATTCTATCGTTTCTTATTCCAATTAAGAAGACTATTCGTTAAAAAGGAGAGAAAAATGCACACAAAGGAAATTATAACCTATGATAAAGCAAAAAAATTCACGACACGTATTTTTGTATGTAACATGTGTTTTCATGTTATGTCTGCTTTGCACTTGAAGATAGCAGTTTTGAAATTCTAAACTACAAGGTTCCATAGATTGATGGAGTATCAAATAATTTCTTGACATGTGTAACAACCCCAAATTTCTAATTTGACAAATGTTTTTGCTTCTTTAATGTAAATAATTGCAGTGCGAAATTTGAGCGAAAAAGACCTTGTTAAAATATTAAAATCTTTACGTCATTTCATATGCACTGAGCATCTTTTCTTTCCATTTCTTATGAACAATATAATGCAATTCGACAGCCAAAAACCGTGAAAAACGATTTGGAATAAACAAACAAAAACAAACAAGTCATGTAAATGATGTTTTTATTTCAAGCTTCTAAAATATCTCGATCTGTCATCTCTGATCATTAACATGGACACTCAAATATGAGAATATCAGCAAAAACCATTAACTCGTGAGCATATTGATTCGATAATTGGGTATTTCTGCTTTTATTCGATTTACTCGTCACCTTTTATAGAAATTGGTCAAAATCCCAAGCGATTTTGTTTGTTTGTTTGTTTGTGTTTTATGCATATCAACCTTTGTAGCTTATTTAATGCTAAATCCATTTTTATATAAGTACTCTGTTCTATTTCAAACAATTCAGTTTATCATGAATACTCAGTTTAATTATCAAAAATATTTCTATTTCAAGCTATTTATTTAAGTCAAACAGTTCTAATTCAAACTACAGTTTAGTATAAGAATAGTCTTTTTTTTATTTATTTAAACACAGTTAAATGTCAAAACAATTCTGTTTATACATTTCAGTATAGCGTAAGTACAGTTTTAATGTCAAAAACAGTTCTATTTCAAACAATTCTGTTTAGCATTAGTACGCAGTTTAAACGTAATTACTCGGTTTAAATGTCAAAAACAGTTATTCAGTTTTGTCAAACTGTTCTAATTCAAAAAATTCAGTTTAGCATAAGTATGCAGTTTAGTTCTATTTGATGCATATATAAGACCCTATCAGGTGCTATCTATCCAAGTCAGAGTGAACCTAATATCGATGGTAATGAAGTGTTAATCCTCATACCCAAAAGTTCCAGCATTACTGGTACTCCAACCTCAGATTTTTTCAGAATCATATCCAAGACACTCGTTGGGGAGTTCTTACCCCTCTGCAGAAAAGCAGTCTGTGTACCCTACAGTTCCAGCCAACTAGGCAAGCGATTTAAGTTGAATAAATGAAATATATTTCCCTATTGACTGTTGACTCAAAATTGCAAGAAAAAGTAAAAATAGTCAAAGAAATAAATATTTCTTAACTAAGTATGCCATAGCCTATACTTAATCCTCTATGAGTAAGTAATTAATTATAATTTTCGGTTTATTTCTTTCGAGGTTTGGTTTCTTTGTTTAATGGCATATCAACTCTTTTTAGGTTATTTAATGCCGAAGCCATTTTCCTCAAAGAACAGTTGTGGTACTATTTAACCCATAGCTGGGAGGATAAGGGTGTTCATACCTTTCCCAAGGGTATTTGATCGAAAGTGAACGTAATAGAGCGGCTGGAGTACGAACTCGCGTACTACGATTCCGCAGTCCACCGCTTTAACCATTACACCACGAGGACACCCCTATTTCTTTCGAATGAAAAGCGACACTCTTTTCTAAAAAGATTGCATTTTATTTTCAACTGAATAATTTTTTTCTTGAAATGAAACGAATCTTTATAAACATTTATATTTGCGTTAAAATATTCTTCTATCCGCAGATGATAGTGATTTACATATTTATTAAGGCAATAATAAATTCCGATGTTTGAGAAAAAATAAACCATAACACAAATTATTGACGAATACGAACTTTGAATATTACAACAAGTGATAGAACAAAAGATATGTTGACTTTCTTCAACAAGTTATTGGCCTGCAATTCTTTGAAACACCTATACATAATATTGAAAGATTCTCAACAAAATCTTCAAGAAAAAAATGGCCAGACAAATTATTTGTGATTCAAACGCGACCATCTAAGCTACACAGTTTTCTTTAACGGCAAATGTCTGAAATTTCTTCGACAAAAATTTAACAAATCCCTCTGCAGAAAATCTTTGAAGAAAAAACCAACAAATATCTTCTGTCAGACAAATAATATGTGTTTAAAAGAAACATTGAGTCAACAGGTCAGTCAACAATCAAAGTTCACTTAAATTTTTTTTACCAAATATAAGGCAAATTTGGTTGGTTGTGTTGTTGGTTGGTTGTAGGAATTTTATGGCATATCAACCCTTGTAGGTTATTGAATGCCAAATCCATTTTCATACGAATAATCAATTCTATTCAAAAAATTCTGTTTAGCATAAGTACACTGTTCAATGTTCAAAAAGATTTTTATTTCAAGGTATTCGATTAAGTCAAGCAGTTCTAATTCAAACAATTTAGTTTATTATAAGTATAGCGTTTCTTTACACACTGTTAAATGTTAAAATAATTCTATATTAAACAATTCAGTTTAGCGTAAATACAGTTTCAACATCAAAAACAGTTCCATTTCAAACAATTCAATTTTGCATAAGTATCCGTTTAAATGTAAGTATGCAGGGTTAGGGTTAGGGTTTCTATTTTAAGCTTTTCAGTTTGGTCAAGCAGTTCTATTTCAAAAAATTCAGTTAAGTTCTATTTAACCCATACATAGGGCCCTATCAGGTATTACCAATTCGGGCCAAAGTAGACCTGGGAGCAATGGCAATGGAAGGGTACTCCGTATTTTCTAATGATCTCGCAATCATTGAAACCTCACCATCAGATTGTTTAGTTTCATATCAGTACACTCATTTGGGAGGTCTTACCCCTCTGCAGAGATGCAGTCGGTGTATTCTACAGCCACAGCCGACTGGGCAAAGGCAAATTTGATAAACATTTCAATAAATGACTTCACTCAACTTTCGTCGAAAAAAAAAAAAAAAGTTCAGATCTCAGTAAAGAAAAAATCATTACAGACAACTGAAAATTAAAAAAAAAACCATCAGGACGAAGAAAGATTTTCTGAAAATAACTTCTATACTTCGAAAGAATTCGTCAGCAAATTTTTGGTAGGAACACTACTACGGCTACATTCTCCAATGTGAATCTGAAAGTCCATGATTTTTTTTTGTTCTTTTTTTTTTTTAACAAAAGTCAGCTATAATAAAAACCTCTGACAGACTAAATTTCGCGATTGACTTCTCTGCCTATGTGGATGTAAGACATTCTTCCTAAAAAATCAGGAAATTTCTGCGAAAATCCTAAAAAAGTATGGCTGGAAGTTTACAGTTGTAAAAAAATTCGGTGAAATTTATGTAGGTGTTTAAAAGTAATGAATCAAAACATCCAACATACCAAAAATAGAGTTGACTCACTATCGCTTAAAAATGGATTCGACAATATTCAACTGCGTCAACGCACTGGCGCATATATAATTCTTAAAAAAATATTTACAAGAACTACTTCATATCTGCAAGTTCGATTTAATCTTCAAAAATCGACTTTGAATCTGGGACATGGCATTAAAACATTTAACACTCGAGTCCGTCCAGCGTTTGACTCAGCTACAAATATAAGTGAAATTTTAGTCTGCGTTTTCAAAATAGATGGCCCACTGTTTTAACGCAAATGAGGATACCCAAGAAATTCACAATAAAAGTAAAGTTGGCGACCGTAGTCAAGGGTGACCCAAAGTCTCCATTTTCAATAGCTAATACGCCGGGGTGTAGGAGAGGGCGCTACGCCTTTCCCTGGGTTGCTCCACTTTACCCTAGATCCATACCTTATAATGCTGAGTGCTAAGCAAGGAGACAAACAGTACCATTTTTTGAGTCTTTGGTATAACTCGACGTGGGATCGAAACCAGGTTTTCCTGGCCAGTGGTGAATACTCTAAAGATCATACCAAATTCCTATCGAAAAACTGCTTATTTCTTGTAGTACTTATTCATTTTAACTGCTGTTTCATTCTTGAAAACTACGAATAACTATATATATATATATATATATATATATATATATATATAAATATATATATATATATATATATATATATATATATATTATATATATGTATATATATATATTAGTTATTCGTAGTTTTCTCGAATGAAACAGCAGTTAAATTGAATAAGTACTATATATATATATATATATATATATATATATATATATATATATATATATATATATATATATATAAATTGCTAAAAACAAAAATAAAAGAATAAGATTCAAACCAGTCGATGGTAAAAAAAAAGTTATGTAACTTACAAATAGACCAGAACATAACATGGTAATTTTATCAGATAATACAAAAAAGAAAAAACTTGAAAGACAAATTTTATTAGCTTACTTGACGCAAGTTGTATGAACATTTTCTTTAATCGTTTTTATTGTTCTGTAATATTGAAAAACATTGAACATTTTTAGGTTGTTTCGATATATACTCATATCATTCCCTAGGTGAAGTGTTTGTGAAAACTCAACTGATTTCCAAAAAAGCGTTACTTTTTGTGAAAAAAAAAAAAAAAAACAAAAAAAAAACTGTTCTCCAGAAACTGTAATTTATATATCTGTATTTTTGTATTTGTTAGCCTAACTGCGTATTTGCGCGAGTTTTTAAATTTCGAGATATTTCGAAGACGCCAATATTTGATTTGGCGCAAAAAATTTCAAGTACCAAAATAAAATTTAAAAAAAACAAAAAACTTTGGTAATCTTATGCCTCCAAAAATATTTAAGATAGAATTTCTTTGCCAATTAGATTCATAGATCAATTATCAACTTCTTAGCTAATACCAGGCCTACCTGATCATCATCATCATCATCCTGTTGTGCCGCTTGCACGGATATCCCCGACCCTCTCGCGCCACTTCTCCCTATTATTCATCGCCTCTGGCAGGTCTTCAGGGTTGCATCCGATGTCCTCACATAGCTGCTGTATGTATGTTCGAGCTGGTCGTCTTGCTTTTGCTTGGCCATATGCGAGGGTCCATAGTAGTACATCACTGATGAGTTCGTCCTTGCTTCTCCAGCATTGTCCTGCGTGTCTGGTTCGTCTAACTTGTATAGTTTTTGTGATGGGAGGCAAGTGGCCGTATAGTTGGTGTCTTGTTGAGTGTTGTCGCCAGGACTTGTTCAATATTGCTCTCAGCATTCTTGTGTGTGTGTTTGTGTGTGTGTGTATGTGTGTGTGTGTGTGTGTGTGTGTGTGATTAAACATTGTGTAAATCTTATATTGAAGAAATTATCTAAAACGATATTAAAAACCCACTAATTTCACATTTACCTTAGGTATTTTGAATAAATGGAAGTTGATGTTGCGATATCTACTCGCAGACTGTATTAAAAAAATACCTTAATGTAGGATATTTGAGTCACTATTGCTCGCAGCATTTTTGTGTAATTGCCGTCTAGCTTTTTCTTCAGCCGTTTAGTTAACGTCCAAGTAGAGCATCTATATAGCAGTATCGATACGACCGCTGCCTGGAAGAAACTGCCTTTCATTTTATCGATCAGGTCTGATTTCCATATGATCGAGAGCCAATCGATAGCTGTCCGTGCCTTCGTTAGTCGTGTGTCGATGTATTTTTCGATTGATGAGATGCTGCTTCCAAGGTAGGTGAATTTGTGGATTGGCCTAGACTCACTCAATCAACTGTAATTAATTAATTAATTATCACACACTCAAGTACCTTTTCATTTATTTCTTATGAGTGAAAACTGACATTCTTTACTTTCATGAACGCATTTAATTTCAACACGTTTGATTATTCTTAAATTAAGTGAATGTTGGTTTACGTTTACATATCCGTTAAAAACATTCATCTGTTCTCAACTTAAAGCAGTTCACATATTCGATAAGGCATAAATACGTTTCTCCCTCTTCATAGGTACACCCTTATTTAAAGATTTCTTTACATACAGAAAATATGTTTTGCCCTGTCAGCTGGGGCTGTAGAATAGACCGACTGCTTATCTGCTTATCTCAACGATTGTCCCGTTATGACATAAACAATCTGATGGTGTGGTTCCAGTAATGCTGAAGCTTTGGGGAATGCAAAGCACACTTTCATTGCTATTGCTGCCAGTCCAACCCTGGCCTGGATTGTTAGCTCATCTTAAGGCCCTATCTATGGATTAAATGGAAGAAAACTGTATACTTTTGCTAAACTGAATTGTTTGAAATAAAACTGTATGACTAAACTGAATAGCTTGAAATAGAAATGGTTTTGATAATTAAACTGTATACTTAAGCTAAATTGAATTTTTTGATATGGAACTGTTTTTGACATTGAAACTGTACTTACGCTAAACTAAATTGTTTGAAATAGAACTGATTATTTATATAAGAATTGATTTGGCAATAAATTACCTACGTAGGTTGATGTGCCATATAATCCAACGAAACAACCAAACAACAAAATATGTCCCTTCATTTTAAATAAACAATAACTACTAAAATCCATTGTATTAATTTTAACAATACTTATTAAAAAATAACTATGTTCTGACTAACATTATATTTGCTAGGAAGCAAAGATGTCGTGCTTTTAATTTTCAGCAAGTTGTTCAATCAATTAAAATAAGTAAAATATAAATTTGTAGATCAGATTTTTTTAATTAATATCATTGAATATCAATCCAATATATATATATATATATATATATATACACACACACATATTGATAAATATATAGATATATATTTATAAACATACATATATATATGTGTGTGTGTGTGTGTGTGTGCATACATACCTACATATATATGCATGCATTTCTACGCATGCATGTGCAGATATATATATATATATATATATATATATGTGTGTGTGTGTGTGTGTGTAAAGAAATTAAATTGGTGACTGTAGTAGAGAGGGCTGCCAAGGCTCCCTTTTCAATAGTCACTACACTAAAGTGAAGGGAAAGGCATTTCTCCTTTCCCTGGATTGTTCCATCTTACCTTTATAATGCCGTGTTAAGCAAAGCGCCATCAAGTACTATCTATTAATCACTGGTATGACTCGACTTGGGATTGAACCCCGGTCACCCGAGCTGTTGGCAGACAGTCTACCCTGAAGATATATATATATATATATACATATATGTGTGTGTGTGTGTGTGTGTGCAGATATATATATATATATATATATATATATATATGTGTGTGTGTGTGTGCAGATATATATATATATATATATATAATTAATTTAAGAGTACAGCAAAATTTTTACAATATAATAAGTAGACACCATTGGTGATTAAAGTCGGGGAACTAAGTAAAACTGTAAAACAACGAAGGACCCTTTTCGTCCGGTACTTTTCAAGTTGAAGACAACGGAAAATTTAAATAAATTAAATGGTGTCTCTACTTATTATATTGTACATATATATATATATATATACGAGGGGCATACGGTTGGTTTCCAGACTTCTTTTGTATGTGCACTTTTATTGATACTACACACATAAATCTCTAGTGGCCTTCGAAGTTATCTCCTCCGGCTCCAATGCACTTGTTGTACCGTTACAATAACTTCTGGAAGGCCCCATAGAAGTCCTCTTGTGTGAGCGTGTCAATGACCTTCGTCACAGCCTCTTTAATCTCTTCAGTTGTCTCATAACGACACCCACACAGCTTAGGGAATAAGCAAAAGTCACAGCGAGCAAGGTCTAGACTACAGGGGTGGGTGAGGAACTGTCTTGATGCCCGTCTTGGTCAAATAGTCTGTGACAAGGATGGAGTTGTGGACTGGTGCATTGTCCTGGTGGAAATATGCCACTGACCCGATTTGAAAAGCCCTGGCCTCTTCCGACAGATTCTCTTCCTGAACTTTCTTAAAAGCTAAACATAGTAACCTTAACCCTAACCATTTGGCCAATCAACTCTGGTGTATTGACTTCCTTACGCCTCCCACACCCTCATCATCCCTCACAGACTCCCTATCTTCCTTGAATCTCTTATGCCACTCAAAACTGATGCTCGATTCATGCAAGATGCTCCAAAAGCAGTCTGAAATATTCCATACGCTTCTGTGGCATTTTTTCTTAGTTTAAAACATAGTTTTATTGCATATCGTTCTTCTAAAGTGTAAGATTGCATTTTTGAAATTCACCGGCTGTGATGATCAGTCTTTCATTATTTTAGATTGAGTGGAAAGTTTCCTGAGAGGCAAAAGTACAAAATGTTTTTTTTTCATAAGCAAAGACAATATTAGTTAGATCGTATATATTTTTATAGACATAGTTAAGATTCATGCTATGAAATATAGCATTAAGTATTAAGTTAAAATAAAGGGACATATTTTGTGTGTGTAAAAATCTTTGTATCAGTGTGTCCCAATGTGTAAGAGGAATCGAATTTATGCATTAACGTGAATGCGAACTGTTGCCGATATTATATCAGCAGGGAATCGATAGATATTTTAATGCAAATAAGAATATAAGCAAACATTCATTTAATTTAAGAAAAAAAAACGATTAGAAATTAAATGCATTCTTAATAAATGTAGATTTTCACTCAAATGAAATAAACAAAACGTTGAGTAAGCAAGATGAAAATCACACTTACTAAAGAAGTATCTATTTCTTCACTGATAAGTACAATTTGGTTGAACTCGAAATACGAAGAAAATTTAGTGATTTATCAATGAATCTAACTGATTAAGAAATTGGATTTCATTGTTTTTGGAGGGAAAAGCTTTCTAAGTTTATTTTAGTCATTGGTCCATCATAATTTTCGTGGCATGTCAAATATTTTCGTCAGCGAACTTCATAAAAATCTAAAAAAGAGTGCGATTGAGCCGATTGGTCAATAAACGTAAGAATAAAGATATGAATTTATAAAGTTCTTGGAAACGATTTTTGCTTAGAAATTTACACTTTTTAGGGAAATTTTCTATGTGAATTACAAGAGTTGCTATATATATATATATATATATATATATATATCTGTGTGTGTGTGTGTGTGTGTGTTCATGCATAATGATATATGGAAGGAAATAATGGCGTATTTGTATGAGTCGACGTGGGATTGAACCCCGGTCTAGACTCAAAAAATGGTACTTGATACCTCCTTGCTTATCACTCAGTATTATAAGGGAAGGAGCAAGTGTAAAGTGGAGAAATCCAGGGAAATGAGTAGCGCCCTCCCCTACACCTTGGTGTAGTAGTTATCGAAAAGGGAGCCTTCGGGTCACCCTTGCCTCTGGTGGCCAACTTCCAATTTATAGTAGGTGTTGATCCTAGCTCTTTCAAAGACCAGTAGTATTTTGATTGGGCAGTTTGATTTTTTAATGTTGGATTCTTGGAGATGGTTTTAATGCCTATATTTCCTGTTTAAACTGGTAATACCGTGGTATTCTTTTTCATATGTATAAGTTTCTTTAGTTGAGATATTAGCTTGATATATATTATTATTTAGGTTACTCTAATTTCCTTGAGGGCACTCAGTTTTTATTTTTTTTATTTTACTATTACAAAATTATTTAAAGTCGTCATTATTATTCAAGTATAGTTTATCTATTTATTTTTGTTGTGGTTGTAAATTATTTTAGAAATATTATTAGTATTAGATCAACTAATTTTTATATTATTCCTATAAATTATTTTGCTAAGGAGATTATCCTTTTTAAAATGTTTGTATATTAAACCTAAAAATATATTCACGTATAATAATATTAGAAAGTTTGCAAAAAGGGGTGTTAAACAGGTAATTTTTCTTTATCCATTTTTATCAATATTCTTATTCATTATACTATTCATATTCACTATATTCTTTTTTAAAATCCTTTCCTCAGATTATATATATATATATATATATATAGGAATAAATAATGGTGTGTAATCCGACAACATAGAGAGAAAAATTGATAACTAGGTAAGTTGGCGACTATAGTCGAGGGTTACCCGAAGGCTCCCTTTTCGATAGCTACTACACCAAGGTGTAGAGGGAGGGCGCTACTCCTTTCACTGGATTACTCCACTTTACCTTTGATCCGTACCTTATAATGCTGAGTGTTAAGCAAGGAGGCATCAAGTACCATTTTTTGAGTCTTTGGTATGACTCGACCTGGGATTGAGCCCAGGTCTCTCGGGCCATTGGTGAACACTCTAACCGCTGGGCCAATGTCCGGTAACAAGGTAATCCAAGTATAAGGAGAGATTTATTGAGAAGCCAAGTTGACACTAAACCGTTTCGGTTCTACTGAACCATCATCAGGAGTGTGAAGGACGATATTACCCATGTTAAATCGACGATGAATGTTTTAGAATACAAAATACAAAAACTAACGGAAAATTTGTAAAACAAGAAAAAGTATCGACTTTGCTTCTCTATAAATTTCCCCTTCTACTTGGATTACATAATTATCTGTTTTTCTGTGTGTGAGTGTGCGTGTGTGTGTGTGTGTGTGTGTCTGTCTGTCTGTTTCTCTCTCTCTCTCTCTATATATATATATATATATATATATATTTGATTATTATATGATCTTTAATTTCTGTTAATCATGCATTAAGCAAAACATATCTCAGAATATATTTAAGAAGTAAATTGGTAGATTTTGTAGATTTTCTTAATTTTTTTCTTTAATTTTTTATTTCAGGGTACAAAAAAACATTCAATCATTCGCACAGATCGTCTTTGTACTGGTAACTTATTGATGCGACGTTTGGTGGATTAAAATGATTCCATTAGATTAATCTTTTCAAGAATCGTGTTTTTCTTCAAATATTTATCCAGAACCAAACATAGAAACATTTAAGTTTGAGGCAAGATCATTTCCGTTTTTCTGAACGGAAGTAATCTAGCCTAAAATATAAATAGTTTCATCAAAATATTGCTCACGGCGTTTTGTGCAATAATTACATATGTCTACTTGTTTTCTGGATAGTTTTCTTTGAATAACTGCGCTATACAGACGTAAGAATAAATCTTATTTTTAATACTCACACAGATTTCTTGTTGACGTGTTCGCGGTAGACAACTAACCTTTCAGAATAAAATCATAAACAACATTATCCGTAGATTTACTTCAAGCTGGAGGCCGATAAAAACACCATATAAAAAAAACTATTTCATTTTGCAGACGTGTTCTTCAACTAAAGAGATCAGTGAAATATACCTAACCGAAACCATACATCGAATACGCACTGCTCTCTCCACGCTGTCATCGTTTCATCCATTATTATGACTATAAAGAAATCTGAAAGCAAATCTTTTACTATTCAAAGTAGAGATTCACATTGAAAAAAAAATTCTAAAAAGCTCCTAATACCGAAAAGTTTCCATATAATTTGACGAAACATATTTCACTGTTCGAGTTAATCAATACCTGTCACAACATTGACTCGACTTTATTTCCAGTTAACCAAATTTGTCGAGTATTGCTGTTTTAATTTAGAAACAATCATGTTACCGAGATCCAGTCTAAAAGTTTTCCTTTTCTACTGATACTGATATCTACTATAATCAGTGAAGCGTCATAATCAGTGCCACCTTCTGCTGGTGCCAAGGTCCACAGTAATAACCGGATCATTTCGCTGATAGTGAGAGCATCCTCCTGTTGATAATAAACAACGCCTCCTCCTGTTGATTGTAAAAATCCATCATAATCTGTGACGACTCCTGTTGATATCGAAATATTTATAGAAACTCAATTGATATCCATACTAAAAAAACAGGTTAGGTTTTGTGCAACAAAAGGCTCTAGAAGCTGTAATTTTTGTATTTGTATTTGGACCCTAACTAAACGGCTGGAGAAGAAGCTAGACGGCAATTACACTAGAATGTTACAAGTAATATTGAACAGGTCCTGGCGGCAACACCCTACAAGGCATCAACTATATGGCCACCAACCTCCCATCACGAAAACTATCCAAGTTAAACGAACCAGACATGCAGGACACTGATGGAGAAGCAAGGACGAGCTCATAAGTAATGTACTCCTATGGACCCCCGCATATGGCCGAGCAAAAGCAGGACGTCCAGCTAGAACAGACATACAGCAGCTGTGTGAGGATACGGAATGTAGCCCTGAAGACCTGCCAGAGGTGATGAATGATAGGCAGAAGTGGCGAGAGAGGGTCAGCGATATCCGTGCTAGCGGCACGACATGATGATGACGATGATTAATCAACGCTAGTTTTCAAATTTTGAGATACACCGCAGACGATAATATTTGATTTGCGTAAAAAAATTTTGAAGGATCAAAAGCTCAAATAGTTTTGGTTACTGTTTCCCGCCATAAATATTATAAAAATTTATTTCTAAGAAAAAAGCGACTGGCTACGTGATGCGTTTGATTTGGTCGGAGTGGAGAAGGGAGAAGTAATCTCAGACAGTGCGGCACCAAAATGTCCCTTCCACCTTTTTGTCAAACTACTATTTGACCTTCAGTACGAATTCGGGGACCCGAACTGAAGGCACGAAAACTTAAGCCAGCTGACAGATGGGTTTCGTCACTTGCTTCATGAATGGAGCTCCCCAAGAAATAAAAGTAATATTAAATGAAAGTCCACTACTGAAGTTCTACCAAGAAAATTCAACTGAAAGAAAATTCAACCAAGAATTTTGCGGTAAAGAACCTTATAGCAGACTCAAATTAAAAAAACTTTGAAACATTTCTATAAAACAAGAAAAAAAAAAAAAAAAAAAAAAAAAGAAAAATACCCAAATTCAAAGAACTTTGTTTCACGGACACTGTCTCAGATAAATTTCCCGCAAATTGTACTAAAACTTTGCAACACTTTATCTTTTCTATCCCTTTCTTCTTTTTTTTTTCTTTTTGTATAAAATTTCTTTTGAAAACTTTGTCTGTGTTATCTTTTCGAATCAATATCCGAACTAGAAAGCTACGGAACTTACCGTTAAAATTTACTATTTAAAGTCACAGACAGAATTTACCGTTAACGACTCACAAAAGCCCCTTAAAACATTACCCAGTTAAATACTTAACTTGGCTTTAGTGTTACTCACATTCCTACAAATTTTATCCCCCAAATCTTTTCATATTGCAAAGTTTTACTTCAAAAATTTCTTTAATATTCAAAATACTATTTATTAGCGAATTAAATTCATAAATAAATCATCAGCTGTTTTAGCTAATTTCTCATCTCTCTAAATAATATTGATTTGCGAAGAAATACATATTCTTTCAGTAAGTATGGAATTATCTGTACTTACTCAACCAGCAATAAATTATTGATCTTTATCGTTTCAAATACTTTTCGATTTATTTCTTTTGCGGGAAAAGTTACAATCTTCGTTTTTTTAAGTATGCATTTAATTTCCAACCCTCTAATTTAAGAGAGCCCAGTCGGTGGGGGCTGTAGAATACACCGACTGCTTCTCTGCAAAAGGTTAAGTCCCCACTACAACGAGTGTCCTAGATATGACACTAATTAATCTGATAGTGAGGTTCCAGTAATGCTGGAACTTTGGGAATGTGGAGTACCCTTCCATTGCCATCGCTCTAAGGTCCACTCTCGCACGGAGTGGTATCACCTGATAAGGTCCTCTAAAACAGAACTAAACTGCGTACTTATACTAAACTGAATAACTTGAAACAGAAATGTTTTGACATTTAACTGTGTGTAGACAAAAACTATACTAAATTTAATTGTTTGAAATAGAACTGATTGACTAAACTGAATAGCTTGAAATAGGAATATTTTTCGACAATGAAACTGTGTACTTGTCCTAAATTGATTTGTTTGAAATAGAACTGATTATTTTTATAAAATGGATTTGGCGTTAAATAACCTCTAAAAGTTGATATGCCATAAAACCTATACAACCGACCAATCTAATTTAAGAAAAAATAAACGAATGTTTGTTCACGTTTTATACATTCATTAAAAGATTTACCTGTCCCTGGTGATTTGTATCAACAATTAACACACACACACACACACACACACACACAGAGGACATTGGCCTAGGGGTTAGAGTGTTCGCCAATGGCACGGGAGACCTAGGTTCAATCCCAGGTCGAGTCATACCAAAGACTCAAAAAATGGTACTTGATGCCTCCTTGCTTAGCACTCACCATTATAAGGTACGGATCAAGGGTAAAGTAAAGCAATCCAGGGAAGGAGTAGCGCCCTCCCCTACACATTGGTGTAGTAGCTATCGAAAAGGGAGCCTTCGGGTAACCCTCGACTATGGTCGCCAACTTTTATATATATATATATATATATATATACGTTTAAGGCTTACATACATTTCTTCCCCTCAATAATAACTCTCTTTTCAACGATTTCTTTACACTCACAAAGCATGCCACTTTATCTTAGGCTAAAAATTTGAGCTATATTTCATAGCACGAATATTAACTATGTATATTAAAAATATCTACACACTGTCTAATATTCTCTTTGCTTATAAAAAAAAAGACTTCCATTACTATTTTTCAGCAAACTTTTCATCAATTTAAAGAAATGAAAAGTGCAAAAATTTATGGATCAAGTTTTTTATTCATTCATTTTTCTCCTTTATTTGCAACGTATTCATTAATCAGTACCACTTGTTTTATGAAACTACCTCATAAGTAGTGCTGTCTCTATTGTCGATATGAAAATATTCCATAATCAATGATGTTGATATCAAAATCCATCATAATCACTTTAGTTTGTTTTTAATGGCATATCAACCTTCGTAAGTCATTAAATGTGAAAGCCATCCTTATGGAAAAACAGCAATGATACCGTTAATCCTGTAGCAGGGTGGGCGTATCTAGGAGGTTCATACTTTTTTCTATGGTACTAGCCCGAATAGGAACGTAATAGGTCGACTGGAATTCGAACTAGCTTACTTCGAGACTTGCCCTTCACTTAATCCATTAAGCTTAGTGCCACCTTCTTTTGATGATATTGTGAGCTATTATAAACAACGCCACCATCTGTTAATATCAAAATGTACAATAGATTCTAATTTCTTTCTTTATGGTATTATTTATTAAAATTTTTAAAAAAGCTCTACACTTGGGTAAATATTGAAGTGATCGACACCCTCTGAAAGGGAGAAAAGAAAATGAAGTGTCCCATTTGATTATGAAGATACAGGATAAATAAATTGACTGCTATTAACAGGTTAACGTCCAACTGAACATCTGATATCTCTGATAAAATAAACCGGAAATTCTTCCAATCTGTAGCCATGTCAGTACTATAGTAGAGTTGCACCAGAAAAAATACATGATAACTACACAAGAATGTCTCGTGCTCTTTTGAACAAATTCTGGAAGTAGTACGCAACAAAACAGCAGTTATATGGCTACTTACCTCCTTCCACACAAACCAGCTAAGTCATGTTGGGCACTGCTAGTGATGTTCTCCAATCATCATCATCATCATCATGTCGTGCCGCCAGCACGGATATCCTTGACCATCTCTCGCCACTTTTCCCTATCGTTCATCGCCTCCGGCAGGTCTTTTGGGTTACATCCTGTGTCCTCACATAGCTGCTGTATGTAGGTTCGGGCTGGTCGTCCTGCTTTTGCTCTGCCATATGTGGGGGTCCATAGGAGTACGTAACTTACGAGCTCGTCCTTGCTTCTCCAGCAGTGTCCGGCGTGTCTGGCTCGTCTGACCTGTATAGTTTTCGTGATGGGAGGCAAGTGGCCGTACAGTTCTCCAATAGACTTCTACAAATGGACACTCTCGTGTACATCTGTAAGCAAAACTCTACATTCATCAGCTCTGTGCAGACAGTGGATTTCATTAAGAGGACTTGACAAGAGAAATAGTCGATATGGCAAGAGAATGTCAAAAGTATCCGAGTTGTCGGCTCAAGTAAATAATGATAGTTATAATTGTTAGAAAACCTGACAGAAAACTAATAAATCCAACTTAATGATTTCTTTCAAGGATATTATATTCGTTACTAATATAAAAATGATCACTGCCGTAACCTGGTTCTTTGTGAGCCATTTTCACAACGTTGTGAATGCGACGGTCACCGATTTACCTCATGTGTATGTGTTAATTGAACTTAAATATATAATCCTCTATTTATATTAAATATTGATATTATGGAACTAGGGTTAGGTTTAATCCTAGTAGTCTAAAGTGTATAGGTTAACATTTACCTATGTCAACATCTTCTCATATAAAAACTGAAAGATAATCTTCCATATTTTTTTGTCAAAAATCGTGTCGTATACGTCATTAAATACAGTCGTTGTCTTCCATTTTGAAAACGCCAAATTTATTGATGTTATTCTTCAACCCAAAATAAACACTGTAAGATTGACAAGGAGCTGAATAAACAGATATTTTTTCTTTACAAAGTAATATTTACTTCCCTTTCATCTAATCAACTGGGGATGTAAGACCCCACCACAACAGTATCTGGGATATGAACCTAAATCCTTTGATGGTGAGGCTGCAGTCGCAGAGCTTTGAAAATAACTCCCACGTCCAGTCTGACCCAGAGTGGTAGATATATTTTATCATTTTCTCTACTGGCAATCATTTAACTTAATGTAAAGAATTATTCGAATTACAAGACTGATTAAATAAGTTTCCAGACGTTTTTCGTATGCACTTTTATTGATAGTACTCACATGAAACTCTAGTTCCTGTCAAAGTAATCTCCTCCGGCTGCAATGCACTTGTTTTACCGTTCCAACAAATTCTGGGAGGCCCCATGAAAGTCCTCTTGTGTGAGCGTGTCAATGACCTTCGTCAAAGCCTCTTTCATCTCCTCAATTGTCTCATAACGACAGTCACTAAGTTTTTCCTTGAGCTTAGGGAATACCCAAAAGTAACAGGGAGCAAGGTCTGGACTATAAGGAGGGTGAGGAACTGTCTCGATGTCCATCTTGGTCAAATAGACTGTGACAAGAATGGAGTTGTGCACTGGTGCATTGTCCTAGTGGAAATTCCACTGACCTGATTTGAAGAGTGCTGGCTTCTTCCGACAGAATCTCCTCCTGATCTCCCTTAAAACCTCAACATAGTATTCCTTGTTGACTGTCGGTCTAGTGGGAACACAGTGCATGTAGATCATACCAGTGCTGTCAAAAAAAGGATCATCAAAAGTTTGTGGGTGGATTTGCTGTCTGGCCTTCTTGGGTCTGGAAGAGCCAGCATGCTTCCCCTGGGAACTTTGTCTCTGGGTCATAGTAGTAGATCCAGCTTTCATCGCAGGTCACCAGAGCATCAAGAACTGCGGGATCTGAATTGATCAGCTCGACCAATTTCCCTACTGTCATGACAACGTCTTTCTTTCTGATCTTCTCTGAGCACCCTTGGGATAAACTTTGCGCAAATCTTCCGTATCTTCAGTTCCTCGCGAATAATTGTGTGTAAAGTTCCCACAAATACATCAAACTGTGCACTTATTGTCTCTATAGACACACGACGGTCCTTATCCATGAAATTATTTATTTGGCCAATCAACTCTGGTGTATTGACTTCCTTACGCCTCCCACACCCTCATCATCCCTCACAGACTCCCTGCCTTTTTTTAATCTCTTATGCCACTCAAAAACTGATGCTTGATTCATGCAAGATGCTCCAAAAGTAGTCTGAAGCATTCCATACGTTGTGTGGCATTTTTCCAAGTTTAAAACATAGTTTTATTGCATATTGTTCTTCTAAAGTGTCCTCACGTCTACATTGCATTTTTGAAATTCACCAGCTGTGTCAGTCAGGCTTTAGTAGGGTTTATTCCAATTGCTATCGTAGATATTCATTTGATCCTGAAATCATAAAAATTTGTCAGTCATCTCATAAGATGTATAGCAATAACATAATGAATTTTCAAGAGTCTACGACAATTTTAAATGCCTGTACAAAAAGTCCCGAAACTTATTGAATGCACTTCGTACATCGCAATACTTTGAACGATATAACTGTGTGCAACCGAATGAATCATGTCGAACAGAATTACTTGTATTATATAGCTTTAATTGAAACCAGTTAACTGAGTGCAAGACTTGGAATTAAATAACCCACAAGGGTTGATATACTGTAAAACACATCTATGACCTCTTTGTCGGTGCCGCTTAGAATATGTAAAAAAGTAAGATCTCCCCACCAAAAAAAAAGCGATATCCTCGGTATGACACTAAAATACATCTGATGGTGTGGCTAAATTTTTTGAGCTTTGAGCTGTGAGACATAGCTTTTCATTACCATTATTCCCAGGTCCACCAGTGGTAGTACTTGTTCGAGCCTGATTTAGAGGTCAAATAGATCTGTTTAAGTATCATTTGTATAAGATAAGACTATGTAAATATGAATGCGCAATTAACTTGATTTCCTAGTCACTGCAATTACATAGCCCCAAAAAGCCGTTAAAATTAAACAATACATCAATCAATCATTCAAAGAACCATTCCGCGAATAAAATGGTAGAAACAGCCAGAAAAGCATTTCGCAAGTTAACTGTGTTTTCTTTTTATATTCATATATTTTAACATCCAGCTTGTTGGACAAAGCAACAGTGTTCCTCAAGTGCATCTGAATCGGTATTTTAAGGACATTTAAAATTGTTCATTGTGCATTTTGCAATGCATTTAAATTTTAGTAAGCATTTCAGAATTTTTCGATAAACAAGAGACAGACATATGATTCTATTCACAGCACGAATTGTCGAGTAGATACGGATACAAACACATGAATGAATCAAAAATACAATTCGATATTTGTTCTCATTTCGATTCTCTTCCTACATTCTTTTTTTGGTCGAAATTAAATTCAAGTTTTTTTTTTTATATATTTGACTCAAAACTTGGAAGAGAAGGAAAGAGAGATCTGAAAATAGAGATAAAAGTCACGCTTGAATCCTAAACAAATAAATAAATCTGATAGCAAATGTAACAAATATTTTGTTATTATTGATATATTTTCCTTGTAACTGGTGTTAGCTTTTACGAATCGACATGAAAATGTATTGAAAACTAAATTCATAGCTCTAAGCTACAAATGTGTTTTTTTTGAAAATTTCAACACGAAAATAGGCGGATGTAATGTGGATTTTTCACATAAAGAACACATGTTCAATTCTGCGTTGGTTCTAAGAGATTTTGTGAAGGCATCAGAAAATAAAAAGAAATAAAGGAAAAGAAAAAGTAAAAAAAGAAATATCAGTGAGTAACAATTCTTTTGTTTAGAAGAAAATATTTTAAAACTAGAAACTCCATAGTAAATAATTACAGTGAGATGCGAATAAAACAGGACTGGCGGAAAACAACAACAACAGGTAAACTGAAAACAATAAAGACAAAAAAAAACACCTATTTCTTTAATCCTAGGAATTTTCCCAAATGCGGAAATGGATTTGCTTGAGGGTTGGTCGCCCACTACGAAATCTATTTCCATCAATCTATTTTATTTGAAAATATCTCATCCCGACTAAATAGACAATATGTAAAACAGTTGTCATTATTTTCTTCTTTTAAACGTCAATAGTTCATTTTTTAAAAGTGAAAAGAAATGCAAGTTAAATTAGTTTGTCAATAGAACCTGGAATATGGCGTTAAACGATGTGAGGACTTTCCATTCGTAATAGTCGTTGCATCAGCGGTCGTATCCACAACAGTAGCAGTATACATCTACATAACCCCTCCACATGTGAAGGATACGACGCATGGTTAATTTTTTAGTGGAGTTTAAGAGGTTTAAAATCAGATTTTTCTGTCTCCAAGACCGGTAACAATACTCCGGCTAAAGATTGCTGTTTGACTTTACCATTCGAGAATACCTGGTTTTCAAATAGTTGGATGAATATTTTTCCAACCTTATTAACGCTATGTGAAATACTATCAGCTCAAGTAGCTGGTTCATTATGTTTGATATTCAAACATTAAAGGTCACTATGTGGTTAATGCTTTTCTGTCTAAGTAATTTTGGTTTGGGCTTTGTAGCAGATATATGGAACACTAGGGTCAGAGTTCCAATCTCGGGAGATGCTGTCCCCTGTTTACCAGCGTGAAGGACAATCCGCTATGAATCTAAGGTTTGATTTATTCATCGTAATCTTACATTGATTTTTGTTTGCCAATAGACGCCAACCATTTCAACCCAGAATGCATGAAAATGAATAAATAATAAACAGTTCCTTGTGAAAATAATTTTTTTAGCTGTTTATATATTGTCGGTCAGCATTTTAAAAACATTTTTTCTACAGCAAATATAGTCTCATATTAAGTCGAATATTTTACATCTGTGTGAGGAAAAAAGCCACATTTTAGGGGAGGACTTGCATGAAATCGTTCAAAGTTTATGATAAAACAAATAAATATATAGCATTGGCTATCGTTGTCGAGGGTGATGTAGTGGGGGCCACTACTTCTTATTCTGGGTTTCACTACTTTACCCTTGATACGTAAATTATAATGGTAAGTGTGAAGCAAGAAAGTATCAAATACCGGTTTTGAGTCATTGCTTTGACTCAATCTGGGTTTGAACCCCCATCTCCTAAACGAGTGGTGAAAACTCTACCAGCTTGACCAATATTTCTTCATTTCTTTCTTTTTTTATTTTCTTAAATTTGATTTTCTACACAATTATATATATATATATATATATATATATATATACATATATATCCTTTTAAAAAGCGACAGGATTTTGGCCTAATGATTAAAGTCTACGCCAGTGCTCCGGGAGACCGGGGTTTAATCCCTGGTCGCCTCATACCAAATTAATGGTCAATCAAACATCATCAATTATTTGATACGAAATCACACTTTTAGAAGAAAATGGCGATATTCTCTCTCTCTCTTTCTATATCTATATATATATATATAATCTCCAAACAGCCCAAAGGGTGATGGCTCTGTCGGTTGGGGTTATAGATTACACCTCTGAAGAAGAATAAGATTCCCCCAACGAGTGCCCAGGATATGACACTACACAATCAGATATTAGGCTCCAGTAATGATGGAGCTTTGGGGAATGCGAGGTACCCCTTTATTGCTATCGCTACAAAGCCCACTCTGCCCCGGATTAGTTGCACCTGATAGGGTCCTATCTAGGAGTCAAATAGAACTAAATTGTTTTAAATAGGACTAGTTATTTGCATTAAATAACCTACAGTGATTAATATGCCATACAACCAAATAAAAACGAAACCAAACAAAACTAATGGGTGAATTCAAGTTCTTATTTCGAAATAGTAAGGAGAGATTTGATGTGGAATGTAAACATCTAAATAAATAAATCAAGCAGTCACGGTTAATTTGATTCACACTTGACCCGTGTTTAATATATATTTTTCAAATTGAGAGTTCAGTTCTTGCTGATTATGATAGCAGTGATCATATAAAGGTCAGATAAAGTCATTTGTCTTCAAGAAAATAATTTACTCTCAGTGAATTGATATTCTTTATCAGCAGTCCAATTTCTGTCGAATTTCTTACAGCATATAAACTCTTTTAAAACTATCTAAATAATTTTTTTTTTCACAGGAACCTTTCTTTTGACGATGACCTAAGGTTAAAACTAATTGAGAGTGAGTGAAATATTCCTATTGTCTAATGACTTTTCTATTATAAACTTCAAGAAACCTTAGGTTGTAGAAAAATATTTTCCATGGATTAAATATATATATAATATACATTTATTCATTATTATTATTATTATTATTATTATTATTATTATTATTATTATAGCTCTATCATAGATATTGAGCACTCTCCATATCATATTGCACTTAGTTCGACAAATAACCACATAGAGATTTACTGGCGACCAAGACTCTCATAATATATATATATATATATATATATATATATATCATGAGAGTCTTGGTCGTCAGTAAATCACTATATATATATATATATATATATATATATATATATTATCTTTAACAAAAAATAAAACCGGTCACATTAGAATTATGAATTTATTTCCATCCTGTTATGGGTTTTTGATATAAATCAAAAACACACAAAAAAAACATTAACAGGGCTTCTTCAGATCTTATGGATAAAATAATTCACAGGAAAGAACGCTGAGACGGGGTAGAAGAGGGGTCAAGAGTTTTCTCCTCATTTAGCCGTCTTCCGTTTTTTTTTATTTTGTTGCCGGTTGGAATTATAGTAAATTAATTTTTTTTTTTCAATTATAAATACTTTTCGCCTTAAAACTCGAGATTTAAGAGAAATTTAGATAAAATAACTTTATTTAATAACTTTACGTAAGGATAAAGTAATACTTATATTAAATTAAATTCAAAATTTAAAATTAAAATCATTTTTTAAAAATTTCAATTTTATTTTCATTCCTATCAATTCAGTTACCCCTTTACTGAAGAGTACGTATACATGATATGGTTTCTTCTCATTTTTAAAATTTTATTTTATTTTTATTCATTTACCTTAAATCTCAATTTAATCCTATCTTTTTTTTTTAATCTAAGCATTATCTATGATAATTTGTTCATAGTTTAAATTTATTCCTATGTCTACATCTAGCTATTAATTCACATCTCTTATTTAACAATTTTTCAGGGTCTGGGTATATCATTATTTGTATTTTTTCCTCTAGGCATATATTACATCTACTATCAAAACATTTTGGAGTATTTGACTTTTTCAATATGGACCATTTATTTTTCAAACCCCACAAATGCTTAGATAGGGCTGATTAGTGTTTCAGATGTTCATGGGAAAAAGAAAATTCATGATTCGTATATCTAATTTTCCATATCGTGGAGGAAATTCCGATATAAGTCTTTTTATCCATAATATTCTCTTTTGGGTAAATAATTCCTTGATATACTACATTATTTAAGTTACATAATACATTCATCTGACAATTATCTCGAGTTTTACAATATTAATATCATTAGGTATATTTTCTTCTTGATTGGTAAACTCTTCCCTAAAACCGCTATTTTTAAGGGCATCTATATATATATCTTACTTCTCTCTTGGAACATTTTCTCATTTGCTGATAAATTTCTTATCCTCAAATTTACTGCTTTTGGGACTTGTTTAATTATGGTCTTAGGGTGATTTGAGTTGACATTAATATATGAAGGGTACTGATCAGTTTTTATTATTGCTCTGTAATGTCAGTTACATTGAGCTCTTTACCTGGAAAATTTAAATGTTCACTGTTGAATGATTTTTTTTTCTCCTGATGGAATTACTGCCAACTACGGTTTAACTGGACCGAATAACACTCTCTCTCTCTTTATATATATATATATATATATATATATGAGCCTATTAGAACACCGGCTGCATAAATCCACTATATTTATATATATATATATATATATATATATATATATATATATATATATATATATATATATAAATATAGTGGATTTATGCAGCCGGTGTTCTAATAGGTTCATTTTATGAAAAATGACTGACAAATATTTGGAGAAGAAATTTTTTATCAACCTTTTATCTTTCATATTCACATGTGAGATGCCACAAATGAGGATGATGGCTGTTTAATAATTGTCGGAAATCTCTGATGTTACCTCTTGAGTAATATACTTTCGACTACGTTGGTGATTGTTGAGGATTTGTATGCGACCACGTCACTGACTAAGATATGTTTGATGTAACCAATAAATATTTTGAATGAGAGCGTTTATCACGAGTAAATGACGTTGTATTTGCTGTTGCTGGTTTGAATATGTAGAATTCACCGACCAGGATCACAGGAATATGAATCGTGTAGGCTCTGAAAATATGCACTTTTGTCAGATGCATTTAAGTATTGCAGCTCCTAAATTCAAAAAGAGATTTTGTTAAGCGAAGGTGAGTCTGATTTTGTAATAATGGCTTGTACTTGTATAGTTTTTTTTTTTACAGTTTTCGCGGTAAAAGATTTTTGTGCTATCTTCTAAATCTTTTCTTATTTGTGTGAAGGTGCCATTGTCCTGTCATATATTATATATACGTATGATTTTAGCGTTAAATAAAAGGCAAGTTACGTTTTCGTAGAGGGTGGTTGCTGTGTACCCAATATATATATATATATATATATATATATAGAAATATTTTTTTCTGGTAAATTTTTTTATATTGGCTTTCACCATCATCAAGTGAAACGGCTGGCTCAAATTTCCCGAAGTCTGTCTGTCTGTCTGTCTGTCTTTCTCTCTCTCTCTATCTGTGTCTTCATCGTTGCCGTCAGGTCTTCCAAACTACACCCTGTGTCCGCACAGAACTGATGTAATAAGTTCTTGTTAGTCGGCCAGCACTGGCACGTCCACGTGCAGGGGTCCATAAAATAACGTCACAAATGAGTTTGTCCTTGCTTCTGTTCTGGATGGTTTTTGAGATGGGAGGTAAATGTCCGTACAGCTTGTCTTTCGTTCGGTGTTGCTGCCATAATCTATTATTACCATGACTTTAATTCACACCATATCAATCTAGAAAAATACATTTATCGTTCACAATGAAAATTTAAACTGAAAGATGAAAAAGAAAAGGCTAGCTGAACGGTTTCTTTCCTTGCCCGTCAGAACTATAACCGAGATAACTATACGATTAAAAATAACTATAAATACAGAGTGGAGAATGGTAATAGTGAAAAGGAGAAAAAAGGGATTAGATAGAAAATACATTAAGTCTAAACAAGCATTCACCCTGTATAGAGAGGGACAGCTACTTTAAGCTAATATTGATAGAATCTAAAATTTCTTGATGAAATATAGAATGTGACTTACTTAAAATGGAGAACAAGTCAAGGCTAAATTTATTGGCGGATTTACAATTATTTATCCGATTATTTATCAGATTATTTATCGGATTTCATCAAAAATATTTAGAAACTATGTTTTTGGTACAGGCAAGCTTTCCTCTGTAAACAGAGGGAATGATTGCTCAAACATTATCAGATAATTTAACCGATGATTTATCTGAGATATTCATTAGATTATTTATCAGATTCTATCAGAAATTTTGGAAACCCTCAATATGACGTCCTGGCAGCCCTCACTTTGTAAACAGTGGAAATGCTTGCTTAGACTTAATTTGTATCTAATCCCATTTCATCCCCTTCTCGATAATTCCCTTCTTCCAGCAAATATTTTTTCAATCGTATAATTGGTTATAGCACTGACGAGAGGTACATAATCAGTAAACTAGCTTTTTAAAAAATTTTTTGGTTTTAGTTTCCATCGTATTCAACGAATATGGTCTTTTGAAAGTCCGGTGGCCAAAAACGTCTGTGGTGCCAAGGGTGGCAGTACCGCTTTAGTCACAGAAACGCTGGTATAACCTCTGGTTAGCGGCTATTCATATTTACCAACCCCTCTGCTCGGGCAGGATATGACACAAGATCAATTTTTAAGCGGAGTTTAACAGGTTTGAATTCAGAGTTTTCCTTCTCCTAGACTAGTTGCCTCGCCAAGTCTGGAGAACCTAGTCTATCCTACTATTTACCCATAGCTGGAGAGAGAATATTTGGATTCCTACCTTTCCCAAGGGTATTAGTGCTATGTGAAATGCAATCGGTCAGGTCCAGGATTTGAACTCGTGTCGCCGTGATGATAACCATTACACCACGGGCACCTGGTTAGCGGCTAATGAGGACTGGGTATAGCACATGCAATCGTACATTGTACGCAGAAAAATATGTTTGATAATATTTACTTGAAAATATTTAGTGAACTGATAAAATTTATACCAAATTCTAGTCACAATTAACACCTCCACACACACACACACACACACACACACACACATATATATATAATATTTGTTATCTACATTATCTTTTAAGGAACAACTTCCTAAATGACTAAAAAGTCGATTAAGTTATCCTTTGAAATTTACGATATGGTAAAGAATTTAATATCTCTGGACAATTAAATAATTTGTTTATAAAAAACACGATCTACATGTCCTTGGCTTAGAAAACAGTAAAGGATGTCGATCTTTTCCTGCTACCATTGCTACTCGGCAATATGCATTTATAAGATATATACCTTATTTACATTTTTCGGACTACTGTCCTCATCTTTGTCGCCATGTTTATCACACAAAAATGCAATGATAACAGCATAATTGCAATATGAGCACCGGTAAAAATAGTTCCGGAAGACATTAGGTTTATAATACCCAGAAATTCATTCACAGATGTCCTGAAGGATACATGGCACAGTGGATAAAGGCGATGGCTAGATCCAGTAACATGCCCAAAAGAGTGTGAGTTCAATCCCCGGTGGAGGCTGTGGAGGCATCCAATAAACATGGCTCGTGGAATTAGAACGGTGAACGTACAACGGCCGAAACGTTGTGATAAACATGGCGACGAAGATGAGGACAATAGTTCGAAAAATTTAAATAATGTACATTATATCCCACACAGAAAGATGTACCTCTTTCTATTTGATCCATAGGATTTTTCACAAATATTGAAATAAAGCAGCGACTTTTCAGATATTGCCTGTATACTTTATTCTCAGATTATTGTTTTGAAATAGATGGCATTCTGATACATTTAACCAAATACAGCAAAATATTGCCTTGGATGATGGAGTAGAATATATTCTATGTGAAAACATATCACGAAACTAAGTGTCTTTAAGACATAGAAGTTCAATTTTAACACATTTTCAAACAAGATTCAGATTTTTAAAATCGTCAAGAATGTTAAAGCTCATAGCATTTGTGAAGGTTGTAGAGCACCTTGCCATCACTAAGAAATTTCAAGCGATCCCCGCCGAAGAAAATTGCTCACATTATCCATGACTTTGCACGTCGCATTTAGCAGTGCTTTCAACTGAACGCTGGACATCTAAGGTATGTACGGTAGAAATTCTCTTGATATTTTCCGTTTATTTTTTAAACTAAATTTTTGCAAATCCCAAGATAGTATCCTTTTACCTTTCAATAAATCTATAACTCTATTGTTTGTTGCTCTTAATTTGTTCCCAATGATTTTGAGTCAAAAATGGTGTAACACCCTGCGCTCATTTTTTTCTTTTTTTTGTAGCTATCTCTAACACACAAGCAGGATACGACTCGGTGCCATTTTATTCAGAGTTCAATAGGTTTCAATTTTTCTTCTCTTAGTGTAATATAATGGCTTAGCTGAGGACAGAGTGCCGTGTATGAACTTAGCAGATTCAATGTGGTCGCAAGATTACATCAACAAAGTGGTTTCACTGGAAAGAGAAAAAAATAAAAGAGGATGCCGAGAATGTAATTTATTGCCTGTGGGATGAGTGACTGATATTTCCTTTCGCAGATATGATAAACAAATAACCAGAAAACCCCGGAAGTTTGTAAGTTCCTATAACCAGCCATAACCAGAAAATACGTGGGTGAAGAGCCGTGTTCTATTTCCGCGTGGGAGTTGAAAGACAATATAAGGTCTGTAATTCTGAACTGAGGGGGAGAACCGCTGATCACTCAAGCAAACCTGTCAGGTCCCCCGTCTGTGTTCTCCAGCCATCGCTCTATTACACACAAAGGGTCCCCGCCACAGAAGAAAGATATGTGCGAACTCTTTTTGACAGTATTCCTACTTCACACAAAGGTCGCCGTCGAAGAATAAAAATATAAATAATTTTTTTTTATATATCTACGCGGTCTTCGTTGTTTGTCCAGCGGTACAATATACGACATTAGACCAGTTGCTATACAAGGCAAAAGAACCCAATACACTTTACAATTTTACCCATAGATGGAGGTATAATGGATAGATTTATACCTTTCCCAAGGGTATAAGTGATGTGACAAATGTAAGTAGCTTTGTCAAAGATTTGAACTCAGGTCACTCAGGTCATGACAATATCAATTACACCACTAGCGCCTCTTTTTAACGGGTTTGATTTTGAGTTTTTCTTCTCATCTACTGGTTGCTTAACCAAAGCAGAAGAACTCAATCTGCCTTACTATTTACTCAAAGCTGGAAGGAGAATAATTGGATTCCTAACTTTCTTAAGGTTATTGGTGCTATGTGAAATGCAATCAGTCTCATCTAGGATTTGAACACGTATCGACGTATCCATTTCCTACGACGGACATCTCCACTCTTTTTGCTACTTCTCCCACTGGTATAAACTGGTTTTCTTGAAATAAATCCAGCGAATATATTATTTTTATTTACTGAATAAACATTTTTTGCATTATGATTTAGCCAGTTTCTCTTTTTTTCACTATTGCTTATAGTGACTTTGTTTGTCTAAACGGATTTTTAGTATTTCTCCCTTGTGACAAATTTTAACCTTTCTGTATCGTTTTACAATAAATTGTAGTCATGTTTAATTTTACAATACTGTGTCTGTTGTTCCCTGTATGATGTATATTTAATGACTACGCTGGGGAAAACGCTTTTCTCTTTTACTTTGCTGAGATTACGAACGGAAAACTGGTATTAATCTAATTGTAAATATTTCAGTATCAATGGTGTTCCCATCAATCAACATCAGGATAATGACTGGTTTACTCTTTTATTCTTTTTATATATAGGCGGAAGTTTTTAATCTTAAATGCTTGGGATGCCTGAAGTTGGTGCTTATTTTTGTCAGACTTTTATAGAATCGTTTTAGTCATAGAAAATATTTTCGGATGCAATATTAATGGTATTTTATATGTGTGTGTGGGGGGGTATATGTGTGTATGTGTGTCTGTGTATGTTTTTTCGGTGCCCATTCTCTGTTCACGTAGAGTTTAAATGGTGCGGTTGACTGGGTGGTTGTAACCAAATTTAGCCCCTGAAATCCCCTTCGTCACATCATTCAGCTGTTGATGAAGGCTATTCAGACAGTAATGAATACTATTAGTCTCATATACTGTTATTTTCATATATTTCTCTGTGTGTGCGTGTGGGAGGCGGTAACCGTTAGTTAGTATATATACGAAAATGTCTGATTTACAAAGTCTCTTTTATAAACTGGGATAATCCCCGTGGCGTAGAGGTTTCTTTGTTAAATGGCATATGACACTTGAAGAAGAACTGTTGATTAGCAAGTGGATTAGAGCGGTTCAAATGTTTCAAAATTTTATTAACACGAAAGTTACTTGAACTGTCGGCTGGGGCTGCAGAACACACCAACTGCTTCTCTGCAGAGGTAAGATCCTCCCCCCAACAAGTGTGCTGGATATGACACAAAATAATCTGCTGGAGAGCTTCCAGTCATGTTGGAACTGTGTGGAATGCAGAGTACCCCTTTATTGCCATTGTTCCCAGATCCACTCTGGACCAGAGTGGTAGCACCTGATAGGGTCAAATAGAACTAAACTATGTAATTATGCTAAACTGAACTACTTGAAATAGAACTGTTTGAAATATAAACTGTGTACTTATGCTTAACTAAATTGTTTGAAATAGAACTGTTTTTGATATTGAAACTGTACTTACGCTAAATTGAATTTTTTTACATTTAACTGTGAGTAAAAAAATCTATACATATACTTAACTGATTTGTTTGAATTAGAACTGTTTGACTAAACTGAATAGCTTAGAAATAGAAATGTTTTTGACTATTAAACTGTGCACTCATGCTAAACTGAATATTTTTGAAACAGAACTGATTACACTGGTTTACAAAAATAAATTTTTGTTCTGAGGCAAGAATGGGGATAGGTGTTTTTCGTTTATTTGGGTGTGCTGAATTCAAATTTATAAATAGTTTTGCTCTATCACCTCAAGTTATCTGGTTTATATATATATATATATATATATATATATATATATATATATATATATATATATATATATATATATATATATATATACTCCCCTACCCCCGTAGGGTTGAGTTCTCTTGCGAAGAAGTATTCGTGTTGCCATTAGCGCCTTTGCAAGTCTCTTCGTATTTGAATTGAGATCTCGGCGACCGTTTGAACGGATGTATGTAAACAATACTAATTGTGATTCATAACCGTTTAAAAATGTACTTCGTAGCTAATTTCTCCTTGTAGCTAAATGGTTAGAAGCTTGGCTTGGTGTTTCAGTCAACCGGGTTTCGATCCCAGCTACGGGGAGATACTGTCTAGCCACACTGATGAGTTCTGATAGAACGAAACAGATCTGTCTGTGGATGACAATATATATATATATATATATATATATATAATGTAATGCTATCACTTACATTTAGAGCATAATAACTAAAAAATAAGCCATAAGTCTCACAATATTAGAATTAACCCTGAATTCATATACGCCTTTATGTACCGTATATGCACAAAATGCACACTATGTATATCTAAAAAATCTAGAGGTGATGAGTAAAAACGGATTTCAAATTTGAATTCAGCACCCTCAAATTAGGTAAAAACGGGTATTTTTGTGCATGCCTCAATTTCTTTGTAAACCAGTGTTTTTTGTATAAAAAATGGAATTGGCATTATATAACCTACAAAGGTTGATTTGCCATAAAAACCCAACCAACCAACTAACCAACCAATTGAATATGGAAAATAACTTATCAATAGCACTTTTTAAACTGTAATATAACTAGAATATTCATTAAACTTCAGGTTATGTCAATTAGATTTCTTTTAATTTAACCGACTCATCTAGTGCAAGTTATTAACAGTACAGCAACCTTACTGCGAATGTTATTATAAATCTTGTTTCTGATTTTAGAACGCAAACACATTGAAAAACAGTTACTTAAGGAGATTTGAAAAGCAGACATGAATTTAATGAAACTTTTTGAAACTTTATTATATTTTGATCTCAGATAGATTTAAAACTTTTCAATTAAAACTTTATCGGCGTACGAGTAAAATTACATACATCAGGTTTTGTATTTAAAATAATCTAAAGAATAATTCTATAATCGAGTTGTGTGGTATCTATGATCTCCACACAGGAAAATTTAATTGGAAAGTCGAAAAAATTCGACAAGTTAAGCAATTTTCAATCTAACAGAGAATTCTAAATACAAAAGAAACCTAAAAACAGTTGATATGTACATGAAATTGACTGTTTCTGAAATTCTGAAAAAAATTATTTAATTATTTCATATAACTTTTCGACTATTTGCTACGTTTTCATTTTATTTAACACAACTTACTGTATTTTGTGAAGTTCTAAGAGGAAGTATTTGCAATATTCCATCCTCCCGGTAGGCTAGACTGGAAAATACACCGGCTGAACCCCGATTTACGGGTAAGACTCTCATCCAGTGCGTGTCCTGATTATGGGAATAAACCTTCTGATGGTGAGGATTCCATCATGGAACTTTGTGGAATGTGGAGAATCCCTTCGTTGCCATTACTCCCAGGTCGACACTAACTCACAATGGTAGTATAAATAAAACTGTTTAATCGTATAAGTCAAATAGAACCGTTTTTATCAAATACTAAAAATAAGTAAAATAAAAGTTAGCGACCGTAATCGAGGGCGACCCGAAGGCTCCCTTTTCATTAGGTTTAGGGGAAAGTGCTACTCTTTTCCCGGGATTGCTCCACTTTACTCTTGATCCGTACCTTATAATATCGAGTGTTAAGCAAGGTGGCATCAAGTACCATTTTTGAGTCTTTGGTATGACTCGACCTGGGATTGAACCCCTGTAATAATAGTTAATTATTTGAATCCATACAGCGTTGTGCTAATCATTTATATCACATAGGAATTCTTGATAAAGAGAATTAGTAATGTTAAATAGTGATACTTGAAACCATTTAACTGTGTGCCAACAAATAATTAATGTTAAATAGAATTATTTGTATTAAATAGAAATATTTGAAGCTATTTAACTCTGTGCAGAAAATAGATAGCAATATTTGAAATCATTCTACTGTGTGCCAACAAATAAAGTTACACAGAATTATAAGTGTGAAATAGCGATCCTTGAAACCATCTAACCATGGTTAATATTAAAAAAAATAATTGTCTTAGGTAGGAAGACTGAGCTCAACGTCGAGTGGATAAGTGATGTGGAGTGAGGTGATTGTCGGTTGATTGTTTGAATATTTGCAAGTCATTGTCGGTTGATTGTTTGAATATTTGCAAGTCTTTGTCGGTTGATTGTTTGAATATTTGCAAGTCTTTGTCGGTTGATTGTTTGAATATTTGCAAGTCTTTGCCGGTTGATTGTTTGAATATTTGCAAGTCTTTGTCGGTTGATTGTTTGAATATTTGCAAGTCTTTGTCGGTTGATTGTTTGAATATTTGCAAGTCTTTGTCGGTTGATTGTTTGAATATTTGCAAGTCTTTGTCGGTTGATTGTTTGAATATTTGCAAGTCTTTGTCGGTTGATTGTTTGAATATTTGCAAGTCTTTGTCGGTTGATTGTTTGAATATTTGCAAGTCTTTGTCGGTTGATTGTTTGAATATTTGCAAGTCTTTGTCGGTTGATTGTTTGAATATTTGCAAGTCTTTGTCGGTTGATTGTTTGAATATTTGCAAGTCAGTTTAGCATGAAAAAAAAAGCCAATGTTCGGAAGATTATCACCAAAGATTTGGGCATGTTTAAAAAATATCGGGACTTGGCGTGCTGAGCATCGGACAGTTTCTGTCAAAGAGAAACGTCATCATCCTGGAACAACGTCTATATTTACCTAATGTAGCTCCGTGTAACTCTAAGTTCATGGGGACTCGATTTAAAGGCGGCATCTCGTAAAAATCCTGCTTACGAGAATGGCAGAGAAAGATGTGAAGATGCCTTAGACTCGATGGGGATTTCTTTGAAGGATAAATCATGTAGTTTGTTGTTTGAAATTGAAATAAATTGTTTGTGACTCCAGTCTTATAACATGCTCTTAACTTTTTGGTGAACACAACGTCTATTTTGATATTTCCTTAACCCTTTCCCTTAGTCCTGCTATAAAAATTAACTTGCATCTGATGGTAATACTAAAGATCGAGTGATCTTGAGGTTACACAAGACAAAATAAATTTTGGTTTATAAAACAGAGTATACTCACGTATACGTCGATTTTGTACATAGGGCAACCCTTAATTTATTGCTATGAAATCATTGATATACTGAATTTACTTTATAAGATAAATGTTGGTTGGTTGTTTTGTTTTACGGTGAATCAACACTTTTCGGGTCATTTAACGCCGAATTTGTATGTTTACTTTGGTTTAGTCTGGTTTTATGGCACATCAACTATTGTAGGCTTTTAAATGCCTAATCAAATGTATACATATAAAAAGTTCTATTTCAAACAATACAGTTTAGTATAAGTACAGTTTTCGTTTAAACACAGTTAAATGTCAAAACAATTCTAATTCACACAATTCAGTTTAGCATTGTACACAACTTAGTTCTATTTTATCCATAGATTATACCCTATAAGGTGCTACCACTGCGGGCTTGAGTGGACCTGGGGGCGATGGCTATAAAGGGGTACTAAAGTCAGTGTCTTCTAAAGTAAAGGTTACTTCTAGTTCTTTACGTTATGTTTTGCTAGCTTCTTTCTTTAATGGCATATCAACCTTTGTGGGTTGTTAAATGCAAAAGCCAATGTTGTAGAATAACATTAGAGTACTATTCAGCTCATAGTAGGGAAAAAAGAGGTTCATACCTTTCACATAAGTATTAGCTTGAAAGTAATCCTGATTGAATTGTTGGAGTTTGGTTAATCCCCCTTATTTCTTTCGAATTATAACCTTGTAAAAGTATTTTTTAACAGAACTTCGATATTCGACATATATATGGGTACCAATTAAAATGAATTTTAAAAATAAATCGAAGTAATTACTTTTATGGGACTCTAAATATAAGAAACTTCCAAAGAGATAGATAGATAGATAGATAGATAGATATTATAATAGTGCTGATTGTCACTAAATCACTTCATGTGTTTGTGTCAAACCACGGGCAATATATGGAGAGTGCTCAATATCTAGGATAGAGCTATCATATAATAATAATAATAATAATAATAATAATAATAATAATAATAATAATAATAATAATAAATAAATATATATTAGATTTATATATTTAATACCATGGAAGTTTATCTGCAACTCCTGGGTTTCATGAAGTATTTACTAAAACAACAATCATTAGGCAGATAACAAAATAAAATAAAAAATTATTATTGTTTTGCAAAAGCTTCATGAAACCCAGGAATTGCAGACAAACTTCCATGTCATTAAATATATAAATCTAATATATATATATATATATATATATATATATATATATATATATATATATATATATGTGTGTGTGTGTGTGTGTGTGTGTGTGTGTGTGTGTGTGTGTGTTTAAACATTGTGTAAATCTTAAACGATATTTAAAACCCACTAATTTCAAATTTACCTTAGGTATTTTGAATAAATGAAAGTTGATGTTGCGATATCTACACGCAGACTGTGTCAAAAAATATCTTAATTTAGGATATTTGAGTCTGCAGCATAATTTCTGAGTATTTTTTCTATTCTCATCAATTTCTAAAACCAGTATAATTCGTGTCCTCGTGCCAATCATGTCCCAATCTTCTTCAATATAATTATTTTTTGAAAGTGACCTTCATGGAAGAGACGGTATTAACATCCGATACAGCTCTGACGGTATTCTATTCGATCGGAGGCAACCACAGCTAATTCGTGACCTGTATCTACGCTAATGATGCTCCCTTCTATAAAACAGAACACCGAGGTTTTTACACTCGAATTTAGCTTGATAAAAGTTTTCCATTAACCTTCATTGCAAAACTGTTAACATCCTCTTCACATCACTATCTTCGAGATGTATTTGAATACAATCCACCGATTCAGGATCCTGGGGTGCACCATATCCTCAGAAGTAAAAATCGATAAAGACATTGTCAACAGACTCGCAGACAGCACTTTTGGAAGACGGTAAAAACGAGTGTGGAACAACAAACATTTAAAGAAAAGCACAATTATCAGCGTGAACAGAGCCGTTGTTCAGAGGACCCATCTGAAAGATTCAAAGTCGTAGGTCACTTGTCGTCATCATCTGCGACTCCAAGAACGTTTCCATTAACACAGTGTCCGTATCATCTTCACTATCAGTTGGAAACAATTCGTCATTCACACAGAAGTCCGAAACAAACAGAGCTAACCAGCGTCGAAACAATTCCATTTAAGTTACTTGTATGTGCCCTGGAATGGAGGACTACTACCAACCGAAAATTATGCTTTACCGAGATCTCACCACTGTCCACCGTCACTGAGAGGCACTAAAAAAGAAGTACAAATAATCATTGCAGAGGTCCACTCCAACCTGACATATTGATTATCACCAGGGGCCTACTGTACTCGAAGATCGAGTAACCTGGTGAAAAACCACCCACCAAGTTGTCACTTCTTTAGAGGACACACGCAGATCCTGCTTCAAGGAAAAAATGGAGAAAAAGAAAGAGAAAAACTGTGTTATCACTGCCCTCAAACCAAAACAATATTTTTATTTTAGGCGTTGTGGACGGATTTGCTGGTCCCGAATTAGCATTTTAAGCCACGAAAAGTGTTGCAGCGGATGTGAACAAACAACTTCCTGAATATTTATTCGCAAAATCAAGCCACGATATGAGTTTCTCTAGAATTTCAGAACATATATCTATTCATATAGATTTCAAAAAAAAAAAAACAAAACAAAAAACAACAGTATTCAGATTGCAACATATCTCCTTTGGATACATTGCAATTCAGTTGTATTGTGTATTTCATTATAATAAAAGGACTTGAAAGGGATTTGTTGAATTATTCTATGATTTATCAATATCCAAAAGCTGTTCGAACTCATAACCAAATAAAAAAAAACATTCAGATAACACATCTGGCAACTTGTAGAAGAACTTGCTATCCCAGCTTCATGAATTAATGTCGCAGTTACAGTATCATGTTGAGGGTTCCCATGTAACAAAACCAACGATTGGCTTTTTTTTTTTTTTTGCTCGGGGAGAAAATCCCAATGTGACATTTAAAATTGCTTGATTAATGACCGCTGTCTAAAAAGTACATCGGACATAATACTCAGGACTAACGAACACCACTACTCAGTGAGGTCATACAATAAATTGATATCACGGAAGTTTTGCCAATGGTTCGGGAGACCTGGGTTCAATTATTGAGTCATACCAAAGACTCAAAAAATGGTACTTGATGAATCCTTGCTTAACACTCTGCATTATAAGGTACGGATCAACGGTAAAGTGAAGTAATCCAGGGAAAGGAGTAGCGCCCCCCATACACCTTGGTGTAGTAGCTATTGAAAAGGAAGCCTTTGGGTCACCCTCGACTATGGTCACTAACTTTACTTACTTAGTACTTATATACTATATACAATTATATACTTATACTTATATACTATGAATATTCAAATACAGTAATTTGTATTATTAGCGACGCCATGCAATCAAACAAAGATCATGAAAAGCAAAATAGCAAAAAAATATCAGAAAATATTAATAGATTTAAATTGATAAAATTTTTTATTCTTTTTAATAACAAATATCATTTTAGTTGTGTCGTTACAGAATCCGGTCGATTTGCCTTGACTGATATTATTATAATATATCCAAACAAACTAACAAAAATGTCAAAGCGCACAAATCCTTCATTTTTCTAGCTTTTTGTGGGACAATGAAAATGTAAATGGTTCACATGACATTTACTAACGTATTCGAACAAGTTGATTGTTGATAAATATGTGATATAATTAAGGAATGATTTTTAACATTAATCAGTTTTCGTTAATTATATTTTATCATTCAGTTTGGTAAGGCTTTAAACCACTTAGTCTAGGTGCATAGTCAGACGGTGCAGTCTTACGCCCGTGCGCAACCCCCAGACAGAAAATGGGGCTGGAGTTTGAATGATGCCATGCCCAGAAGAGATGGCCCGGAGAATTTAAGGATTTTGAAAAGACAGAGTTGGGTTTTCTACAGTTGAGACGTGCTGTTGAGTGTCTCTGACCTCGACGGGTAGAGATGAATTGAGATCTTAAACATCAGTTAGGGTGGGCTCAGCATTGCATGCTTAGCATAGACTTTTAAGAATTGTGTCTCTCTCCTGAGTCACCATGCCCCAAATTGATAATCCCATTCGTATCCGAAACGACGGAGTCTGCCTGTATTTGTACATGCATTGTATTACTGTTGTGATTGATATCATTATGACTGTAGTATACAACAAACACTCCAATAAATTATGACAACGGTAATGCGCATAATTTTCAAATGAAGAGCCTTTTTCTGTTGGAATAGTTCCCGTGTGCTATAATCAAACGGGTGACATCTCCACACTAGACGGAACCCCTCTTAAACTAGTAGACAAATTCACTTACCTCGGAAGCAGCGTCTCATCAACAGAAAAGGACATTGACACGCGGCCAACGAAGGCATGGACAGCTATCAATAGGCTATCGATCATATGGAAATCAGACCTTACCGATAAAATGAAACACAGTTTCTTCTAGGCACCTGTCGTATCGATACTGCTGTATGGATGCTCTACATGGACGCTAACAAAACGGATGAAGCTAGACGGCAATTACACAAGAATGCTGCAAGCAATATTGAACAAGTCCTGGCGAAAACACACCACAAGACACCAACTATACGACCATCTGCCTCCCATCACGAAAACTATCCAAGTTAGGCAAAGCAGACATGCAGGACACTGCTGGAAAAGCAGGGGCGAGCTCATAAGTGATATACGCCTATTGACCCCCACACATGGCCAAGCAAAAGCAGGACGACCAGCACGAACATACATTCAGCAGCTATGTGAGGATACGGGATGTAGCCCTGAAGACCTGCCAGAGGCGATGAACGATAGGGAGAAGTGGAGTGAGAGGGTCAGGGATATCCGTGCTAGCGGCACGACATAATGATGATGATGAAGTTCGAAATCCAGGAGAGCTATTTCGTTCATTTTCCAGCTAATAACACTGAGAAAAAAATGAACCCACCTGTCTCTCCAGTTTTAGGTTAAATAATATGAGTACTATTCTTCTACATGGATGGCATTAAATAGCCTTCAAGATAGAGATGCCATTAAAAAAAAATATACCAAATCAAAGAAACCAATCTTTTGATGATGTAGTGTTTTTAGCGTAAAAAACGTTGCGCTCTTTTTTGTGTCTATTACGCATGGCAAAATATAAAAATGTTGATAGCATACTAACCTCCGCGGGTTATTTAGTACCAAAACTATCCTTGTAGAAAACATTGGTGGTATAATTTAACCCATAGCTGAAGGGGATAAGGGGGTTCATACCTTTTGAAAGGTTAATTGTTTAAAGAGAACATGATAGCCTGACATGAGTATGAACTTGCTCACTTTGAGGTTGCAATACAGCACTTTACCTCTTGCACCAAGGAGAATCATATGTAGCGAGGATATTTCAAACGATGAGTGATATCACTCATATATAAAATATTTCTCAATTAAATTACGATTTTTAAATCCCTGAAGCCAATAGTATCAGTTAGCTAGTAAAAATTGAATAAAAAATCATCTTTAAAATGTGTCATAGAAACTATTTTGAAACGTGAAAAAATGAAACACGCTTTTTTGTCATAAATGATTGATATCTCTTTGAATTTTGACCGTAAGAATAAATTCTCTACACGTTTATGAGAAAACGCAGTAAGTTTTAAAATAACACATCGTTAAAACCAAAATAAAAGCTTTACTCTATGTTCAGTCACGCCAAAAAAACTATTTTCGACAGAATTATACAAATGAAATTTTTACTCTTTCAATTATATTCCAAGCCTCATAAAGTATATTGTCTTAATTAACTTTTGACAGGGTCTTCTTCTTACCTCTTCTGTTGCTCGTTATCTATGCTACGTTATTCTACAAGTAATTACCATGGATCTGACATAAAATAAAAAAGTTTCTTGATAAATTTAAATGCACTTTGAAACTATACACTATAACAAGGAAAAAAAATAGAAAGAATGAAAGAAAAGAACAAGAAAAAAGAAGAAATAAAACTGTCGAGAGGCTGTCAAATCCTTTATCAGATGGTGTCTTTGACAACGTGAATGGTTTAGGTGACCAAAAAGCATCGCATCCCCTAAACCAAAGCACCTCAGTAATATAATGTACAATATCAGCAGATCTTCTTTGAAACTATACCCTACAACAACAACAAAAAAAAAAGAAAAGAAAAAAGAAAAAAGAAAAGAACAAGAAAAAAAGAAGAAAGAGAACTGTCGAGAGGCTGTCAAATCCTTTATCAGATGATGTCTTTGACAACAGGAACGGTTTACGTGACCAAAAAGCATCGCATCCCCTAAACCAAAGCATCTCAGCATATAATGTACAGTATCAGCAGATCTTGTTTGTTTTGCCTCACATTGTGACAGCGTCATATGAAAATGCAGCTTCTTCTTATAATCCTATGTTGTATTCACAACTTCCCAGCGATGAAGCGTTAATTCAATTATATGAAATTTGAATTAACAAACTTGATGACATGTCTGTACACTTGCATGAGGAATGAAATATCTGTCCAATTCACGGGATTATCAATGTATAAGATCTTTATAATAAATCGTTGATTCATTGACGTTAATTTGAATTGGATGAAAAGATCACAACGTCAGATTTTTTGGAAAGCCAAGACAAAGTTCTATGTAGTTTATAGTTCGATAACAGGTTATTTAAAAGTGACACGTAGTGACAAAAATAGGACCCCCGTATGCTAGACTCACTCGGATTAAGATTAATGCTGTCATTGACACAGGTAGCCAATTTTATTGAGAAGATGAGTGGGTAAAGTGTTCGCCAATGGTCTAGGAGACCTGCGTTCAATCCCAGGTCGAGTCCCAAAGATTTTTGAAATGGTACTTGATACCTCCTTGCGCATCTCTCAGCCATATAAGGTACGTATCAAAGGTAAAGTGGAGCAATCCAGAGATAGTATCAAAGGTAAAGTGGAGCAATCCAGAGATAGGAATAGCGTCCTCTCCTACACCTCAGTGTAGTAGCTATTGAAAAGGGAGCCTTCTATTGACCCTAACTAAGGGCGCTAACTTTACTTACTTTACATCATGGGAGGCGGTCGCATTTCTTTGTGATGTTACAATTATAAGGTCGTTCAGGGCAATAATTAATCTGCATTTGTGTTCAACGATTTTTCACGGAAGTATGTTGTCGATAATATCAGATACTCATGGATGCATTCATGGGGCAATAGTAATCTTGTAATGGTCATCGTAAAAAATGGAACGCAACGATTTGAGTTCAAATTATTGGCGAAAATGTTTGCATTTCAAATTACGTTTATACTCTCGGGAAAGGTATGCATCCAACTATTCTTCCTCCAGTTCTGGGTAAATGGTACGGCTGACTGGGTTCTTTTATTTTGTTAGAGCAACCTCTCAAAGACAGGGAAAACTCAGACTTAAAACCTATTAAATTCCACTTAAAATTGACCTTGTGTCACATACCACTTGTGTCGAGGGGTTTGTAAATATACAGATACAAATATTGCGGCAAAACCCCCCTAAAAAACATCTATTCCTTCATCAGATAAGGACGCAGATTTTTATCATAATTTTTAATCACAATTTCACACCCCATTACCTATTTTATTTCATTATCAACATTATGAAGAAGTGCTGAGTGCACGGATTCTTTTGACCTCTCTCTCTCTCTCTGACCGTCCATCCCATAACAAGTTTTCCAGTGTCGACTCAGAACTGATAAAGTTTTTCCCGGTGTGTCCATATATAGGAGTCTATAGGAGAATGTTGCTTATAAGTTCGTTCTCACTACCCCAACAGTTCTCAGTAAGTCTTGCTCAGTAGATTTGTTAGATGGGAAGTAAGTGGTCGTAAAACAACTGTTTTTCACACGCTACGTCCACGAAATGTTCAAAACAGTTCACTGCATCCTTGTGTAATAAACATCTAGCTTTTGCTCCCGGCATCTCGTTACGATCCAACTGCTGCACCTATGCAGTACTACTGACACGCTTTGACGAAGTATTCTTAGTAATATTTCTACATCTGTCCCATTATAGTTGTTTCATTTGCATATAAATCTCATGAATTAACCGTAATAACAATTATGTAACAGGTTTTGTATTATTTGCACGTACTGTCAAATGAGTAGAATATTCGCCAATGGTCCAGGAGACGGGGTTCAATCCCAGGTCGAGTCATATTAAAGCCTGAAAAATGGTACTTGATGCCGCCTTGCTTAACACTCAGCATTATAATGTATGGATCAAAGGTAACGTGGATCAATCCAGGGAATGGAGTCGCGCCCTTCCCTACACCTCAGTGAAGTAGCTATTGATAAGGGAGCCTTTGGTTCACCCTCAACTAAGGTCGCCAACTTTACTTACTTTTACTTATCAGGTGTGTTAAAACGTATTACCGCTGGAATTGAACATTTTGTTAAACAACGCGATAGACAAATGGTTGTTTGCATACGTCACTGGCAAACCTTAATGCTAGATGGAAATAAAATCAATAATGACCGAAAAGTCTGAGTCTTTAGAAGGTTAATGTTATGAGACCGATCTTAAAGACTACAATTTCCTATGCAGCTGCAACAAACTAGAATAAATTGACAATTTTACCCGAAATATAAGGTTTTCTGAACTTAACCCCTCAAAATAACAGCGATTATATTTGCGTGTTTGGCTTTTAAAAGTATTATATAATCAGATCACAACAATAGCGTGTTATCATGTCTCTCGAGTAAGTTGAACCAGTTGATGCGTATCTCTTCCTCAAATAACATTATAACGTTGAACGATGTAATTTCAGACTTGATAAGAATGTTCGCGGTCAAGTTTTATGATATACTAATGACGAGATTTATTATTACTCTGGTTTCGTTTGGTATCAACCACTATAGGTTATTTAATGCCAAATCTCCTTATACTTATATATCAAATATATATGATTTATAAACACATTTTGTTAATATCATTTTTAAAAGAGACTGAACTCATTTTTTACCCACTGTTAAACGGTACCAAGTATTGTTTGGTATCACTAACAATTCAAATAAACATCAGATATTTGTTTATACACAATTAATTGATCAAACTCTTCTATTTCAAACAATTCTAGTTTGTTTGCACTAAGTTTAAATGTCAAATAGTTCTCTTTGATTCACAGAGAGGAACTTACGAGGTGTTACTACTCCTGTACAGTTGGAACTGGGAGCGATGTCAATGAGGGGAGACTGCATTTCTCAAAGCTCCAGCATTAATGGGAACTCACCCTCAACTTGTTTTGTGTCATATCCAGGACACTCTTTGGCAGAGGTCTTACCCTTCAGTAGAGATCCAGTCGGTATATTCAACAGCTGAGCAAGAGATATGAGGAAAACATGGTTCACAGTGAAACGTGTATTCATATATTTATTTAATGTAATCATGCAGAATCAACACAGCGATTCTCAACTTGAGTGAGAATCAGTATATTTTACATGCAAAAGCGGGTTAACATAGTAAAAGATCTAAATGACGATATTGATACAAGTTTGCCGACTAAAGAGAAGATGGCTAAGAATTAATGACTTTTAATTTAAACAATCGAAGTAAAGATAGTGAATCAAAATTAGCCCGGTTGGCTGGGGCTGCAGAATACAACGAAGGCATCTCTGCAATGAGGTAAGACATCCACCAACGAGTATCCTGGTTATGATGCTAAACCATCTCAGCCCAGTTGGTTTGGGCTGTAGAATACACCGACTGCCACTCTGCAGAGAGGTAAGACATTCACCAACGAGTATCCTGTATATGACACTAAACTATCACAGTCCAGTCAACTGGGTCTGTAAATTCACCGACTGCCTCTCTGCAGAGAGGTAAGATACCCACGTACGAGTATCCTGGATATGACACGAAACAGTCTGATGGTCAGACTCCAGCAATACTACAGCTTTTGGGAATGAAGTGTATGCCTTCATTGCCATCGCCTCCAGGTCCAGTGGCTCGGATTGATAGTACCTGCAAGGGTAGTATTTATGGGTCAAATAGACTTGTCTGACATTGAGACTGAGTGCAAACAAATGACTAATGCTTAATTGAATTGTTAGTAATAGAACTGTTCACCATTTAATTGTATGTAAGCGGATGACTGATGTTTAATTTAATTGTCAGATACAATAAATAATTGGAACCATTTAACAAGGTGAAAAATGAGCTTAGGTTCATTTAAACTGAATCAGTAATATTGAATAGAATAATTAGTATTGAATAGCAATTGTCCTAACTACTTTACCGTGTGCAAACAAATGATTAATGTAATGTTTCCAAGCACTGTCTTCGAATGGCTCTAACATTAAGACAAATCATTAAAACATCCGTTTGAAAGAGGATGAAATATGAGCGGACCCATTTAACTATCTATAAAAAAAATACAGTAGCGTTTAATTATCAAATGTCTTCCGAATGAAAAGCTCAATAGAATGTGTCTTTTTTCAACAGATATATAATGGTCAGTTGAAGACACTCGGACCCCCCCGCCACCTAAATAATTTTATTCAATGAAAGGATATGCTGAATTAACTGCATATTTTTGTTGCTTTTTCGATAGCATATTGACACTTTTAAAATCAATCTATATGTATTCATATTTGACTTTTCACTTTTATTCACCTCTCTCTCTCAATATATATATATATATATATACCCAACACGAGCATGATATGACTATGTCAATTTTTAAGCAGAGTTTGCCAGTTTTCAATTTATAGTTTTCTTTCTCCTTGAGTGGTTGTTAAAACAATGTTCAAAAGTTCAATCTGCTCAAATATTTAGCCATTACTGGGAGGAGATTGTTTGGATTAATGCTTTTCTCAATGTTTTTCTCGCAACAGGAAATGTAAACAGTATCGTTCAGGATTTGAACTCGAGTCACATTGTCCATTTTCTACGATTATGACCATTCCTCTTCAGGTGAACATAGAGGAGGCAATGGCTCATGATGAGCGACAGTTTTTGTCCTTAATCGATCATTGGAGGAGGTCAAAAACTGACAGTAACCAAGCACCTTTGATCTTATACCTACGCTACGCTAACTGCTAGATGCTAACGTGTTGTACTACAATACTATTGTTGTGATTTGGAACTATAGTGAAGCTCTTACGTTTAGTTTTGGACTAATATATGAACACATTTATCCTTTCTCTCCGTTCCCAGTCAAGGGTTAAATATTACCACAACTGTTATTCTACAAGGACGACTTTGGAATTAAATAACGAACAAAAGTCGATGTGATATTACATAAAGAAACTAAATCAAACCTATTAAATCTGGTGAGTAATATTAAAATTGGAGGACATACAAAAAACAGTGTCAATTTTGTTTTTAAATTAAAGATCACAGTTATTGAGATATATAGGAAAACTTAGATTTATCTATTGCTTGAAAGAAGAAGAAGTAATCTTGTAACTTTCAAAATAATAAACAAAATTTCAAATTATGGTAGAAATTTTTAAGCATTTTTCTCGAACTAAAAATTTACTGTCAGAATAGATTTTAAACTCTAAGTCTACGAACAAATTAGATTTATTTGTTTATAGAATAATGTTTTGGGATCAAATTGCCGAAATCACATAAAAAGTGTGGTCCCCGTGGTTAAACTGTCGCGAAGTAAGTGAGATCAAAATCCAGTCAAGGTATTATGTACTGTGACGTGCCTGCACAACATAACCTGTGATCGGTTGGACGGAGAGGGGAATGTGGGTCATTGTGGTGGCATGACTGGATGAGGTGGAGGAGGAGGAAGTAGCTAAATAATTGGCCTGAGCCTTTAGCGCCAAAAAAAAAAAAAATATATATATATATAGTACCTTTTCCTCAGAGGAAATTTGGAAAAGGATCTTTAGTTTAGGACAGAAGTCGGCGTGAAAAGGTGGGCTGATTTATTAGCCAAAATTCCGGGTCCCTCGCCCGCAAAAAGAATCTTTTGTTCTGGACACACATTGGCAATAGCTAATCTTCGGGGAAAGAGTAGAACAGAATCTTCAGACAGAAGATAGCAACCAGATTCTACAGAATGCCGCTCGCCCATAAAAGAAAGGAACTAGCCTTCGAAAAGATAAGTAAAACTTAAAACTGTTTTTCCTTCTACCCTTCCTAAATATCAGAAATTATATATATATATATATTCAGAAAAGAAAAGAAAGAAACTGAAAAGATTTGTTTCATAAACCTTAAATGAATGAGTGGACTTAGCTACTTTCTCAAGTAAACCAAAGAAAAGTAAAAAGAAAGAAAAGAAGAAAAAAATAAAGAAAAAAGAAAAAAAGAGAAAGAAGAAAAGGACTGTTGAGAGAGACATTTGTGTTTCACACTGCCTACTTGGCTAAACTAAGCCGATAGTCTAAAAGGAAAGGAGAAAAGAAAATAAGGAACTGTTTCTTAAATCTCATAATCATTTGTCTGGTCGTTGCTTATTAAAGCTTTGTTACATGTTAAATGCCTCCCTTGTGTTGAAATCTATTGGTTGTGTCGTTTATCTATCGAGTTGCCTTCTTTTGCAAATATCTTTTTCAGCTTCGTATTGCTTTCACATTATTCTAGCTAAATGTCTTATTCACCTTAAAAACATTACAAGGGAATTTTGGAAATTTGACTACAGTGAAATATATTTTCTTTTAACCGAGAAGTCCATGCTTTCCGTTATCCGAGGGGGTAGGAAAACGAAGGACTTGGTGGGGTATGTGAAAGTGAAATTGGAAACCCCCTTGCCAGCGTCGAGATGAGTCTAGCCCCAAATTAACCCCCCACATTATTTGCCAGTTACCTAATGCCCGAAACAGGAATCTTGACTAGGACTTATTTTGGCGGAGGGTCAAGGGCCAGACTGCCCCGACGTCACATGTGAATAAAATAAACTCTCGTCCTGAGATGAAATATTTATGCCCCGTCACAGGACACTCTTGGGAGGCTACTAAAACCCTGATTACCCACCCCAGATATATATGAAATAGCACTACTGCAGTGCTACTGTTCTTCTAGGAGAATGGATTTGGCATTAAATAACCTACAAAGATTGATATGCCATTACACACAGAAACCAAACTACTCCAATTCTTCTAAAAGGATAGCTTTGACATAAATTAATCTATAATGGTTGATATACGATTTAACAAAGAAAAAAACAACAATCAGATTAAAATAGCAATAGTGTAACGAATTTCGAAATTAATTTTAAATTGAAATTTTAATATTAAACTTTAATGCTAAATTTTGATATCAAATTGGATGATTTCAGAAAAATGGTAAGAAAAAGAATTGAACTGGGCATGTATTACTCAAAAAAATTTAATGTTTAATTTGTACTGATAATGTATATATACAGAGCAAAAATTCTTTTTTTAGGATTTATGTGGGATAAGAAGATGGTAAAAGGCAGGGGTGCACAAGGAGGTATAACAATTATAGAAAGAAAAGCAAAAAAAAAAAAAAAAGTGAAACCCAACAAGTCATCTAGTTATGAATCAGTCACTGAAAAGAAATTAAAACTTTTAATGTTCCCTGACGATTTCTAAAATTTGGGTTTCATTTATAAATACAGATTTTTTTAATGGAATTGAACTGTAAATCAATTTGAAAATTCATAAGAGCATCTTACAGTGGTACACTTTATAGTATGGAGAATCATAGATGCCCTAAAGAAGACTACAATCAAAGAAGATATCGTGAAATATTTGAAATAAACCACATTCAAAGAGGTGCGCAATGAATAATATTCATGTTTTTGTCCATTGCCAAATATAACCCCAACAATGGTTTAAGTAGAACCATAATTGTTTTTCTATAAGGATGTCGATAGTTTTAAATAACACATGAACATTGATACGCCTTTAAACAAAGAAACCAGTTCAAACCACATAAAAGGACGAATATATATATATATATATATAAGTACCTAATTGGTCAGCTTCATCTTGATGATCTGCAAAAGTACTTATATTAATTTTTTGCTTTACCTTGTATTGAGCACTTTCTTCGTTTACTCAGTCCTCGGGCATAGTTTTTTCTTTTGGAAAGACATTACGATATTCTTTGATATTTTTTCAGACAATACGTGCGCTTTTAGTCTCTTCTTTTTTATGGATTTTTCCAAAATATCAATTTGTGCATTTGTTTATCCACAAGTTGAATCATTTGTTTTTGTTTTTTTCACTCTGCCTGAGTTAAATTTAGCAATTAACTTAAAATAGAAATGCATTATATATATATATCATCATCATCATCATATCGTGCTGGTAGCCCGGATATCCCTGACCCTCTCTCGCCACTCCTCCCTATCGTTCATCGCCCTAGGTAGGTCTTCAGGACAACATCCTGTATCCTCACATAGCTGCTGAATGTACGTTCAAGCTGGTCGTCCTGCTTTTGGGCGGCCATGTGTGGGGATCCATAAGAGTACATCTCTTATGAGTTCATCTCTGCTTCTCCAGCAGTGTCCTGCATGTCTGGTTCGTCTAACTTGAATAGTTTTCGTGATAGGGGGCAGGTAGCCGTACAGTTGGTGTCTTGTGGGGTGTTGCTGCCAGGACTTGTTCAGGATTGCACGCAGCATTCTTGTGTAATTGCCATCTAGTTTCTTCTCCAGCCGTTTTGTTAGCGTCCATGTAGTGCATCCATATAGCAGTATCGATGTGACCGCTGCCTGGAAGAAACTGCGTTTCATTTTATCGGTTAGGTCTGATTTCCATATAATCGATAGCCTATTGATAGCTGTCCATGCTTTCGTTAACTTCGTTTCGATGTCCTTTTCGGTTGATTTGACGCTGCTTCCTAGGTACGTGAATTTGTCTACTAGTTTAAGTGGGGTTCCTTCTAGAGTGGAGATGTCCCCCGTTTGGTTATAGCACATATATTTCGTTTTGTGTGCATTAACATAGAGGCCTATGCTTGCTGCTGCTCGTTCCAAACTATGCAGAAGTGTTTCGGCTTGGTCAGGTGTATTTGCCAGTATCGCTATGTCATCGGCGTAGTCGGCGTCGGTAATTGTTGTTGCAGGGTATATTCTGCTTCTTTTCTTCGTCAGTTCGAAGCCATTCTCTTTGATTTTGTCAATCGATGTTCTAAGTACGTAGTCTAGACAAATGATAAAGACGTACGGGGCTAGCGTGTCCCCTTGTAGTACTCCTGCTACAATGTCAAAGTATTCTGTGTCTCCATCTGGTGATCGTATTTTTACTTTAGTGTTTCTATAGAGAATCGTTATTGCCGCAACGGTTTCTTTAGGTATGCCGTACGCTAGTAGGATTTGTTCCATCTTTCCTCTGTGAATGGAGTCGAAAGCCTTGGTAAAGTCGACAAATATTAATGTCGCTTGTAGGTTCTTTGCCCGTACACCTTCAAGGATTCTGCGGATGGTTAATATTTGTGAGGTCGTGGATCTATTTCTTCGGAAGCCCACACACAGATATATATATATATATATATATATATAGATGCTATAAACAGTACAAATTTATTTGATATGAAAAAAAATAGTTTCTCCGGTTAGAACCCATTTTCGATTGAAGCTTGTGTTCCTGATTTAGTTTTTGCTAAAATTACGAACAAAAAGCGCAATAAAGAAATAGAAAAAAAGGTCTTCGATCTACGTTATTAATATCAATCACTGAAACTAATTGATTTCCTAAATCTAATATCAGCGTTAATTACATTTCATTCCACTGATAATCATTTTATGAATAATTGAATTATCACATGTTCCATTAAAAACACTATTTTTTAAAAAATAATGAACACTGAAATAATTTACAGTGTTTTTCAAAAGTGGGATTTTTGGGATTTTGATATATCTTTTACATGTAGGTAAAATCCAGGAAGATTTTTTAAAATTTGTAATTATATTCAATAAAAAAAAAATCAACTTATTTCACAGGGGGAAACATAGTGGATGCAATGGCGAACAAATAGAAAATATGAATAAAAAAAATATGGAGAATAAAGGAAATTCTTAATCTCTTAAACCGATCGTTTGGTTTGGTTTGGTTTGGTTTGTTGGGTTTTATGGCATATCAACCTTTGTAGTTTATTTAACGCCAAATCCATTTTTATGTAAATAATCAGTTCTATTTCAAACAATTAAGTTTAGCATGAATACACAGTTTAATTGTCAAAAACATTTCTATTTCAAACTATTCAAGCAGTTATATATAATCGTTCAGTTTTGTATCAGTACAGTTTCAATGTCAAATACAGTTCAATTTCATATAATTCAGTTTAGCGTAAGCACGCAGTTTTAATGAAAGTACAGTTTAATTGTGAAAAACATTTCTATTTCGAGCTATTCAGTTTAGTCAAGCAGTTCTAATTCAGCTAATTCAGTTTAGTGTAAATACAGTTTTGATGTCAAAAAATAATTCTATTTGAAATAATTAAGCTTAGCATAAGCACACAGTTCAAATGTAAATACGGTTCAATTGTCAAAAACATTTCTATTTCAAGCTATTCAATTTAATCAAACAATTCTGTTTAGCATAAGTATGCCGTTAGTTCTTTTTAGATAGGGCCTTGTCAGGTGCCACGACGCTGGGCCAGTGTGAACCTGGGAGGATTGGCAATGAAGGGGTGCTCCGTATTCCCCAAGGCCCCAGCATTACTATGACCTCACCATCAGACTGTTTAGTGTCATATACAGGACACTCGTTGGGGTGGGTCAGTATATTCTACAGCCCTAGCCGATTGGGCAATAAACCGGTCGTACTATTACATTTACTTTCAGACAACTACCCTTAGAAAAAGCATGAACTCCTTCATGCCCCTAAACTATTGGTTAAATCATACCAATACAATTATTCTGCGAGAATGGCTTTAGCATTAAATGACCTGTGGAGGAATGATTATTTCTCTAAGTTGTAACTCCGAGTGCCAGTTCCACAATATACAACATAATTTATACAGACAAACGTAGACGAAAGAAAATTGATAAAAACAAGAATGGTGAAAAACAAATATTTTTTTTTTACTTTATCGCAACTGGACAAATAACAAAAGTAATGTTCATAAATTTTGCTATGTATAGAGATATTGTTAATGTAAGAGTTTGCGTTTCGGCCGGTATAGTTTTTAGATTGAAATTTGCCTCCCGCACCGGTCACTTCCGGGTGGTAGGTGCGGGATGGACTTCCGGCTTGAACACCGGCTGGCGCGAATTCAGCCTTTTTCAAATCGACTGGCATGCAAGATTGACGTTTCTCTTGTCGTGGGTCACTAGCAAGGCAAAAAGAGGTAAGCACGTGAATTTTCTTGAATTGATTCGATTTAAATCATCACTTTCGTGGTGTGTTTCCTCTTTTGGAACATTTACGAGTGCATTTATTTTGTTTCAGTTTTCACGTTGAAGAGTGTATAATTGGACAACGTACGCATTTTACGCCAAACACGAGCGTTTTATATATATATATATACAACTTCACCAGTACGAGACTCGTGTCTTTGATTTCTGACCCCAGTTGCTGCTGTTACAGATATGTATAAATTTTGCTATGTACAGAGATATTTATGTATAGGGATATGTATGAAAAAACAAAACTATTTTTAGTCAGGAATAACAGGTAGAAAGAGAGAGGTCAACTTGTACTTACATACATGTGCATGTGTGCGGGTATGTGTGAGTCCAGGTATGTACGAATCACTCAATCTATTTGTTATTCAACGTGTGACGTCCGTGTGCCACCTCCCATGCTGCCTCTACTTTATACTATTTGAGTGGATCAAAATGATATATTTAAAGTTTACGCGGGTAGATTTTATTGTGGGTCAACTAAAGTTCAAATGTGTGGACGTATGTGTAAACACAACTCATGACTTAATCTAACCTATGAGAATCGCAGAAATTTTTTTATTTATCAAAAAGCCTTTTTTTTTTTTTTGTTCTTTGAAAAAATCTTTCGGTAAATTAGTGTTTAATCCGTTTTTTTTCAAGGATATTCAAATCTTTGTGTTTCCTGATTGGCTTAAAAATATTCAATGTAAGTGAGGTTTGGATCCTTTTTTTCAAGAATATTCTGATTTACGTTTCTTAGCTAATTTTACTAAAAATAAAAAAAAAAGGTTGGATCCTATGGAATCAAGAAAGTTGATACACCAAACAAAGAAACGAAACCAAGAAAACAATATCCGTACATCGCATTTCTTCTGAAGAGATTTTGGCGTATAAGTAAACCTGCTGAAATGCGTTATAACAGTAAGCAATTTCGAACACTAGCCACGCTATTACGTTCACTTTAGGATTAATATCCTTGGGGAAGTTATGAACTCCTTTATCCCCACCAGCTATGGGTTAAATAGTAACGACAATGTTTTTTCTACAATAATGACATTAAATAACCCACGCTGTTTGATGTACCATTAAACAAAGAAACCGAAAGCAAAATCATTTATCAATTTTCAACTGAAGAATAAGATTAATTCATAGATTACTGTATGCAAATTCGGTTTTCCCTGATCTGAAGGTCGATTATTATTGCATTAATTAGAATATTTTAAATGAATTCTTCTAAGAAATAATTCTCGTATTGTCATGTAAAAGTTGTAGAGATTTAATTTATAAAGTGTTAAGCTTTTGTAATTTTTATTTCGGATTAAATCGAATTTCAAGATCCAGAAACATTATACGTCGTTAGATTTTTTTATAGTTAATCACGAAAACCTTTTATGACGCTATTTGAATCTTAATCTTTATTAACCTTTTATTCAAGATAGATTTCCACTCAGTTGTCTTAAGATATTTAGATCAATATTGGCTTTTCTTGAAGCAAAATTTATAACATTTTGCGATTGATTTAAGTTTCAGGATAAACAGAATCGTTTCCTGTTTCCTTTTATTTTCATTTTCTTCCCCCTTAGAAATCGATTCTATTTAGGCTGATATTACAACTTTTCAGATTAGGATGTAACTACTTTGGGAATTGTAGAATAAAAAACAAACAAACAGAATTGTTAACAGGAAGTAGTGAGAATATCGGATGATACGAAGTCATTGTGATTTTATTCATTTTAGTTTTCTAGTTTTATGAGAGCAGTTGACGTTATCATTCATTTATTTCTTTTATTTCGTTTCTTAGCGGAGTCAGCATAATATTCCGAAAGGTCGTTGAAATGTTAGAGAAAGTGATTACAAGCATGTACTCTAGGAACAGTTCTCAACTCACTTGGCTTTTTGTTAGAATGTAATTATCTCCGAGATCGAGTGATATTCAATCAGCTTCAACTTGTAATAATTTGCTTTGAAGTCATCCACCAACAAATCTAAAATAACTTTAATCTTAAACTCAACAAGTCATATTTGTATTTACTAAACTGAGTGCTGCATAAGATTAAATTTGTCATGTATATTTTCGATATCAACATTCTCAGCCTTTTTGACGAGAAAGTTATTATTCAAACTCCGTTTCTTTTAGTAGGATTAAATATTGATTAGCCTGGGTAGCAGAAGATTCCTTCCTGGGGTAAAAACTTATTTTCAATCAAATTGAGTATGCTGCTATGTTTAGGCATGTGAGCATTTTACATTGTACAACCTGTCACAGGTTGACATGTTTTAGAAATTCCCATTAAATATGAACTTATGAAGAACATTATAAAGCAATATTACATGACAAGAGGGGATTCCGATATTTGAAAAAAAAACTGTCACGGGTTAATCCATTTGAAGTTATATCATCGTGCGTGTTCATCTAAGCTATACGGACGTTTTGGTAGTGAGCGTATTGGACTTACACTCCTATAATTCAAATTGGGCGGTATGTCACTTGTCCCCACAACAAAGATGGCGGACGCACACAAATATCAGTCTCGGGAAACCATTGGCCAGGAGAACCAGGTGACCTGCGTAATACTACGTCCGCGTTTGAATTTCGTCCCGCATTTTTTGGAGCCGATTCCAAGACACGTATTTTCTATAAATACGTCGTCTTCAAACACTCTTCCTCTTTTTACCAATTTCTATTGCAGCGCTAACACACTCTCTCCAGTGTGATTCTCTTATTCCCCCAATAGACGTAAAAAGCCACAAAATGGATAAGCCTCGCAGACATTCATTTCTTCAAAATATTTTGACTATGAGACTTTTCCTGCCTCGGAAACACCGACTGTTTCAAACCACAAGAAGAAATGGACATTTTAAAATATGTAATCAACCTGAATAGGACGCTTTCATTTTTAACCCTTTCTGTAGTTTCAGTTGTGTTAGACACCCACACATACACACATGACTATTTTACTAACAATGTAGAACCACAGCAATATTTTAAATGTATTATTGTATGTTTTGTTATGGATATAAATTTGTTTTGTTTGTCGCCTTGTTTTGAATGTTCCTTTTGTCCGCGCCGTTTCATATCTTCATTCATTTGCTTCATTTACTACATTTGTCTCCATGTGCCTATTTTACCTTTTTCCAAGCCTAACATACCACTAAACTAAACTAAGCAAAACATATACTGAAACTTTAACATTAAATTTTGGGGTACTAAACATATCTACCTAATAACATGTCCCCCTACAAGCGTCACATTGAGCCGAAAACTGTGTTAATTGAAAAACAACGCGATAACAGAGTATCAAACATGGGATATAGGATATCTAGTAAAAAAAAACACTTGTTGCATTTGCGTCACGTTTTTCTTTTAACTAATCTCGAAGCCTTCAGCGGTAATCTTGGTGAAACGGTCCAACATATCAGCGATAGTAAAGAGGTTTCAGAATGTTATATACTCACATAATAAATATGCTTATATACACATATACATGTTCATGCAGCATCACAACGACACAATAAATAATTAAACAGACGCACAATGATAAAGTCGCAAGAACAAACGACGCACGCAAGGAAGACGCAGGAAGACTTCTTTATAACATATTTTACCTCACATCTTTATTTGTAAGTTTCGAAAGGGTTGTTCAAAGTTTGCGTGTAAGAGGGAGCTGGTGACCGAACATAACTGAAATATTTTGACCCCGAAGTTATGGCCGTCATCGTTGTGTCTTTCTCGTTCTCTATGGCTGCTCAATCGAGCACTGAGAGTCCACTATCCGGGGTGCTGGCTTTTCCTACTACACGCGTCTATGTCCGTCTCCAACTATACTGCTTGTCCTCAACTCTACTCGCCTGTCTGTCCTCTCGCCTGTCTCAATTCGTCGGCCTTATATTACCTTCAAACTCTCACGCGCTGATATGGACACGCCTCCACGACTACTTCCGATATCTGGGGGCCGGGATGTGCCACTTCCGCTTTCTTTGGAATGGCCTGCGTGATCGTCATCGAGCGGAAATAACTGTCATCCAGTTCAGAGGTCACTCTCTTCTAGTGCGTCAGTCTATGAGAGTATAATGGGATTTTTTTTTACCTCGTCCCATTTCATCAGCCAATTTCCGCCCACGCGATTTCCTCTCATAACTGCCATTAGAATGTGTCACTTCCTTCCGGTGCATCACCTTGAATGGCATTTTTGGCCGGGTCAACAGGTCAAAACATAACAAGAAATTGTTTTGCTAATTGCAGCTGTTTCCACCAACGAATAAGGGCAAGAGCAGGCGTCATGAGCATTACTCAAGATATTAAAAATAAAGAAAGAATTTTATAGAAGGTCGCTAAAATGTCTCTTGATATTGTAAAAATTAAACAACTTTTAAATAAAGAAAATGTACATCAGTCAATCTTTTAAACGTATTTATTTTGTCTTTTGCAAAATTCTAATTGTGGAATATAGTAAGTAAGTAAAGTTAGCGATCTTAGTGAAGAGTGACTCGAAGGCTCCCTTTTCAATAGCTACTCCACTAATGTTTAGGGGAGGGCGCTACTCCTTCCCTGGATTGCTCCACTTTGCCTTTCATGCTTACCTTAAAATGTTGCGAGTTAAGCAAGGCGTCATCAAGTACCATTTTTTGAGTCTTTGGTATGACTCGACCTAAGATTGAATCACGGTCAACCGGACCATTGGAGAACACTTTACTCAGTAGGCCAATGGCCCGGTTTATGAAAGTAAAATTGACGGCTATAGTCGAGGGCGACCAGAAGGCTCCCTTTTCAATAGCTATAACAGCGAGGTGTAGGGGAGAGCGCTACTCCTTTCCTTGAATTGCTCCACTTTACCCTTGATACGTACCTTATATTGCTGAGTGTTAAGCAAGGCGGTATCAAGTACCATTTTTAAAGTCTTTGGTATGACGCGACCTGGCATTAACCCTGGTCTCCCGGACCATTGGTGAACACTCTACCCATTAATAAGGGATATAGTACCCCTAAAATAAAATAGATTAGGAATAAAAAAAAATTATTTATTGAAAAAACTTAATTTTTGCATCACCATATTTTCATTTCGTAGTTTCTCACGGTCATCCGCATATACGTAAATCATTCACACACACACACACGCACACACACACATATATATATATATATATATATATGAATAATTTACATAATATATACGGATGACCGTTGGAATGCATTCTACTACCGCTTCTATGTAGGCATTGACGAAATTCTCATATTTGTCATTCGGAGTAAGTGTGTCTGATATCTCCTGAAGTGCATCGAATTTGTTTCTTTGTGTTAATGTATATTCATCGCTTATGTCTCTGTTGTTAAGCAGGGACCAGTCATAATGTGCGGTTTTAGTTGTTCCCGCAGGGTTTTTTCGTAGGCCCAGCCGTATCTTAGCTGTGACAATTCGGTGATCATAGGACACACTCTCAAAAGAGGAACATGCCTTAGAATTCAAGACACAATTATTCCATTTCTTATTCATGAAGATGTAGTCTATCTGTGATTTAGCGTTATTTGCCTAGGTGTTGGTCCATTGTTTTCCCTTTCTTTTCTGAAATTTAGGATTGAGGCATGTTAATCTGTTTGACGAGTTGAGTAAGCTGAATTTGTGGTTTACGTTTTTACCAATTTGGGCTTTTATGTCTCCACCGATGACAAGAACGTTGTGTTTCCGGATGCGACAAACAAGGGAGGGTAACTCGTTATAGAAATTGATCAGGTCAGTTTCTTCACTAACATTGGTATGGCTGTAGCAGGAGATGATTATTGACCTGGGATAGTCATTAAATGTGACTAATATCAACCTGGATCGTATTATCATGATGATATCCTGGGATTTTAGGGTTCGTGAACTGATAAGCTTACCTACACCCCCTATTGCAGCGTTGACAGATTTTTTTCCATGCAGATGCCAAGACAAATTACCGGTATCGTGGTATTTTATATTTTCGCTGTTCTTATAAGCATATTATGTCTATGTTATGATCTATCACAGAAGCTGTCCGCTACTGTAGTTGGCCTATTCTATTTAAGATTCAAACGTTGAATTTTGCTATTTGTATTGTGCTTTTACATTTCTGTAATTTTTGTTTTTCTTTGACCCAGTATTCGAAAAATTGTTTTGTTTGACCCAGTATTCGAAAATTTTTGTTTTTGTTTGACCCAGTATTCGAAAAATCAGCTACAGAACGTAGCTGATTTTTCGAATACTGGGTCCAGAGATCCAACTGCAGCATGACCCGCCCCTGATAAAACAGGATACCCAAGAACCCTTACCTCCCTTCATATGATCTTTCTTCTTTTTTTCTCAAAATAAACCTTTCCCCATCCGTCATATTTTCCTCTTTCTAACTAAAGTTAATCCAACTCTATCCGACCAAATCTCTGATGAAACTAAATACACATGGTGGCACTTAGCTTCAGGCCACAGTCCAAACCAAATTAAGCCCTACTACCATCACTCAAACCTCCTTATTCTTCCCTTGTCTATCCCTTGTCTTTTGACCCTTTCCCTTCTTTTATACTTTTTTACATTCTCCCCGGTTTATCTATTTCCTCAATTGCTAAAATGTGGAAGAACGCAAAAATATTTACTTGGATGAATTTCTTCTATTCATAAAGAAAGAAATATTACCATTAACCCCGTTGTAAGTGTTATATATATATATATATATATATATATATATACTTTCTGGCTTGCAGATTTATTTGAATATAAATACACTGTATTCTGTACATTATATATATGTATATATATATATATATATATATATATATATACTGCGAGCAATATTGAACAAGTCCGGGCGGCAACACTCTACAAGGCATCAACTATACGGCCACCTGCCTCCCATCACGAAAACTATCCAAGTTAGACGAACCAGACATGCAGTATATTCCTGGAGAAGCAGGGACGAGCTCATAAGTGATGTTCTCCTATGGACCCCCTCATATGGCCGGGCAAAAGCAGGACGACCAGCTCGAACATACATACAGCAGCTATGTGAGGATACGGAATTTAGCCCTGAAGACCTGCCTGAGGCGATGAACGATAGGGAGAAGTGGCAAGAGAGGGTCCGGGATATCCGTGCAAGCGGCATGACATGATGATAATTATATATATATATATATATATATATATAATTATTATTATTATTATTCGAAATTCTAATTGGTATCTTTCACTCCTTAAATAGAAGTACCAATATCATCACGAACTCCTGTTGCAACGGCAACACAGTGAGTTCACACGACGTCTAAGGATATAAAATTATTTAGAATACTAAAGAACAAACCCCCTCCCCACCAAAAAGACGTGTCCTGGGTATGAAACTAAGTTGCGTATGATAGTGATGATCTTGTTTGAGACGTCTGAGGAGGATAAAGTGCCTTCCCATCGCCTTTACTCCCAGGTCTATTCTGATCCGCAGTGGTAGTAAGGTTCAACATCGGGTTCAAATAAATCTTTGTCAAATTTATTCTTCGTCGATTGGCCCCGTATGTTAAAATTAAGATGTAAATATAAACATATAATGAACGCAATTCCTTAACGTCTTTGTATAAACTAACCCTTGACGGACTTACATATTGTTAGAATCAATTAATTAGTTATAAAAAAAATATCAGCTCTCTGAACGTAGATAATTAGAGAATTATCATCAGTTTAGGGCTTGGGTAGTCGTCATCTTTTATTTTCTAACCATTATAGTTGGGTCCTCAACAACAACTTTGTTTAAAAAACAAGAAAATTAGAAATAGTATTGTAATATAATGGCCGAAGGATTTAGTTTTACATATCTTGCCTTTCGGTTTAGTTAGGCTGAGAACCTTTCGCTTAGCGCATGGGTTAGTTTCAATATGATAAAAAACTAAACAAAATTTCCTTTAGGGAAAACGGAAATCTCATCAATGAAATTGTCTCAACATTATATAATTTTAACCAAAAAATGTCTTTTTAAAATGAAAAACTGTATTTTCTAAATTTTGGAAATACTTAAAAGCTCAAAATATTTCAAATAGAACTGTTGCATCAGTAAGAAAGTACTCATGATAATAAGGATCATAGTTTATGTACCTTGTTTCTGTTTTGTTACATTCCCTGATCAAAGTGTCTCACTAGGGCAGTCAAAATAAAGTTGTTAAAGGATCATCAGATGTTTTGTTGCCGCTCCTTTTATGCAGACAAAGCAGCTTCAGTTAAACATCGTTGCCCAGATAAGAAATGCTCTTGTGAATAATATAAGAACCACTTATAGGAGTAATATAGACAAAAGGAATAGTACAAAGAAAAAAGTGCAAAGGAAAAAAAAAGCCATATTTTCCAACCACCGAACAAACTCAAAATGCCTCAAATAGACCAAGAAAAGAAAAGGGATACACGAATACGTACCTACTCTAAGAATTAAAACAGTAAAACCCGTTAAAAAGCATGAATTATAAAAACTGCAAGTTTGGCACAGTGCTGACTGGCAAAACTAAAATGTCAATAAACGTTCTCCTCCTCTCACTGTTAAACGTATTCTGGCTTTATGCTGATATTAATTAAATTATGATATTAAAGAAATGATGACTAATCTTCAAATTGAAAATCTGCCCCCTCCCTAATTTTCAGTATCTTCTTCTATAAACTGCCTTTTAACGTTTTGAATTAAGTAATAATATTTGAATACTTTAAAAATGTTTTTTTTCTGTTGTAAGTGAAAATATAACAAACAATCAGATAAGGAAAAAGAACCACTATGTTGACAGAGCTTAATATATAGAGTCATATTGCTCCATATAAGAGCCCTTAGACAAAAATGCCATTCTCAATTTCTGACTCAAAACTTTGGCTGCTATGTGTTGATGCCTTGCTTCAAAACCATATAGAGTTTGTGAAGCTTCCGTTGTTAACTTGACTGCCCGTTCCACGGCCTGAGAATGTGAGGACAAATCTGTCAAGTCAAGCTTGGTTCCATTCAACAAAGATTCTCGAAGTTCAGATTCAGAATAATCTTCCGTCATTGGTGGTTCAAAAATGCCACATAATTTTAAATCTATTAATTGTGTCCACTGAGTGAAATTAAATTCAATTGTTGGTATTCTTTTCAACCTTTTCCTGGTTGACTCCCCACTCCTGAAAGAATATAAAAATTAATTAATTGAATTATTAAAAAATTCCAAACTTTACTGCTTTAATAATTATGGTGAAATAAGATAAAATCTTTAAAAATGATTCTATAAATTGGAATAATTGAGTCAGTGATATATGAATAAATATTTACTACCTAATGGCCAAAATTCTTCTTAAAGCTTCTTCTCTTACTTCAACTTCCTCAGATTTGAGCATGGGATATAAAAAGTTTTCTGGTGATAAACAAAATTGTATTACCTTGTATATTTCCAATTGCTATCTGTTGGATTTCACGAGGCTGCTCCTTAATCCTCTGGATCATATTAAAAATGTGCAGTTGCTGATTGTGGAATTTATTATTTCTTTCAATTTCAAACCAACAAGTGGCATACACATTTATGACAAAATTTATCAAACTGTGGAGTTTTGTTGTGAGCCTTTGAGTATGCACCACTAGTCGATAAACACATGAGCCTGATGGCCAAAGTTAACAATCTTGTCTGGTTTAAAGGACAAATTTTCCAGGAGGCAAATCTAGAGTCGACCTTACCTCTAGAAATACCTACTGCGTATTCATACAGGAGTCTTTGGTCACAAATGAGATCATAAATTTTATCAATTTTCAAAATTGAATCCAGAGGACTGCTAATAGTGGGAAATGATATTTTGGGTAAATCATGGTAATCCTTTGAGCATAATTTCCCCAAGAGGCCAATGAATGCTGGAGGGTCTTTAGCGCAACCATCTATATTTTTAAAAAGGTCTCTGAAAGGTAGTTCATTATGGTGCAGAGAGCAACCAATTGTGTGAAGTTGTTTTTTTTTTCTAAAATTGCAACCATCCTACCTTCACAACCTGTGTTGGCATTAGTGTTGTCAACAAGGATAGCCTTGATAGTGTTCTCACTGTTGAATTCATGCAAAGCATCCATCACTTGCTCTGCATGAACAGCACCTGTTGAACCAATATTAGGACGAACTATGTGTCAGATATTTACTTTCATATGGTAAAAGTTAAATGGCATTCTGGTCCTTTAGTTTTTTTTTCATAGTTTTCTGTCCATTTTCCAACACAATTTCCTTATACAGCCATAAGTCCTTATCAATTCTCCAATCAACTCCAATACATATAAGATTTTCCATACTTTGATCATGTTTTTGTTGGGCAGTTGTTTTCACTTTAGTCTTTGCCCTGTCAACTTTACATTTATCAAGAATAATGTTGTTTATATTAATATAGCCTTCCAAGAGCAAAACATCGGCAAGACTGGTCCCAAGCTTAAAAGATATATCTCCCTTGACTAACTCGAGAGCATATCTTGGAAATTTGATTAGGCTATAAGGCCTTTTTGAATGACTCTTTGGTTGCAAATGTTCTTCTGGTTCTTCAGTTGGAGAAGATGAGTAGGAGGGGGAAGAAATATTACCCTGGAGATTTGATGTTGAAGCTTTTGGTGATGAATGTAATTTTTTCTTGACCCCTCTCTTTCCTTTTTACTTTTTTTTTATAGCACTTTTATATACCGGGCCAAGCTGAAAAGTGCCCTTAGGTCCTACTTTGCCCCTCTGATCCTTTAGGTATTCACGGTCCTCAACTGGAACCTGAAAAATCAGATTTTATTTATATTAAAAATACATTTGAACAGATTAATATAAAAATTAACTTGCATGAAAAATAAAATAGAAAAAATGTTTTATATGTTTAAATAATATTAAAATATGGAAATTGATTTCAATATAAGGTTGACTCACAAAGACATTGCAAAAACCAAAATAGAAAATAACTTAATGTTTGTTGAAGAGGAAAAGTGCAAATGATGTGCTTAGTCTGGCAATTTTCTTGATTGTATTTTACACGACAGTCCTTACAACATAAAACTGCTATTTTGCAAGAACAGGATGAAACATCAAATAATGAATCCAGTTTTTCCATTCAGAATTTCTTTTGGGCAGTAGGGAGAGATTTTCTATTTACTTGATTTGCTTTCTTGAAGCAGAGTATATTCACCTTTTTTAAAATAGTAATTTCATTTAATAAAGGTAATCGTGGGTTAACCGCTTTCCACATATCCATTACTTGCTTTGCTATTAATTTGGAAATAGCAAAATTTGAAAGGTGGGATAAGTATTTATTAAATAATAACTATACTGTATAATTTGTCGATAAATTGGAGGCTCTGTTTTATTTAATGGTGAAGGTGGACCAGAAAATTTCATTACATTTTTACTGCGAGTTGACAATGCAGATTTTCCAGCCATTTTTGATAAAATAACTGAAAACAAAAAATATGTACTATCAAATAAAATTACACATACATTTTTAATAAATTTCATAAAATTTGAAATAAATACATTAATTTAAAAATAATGTTTACTTACCTTAAAGTGAATGTACTTCCGAGATTAGCTCGTAAACAGATTTTTTCAATGAAAAAACACGAACTTCAGAAATATAAGCAAATCAGAATTATTATATAATTTGTATTTTTTAATAGTTAAGTCTATTTTAATGATAAATTCAAGAGATATTCATAGATAATTAAAATCGTAAACCGCAAACAAACGTTTAGGGTGAGGTAATTTCAACAGGTGAATAACAGAAAATATACAATAAATAAAACGGCATATGTAAATAGTTATTTGTATATTAAATTAAATATTATATTGTTTTTATTCCTTTTTAATTTTCATTTGATATCTAAAGAAAAGAAATACTAAATATAAAAATATTTATTATTAAGTGTATTGTATTATTTTATTTTTGTTAAAACGCGGGTTTTATTTAAGGGACGCGTGTTGCCGGTGACACCTTTATCGTGATAACAAAAAAACAATTTATTTGGTCTTTAAGTTTGATTGCTCAAAAAAATACAAATTTTTGAAGAAAGATATTTCATGTGGGAACTTTTAACATTATTTTGCCACTTTCTTCAAGTGCCCTTTTTTGCAGTTCCAAATCGACCTACCCTAATATATATATATATATATATATATATATATATATATATATATATGCATTTTTTCAATAGACAAAAATCTGTCTAAATGCCCTGTTACACTACACTTGATAAACCTAAGCACATCCTTATATGTTGGGAATATTTTCATAGATTTCAATTTTGATTTATCTATTGTAAAATTTAGTGGAATTAAAAAAGAATTAGCGAGCTAAATTCACCCGGCGTTTTCAAATGATCTTAGCATATGACCGTTTCTCTAAAAAGCTATTTTCCCTTGTTCGACACACCCAATGTTCTGTGCATCGGTTGAAACATTAATGCTCATATAGTTTCTATACTCTTCCTCTTTCTCTTCATACCTGGGGCACAAGGACACAAGCGTTTCTGGGTACTGAGTGATGTAGCCTTTCAAAGATATGAGAATCGCGATTTCCAACTAGAATCAAATATATCCCCACATGTTGTGTCCCACATCGATTTCCACCAGTTTCTAGGACCATAGGAACTTAACGGAGATACTTAACAAGGTTGGTTTGGTTTGGTTTGGTTTGGTTTAGTTTCTTTGTTTAATAGCATATCAACTTTTGTATGTTATTTAATACCCAAGCCATTCTCCAAGAAGAACAGTAGTGGTACTATTTAACCCATAGCTGGAAGGATAAGAGAGTTCATACCATTCCCAAGGGTATTAGCCCAAAAGTGAATGTAATAGCGCGACTGGAGTTCGAACTCGCTTAGTACCATTCCACAGTCCATCGCTTTAACTATTACACCATGAGGACACCATACTTAACAACATTCATCCCAAAATTTGAAGGGATTTGTGTATTTGAGTTTTTTCTCCTTTATTTGCCGATAAGACATTATTGACAGTATAATATAATGGCCGAGGGATTTCGTTTTATGCCCTTGGGTTTAGTTAGGCTGAGAAACTTTCGGCTCAGCACATGGGTTAGTTAGGTGCAAACATGAGTGTAGGTGTTAATGCACGCGCGGGGAGGAAGTGTCGTTCATAGATGTCAAAATAAAAATCCGATAGAAAGGTTGACCGGTGAATGTGAATGATGCCATGCACCGGAAGTGCGCGCGTAGGTTTTTGGGGATTTTGAAAAAGTCAGTTAGTTGAGTTGAGAACGAGACACCGAACGAGAAGGGTCGACTTTCGGGGTTCGCAGAGGTCAGACCAATTTGCGCACTATGGGCCCTACACGAGATGGGGGGTGCAGATGGAAAACCCAGAATAGAAAGAATGTGTATCTCTCTTCCTTATGTCGAAACCTTTTACTCAAAGGTAATAAAAGGTTTCGTACCAGAACCAAGAAGTCATTACGTGTTTTTCGTGTATCGGGATTCCTTTGTTCTATATGTATATATGTTATGAACATTCTCGTACGTTTCACACATAGCCGTATCTGGCTATGGTACAATAGCAATCATCAGCAAAGCAAAGGGTATAGTTAGAAAGAATATAAACTTTTAGTTAACTGGTTAGGAACAGTGATCGACTGAAAATTGTACAGTTACATGGAGTTGTAGAATATGCCGAAAGAATCTCTTCAGAGGAATAAGGTCACCCAAACAAGTGTTCAGTATATGACACCAAACCATCTGATGATCGCTCTTAGAAATTTAGGGAACATGGGATACCTCTTCATTGCCATTAATCTTCAAGTCCATTCAGACCCAAAGTTGTGAGATGCCCATGTATGATTCATATATAACTATTTAATCACAAACCCTCGCGCAAGAGGATGCAGCACCAAATCAATTTTTAAGTGTATTTCAATAGATTTGAATTTATATTGTATATTGACCTCCGACCCGGCCGGGCTGTTAAAATAGGAAATACACCTGTGTAAATAACAGGTGCATCCGCTCAAGGAATATCAGAATATAACCTTGAGCGTGGATGGGTTGGGTGAGTGCAATTTGTGACGCCCTCAAGAAGAAGGTGGGCGTTGAACTATTATAACTCAGTGCTCAGGAAATTCAATCAGTTGGAGACAAGATGCGGTAGAGAAAGCCAGAACCCAGCAGAGGGAGCCCTCAGGCCCCCGATTGAGCAGTTTGGAGACAAGACGCGGTAGAGGAAGCCAGAACCTAGCAGAGGGAGCCCCCAGGACCCCGATTGAGCAATTTGGAAACAAGACCAGTTGGAGACAAGATGCGGTAGAGAAAGCCAGCACCCAGCAGAGGGAGCCCTCAGGCCCCCGATTGAGAGTTTGGAGATCAGACGAGTTGGGGATCAGACGAGTTGGAGAAAGATGCAGTTGAGAAAACCAGCACCCAGAGAGGCTAGGCCCCGAGGCCCCAGGTTGTGCAGCTCAGGAGAACGGGAAGGAAACGAGGTTTTGGCCACAAGAGTGGGGGTCAATATGTTGCAGTTCTGTTCGGTCTCCAACTCCCTCTCACACACAATCCTGTCAAATAAAAGTGAGAGGTATATTTTTCTAAGAACTGTGTCGCTCGTTATTATTGTGTCGTTATGATTCTTCATGCATATGTAGATGTATATGTAGTATGATTTTGTATGAATCTGCATATGAGTATACAACATTTAGAGTTTTCCTTCTTCTAGACTAGCTGCCATACCAATGTTAAAGAGCCCAGTATTCCCAATAGCTGGGGAGAGATGGTTAGATTACTACCTTTCCCAAGGTTATTAACTCGATGTGAAATCCAAACAGCCTCATTCAGGATTTGAACTCGCTTCGTTATGTCCATTTTCTACGAGGATAATCATTACACCAAGTTTTATTTAATCCTGTATTATATGAGTAACTATTTCTCCATGTGTAAATAAATTATTATCCTTAAACTGAATTTTAGTTCTTGTAGGTAGTAATGTTGACGACATTATTCGAGGGCGACTTGAAGGTTCCATTTTCAATAGCTACCATCCGGTCTGTAGACAAGGGCGCTACTCCATTCCCTGGATTGCTCCACTTTACACTTGATCCTTACCTTATAATGATGAGTGTTAAGCAAGGTGGCATCAAGTACCATATTTTGACTCTTGGATATGACTCGATCGGGGAATTGAACCCCGATCTCCCAGACTATTGGCAAATCGTTCAAAATACCAATATTTGAAACGATTTAACTATGTGCGAACGAATGAGCTCTTGTTCGTTTAAAAATAATGTTTGCATTTAACAAACCGAAAGGTTTGATATACCTTGAAACACCAAATGAAGCCAGAAACTTTAATGAAATAAAAATTGTATCTCTTTACGATTTTCGACAAAAGTCCGCGGGGTCGAGTCTGACCAAAGTCTCAAAAAATGTTAGTTGATGCTGGCTTTTTTCACGCTCAGCATTATAAGGTACGGATTAAGAGTAAAGAGGAGCAATCCAGGCAATGGAGTCGTGCCATTCCTTATACCTCGGTGTAGTAGGTAATGAAACGGAAGCTTTCGGGTCGCCCTCGACTAAGGTTACCAACTTTACTTTCACGATTTTCAAATTCATGATAGGTCATGTCAAATAACCAAAAAGAATGTAATTTTTTTCCATTTTTTAATAATTTATTAAGCTTTGCTTAGTCTGGCACACTTACTTCATATTGCTTATAATCCAACTTTTACTAAGTGGTCACTGTCGTAGGTACTGAAAAAAACACATCTTTGTTTAAACTTTAAATACCTCACGGTGCTTTCAATATTGAACACACTTTGTACATTACGCTGTTATAATTTGAATATAATAAGAAAGAAAGAAATATGAACAATTGCAATTAGATTGCAAAGAAAGAGCCCATCATTTTTATTTGTATATCTTCTGGGAAAACAAAAATGAATTTAAACTGTTGCATGTTTCCCAACCAGAACCAAAAAAAAAAAAAACAGAAGACAATGAAATAAAGATAAAAATAGAAATAAAATCGAAAAAAAAAACCAACCCCAAAATAAACAAGTAAATGAATAAATAAAAAAATAAATGAAAAACAAATCTCTGCACACTTGAAGACAAGGTAAAGATTTCACTAAGATGTTTTATTTTTCTTTTTTGTTGTACTGTTAATATGCCACCAAGCGAATTATAAATTCCATTAAGATTGACAATTTAATTTATTAGGAATAATTCCTCGATTCAGAAACAGTCATATGCTTAGATCAATTAAAAGCGCCGGATGAATTTAGCTCGCTGATTTTTTTAATTTCATTAAATTTTACAATAAAAAATCAAATTTGAAATTCCTGAAAATATCCCCAACATATCAGGTTGTGCTTACGGTTATCAAGTGTAGCGTAGCTGGTTATTTAAACAGATTTTATATTAAGGAAAAAATGCACACACTCACACTATATATATATATATATATATATATATGTATATATGTTGCTTAACATTACCTTGGTGGTAAAAACAATCTACACTATAGTCAGAAAAAAAATAGAAATAATAATTAAGTTTAAATACTAAACAAATTTAATTTACAAATAGCATATATATTACCTTGTTAACGGTTCTAACATGAATCGAAAGTACTCGGTATAATACAAATAGCTACTTCGGCAAAATCATCAACAAATTTCGAAACAGTAACATAAAAAAAACAAGGACTCTTAAAATAAATTAAAAAAAAAACTCCGGAAGAGGGGTGAAGAGATATCTCCTTATTTAGCCCACTTCCGTTTTTTATTTTCGGATAGAATTGTAGTAAATCTATTTTTTTTAAATTTAAATTTCTATTTAAATTTTTAAATTCTAATTACATTTTGACTTAAACTACAGATTTAATATTAAAATAGATTTTTTTTAACTTTATTCAATAACTTTACGTAATGATACAGTAATGATTATATTAAATTAAACTCATGATTTAATTAGATATAAAATATTTTTAAAATCAAAACTATTAAGAACCTATTAAACAGTTACACTTTTTATGATTTGTACGTATATATGAAATATTTTTTCCCAGTTTTCTATCTAACATTTTTTTAATTTATTCATTTACATTAATTCTCAGTTTAACTCGATGCTTTAAAAAAAAATTAAAGTTAAATATCTATAGTTTAGATTTAGCCCTATGTCTACACTTAGCTATTAATTCTCTTCTCTTATTAAATAATTTCTACTGCTCTGGATAAAGCAAAATGTGCATTTTTTTATTCTAAACACAGATTGCATCTACTATCGAAAGACTTTGGAGTATTTGATCTGGAAACTTATCGCATGCACCTCATATATATATATATATATATATATATATATATATATATATATATATATATATATATATATACGAGCTGCATACGATAAAATTCCAGACTTTTTTGGTATGGTCACTTTTATTAATAGTACAGACATGAAACTCTAGTCCCCTTCGAAGTAATATCCTCCAGCTGCAATGCACTTTTTGTACTGTTCCAACAAGTTTTAGAAGGCCTCATGGAAGTCCTCTTGTGTGAGCGTGTCAATGACCTTCGTCACAGCATCTTTCATCTCCTCAATTGTTTCATAACGACAGCCTCTAAGCTGTAATTGCCGTCTAGCTTCTTCTCCAGCCGTTTTGTTAGAGTCCATGTAGTGCATCCATATAGCAGTATCGATGTGACCGCTGCCTGGAAGAAACTGCGTTTCATTTTATCGGTTAGGTCTGATTTCCATATAATCGATAGCCTATTGTAACTGTCCATGCTTTCGTTAACCTCGTTTCGATGTCCTTTTCGGTTGATTCGACGCTGCTTCCTAGGTAAGTGAATTTGTCTACTAGTTTAAGAGGGGTTCCTTCTAGAGTGGAGATGTCCCCCGTTTGGTTATAGCACATATATTCCGTTTTGTGTGCATAGACATAGAGGCCTATGCCTGCGGCTGCTCGTTCCAAACTATGCAGTAGTGTTTCGGCTTGGTTCGGTGTATTTGCCAGTATCGCTATGTCATCGGCGTAGTCAGCGTCGGTAATTGTTTTTGCGGGGTACCTTTTGCTTCTTTTCTTTGTCAGCTCGAAGCCATTCTCTCTGATTTTGTCAATCGATGTTCTAAGTACGTAGTCTAGACAAATGATAAAGAGGTACGGAGCCAGCGTGTCCCCTTGTAGTACTCCTGCTACAATGTCGAAGTATTCTGTGTCTCCATCTGGTGATCGTACTTTTACTTTGGTGTTTCTATAGAGAATCGTTATTGCTGCTACGGTTTCTTTAGGTATGCCGTACGCTAGTAGGATTTGTTCCATCTTTCCTTATCTTATATATAAGTCATTATAATTTTTTAGAGATTAATCCTCCCCCCAAAAAAACGAAAACAAAAACAAAAAGAAAACACACGCAGTCGCACACAAACTTACATATACTTCTCCTGCTTATCAAAGGAGTATTAACCATTGCTTCGCGCTTCTCATTAAGGAGTTCCACCGATAACGTCAATAATGAGGGAATTACTTCCTGTACCTTGCGTATAAATAATATGCAGATGCTAGAGGATTCTCTTCAGTAAAATGGCGAATAATCTATAAAAAATAAAACTGCTTTTACATTTAACTCTGTGTATTGCAAACTGGGCTGAGGCTGTAGAATACACCGACTGCACCTTTGCATAGGGTTAACCCCACAACGAGTGTCCTGTTTATGACAATAAACAATCAGATGGTGAGATTCCAGTAATGCTGGAGCTATCCATGGGTTAAATAGAACTAATCTGCGTACAAAGGCTAAAATAGCTTACTTAAAATAGAACTGCTTTAATATTTAAACTGTGTACTCATGCTAAATTGAATTGTTTGAAACAGAAGTGTTTTGACATTGAATCTGTACTTACGTTAAACTAACTTTTTTTTAATTGAACTGTTTTGTCATTTAATTGTGTGCAAAATAAATCTATGCTTATACTAAACTGAATTGTTTGAATTTGAACTGTTTAACTAAACTGAATATCTTGAAACAGAAATGTTTATGAAAATTAAACTGTGTACTTACATTTAAACTGCGTCCTTATGCTAAACTGAATTGTTTGAAATAGAATTGATTATTTGTATAAAAAATGGATTTGGCATTAAATAAGCTACAAAGGTTGATATGCCATAAAACCCAACGAACCAACAACCACAACGGCACGGAGACTACCTGGGTCAAGGAAGAAGAAAGACTGTAGAAAGTTCATTTATAAAGATGGTTTAAGAACAATTAATACAACCGTATATATATTTGAATGTAGTGTAAAACATTGTTTCCATATTTTAACAATCATTGATTTAATAAGAACTTTTTACAAAAAGTTACCAAAATGAATTAATTATTTGATTTTAAGAAAGGAAAGTTTTAAAATGTTTCTGTGGTCACGTGACATAAGTAATGTCAGCACAAATGTAAAATTAGAGATATTTCATTTCCGAGAGAATAAGCAACACAGTTTGATAAATAACCTTAGTCGTGTTTGTTTACGGACACAATTTAGAGCGAGCACCAATATAAATAGTCTTCAGACTAATACATCCTGTAGGGAGGGGGCTGTAGCCACTAACCCTCCACAAAAGTTTCCATCCCTAATTTAGATTTAAAAAATTAAAAGTCAAAAACAAAAACAAAAAACAGAAACAAACAAAAAACAACAATAACATGCTTTACAAAAGTACGTGACGCAAAATGAGCTATTGTCAATTTTAATCTCTCTCAATGTGATATTCCTTGAATACAACGGGAACTTGTGACGGTATATGACTTGTAAAACAGTAACACAGTGAATGAACTTGTGAAAAAAAAAATTTAGTCCCGGTTAATTTGGAAATAATTCATATTAAATCCTGATTCAAAAAGATTATATAATCCAGTTGCCTATTTAATCCACAAAGGGTATAGATTCAAATTGTATATTTAGCGTCGGCAAAATATGCATTAACTTGAAGGAGACGACAAATTATTTTAGTTATCTTTATAGTAATTAGAAGATCCATTTTCTCAGAATGCAACATTGATGACTAATTATTTCAGACAGGAAATTGTTTATGGTTTATATGATAATCCAAGGGGCACATCGGGTGGTGTAATGGTTAGCAAGCTAGACTAGCAACCTTTCACGAGTGAGTTCGAGTCTTATCGGGTGCCCCATTCTTACGGTCTTGTGTCTCATCTAAGCAAAAAACTTAGTAAATTACAATAAGATAATTAATAAGGGCACTGCAGGTGGAGTAATGGTTAGCAACCTAGATTAGAAAAACTTCACGAGTGAGTTCGAGTCTCATTGGGTGCCCCATTCATTCAGCCTTGCGCCACATCGAAAGAAATAGCTTCGTAAATTTCGATAAGATTATCCAAAAGAAATAAAGATCAGTGATATGGTGAGTAATTTAATGGTATATTTTTTATAGGTGATAGCATAGCAGCCTTGACACCATAGCTAAAAGCTGTTATAAATAATATTTTCAACGTACTATTACTATTTTCCCTTCAGTCATTGTATTCAATTATTTTATATTTCATCGATTCCAGTCAGGAAGAGCATTATATCACTTCATACGTTTCCCTCTGTTCTCACTCTCATTAGCATATATCTTGGTTTGGAGGCGCTCGTACTGGTGGTTAATTGTCGAATGAAATGGATAAGGCGACATGAATTTCATTTCATAAACCACTTATATGCTTTGGAAAGATTTACATACAATTCATCTCCTTCCAGTTATGGATAAATAGTAGAATAGACTGGGTTCTTTAAAAATGCATGATAACGGGACTAAGATAAGAAAATTTCCGAATTTAAACCTGTAAAACTTGACTTTAAATTTTGACCCTGTGTCACATTCTGTTCCTGCCAAGGGGTTGTTAAAAGCACACTGGGTCCAATGAACATTTTGTAATCATTTTGAATAACTAATTCTGTGCATAAATTTAATTTCTCTCAGATTTTGTCCTCTGTGCAGCAAACTAGAGTCAGTTTGGCACAGTCAATGAGTTGTTCGTTGGCTGGTTTTACGGCTTACCAACCCTTTCGGGTCATTTAACATCGAATTAAATTTCAAACAATTCACTTTAGTATTAGTATAGTTTTTTTGTTTACACAGAGTTAAATCTCAAAATAATTCAGTTAAATGTCAAAACAGTTCTATTTCAAACAATTAAGTTTAACATAAGTACTTATTTTCAATGTCAAAAACAGTTTTATTTCAAACAATTCAGTTTAGCATGAGTAAAGTTAACTTCTTTTTGACCCACGGATAGGACCCTGTCGGCTACTACCACTTCGGGCCACAGTGAACCTGGGAACGATGGCAATGAAAGAGTACTCCACATAACCCAAATCTCCAGCATTACTGGAACCTCACCATCAGATTGTTTAGGTCATATCCATCACTCTCCTTTGTGGGGATGTCTTAACCCTCTGCAGAGAAGCAGGTGTTGTATTCTACGGCCCCAGCCGACGGGGCAAACTGTCAGTTAGGTGACGTTATGTCTCCAATCATATTTCCACATAGCCTCACACTCAACATTACCTTGATCTACAGGGTGGCTGATAAAAGACCTTTAGTCTGTCACTCAATCAAGAGAACCTATTCTTGCTTTAAAGAACATTTCTGTGACTACTTAACTCCTACAATCAAGCCCCCCCCCCAAATTGCCAGCATGACTAGAATCTCATCATCAAATTAGTTACTGTCATATCCATAATACTTGTTGGGAGGCTCTTACCCCTCTGCACATAAGTGTTTGGTGTAATCTACTGCCCTACTGGGTAAAGTATACAAAGATATTTTCATTTAAATTTAGTAAAAATATCTGATAACGTTAGTTGTTTGTTTGTTTGTTTGTTAATTTTTTTAGTTATTTTGAAAACAATTCAGCCATTTCAAACTGTATATCTTCCCTTGGTTTCTTTATTTAATGGCATATCAAATTTCATGGCTTATTTAACATCAAATCCATCCTTATAAAAGAACTCTAGCGTATATATCTTGATCAACATAGAAGTTAGCGTAATGGTTATGAACAGGAAAAAGAAAATTGGAAAATTTAATTCAAATTTTGATTTAGGCTTTTAGAAAAGGCAATAATACTTTTCACCTTGCCCTCCGAGTCATCCCAAGATATAAGAGAGAAATCACTCGTTGCTGGACTGCCACGGTGATTGAAGAAGTAGAATGCGAAATCAATCACACGACACGCCGTGGGGATATCACTCGTCAGTTAAATATGACAAGGAGATAATATTTCAGTCATACATTACTAAAATGATATTGCCCTGTCGGCTGAGGCTGTAGAACGCACGAGTGTCCTAGATATGACTCTAAACAATCTAATGGTGAGCTTCCAGTAATCCTTGAGCTTTGGGTAAGGCATAGTACTCCGTCATTGACATCGTTCCGAGGTCCACACTGGCCCGGAGTGGTAGTACCTGATATGGTCCTACCTGTGGGTTAAATAAAACTAAGTGAATTTGGCGACCGTTGTCGAGGGGGACCCGAAGGCTCCCTATTCAATAGCTATAATATTGAAGAGTAAAGATGGGCGCAACTCCATTCTCTGGATTGTTCCACTTTACCCTAGATCCTTACCTTATAATACTGAGTGTTAAGGCGGTATCAAGTACCAATTTTTAAGTCTTTGGTATGACTCGACTTGGGATTGAACCGCTGTCTCCCGGACGATTAGCGAACACGCTACTCATTTTCGTACTTATAAACTGTTTCAATTAGAACTATTTGATTAAACCGAATAGCTTGAAGTAGAAATGTTTTTGACAACTGTGTACTTACATTTAAACTGCGTACTTTATGCTAAATTAAAATGTTTGAAATGAAACTGTTTTTGTCGTTGAAAGTGTACTTACGTTGAACCGAATCTTTTAAATATGGAACTGTTTTAACGTTTAACTTGGTGTAAACACAATCTATTCTTATACTAAACTGAATTTTTGAATTAGAAGTGTTTGACTAAACTGAATAGCTTGTAATAGAAATATTTTTGACAATTGAACCGTGTACTCATGCTAAACTGAATTGTTTGAAATAGAACTGATCATTTGTATAAAAGTGGATTTGGCATTAAATTACCTATAAAGATTGATATGCCATAAACCCAAACAAGCAACCAACCAATTAAAATTATATATATATATATATATATATATATATATATATATATATATATATATATGTATATTTACGAGGATCATTAAATAAGTTTCCAGATTTTTTTGGTATGGGCACTTTTATTGATAGTACGCACATGGAACTCTAGTCCTCTTCAAAGTAAACTCCTCTGGCTGCAATGCACTTTTTGTACCTTTCCAACAACTTCTGGAAGGCCCTATCGAATTCCAACTTCTGTGAGTGTGTCAATGACCTTCGTCACAGCCTCTTTCATCTTCTCAATTGTCACATAACGACAGCTTCGAAGCTTAGGGAATAACCAAAAGTTACAGGGAGCAAGGTCTTGACTATAGGGAGGGTGAGGAACTGTCTCGATGTCCATCTTGGTCAAATAGTCTATGACAAGGATGGAGTTGTGGACTGCTGAATTGTCCTGGTGGAAATTCCACTGACCCGATTTGAAGCGTGCTTGCGTCTTCCGACGGAATCTCTTCCTGAACTCCCTTAAAACCTCTTCATAGTAACCCTAACCCTAACCCTTTGGCCAATCAGCACTGGTATATTGACTTCCTTACTACTCCCAGACCTCTCATCATCCCTCACAGACTCCCTGCCTTCCTTGAATCTCTTATGCCACACAGAAACTGATGCTCGATTCTTGCAGGATGGTCGAAAAGCAGTCTGAAGCATTCCATACGTTTCTTTGGCATTTTTCCAAGTTTAAAACAGAATTATATTGCATATCGTTCTTTCTTCTAAAGTGTCCTGACGTCCAGATTGCATTTTTGAAATTCATCAGCTGTGACAATCAGGATTTAATAGGGTGTATTCCAATTCCTGGTGTAGCTTTTTATTTGACCTTGGAAGCATAAAAATCATAAGATGTAGAGCAATAACATACTGCATTTTCAAGAGTCTATGACAATTTTAAATGCCTGTACAAAAAAGTCTGGAAACTTATTGAATACACCATATATATATATATATATATATATATATATATATATGCGTGTGTGTGTGTGTGTGTGTGTGTGTGTAAGTAACAACATTATTCATTGGATAAATGGACCTGCTATGCCCACTGTACAGTTTACATCCCTTCTCATATCGCATATCAACTATATAAAAAAGTTTATTTTCATTCTATAAAAAAGTTTTTCTAATGAAGATGACCGCAGGTGGAAACGAGTAGAGAACAACCAAAACAACATTGAAGGAATATTCATATTTGTCTTATGTTTTTGTTCATCAATATATATATATATATATATATATATATATATATATATATATATATATATATATATTAAAATGATCGAAAACTTAACGCTAAAAGTGTTTTTGACCTGTAAAATCTCAACGTACGAAAATACATCGGAATATCAATACATATTTCATTTGTAAAATAAGGTTAAAATCAGACAACATCACAAGAGGATTGAAAGCGTGAAACTCTGAGTCGTGTGTCTTTATTCAATTTTACACATTATTTTTTACATATGATATCTATCTATCTATCTATCTATCTATCTATATATATATATATATATATATATATATATATATATATATATATATATATAAAAGAGAATTCCTGCAAAAATAAAGCATCAAATATTTTTATATGAGTAATAAAGTAAAATGTTTTCAATTAGATAAAAGGCATTTTCCTGAATGATATTTTTTGTAAGGACTAAATTCATACTGTCATTTTTTTCAATCTTACCAAATTTTTTTATTTAAGAGAGATAAATGCGAAATTATAATTTGGATTCCTCATTCTTTCCTAACTAGAATCATCAGGATCATTATAGGTCACTTTTATAACTGGAAGCCTAAGAGTTCCAGAATATATATATATATATATATATATATATATAGAGAGAGAGAGAGAAACCAAGCGTTCCACATAAGCAGTATGTGACACAATGGCAATTGTTAACGGAGTTTAACCGTTTTACATTTAAAGTTTTCCTTCTCCTCCACTAGTTGCCATACGACATTCTAAGAGCTCAATCTACCCTTCTATTTACCCATAGCTGAAGAAAAAGTATTTGTATGCATATATTTCCCAATCGTTGAGTGAAACGCTAATTCCTAAGATAATAACCATAATTCCACGAGTGACACACGAGTGACACACACGCACACACACACACACACACATATATATATATATATATATATATATATATATACATATATATATATATTAAGGGAGAGAAAAGAGAGAAAGATGTGATATTTTCTTATTTTCTACTGATAGCATATTGAGACGTTGCATTAAAGTTTCTGTTTACTGATTAATATTCTAAATCTTAACGTCGAATTATCAGTAGTGGTTTATTTCGACTTCAAGTAGGAAGGTAAATTGTCGTCCGTTCAACCATTTAGTTTGTTCATATCTGAGCCATTATTAAAAGGTCAATATTTCAAGAGATTTATTAAGATTATGTAGTTTTGTTTGATTTTTAATGGCACATCTACCTTCTTGGTTTATTTAATGCCACATCCATTCTTCTAGAAGAACAGTAATGGTACTCTTTAACCCATAGCTGGGAGTATAAAGGGGTTCATACATTTCCCAAGGGTATTTGTCCGATAGTGAGCATAATAGCGTGACTGGAGTTCGAACTCGCTTACTACGATTCAGCAGTCCAGCGCTTTAACCTTTATGCAACGAGGATACCCCCTGTGTAGTTTTAATAATCTTTTGAAGAGAGCCATTGCTTCCGCGTGGCTGATAACCTTAATTGTTTTATTATTAAGGTATGATTTTTTTCTATATTAATCATTTTTCGTTAATTATATTTTATCATTCAGTTTGGTTGGGCTTTGAACTATTCGGGTTAAGAGTTCAGGTGCATAGCCATTGGGTACAATCTTACGCTAGCGTGCAAAGGTTATGACAATCACCATTGTCATAATAAACCCCAGACAAGAAATGGGATTGGAGTGTGTATGACGTCATGCCCAGAAGAGATGGGCTGAGAATTTGAGGATTTTGAAAAAGAGGTAGTTGAAGGTTGACATTGGGCCATGCAGGCAGATAGTTGAGTTCTCTGCCATTGGGGCATAGAGAATTGAGTTCTCTACCGTTGTGGCGAAGAGTTGAGTTTTTCGGATCTCTACCGACAGAAATTTTAAACATCGCAAGATGCATCGAACGTCAGATAGTATGGTCAGCATAGTAAGAATTGTGTCTCTCTCCTCGTATCAATGAACCAAAGTCAGAAGTTAATAAAACAGTTCGTACCTGAACAAAAGAGTCGCCTGTGTATTTGATTTCGTCTGTTTTCTGTATTTGTATTTGACTGTATTTGAATATGTGTATTGTATTACTGTTGTGATTGATTATGATTATGGCTATATAACATAACATTACAACCGGAGTTTTAGAAAAATTCATGATATTTTATGAAGACCATTGCATATTTTTTTAAATGCTGAATGGCCTTAAAACAAAGAAAACTCCGTGCAACACCACAGATAAACTGAAAGCAAGAATAACGCCTAACTCCTCAGATTGCCATTGCATTCATTATGTATTGTGCCCTGTTTAGCGAAACTTGAAAAAAATGTTAGCTACGCAAGAATAAAGATCTCTTCAGAAAAACCTTTTTCAATGAACTCATTTCTCCCCTTCACTTTATTTCTATCTCTTTCCTTCACTCTCTATTTCTCTTTTTCTCGCTCTTTTCTCTTTCAATTACATTAGAAAAGAAATTAAAGAAAGTGATAGAAAGGATGCTACTTTTAAACTATTCCAATTTTGTCCTCTTTTTAGTAAATATATTTCTGGGCAATTTTCAGAGCTTCAAGAATACGTACTAATTTACTTTCATTTTTATTTTATTTTCGTCACTACTTCACTTGGCGTTTCTTGAGAATTTTTTCACGACTATTCTATTTCTTGTGAAAGAGTACCACCAGTGCTAAATAAGTTGAAGATTGGGAAGAAACTTGGTAGATTTCTTGTAAGCACACGCAAGAAAATAAAATAATATGTAATAGTATTCATAATTAAGACGGTTTTCTGTTACATAAAAGATTGGTAAGATCTATTTTTGACTCATTGAAGCATTCATATTAGATCCTGAGTGGTAAGATTCAAGAGTAGACCAATTTGATGGAAAACCGTTGAAAGTGAAGGCACTTTGTAACCATGGCTGAGATCGAATGGATGGTTTCAGTCAGAAAACCAAAATGGTTCTCGTGTTAGAAAGTTAGTCAGTTAGCAAGAAACACTCAATGCAAAAAATCGTTTAGGAATTAAAAATAAAAAGTGCTCAGGAAGTTGTTATCACGTTGTCATACTTATCGACGAACAAGAAAAAAAATGGCGACATGAAAGAAGTACCATGTGAAGAGTTGGGAGCTAACCAATCGTAGTGCCAGGTTTATATACATTCAATATAGAAGGCGAGTATAAAAGAGTATACTACACTATTGCCCACCTTCCATCAACGATTGCCAAGCTTTCCTCACAAGGCAACTCGGGTAGTCTTATGGTTAGCAAGCTTGACTAGCAAACCTGTAAGAGTGAGTTCAAGTCTTATTGGATAGCCCATTCATTCGGCCTTGTGCTACATCTAAGCTAAATGCTTAGAAAATTACTACCCAGCTCTCCTCGCAGTCCATTATTACTGAATCATTTTTTCAGACTAAGTTAACTTTAGTAGATAAGAAGGTCTCGTATACAGAAATAGCCAAAAGCTAATCTGATAGACATGTCATTCGTAATCTGTATGCATTTTGTTTAACACAGGATGCTCTGTTATAACCAACCGATATTACATTCAACAAAGCCAAATAAATTTATGTAGATATTAATATCATTCACTTAACTGGAAATTATATTATTACAAGAAACAAACCATTCTAAATACAGCATGCGGCAGAAATATATCCCACATTTGAAACAGTGCAATGTATAATGAAAGTAACCTTAGGCAAGTGGTAATGGTAGCTCAATTTAGCTACCGAAAAATCAGGGATAATTTTTGAATTTTTTGATGAATAAAATGAAAAATGTATTATTTTTGATCGAAGAAAAAGAAGGTAACGCATAGGTAAGAATGTTTTGTCAACAGAAATGGAGAGAGAGAGTGAGAGAGAGAGAGAGAGAGAGAGAGAGAGAGAGAGAGAGAGAGAGAGAGAGAGTTATTATTTCGATTGCCCACAGAATAAAAGTGCGAATAAGCAAGTGAGTTCAACTCTGTCAAATTGATGACAAGCTGAGCTGCCTGAGAAACGAAAATTCTGAAATAACATTTTTTATGAATCCAAATGTGAAAAAATGATTAAAATGTTTCTGACGTCAAATCACGTGAGCAGAAAATTAGATGTAATTTAATTGGAAAGACCTCCTCTTTGAGTAAAAATGGAAGTGAATCGAATATTAAAGGCACAGCAAGTCGAAGAGGCAGAATTAATTATTGAAATCAAAATTAAGAGAAACTTGATATTGTTAGTAGCTTCGCAAACCACCACCTCTGAAATGAGAGAAAATGCTTGGAGAAAGAGTTTCCGTCCCTCGTCAGAGACTAGTGGAAGGAAGCTACTCAACTTCATGTCGCTCTAGACTCTAGCCTGGCGCCAGGCTGCCCAGACTGGAAAGGTGGAGAAAAGGATAATACTTTTTGAAAGAAGCGAAGAAAGACTGAGATAATAATACGATGCTTGGGTTGAGATGACCCTGTACAAGATTGCCTAGAGTAGAGAAACGAAGTGAAGCCTAAGATAATACGATGCATTTCAATGACCGTGTGCCTGACTCGTGGAGATAAAGAAACGAAGAGAAATCGAAATGATATGACATTTCTGAAACCAGTGCTAACCGGATAAGAGACTCCTCGAGTTTTGACCTTTTACCAAACTGTCCCGAGTCTAGAAATGCGAAGAAAACTGAGATATTATGACACTTTGAGAAAGACAGAGAAAGCTTGATATAATACAATATTTTAAGAATGCCTCGCACCTGACTGCCATGGGTATAGAAAAGTAAAGAAGCGATGAGAAACTGAAATGACACGACACTTAGAGACGTGAAGATAAAGAAACGATGAGAAATTAGCATAACACGCTACTTAAAATGTCCTTGTATTTGACTATTGAATGACCGAAAGAAGCTGAAAACTAAAAACTAAGACAGGCAAACATAAACGTCACTTGAGATTGCCTTGTGCCAGACTATAGGAAATGAGAATAGAAAAGCCTAAAACTTATACAAAAAATTGAGAGATCTTATTCCTGACTTTGAATGCCGAGATATTGATTGACTGTTATTTGTAAACTAGGTCTCCGGCTATAACTTTTCCTCAGCGAAATGTGAATATATAAACCATTTTTAAAGACATTTTAACTCAATATTTGTAACAAAATATTATTATTGTTCTAAGCTGTCTTCTGTTCTTTGTTAGTTGGTGGTCGATTTTTTTTTACTTTCTCAATTGTGAGGTCTCATCAATCCACTTGTCGACCGTTAACTCTGATAAGTACTTGATCTGCTGTCTGGATAAAAAATAAAAAATAAAACATGAGCAGATAAGCTGATCGATCGTACTATCTGATGACATAACTAGCCGTGCGGAACGGTCAACGGAATAAATGTAGAATCATTCCAATTTTTAGGGGAGGCCGATTTTGTATATATATATGTCTGCATGTGTATATACAATATATATATATATATATATATATATATATATATTGTTACGAACCGGCTTTTACTGGGACTGTGAAAACAGGCACTCAACGAGAATAATAAAAAAAAAAAATAAAGTTGCGAGAATGTCCCAAGGTTCGATAAAAAAAAAGGGTGAACTATGGGAAGGGAATTTCTCCAATCGAAGACTCTTGGTAAATCACAGCAGAATAAGCGACAAGCACTCACAAAACCAACACAACACAATTTGAAGATTTAACAACGAAATTTATTATAACATTAACAACTTAACTAGGGAAAAATAAGAATAAAAAAAGGCTTTAAGAACACAAGGGGATGGAAAACTAATGTTACTATGTATATATGTAGTCCGAGACGAATCTTAACTTTTACAGATTTGCACGATAGACACATAGAGGCAAAAGAAATACGAAACTCACTGAGGGTTTAGGACTTGTTAAATATCTTTTTTTCTTTTCGTTCTTTTTTTTTCTTTCCTTTTTCTCGAAGAAGCTTTCCACAAGGAGTTAGTTTTCTGCTGTCTTTTTCTTAGTCCCATTTCGGGTGTATTGAAACAGAGCTCTTGGATGAGTGTGGACGCCTCGAAGTCAAAACCGCTATTACTATAGTCACTTTCTTAGTCAAAAAGCCAAAAGGGTCCTTCCTTGACTCTTAGAGCCGAACACGTGGTTGATAAGGTCACCCAAAGTTCACTCCAAGAGTTCAAGGCTAGCTGGGATGGGTAAATAGTGGAAAGGGGTTGACTTGTCGTCGTCTTTGTTTTTCTCTTCCTCCTTTAGCCTCGTGAGCCACCGAGCAAATCACGCGTGATTAGAAAAGGTTCGCCACTCTTTCCCAATCTTATTCTTCGTCTCGGAATAATACGGGCCAATGAAACGCACCTTGTAATGTACATATAAAATATATTTCTCCTATTTTCTACCCCACGTAACAATATATATATATATATATATATATGTAGCCTATGAATATTAGAATTATAGACACTATAATTCCGTTACTCAAGTCACATGAGTTTCGCACAAACTTCAGACACAGGTGCGATAAAATAGGCAAGTCATGGTAGAATCTGCTAAAAAAAAAAAAGAAACGAGTGAAAAGAAGCGAATTGGTATTGAAGAGTTGAAATAATGAAAAAAAAATTCTCTTCATCATCTACTATTTAGCCCTGATAAAATCAAAAATTTATTCTCCAGAGAAAAAATTTTTTTCTCGTCTGAATATCACCAGTACAAACAACCAATCATGTTATTCTTTCATATAAATAGATTGCAAACTAACATCTTATCACGTGAATAAATCTTGCGGTATATTGGCACTTGTGCAGAAATTGTTATTGCTGTAGGAAATGAACACGATTACACCAGTTCAAAACCTGGACGAGACTGCTTTTCACACGTTGTTAATAACCGTGGCAAACGTATGGATCTAATTATTCACCCTCCAGCTTTGGGTAAATAATAGGGCAGACATAGTTCTTTAATATGAGCATAGCAACTGGTCTAGGAGAAGGAAAACCTGTTATCTGTTACCTTGTGTTGCATCCTGCTCTTGCGGGTGTGATGACATAATATACACGTGTTGAAGAAGAATAGATAACCTCAGAGGAGCCCGTGGTGTAATGTTTACCGTCGTAGGAATTGGACACGGCGACACGAGTTCAAAATCCTGGACCAGACTGATGCCATTTCACATAGCACTAAATACCCCTGGGAAAGGTATGAATCCAATTATTCTCCCTCCAGCTATGGGCAAATAGTAGGGAGACTGGGTTATTCGACCTTAGTGAGGCAACTAGCCAATGGGAAGGAAAACTCTGAATTATAACCTGTTAAAATTCGCTTAAAAATTGACCTTGTGTCATATCCTATCCGAGCGGAGGGCTTGGTAAATATGTATAAATAATCTAAAAGCAAATTCTCTTGTGGACCTATTCTGTCTAAAGTATTTCCATTTTATTCTCTTATTGGACCAACGAAAAATATTTTTTGACTCGCCATTAGCGTGTGACTGCGTGTGGGCATGAGTGCATCTGTTTTAATTGATGATAAATATGTGTATGTGCGTGTGAGTCAGTTGTCTCTGTGTGTGTCTGTCTGCAAGTCTATGTGCGTGTCTGTGTGCTTCCGTATATATGTGTCTATGTGTGTCTGTGTGTGTGTGAATCTGAGTGTGTGACTTTGTGTGTCTGTCTCTATGTATGCATATGTGTCTGTCTGCATGTGTGCATGGGTATGTCTGTGTGTCAGTTTTTGTGATAAAAAGTGTATGTGTGGGTGTGCGCGTTTGTCAGTCTCTCAGTCTCAGTGTGTCTGTTTTCATGTCTCAGTGCGTCTGTGTGCTTGAGTGTATCTGTGTTGGTCTGTGTCTGAGTGTGTGTTTCTGAGTGAGTGTATTTGTGTGTCTGTCTCTATATGTGTATTTGCGTGTGTCTAAGTGCGTGCATGGGTGTATCTGTGGGTCTGTATTTGTGATGATAAGTGTGAATGTAAGGTTTTCGGTCTGTACATCACAGTGTGTGTCTGTCTGCATGTGTCTGTGCGTGTCTATGTGCTTCAGTGTATCTTTGTCTGTGTGTGTCTGAGTGTGTGTGCACCTGAATGTGGGTCTGTGGGTCTGTCTCTATGTGTGTATTTTTGTGTGTGTGCGGGTGTGCGTCGGTGTGTCTGTTTTTGTGATGATATGTGGAGATATTTTTATATACCTGAAAGTAAAGAGTTGCAGGAATCACGGCGCAATGATAAGAAATAACGATATAAAGGATATCGAAGAAAAATTTTACAAAGAAAAATAATACCTTCTTTCTGTTTTTCTTTCTTTTTTTTTTTTTTTTCAAACACTCTCCCATAGACGATGATCCAAATTCAAGGAAACAAGGACAAAAAAGGTTACAAGAAAAATACATATTTAATGAAAATGTATTCCAAATGTTTCAAATAAAACCTTACAAAATCGCTATAATGCGCAATTGACGTCATCAGTCTATTCCAACATGGCGTGCAGCAGACATCTGTGATTTTTCATTGTGAGCCTTGAAGGAAAGCTTTCACAGCAGACTGTCTTTAATACAAAATGATAAAAGTTGTCACGCAGGAGAGTTTTCCGCCGTGCCGTGGGTCAAGGAAACAAGAATTAGAGTATTTGCTTTGCGTCTAGAATTCAATGGTTGGCTTGGATCTAAAACTGAGATAGGTTGGTATTAGGTTCGAGGCCGAGAAGGAAACAAAAAAAAAAAAAAAAAAGAACTATTCTGCTTAATTTGTTTGAGAAAGAATTTATGTACGCCAACAACTATTTGAGGATCTGGGCAGCAGCTTTTTATACACGTTAAAATGACTCCATATATTAAATATACTTTTCTCTTTGGAACTTTTCCAGGTTTAGAATCACGCTTTTCGCTAATGTTCTGAATTAAGGCAGATTCTGATAAAATCTGATGAATAGATATTTTATATTACCAATAACTATTCGAAGGATTTCGTTATGTCATTGTTAACAGCTCACTTGCAACATCTAATAAGCTTATCGTTGGGTTATGTAGAATTTATATTATTATCATCATCATCATCATCATGTCGTGCCGCCAGTACAGATATCTTTGGCCATCTCTCGCCACTTCTCCCTATCATTCATCGCCTCCGGTAGGTCTTCTGGGTGGCATCCTGTGTCCTCACATAGCTGCTGTACGTAAGTTCGGGCTGGTTGTCCTGCTTTTGTTTGGCCATATGTGGGGGTCCATAGGAGTACGTCACTTACGAGCTCGTCGTTGCTTCTCCAGCAGTGTCCGGCGTGTCTGGCTCGTCTAACCTGTATAGTTTTCGTGATGGGAGGCAAGTGGCCGTATTATAATTAATTATAAATAGGTAACAAATAGGAGAATTTAGCAAATATCAACTGTTTTCTTTGTGAAATGGGAGGATTGCCTGCAGAATAGTGGCCGACGTGCCTTGGCCCAGTCGGTTTGGGCTGTAGAATACACCGACTGCATCTCTGCAGAGAGCTATGACTCCCCCAACAAGTGTACTGATTATGAGACAAAACAATCTGATGGTGAAGTTCAAGTCATGTTGGAACTTTGGGGAATGCGGAGTACCCATTCATTGCCATCGCTTCCACGTCCACTCTGACCCGGGGTGGTTGAACCTGATTGGATCCTATCTATGGGTCAAATAGAACTAAAGTGTGTACTTATGCTAAACTGAATAGCTTAAATAGAGCTGCTTTTATATTTAAACTGTGTTACATGCTAAACTGAATTAACTGAAATAGAAATGTTTTTTTCTTAAACTGTATTGTTTGAAATAGAACTGTTTTTGACTTTGAAACTGTACTAACGCTAAATTGATTTGTTTGAAATAGAACTATTTTAACATTCAACTGTGTGTAAACAAAAACTATACTCATCCTATTTACCCAACCCCTCCACTCAGGCAGGATATGACACAAGGTCAATTTTCAAGCGGAGTTTAACTGGTTTGAATTCAGAGTTTTCCTTCAAAAATTTTACTCATACTAAACTGAAGTGATTGACTTAGAACTGTTTGACTAAACTAATCTTACATCATTGACACACCTGTAGAGTGAAGAAGGTAGCCGTCGCTAGTGGTGACAACTTAGTATATTTTCGCATGACCCACTCGACGGGCGAGTACGGCATAAAAAATCTTAAGGAGGTTCCCGGTACAGATGACTTTAATACCTTTAACTTAAAATAAAATGGGATTGTTTCATTTTGCCTAATAACCTAAAAAAGCATCTTTTTTAGAATATATAAAAAAAATTCAATTTTTTCAATTAAACCTATCGATACTTCTAAGAATTTTTATTCAGGCTTTATTCAGGATTTTACCTGTTATCTTGATCCAAACCTGATTCAGTACGAGCGAGTGTACTCATACAAGATATAGAATAAAGCCAAGTTTGTGGTATGTTTACCTTTATAATTCGCCTCGACTGGGAGGGAAGTGACGTAAGTCGTTTCTCATGGGCCAATACCATTTTAAAAACTCTTTAGCGGTAGCATTTAATTTTTTTTTTCTTTTGAGGTGTGAACTGTGTGATTTTGCATGCTGGGCGTATTTTCACTGCAGAATCGCCGGCTGGAACAATAGTTTCGTTAGGGTCACTCGGGAGAGCAAGTATGATGTTGGAAGACCCGAAAATTGTAATGACCCCAAGAACATCACTGACGAGGCGATTCTGTGCACTTTTTTTAAGTGTGTGACTACAACATGATATCTTAATTGATTTTTAAAAATTTAACAACTTTTTTCAAACCTAATTTGAATTAGTTAAGTTAATGTGATTTACTAAATAATTTAATTTACTTAATATCTACATAAATCAACACACACACACACACACACACACACATATATATATATATATATATATATATATATATATATATATATATAAACTATACGTCTACTTACCTCCTACATCATAAATTATCCAAAACTAACAAGAAGGTACTTAGCACTGCTGATGAAGTAAACACAGACACATGGCTGGCATTCTCCCTATGGATTCGGACATATGGACACGCTAGTGTCGACCGACAAAGAAAGCCTTTTATATACATCAGCTCGAGATGTATTGGATGCAATCTTGAGGGTCTACCAGAAGGAATGGTTAATTGGAACAGATGGTACAAGAGAGTTTGGGAACTTTGTGTTATCATCACGATGACATAAATATATATATATATATATATATATATATAAAGAGAGAGAGAGAGAGAGAGAGAGAGAGAGAGAGAGAGAGAGAGAGAGAGAGAGAGAGTATATATTAAATTAGCAGAGAATTTTTTTCTTTTTTATAAAACATACTAGCATCAAAATCTAATATCGATTGCTTTTCCGATGTGTTTGTCACGCAAATTAAAATTCTTTTCGATGCCCAATGATTAGATATTTTAAAATGTTTACATGTGTGTTAGTTAAATGGTATATAAACCTTTTGTGTTTTTTAACGCCAATGCCATCCTTCTAAAAGAACAATAAAGGTGCTATTTAACCCATATCTGGGAGGATAAGAGAGTTCATATATTTTCCAAGAACAGTAGTCCGAATGAGATGGTAATAACCATAATACCAGGGGGATATCCCTTGCAGAATGTTTCTGCTTTTAATGGTTTTTAAAAAAATTGTTTTTTTTTTTTTGTATTTTTATAACAATAGTTTTATCTGCTCTATAATTTTCCTGAGAAAGGAAATTAAAATAGATTAAAAAAAATAATTAAACAATAATTTTGTAAATGGTTTTTGATAAGAGGCGATGCCTTACTCACTTGCTCACAAGTTCAAGTCACGTTTAATGTTTTTAATGTTTAATTTGATGACCCAAGAATAGAACGATTAAAATCACTTTGACAAATAAGTAAATGAATTAAGAAATCTTGTCAAAAATTTCGTAGAATATAAAAGTTCGTTTACTTTTTTTTGACGAGAAAATTTTCCTGAATAACAAAGAGTAAAAAATGGAAAAGATTTTGATGAAAATAGATTAATAACATTTTTGGATAAAGAAAAAAAAAAGATCAATAAGACAATTTAAAAGCAGAAGTTCTATTAATAAAAAAAAGTTTGATGAACGGAGTACAAGAAAAATAGTTAAATTAACATAGATAAGGAAGAAAAGACGGAAGAATAAAAGAAAGGAAAAAAAAAAGAAATTATTGGAGAAGAAGGAATAAAAGAGTAAAAATGAAAGTAAGAATCAAAGAAAAAAGAAAGAAAGAAGAAATAAGAAATAAGAATTACTAAAGGATTTAAAACGTTTATGGGAAGAAAAAAAGCAAGAAAGAATAGAAAATAAAAGAAGGAAAGAAAAAAAAGAGAAAAGGGAAGAAAGAAATGAGAAGAAAAGAAAGAAAAGCTAAAAGAAGAAGGAAATGAGAAGAAAAGAAAGAAAGTTGAAGGAAAGAAAGAAATAAGAAGATAGAGGGAACAGAATGAGAAGGAAGGAAAGAAAAGAAAAAGGAGAAAGGATTAAATAGAAAAAAAAACTGAGGGAAAGAAAGAAATGAGTAGAAATGAAAGAAAATAGATGGGAGAAAAGAATGAGAAGGAAGAAAATAAAAAGGAAGGACGAAAGAATGAAATCGAGAAAAGTGAGGGAAAGAAAGAAATGAGAAGGAAAGAAAGAAAAGAGAGCCGAGAAGAGATTGAGAAGAAAGAAAGAAAGAAAGAAAAAAAGAAAGAAAGAAAGAAAGAAATGAGAATAAAAGAAATAAAAGTGAGGGAAAGAACGTAATGAAAAAGAAAGAAAGAAAGAAAGAATCTAATGAGAATGAAATAGAGAAAAACGAGGCATAGAACGAAAAGAGAAAGAAAGGAAAAAAGCACACACACACACACACACACACACACACATATATATATATATATATATTATGGTGAAATGTTACCGTCGTAGGTATGAGACACGGCCACCCGAATTCAAATACTAGACGAGATTTTTTACACATCACTTAGCACTAATAGCCTTGAGAGATGCATGAATCCAATTATTCTCCCTCTAGCTCTGGTAGGATCTTAAAACATGGTATGTCAACCATTCTAGGAGAATGAAAGCTATGAATTCAAATTATGCTTAAAAACAAGCGCAGCTTAAAACATACTTAATCTAACAGACACTTTCTATGAACTCTGATAATAAAATGTACGTTTGTTAAAACCTCACTAACTGTTGTAATTTATTGGGTGTCTCAATATACACTGGACCCATGTGACGGCTAATAACTCTACTAATAATAATGCCATGTTCTGTTTAGTTTTAGATTTGAAAATAATACACTATAACAATTTTTAAATCTAGATCACAATGCCTTAGACAAGAGAGGAAAAGCATTTAGCGTCATTACTTATTTGGAGAAAAATAATTCAAGACTGTCTAGCTCTTTACCTAGAACTAGAAACGGATGTGGTCTAAAACTTAAAACGATAAAATTCAGAAAAAATCAAAGTTGTCATATTAGGTTTCATTGGCTGCTTAAGCCACTGTCGTCAGACGAAGTAAATTTGGTTGGTTTCTTTGTCGAATGGCATACCAGCCTTTGTGGGTTATTTAATACTAACTACATCCTGGAAGAATAACAGTGATAGTATTTACCCTTAGTTGGAGAGATAACGGGCAGACGAAGCAGAGATCAAGCCGATATTATTAAAAGACCAAAAACAGCTCGACACATGTCTACCAAATAAAATCCAATACTGGTAAATTATATTAATCGTAAATTATTAATCAATCCAAATGAGAATGGCATTGCAAATAATTATTTCTTAGAAATTTCGATATTAATTCTGCCTTATAATGTAATCACCTGCTTGTGTTTCTAAATTCCAGAATGTACAGCTTTTTTTTTTCTAGACACAACCTGCAACCAGCCTTTCACGCCACGATTGTTGGCGTTTACTAAAAGACTAGCTATTTCAGATTGTGACCGGTATTTTTATCTTCCAAAATAAGAATGAGAAGTATGTTTTTTTTTCAAACTTGATGAATAGAAAAGAATTTTAAGTGATGAGATTTGCTCAGATGCTCTTTATTTTACTCATATAAATATGTGGATGAAAACCATTTTATCATTATGCTGAATGACCAGCGTTATTTAAACAGCGCGTGAAACTTGAAGTAACGGTTTTGAATATTTGTGAATTTTTTTTCATTTTATGTATAAACAAAATCCATTCCAACAAATCTAAACCTCAACCAGAAAGAAGAGCAAAACTGAACATTTTTGTGGTAACTAAGAACCATTTCTTATAAAACGTGAAAAAATCTGTATTGTTTTTATCAAGTCTTCAAAGCGGTAGAATGTTGCCGCAAACAAAACAGTTCAAAATGACCCTTTTTTCGGGGATGGGGTGAGGCCTCGTAGGTTTTGAATAAATCTCGTGTATATATATATATATATAAATATATATATGTGTGTTTGTGTGTGTGTGCGTGTGTGTTTGTGTGTGTGTGTGTATGTATTGAAATAATAATTATAGAATGTTTCTCTTATTGATTCAAAATTTTTAAAAAAGTTCAAAGGTACATTTGAACATAAAATTCAGACAATAGACAGAAGACAATTGTTGAGATTTTGAGACAGTTATAGACTGCAGATAAACTTTAAAAATCTTAATCTGTAATTCTATTTCACAATCTGAGTTCACTTATTGTCTGTTTGGCATTCTCTAAATATTTGCAACTAAATAACCCTTCAAACTCCACTGTTTAACAAAAGCAGCAGTAAAATATATCATATGTAAACAAATTACCTTTGTTTTCACTTCTTTAGGTTATAGACGAGGCTTTGATGTCGTTGGATAAATTGTTTTTGAAAGAAAAAGTCGCGTTTCTCTTTTGTTTTTGTTTTCGTTTTGATTTATCTATGTTATCCATTCATTTTTTTCTTTTATAATCTTCCAGACTTCTTTAATATGTTTGTTTTCTTTTCTAGTCTTTTTACGATATTTGTTTTCTCTTTCAATTTTTTAAACACAGAAAACAGCATGATTCATTGACACAGAGCAGCTTGCATCAAAACAGCTAAAATGACTTTTCTTCCACTCCATCTGCTTTTTTTGATTTTCCTCTAGTTTTTGTCCTATTTGTATTATCCGTTTTATTCTTCGTATTTTACTGTCATTAACCGGTCCAATGGGTAGAGTGTTCACCAATTACCCAGGATACCGGGGTTCAATCCCAGATCGAGTTATACTAAAGACTCAAAAATAGTACTTGATTCCTCCTTGCTTAACACTCAGTATTTTATGGTAGGGATCAAGGGTAAAGTTGAGAATTCAATGGAAAGGGGGAGCGCTCCCTACACTTTTGTGTAGGTTTGGTTTGCTTTTTTTGTTTAAAGGCATATCAGAGAGTTATTTAGGGCTCAGTCGGCTGGGGCTAGAGAATACACTGACTGCATTTCAGCAGAGAAGTAAGGCTTCCCCAACGAGTGTCCTGGTTATTACAGTAAACAATCTAATAGTGAGGTTCCAATAACGCTGGAGCTTTGGGGAATGAAGAGTACCCCTTTATTGCCATGGCCCGGAGTCGCATCACCTGATAAGACTCTATCTATGGGTCAAATAGAACTAAAAAGTGTCCTTATGCTAAACTAAATTGTTTTAAAGTTAAACTGAATTGGGTGAAATAAAACTGTTTATATGTATAAAAATCGATTTGGCATTAAATAACCTTCTATGGTTGATTTACCATAACCCCACTACTAGAGAGTTATTTTATGCCAAAGCCATTCTCCTAGAAGAACAGTAGTGGTACTATTTAACCCATAGCTGGGAGGATAAGGAGGTCCATACCTTTCCCCAGGGTATTTGTCCGAAAGTGAACGGAAAAGTGCGACTGGAGTTCAAACTCGCTTACTACGATTCCGCAGTCCATCGTTTTGACCATTACACTATGAGGACGCCCCCGCCCTACCTTGGTGTAGTAGCTATTGAAAATGGAAGTTTTCTTGTCGTTCTCGACCATGGTCACCAACTTTATTACTTACTTTTGTGCTATTTTTCTTCAAGTTAATTTTTATTTACCTTTTTTTTCTTCACACACATAGCCCAGTTGGCTGACACTGTAGAATGTAGCAACTGTATCCCTGCAGAGGAGAAAGACTCCAGAAAGTGTGATCTGGGTATGGCACTAAATTGTATTATATCCTGAGGCTGATATCCTGTGGTTTTGGGGGATTGTGGAGTACCAATTCTTTAAGCAGGAATGGTAATACCTTTGAAGTTTCAAATAGAACTGTATAACCATGTAGTGATGTGCAAACAAATGAGTGATTTTAAATTGACTACTTAGTCTTATATAACAATACTTGAAACCATTTAACTGTGTGCAATGAAATGATTAATTCTAAATATAATTGTTTGTGTTAGGAATACTTGACCATTCAACAAGCAAAAACAAATGAGGACTGGATTATTTGAAACATTAGCTACAAAATTTTTTTACAAATCATATCATTTTAATATCTATGTATAAACAGGAATTGGCATAAAGTAACCGAGAATAAAACCCAACCAACCAATCAAACAACCGATTTTCCTGTTCATAGCTATCTTTTCTTCTTTATATTTTTTTTTCACGTCTCTTCTTTTTCTTAAACTTCTTTATCGATTTTTCCAGCAATACCATCCCTTTTTTTTCTTCTTCGTCTCTTTTCGTGTACATTGGCTTCTTTTCGTGCTCATATCTTCATTCACTTTTCTTCTTTTTAAAAACCTCTTTATCGATTTTTCCAGCAATACCATCCCTTTTTTTTCTTCTTCGTCTCTTTTCGTGTACATTGGCATCTTTTCGTGCTCATATCTTCATTCACTTTTCTTCTTTTTAAAAACCTCTTTATCGATTTTTCCAGCAATGCCATCCCTTTTTTTTCTTCTTCGTCTCTTTTCGTGTACATTGGCATCTTTTCGTGCTCATATCTTCATTCACTTTTCTTCTTTTTAAAAACCTCTTTATCGATTTTTCCAGCAATACCATCCCTTTTTTTTCTTCTTCGAATCTTTTCGTGTACATTGGCATCTTTTCGTGCTCATATCTTCATTCACTTTTCTTCTTTTTAAAAACCTCTTTATCGATTTTTCCAGCTATACCAGCCCTTTTTTTTCTTCTTCGTCTCTTTTCGTGTACATTGGCATCTTTTCGTGCTCATATCTTCATTCACTTTTCTTCTTTTTAAAAACCTCTTTATCGATTTTTCCAGCAATACCATCCCTTTTTTTTCTTCTTCGTCTCTTTTCGTGTACATTGGCATCTTTTCGTGCTCATATCTTCATTCACTTTTCTTCTTTTTAAAAACCTCTTTATCGATTTTTCCAGCAATACCATCCCTTTTTTTTCTTCTTCGTCTCTTTTCGTGTACATTGGCATCTTTTCGTGCTCATATCTTCATTCACTTTTCTTCTTTTTAAAAACCTCTTTATCGATTTTTCCAGCAATGCCATCCCTTTTTTTTCTTCTTCGTCTCTTTTCGTGTACATTGGCATCTTTCGTGCTCATATCTTCATTCACTTTTCTTCTTTTTAAAAACCTCTTTATCGATTTTTCCAGCAATACCATCCCTTTTTTTTCTTCTTCGACTCTTTTCGTGTACATTGGCATCTTTTCGTACTCATATCTTCATTCACTTTTCTTCTTTTTAAAAACCTCTTTATCGATTTTTCCAGCTATACCATCCCTTTTTTTTCTTCTTCGTCTCTTTTCGTGTACATTGGCATCTTTTCGTGCTCATATCTTCATTCACTTTTCTTCTTTTTTAAAAACCTCTTTATCGATTTTTCCAGCAATGCCATCCCTTTTTTTTCTTCTTCGTCTCTTTTCCTGTACATTGGCATCTTTTCGTGCTCATATCTTCATTCACTTTTCTTCTTTTTAAAAACCTCTTTATCGATTTTTCCAGCAATACCATCCCTTTTTTTTCTTCTTCGTCTCTTTTCGTGTACATTGGCATCTTTTCGTGCTCATATCTTCATTCACTTTTCTTCTTTTTAAAAACCTCTTTATCGATTTTTCCAGCTATACCATCCCTTTTTTTTCTTCTTCGTCTCTTTTCGTGTACATTGGCATCTTTTCGTGCTCATATCTTCATTCACTTTTCTTCTTTTTAAAAACCTCTTTATCGATTTTTCCAGCAATACCATCCCTTTTTTTTCTTCTTCGTCTCTTTTCGTGTACATTGGAATCTTTTCGTGCTCATATCTTCATTCACTTTTCTTCTTTTTAAAAACCTCTTTATCGATTTTTCCAGCAATACCATCCCTTTTTTTTCTTCTTCGAATCTTTTCGTGTACATTGGCATCTTTTCGTGCTCATATCTTCATTCACTTTTCTTCTTTTTAAAAACCTCTTTATCGATTTTTCCAGCTATACCATCCCTTTTTTTTCTTCTTCGTCTCTTTCGTGTACATTGGCATCTTTTCGTGCTCATATCTTCATTCACTTTTCTTCTTTTTAAAAACCTCTTTATCGATTTTTCCAGCAATACCATCCCTTTTTTTTCTTCTTCGTCTCTTTTCGTGTACATTGGCATCTTTTCGTGCTCATATCTTCATTCACTTTTCTTCTTTTTAAAAACCTCTTTATCGATTTTTCCAGCAATACCATCCCTTTTTTTTCTTCTTCGTCTCTTTTCGTGTACATTGGCATCTTTTCGTGCTCACATCTTCATTCACTTTTCTTCTTTTTAAAAACCTCTTTATCGATTTTTCCAGCAATGCCATCCCTTTTTTTTCTTCTTCGTCTCTTTTCGTGTACATTGGCATCTTTCGTGCTCATATCTTCATTCACTTTTCTTCTTTTTAAAAACCTCTTTATCGATTTTTCCAGCAATACCATCCCTTTTTTTTCTCCTTCGACTCTTTTCGTGTACATTGGCATCTTTTCGTACTCATATCTTCATTCACTTTTCTTCTTTTTAAAAACCTCTTTATCGATTTTTCCAGCTATACCATCCCTTTTTTTTCTTCTTCGTCTCTTTTCGTGTACATTGGCATCTTTTCGTGCTCATATCTTCATTCACTTTTCTTCTTTTTAAAAACCTCTTTATCGATTTTTCCAGCAATGCCATCCCTTTTTTTTCTTCTTCGTCTCTTTTCCTGTACATTGGCATCTTTTCGTGCTCATATCTTCATTCACTTTTCTTCTTTTTAAAAACCTCTTTATCGATTTTTCCAGCAATACCATCCCTTTTTTTTCTTCTTCGTCTCTTTTCGTGTACATTGGCATCTTTTCGTGCTCATATCTTCATTCACTTTTCTTCTTTTTAAAAACCTCTTTATCGATTTTTCCAGCTATACCATCCCTTTTTTTTCTTCTTCGTCTCTTTTCGTGTACATTGGCATCTTTTCGTGCTCATATCTTCATTCACTTTTCTTCTTTTTAAAAACCTCTTTATCGATTTTTCCAGCAATACCATCCCTTTTTTTTCTTCTTCGTCTCTTTTCGTGTACATTGGAATCTTTTCGTGCTCATATCTTCATTCACTTTTCTTCTTTTTAAAAACCTCTTTATCGATTTTTCCAGCTATACCATCCCTTTTTTTTCTTCTTCGTCTCTTTTCGTGTACATTGGCATCTTTTCGTGCTCATATCTTCATTCACTTTTCTTCTTTTTAAAAACCTCTTTATCGATTTTTCCAGCAATGCCATCCCTTTTTTTTCTTCTTCGTCTCTTTTCGTGTACATTGGCATCTTTACGTGCTCATATCTTCATTCACTTTTCTTCTTTTTAAAAACCTCTTTATCGATTTTTCCAGCTATACCATCCCTTTTTTTTTCTTCTTCGTCTCTTTTCGTGTACATTGGCATCTTTTCGTGCTCATATCTTCATTCACTTTTCTTCTTTTTAAAAACCTCTTTATCGATTTTTCCAGCAATACCATCCCTTTTTTTTCTTCTTCGTCTCTTTTCGTGTACATTGGCATCTTTTCGTGCTCATATCTTCATTCACTTTTCTTCTTTTTAAAAACCTCTTTATCGATTTTTCCAGCTATACCATCCCTTTTTTTCTTCTTCGTCTCTTTTCGTGTACATTGGCATCTTTTCGTGCTCATATCTTCATTCACTTTTCTTCTTTTTAAAAACCTCTTTATCGATTTTTCCAGCTATACCATCCCTTTTTTTTTCTTCTTCGTCTCTTTTCCTGTACATTGGCATCTTTTCGTGCTCATATCTTCATTCACTTTTCTTCTTTTTAAAAACCTCTTTATCGATTTTTCCAGCTATACCATCCCTTTTTTTTTTCTTCTTCGTCTCTTTTCCTGTACATTGGCATCTTTTCGTGCTCATATCTTCATTCACTTTTCTTCTTTTTAAAAACCTCTTTATCGATTTTTCCAGCTATACCATCCTTTTTTTTTCTTCTTCGTCTCTTTTCGTGTACATTGGCATCTTTTCGTGCTCATATCTTCATTCACTTTTCTTCTTTTTAAAAACCTCTTTATCGATTTTTCCAGCAATGCCATCCCTTTTTTTTCTTCTTCGTCTCTTTTCGTGTACATTGGCATCTTTTCGTGCTCATATCTTCATTCACTTTTCTTCTTTTTAAAAACCTCTTTATCGATTTTTCCAGCTATACCATCCCTTTTTTTCTTCTTCGTCTCTTTTCGTGTACATTGGCATCTTTTCGTGCTCATATCTTCATTCACTTTTCTTCTTTTTAAAAACCTCTTTATCGATTTTTCTAGCAATACCATCCCTTTTTTTTCTTCTTCGTCTCTTTTCGTGTACATTGGCATCTTTTCGTGCTCATATCTTCATTCACTTTTCTTCTTTTTAAAAACCTCTTTATCAATTTTTCCAGCAACACCATCCCTTTTTTTTCTTCTTCGTCTCTTTTCGTGTACATTGGCATCTTTTCGTGCTCATATCTTCATTCACTTTTCTTCTTTTTAAAAACCTCTTTATCGATTTTTCCAGCAATACCATCCCTTTTTTTCTTCTTCGTCTCTTTTCGTGTACATTGGCATCTTTTCGTTCTCATATCTTCATTCACTTTTCTTCTTTTTAAAAACCTCTTTATCGATTTTTCCAGCTATACCATCCCTTTTTTTTCTTCTTCGTCTCTTTTCGTGTACATTGGCATCTTTTCGTGCTCATATCTTCATTCACTTTTCTTCTTTTTAAAAACCTCTTTATCGATTTTTCCAGCAATACCATCCCTTTTTTTTCTTCTTCGTCTCTTTTCGTGTACATTGGCATCTTTTCGTGCTCATATCTTCATTCACTTTTCTTCTTTTTAAAAACCTCTTTATCGATTTTTCCAGCAATGCCATCCCTTTTTTTTCTTCTTCGTCTCTTTTCGTGTACATTGGCATCTTTTCGTGCTCATATCTTCATTCACTTTTCTTCTTTTTAAAAACCTCTTTATCGATTTTTCCAGCAATACCATCCCTTTTTTTTCTTCTTCGTCTCTTTTCGTGTACATTGGCATCTTTTCGTGCTCATATCTTCATTCACTTTTCTTCTTTTTAAAAACCTCTTTATCGATTTTTCCAGCTATACCATCCCTTTTTTTTTCTTCTTCGTCTCTTTTCGTGTACATTGGCATCTTTTCGTGCTCATATCTTCATTCACTTTTCTTCTTTTTAAAAACCTCTTTATCGATTTTTCCAGCAATACCATCCCTTTTTTTTCTTCTTCGTCTCTTTTCGTGTACATTGGAATCTTTTCGTGCTCATATCTTCATTCACTTTTCTTCTTTTTAAAAACCTCTTTATCGATTTTTCCAGCTATACCATCCCTTTTTTTTCTTCTTCGTCTCTTTTCGTGTACATTGGCATCTTTTCGTGCTCATATCTTCATTCACTTTTCTTCTTTTTAAAAACCTCTTTATCGATTTTTCCAGCTATACCATCCCTTTTTTTTCTTCTTCGTCTCTTTTCGTGTACATTGGCATCTTTTCGTGCTCATATCTTCATTCACTTTTCTTCTTTTTAAAAACCTCTTTATCGATTTTTCCAGCAATACCATCCCTTTTTTTTCTTCTTCGTCTCTTTTCGTGTACATTGGCATCTTTTCGTGCTCATATCTTCATTCACTTTTCTTCTTTTTAAAAACCTCTTTATCGATTTTTCCAGCTATACCATCCCTTTTTTTTTCTTCTTCGTCTCTTTTCCTGTACATTGGCATCTTTTCGTGCTCATATCTTCATTCACTTTTCTTCTTTTTAAAAACCTCTTTATCGATTTTTCCAGCTATACCATCCCTTTTTTTTTTCTTCTTCGTCTCTTTTCGTGTACATTGGCATCTTTTCGTGCTCATATCTTCATTCACTTTTCTTCTTTTTAAAAACCTCTTTATCGATTTTTCCAGCTATACCATCCTTTTTTTTTCTTCTTCGTCTCTTTTCGTGTACATTGGCATCTTTTCGTGCTCATATCTTCATTCACTTTTCTTCTTTTTAAAAACCTCTTTATCGATTTTTCCAGCAATGCCATCCCTTTTTTTTCTTCTTCGTCTCTTTTCGTGTACATTGGCATCTTTTCGTGCTCATATCTTCATTCACTTTTCTTCTTTTTAAAAACCTCTTTATCGATTTTTCCAGCTATACCATCCCTTTTTTTCTTCTTCGTCTCTTTTCGTGTACATTGGCATCTTTTCGTGCTCATATCTTCATTCACTTTTCTTCTTTTTAAAAACCTCTTTATCGATTTTTCCAGCAATACCATCCCTTTTTTTCTTCTTCGTCTCTTTTCGTGTACATTGGCATCTTTTCGTGCTCATATCTTCATTCACTTTTCTTCTTTTTAAAAACCTCTTTATCGATTTTTCCAGCTATACCATCCCTTTTTTTTCTTCTTCGTCTCTTTTCGTGTACATTGGCATCTTTTCGTGCTCATATCTTCATTCACTTTTCTTCTTTTTAAAAACCTCTTTATCGATTTTTCCAGCAATACCATCCCTTTTTTTTCTTCTTCGTCTCTTTTCGTGTACATTGGCATCTTTTCGTTCTAATATCTTCATTCACTTTTCTTCTTTTTAAAAACCTCTTTATCGATTTTTCCAGCTATACCATCCCTTTTTTTTCTTCTTCGTCTCTTTTCGTGTACATTGGCATCTTTTCGTGCTCATATCTTCATTCACTTTTCTTCTTTTTAAAAACCTCTTTATCGATTTTTCCAGCAATACCATCCCTTTTTTTTCTTCTTCGTCTCTTTTCGTGTACATTGGCATCTTTTCGTGCTCATATCTTCATTCACTTTTCTTCTTTTTAAAAACCTCTTTATCGATTTTTCCAGCTATACCATCCCTTTTTTTCTTCTTCGTCTCTTTTCGTGTACATTGGCATCTTTTCGTGCTCATATCTTCATTCACTTTTCTTCTTTTTAAAAACCTCTTTATCGATTTTTCCAGCAATACCATCCCTTTTTTTTCTTCTTCGTCTCTTTTCGTGTACATTGGCATCTTTTCGTGCTCATATCTTCATTCACTTTTCTTCTTTTTAAAAACCTCTTTATCGATTTTTCCAGCTATACCATCCCTTTTTTTTTCTTCTTCGTCTCTTTTCCTGTACATTGGCATCTTTTCGTGCTCATATCTTCATTCACTTTTCTTCTTTTTAAAAACCTCTTTATCGATTTTTCCAGCTATACCATCCCTTTTTTTTCTTCTTCGTCTCTTTTCGTGTACATTGGCATCTTTTTGTGCTCATATCTTCATTCACTTTTCTTCTTTTTAAAAACCTCTTTATCGATTTTTCCAGCAATACCATCCCTTTTTTTTCTTCTTCGTCTCTTTTCGTGTACATTGGCATCTTTTCGTGCTCATATCTTCATTCACTTTTCTTCTTTTTAAAAACCTCTTTATCGATTTTTCCAGCAATACCATCCCTTTTTTTTCTTCTTCGTCTCTTTTCGTGTACATTGGCATCTTTTCGTGCTCATATCTTCATTCACTTTTCTTCTTTTTAAAAACCTCTTTATCGATTTTTCCAGCAATGCCATCCCTTTTTTTTCTTCTTCGTCTCTTTTCGTGTACATTGGCATCTTTTCGTGCTCATATCTTCGTTCACTTTTCTTCTTTTTAAAAACCTCTTTATCGATTTTTCCAGCAATACCATCCCTTTTTTTTCTTCTTCGTCTCTTTTCGTGTACATTGGCATCTTTTCGTGCTCATATCTTCATTCACTTTTCTTCTTTTTAAAGACCTCTTTATCGATTTTTCCAGCTATACCATCCCTTTTTTTTTCTTCTTCGTCTCTTTTCCTGTACATTGGCATCTTTTCGTGCTCATATCTTCATTCACTTTTCTTCTTTTTAAAAACCTCTTTATCGATTTTTCCAGCAATACCATCCCTTTTTTTTCTTCTTCGTCTCTTTTCCTGTACATTGGCATCTTTTCGTGCTCATATCTTCATTCACTTTTCTTCTTTTTAAAAACCTCTTTATCGATTTTTCCAGCTATACCATCCCTTTTTTTTCTTCTTCGTTTCTTTACCTCCACCACACTCATCTTTTCATGTGTAGAAATTTCTGATCACTTCGCTTTCTTCATTGGATCGTCTCTTCATTTGTTCAATTCGTTTTCCTATTTTGGCTATCATATTTATTATTTCCATTAGTATATTTATCATTATCTTTGCGACAGTAACCTTTGCTTATTTTTTTTTCTTTTTCTAAAGAGAGTTTCTACATCGTTCTTCCTCCTTTTTGATCATCTGAAAGCCAGATATCTTCTTCTTCTTCTTCTTCTTCTTCTTCTTCTTCTTCTTCTTCTTCTTCTTCTTCTTCTTCTTCTTCTAATAATAATAATAATAATAATAGTAATTTTTTTTCCTTTCTTTTTTCCTCCCTTATTGTCTTTTCTTTCGCCCCTTTTATCTTTACTAGTTGCTCTTCTTCTTCTTCTTCTTCTTCTTCTTCTTCTTCTTCTTCTTCTTCTTCTTCTTCTTCTTCAGAGTAGTAGTACATGTTAGGGCTGAATCTATGGGTCAAATGGAACTGATTTATTATAGTTGGAACATTTTAACAGTGTGCAAACAAAAATACCAATATTTGAAACCATTCAGCTGATTCCAAGTAAATGAATTTTGATTCGATTTAAACAGTTACCTACAACAATTCGTTTACGAATAATTTATTTGTGCACACACACACACACACACATATATGTATGTATGTATGTATGTATGTATAAAAAGTATTCGGAATTTAATAACCTACAAGGTTTGATATACCATAAAAATCCAACCAACCAACCAACGAATATATTCATAATCTTTTTTGCTCATATTCTTCGCCATCTTCTTCTTAAAGTAGTATTCCTTTTTTTTCTATTTCCTTTCTCGTCTTCCTTTATACTGCATCTTCCTTTTCAATTTATTCTACGGTTACCCCTTCTTATAATTCTCCAATTTATTATCATCAACTTCCTTTCTCTTCGTTTTTAATTTCCCTTTTTTGATTTTTTTTTTCTGTTTTCTTATTCAACTTTTTTTTTCCTTCCTTCCTTCCTTCCTTCCTACCTCTTATTCTTCTATTCATCTTTCACTTCTCCATCACATTGTGAGTTTTTTGCCCTCCTCAGTCTCATTGCGCTATTTGGTTGTTTGGGTTTTATGGCTTATCAATCTGGAGGTTATTTAATGCCAAATCCATTTTTATACAAATAATCAGTTCTATTTCAAACAATTCAATTTAGCATGAGTACACAGTTTAATTGCAAAAAAACTTTTCTATTTCAAGCTACTCATTTTAGTCAAACACTTCTAATATAAACACTTCAGTTTAGTATAAATAAAGCTTTTATTTGCACACAGTTAAATGTTAAAACAGTGCTATTTCAAAAATACTGTTTAGCATAAGTACGCAGTTTAGTTCTATTTGACTAATAGATAGGCCCCTATCAGGTACTACCACTCCGGGCCAGAGAGGACTTGAGAGCGATGGCAATGAAGGAGTGCTCTGCATTCCCCAAACCTCCAGCATAACTGGAACCTCACCATCAGATTGTTTTATGTCAAATCCAGGACACTTTTTGTGGGGAGTTTAGTCGTCTGCAGAGGTGCAGTCGGTGTATTCTACAGCACCAACCGACTGGGAAATACACAGAGTTAAATGTAAAACCAGTTTTTTAGATAATTCACTTTAGCATAAGTACGCAGTTTCAATGTCAAACCAGTTCTATTTCAAGCAATTCAGTTTAGCATAAGTACACAGTTTCATTCTATTTGACCCACATTCATGACCCTATCAGGTACTACAACTCGAGGCCGGAGGGAACCTGGGAGTGACGGCAATAAAGGGGCACTCTGAATTCCCCAAAGCTCCAGCGTTACTGGAGCCTCACCATCCAGTTGTTTAGTGTCATATCCTGGACACACATTGGAGGTGGAGTCTTACTCCTTTACAGAGATGCTGTCGGTGTATTATCTAGCCAACAGGGCAACTCATTATTTTAGTTTTGTTTACTCTTCTTGACATATTCTTCGTTTATTTTCCTTTTTTATTCTCTACCATCTTTCCTATCCTGACTTTTTAGTTTCTTTTTTTTTATTTTTATCATATTTTCTCATCCTTGTTTGCTCTTCGTTTCCTTCACTTTCTTCTGTTTTTTTTTGTATTACTACTATGTTTTTTCTTTTCTAAATTATTATTTTTCAAGTTTTTTATGTAATTTGCTAATACCATATTTCTGTTTTGTTTTTGAGGAATTCTGATGTTTTTTTTCTATGTAGTTTGAAACTTTTCTTTGTTTTATGGCTGTTTATGTGCTGCTGGAGAAGCAGGGACGAGCTCATAAGTGATGTACTTGTATGGACCCCAACATATGGCCGAGCAAAAGCGGGACGACCAGCTCGAACATACATACAGCAGCTGTCTGAGTATACGGGATGTAGCCCTGAAGACCTGCTAGAAGCGATGAACGATAGGGAGGAGTGGCGAGAGAGGGTCAGGGATATCTGTGCTATCGGCACGACATGATGATGATGATGATGATGATGATGTTTATGTGTATTTAAAAGTATGCGGTCTTTTTGTATTAGTTTGCACACATATACATGTCCGTACTCTCATGTATACATTCACTTGTACAAACGTATTTTTCAGTGTTTAAACTACATGGACTGCTCTATGTATAACGACAAAAAGATAGGAAACCTGTTTAAGCAACACAAATTACGCTTGAAATAACAGCAACACTATAAGAAAGCATTTTGAGAATAAATTCAGAGAAAATATACCGGTCTATGCAAAATAGCGAACAAAACCAACTATGAAAAACCTTAAATAATCAATATATCAACAAATAGATTAAAGGAAAATCAAATTGCTTTATCAAAATTCAATCTAAAATATCGTCCCACCCTAAAAAGTGATCGAGGAGAAGTAAAAAGGAACCTCAACTAGTTAGAACGAAAATGTTATTTTAAATGATGGATAAATTCCATAAAAAAAGAAAATACAGACGACTCCCGAGTTCAAATAAATCCAAATTCTTCCCAGACAAAGATAATGACGAAAAAAAAACAAAAAAAACAAATACACACTGCAACCTCTGACCCAGATAAAGTTGATCCTTAAAGATTTCTGGGGAACAACCTCATAATCATAAAATGAGCAGATAAGAGAAGTGCAGTTGTCATTTTAAATAAAACATATCACAGAATAAGAAAATAAGAAATACTCAGGCATGAAACCAACTAAAAATTAGTCAATACAAATATAGTCAATATTATAACATAATAAAAATGTTAAATTCTACAATACACGATGAAAAGGGTTTCCTAACTATATATATTCCAAAAACGAGCTATTTTTACGCATAACCAAAAAATCAAATTTTCGAAGAAATTACAATAGCTGTAGAAAACAAAAGACCTGAATACATAGAAATTCTAAGCCCCAGTGACCTTAAATAGTAGCAGGCCTATGTTGTCCAACCAACAGACTGGGCTAACTCAGAGATCGTCATCTACAAGTATTCATATATAAAATACAAAGCTATTTTTAATATGATGTCCACTTTTTAAACTCAAAACAACAAAAACTGATTCCAATATACACCTGGTCAGCAACCTACATTGTAATATCCCCCATGAATTAAGAAAGCAGCCCATCACGTTTTGGATTGAAAAATATCCAGAAATATTACACCCAAAATTTAAAAAAAACGACATCACTGATAGTAGAGAACTAATCCAACACATTAACTCTTTCCAATTCGAAAAGTTACCCTCAAACGCTAGGAAAAGATAGGCGAACCTAAATGGAAATTTACTAAGCTTTTTGCTTAGATGTGGCACAAGGCCATATGAAAGGGTCACCAAATGAGACTCGAAGTCACTCCTGTAGGTTTGCTAGTCGAGCTTGCTAACCATTACACCACCAGAGGGACCTTAGACGAACCTAAATGTCTTCAATATATGCTACTCGAAACTTTATAAGAAAAATGTATTAAAAAATCATTGGGAAAATATAGCAAGAACATAAAAATAGAATTTATTAGACGTGAGAAAAGGCACCTTGACGGCCGTTTCCTATTTTGGAAATGCTCATTGGGGCAACGCGAATGATTTACATAATTTACTACCAAAACCAACATCCTAAAACAGCATTCACCATTGAACACAATTTTAAAGATCTACCATTTTAGACATCCTCATTTAAAAAAAAATATATGGTTTAATTATCACCGATAATTACCAATATCTCATCGACACCCAACAAGGTTTATAATTCCCCAAAATTCGTTCAGGATTTTCCAGCAGAAAACGTGGCATAACGTTCTTAGGTGTTGGGTTGAGGAACTTCGAAGTAAAATCATATGGATGTCAAAGGCTCAATCCCAACTTCAGGAAAAATTAACAAGAAATTATCACTATAGCTTAATACTTGTACTCGTTTATGGTTAACGAAATTTGAAAAATTTACTCCAGTGGATTAGATAAAGGGTTCGGTTCGATGTTCTGTATT
>OY757923.1:65643209-65670709 GCA_963585895.1 Sepioteuthis lessoniana | reverse complement strand
TAAGTCAGCGTTCATATTTCAAAAAGTATCACGTGACTGTGTAAGGTAATGATGTAAAATAAAAGGAACCATGAAAAGATACAATGGCTTTAAAAAAGAAAGAAAGAACGCAAAGAAAAGAAAAGAAAAGAAAAGAAGAAGAATCTAAAAATGAGAAGAAAAAGAAAAAGAAGAAAGAGAAAGAAGAAAGGCAAAGGAAAGAAAGATAAAAGAAAGAAGACGGAGAGAAAAATGAAAGAAAAGCCGTTAAATCCCTTGATGGTTCCATTTGTTTTTCGTCATTACCTTTCACAGTCACATGATATATATATATATATATATATATACATATATATATATATATATATATATATATATATATATATAGCTTTGATGAAAAACTTAATCCAGGAAGCCTTTTACATCATCTCGTCTAAAACAATACATCACTTAGAATTCGGTATCATGAAACATACGCGTGTTAATTAATATATCCCCATTAACTAATGGCAGGCAAATATAACCCTATATTTATACCTTTCCCCAAGTAAACAAATTCCACAACCATAATAATAACACTATTCATTTATACTAGATAAATCAAATACACGAAAATTATTTATTAGACGAATAAGCAATGACCAAGATTAAACTTAAATACACTAAACCCACAGAACAACGGAAACAAATAAAACACATAAACTACAACATCAAATTTAAAATAACGAATCTCATCATTAAAACGACCCAGGAGACTGGGACTAGAGAATAGACCGACTGCATCTCTACAGAGGTCAAATACTCTCCAAACACGTGTCCTGGATGTGTCACTAAACAATCTAATGGTGAGGCTCCAGTAAGGCTGGAGCTTTGGGAAATGCGAAGTACTCCTTTATTGCCATCGCTCCCAGGTCCACTCTGGCCCGGAGTGGTAACACCTGAGAGGGTCCTATATGAGTCCAACAGAATTAAACAGTGTACTTATGCTCAACTGAATTGTTGAAAATAGAAATATTTTGACTTTTAACCTGTGTACTTAGGTTAAACTGAATTAGTTGAAATAAAACTATATGTATAATAGTGAATTTGGTATTAAATAGCCTACAATAGTTGATATGCCATTAAAACAAAACAAACCATCATCATTAAAAATAATGCATACTCTCCTAAATAATATCGAGACAAAGCAAACAGAGTCTACAACATCAGTGGTCCATTTCGGGAGTGTCTCCCGAATAACACTTTTCGAATTTCTAAAAAGTAAGTCATCATCAACATCATGTCATACTGCTAGCACGGATCTTCCTGACCCTCTCTCGCCACCCGTTTCTATCGTCTATCGCACGCGGGAGGTCTTCAAGGCTATATCCAGTATCGGCACTAAGCTGTTGTATATCGGGTCTAGCTGGTCGTCCTACGTTTGCTCGTCCATGTGAAGGGGTCAACATGAGTTTGTCCTTACTTCTCCAGCAGTGTCCTGCATGTCTGGTTCGTCTTACTTGAATAGTTTCCGTGATGGGTGGTTGGTGGCTGTACAGTTGCTGTTTTCTCTGTGGTGCTGCCTCCTGGACTTAGTCAATATACCTTGCAGTATTCTTGTGTAATTGCCGTCAAAATTTTTCTCCATAGGTTTAGTTAGCATCCCTGTGGTGCATTCATATTAGCAGTATTGATACGAATGTTACTTGAAGAAAAACTGCATTTTATTTTATCGGTCAGGTCTGATTTCCATATGACCGATAGCTTATCGGTTACTGTTCATGCCTGTGCTTGTCACGTGTTGATGGTATTTTCGGTGGATGAAACGCTGCTTCCGAGGTAGGTCAACTTGTCCATTAGTTTCAAAGAACCACCCTTAAGTGTGAAGATGTCACCTCTTTGATTAATGCACATGTATTATGTCTTGTCTGCGTTGACATGGATTCCTATGTCACCTGCTGCTCATTCTAGACTATGTAGCAGGGATTCGGCTCGCCGGATGTATGTCAACGGCGTAGTCTGCGTCTTTTATAGTTTGTGCAGGTTATCCTCTGCTTCTTTCCTTTGCCAGCTTGAAACCGATTTATTTTATTAAGTAAACCATACAATTACAAACCTCTTCATTTGTCTTACATACCACCTTTTTGATACCAGATCCATCAAACAACAGATAACTATGACACATATGATATTACCAAAATCATATACAAAAATATCCACAAATATGCTTTCTCAAAGCCATCTGAATTAAAAAAATGAAATAAATAAATAAATGAATAAATAAATAAAATTGAATTCAACACGAGCATTAACATGCTTAAAAAATTTTAACCACTAACGTGTTAACTGAAGTACACTCGCCAATAATAGACCCTTCCAAGAAAATAAATATCGTATATAAACAATACGAAGATAAACTAAACCTCAAAAAATCACCCTGAATACAATCAATCGGTATGGTCGATGGCGTTTGGGAGCCGTGTCTAGGGGAGTTTCTCTATCAATTGGACCCTGATACAAAGAAAGTAGCCATAAAACTTTAGAAAAATGATTGTTATATAATAAAAAGGAAAGTTCTGTGGTCTTTAGCCAAACTTGTATTATATATATATATATATATATATATATATATATATATATATATATATATATTAAAAGCGATGAGGCAATTCATTATATTACCTTTTTGTAATTGCTTGAAAGTTTTTCCCTTGCAGGAAAGAAAAAAAAAACAAAACAATGTCCATTCTTCAATAAAAGTAAAAACGAAAAAAAAAAAAATGATAATGAAGGAATATAATTTATTTCTCTTTTTATAAATTTCTTTACTTTTCCTTGAAAATTTCTAGGAGTGTCATTCCTAACAAATTAAATTAAAAGTCCAATCTTCGATGATAAAAAAAAGGTTCATCTTGTCTGTTTATTAAATTTTTATCCATGTAAGAAGCGAACAAGCTGATGGAGCTAGAAATGTCAAGTTATTAGCATAACGATTCTACTCATTAATTTTATTAGAACCTGCCTGAGACTACGATTGCTGTATTTCAAATGGCGTTGTGCGTGAATGCATTTTCATCATTTAATATTTTTGAATTGCTGAGTAATTTTGTCTGATTCTTGCAATAGTACTAAAGGTCATGTTTGCCAAATCAAAAAGAAGTGAGGGAAAAAATTATTAAATATTCTTCGTGAATTAGCATTTGTAGATGCTTGTAGGACAGTTTTCAACAATGATTTCTGGCTTTATTTTTTTTAAATATTGGTTTGTTTTATACAAAGAACAGCTCAGCCTGTTTTGAATTTTAGCCATCATTCATATTCAAGGTTCATTAAATAAACAAAGGGTTTAAAAAAAAAAAAAAAAAGAAAAAGGAAAAACTTCTGAACTTTTTTCAGACATATAAACTTTACATGATTTAGAATTGGTTTACATTAAAATATATTTTAATCTAGTAAACATAATTTTTGGAGCTATTCGAAATGGCAACAAGTCAGACATGATTTAGTATCTTTGCTTAATCGTATATCAACCTTCGTGGGTTATTTGATGATGATTCGATCCGAGTGGAAGAATAGCAGTAATTCTATTGAACCTATTGTTGTGGACATAATGAGATTCAAACCATTCTCAAAAACATTTGTCTGAAAGTGAACGTAATAGTGAGACTGGGGTTCCAACTCATTTATTTCAAGGGCAAATTAAATACACTGCTCCAGTCTTGAACAGAGTTCTTTCATTAAATCTTTGGTGGTTGAGAAGTACAAAGCATGTGAAATTCAGAGTAAAATATATGATGCCTACTGAAAATTTTGTTCTATCTAAAAGGTGTTTAAGGAGTCGAAAAGAGAGTCCGTGGGGTGGTAACACACCGACTCAATGATAAAGAAAAAGTACTGGGCGCAGTCACGAGTAAAGAAGGTCATGCTGACAGTCTTCTGGGATCTTAAAGAAACCGTTGCTATTGATTACCTTTAAAAAGGTGCAACTGCCAGCTGTGTTCCCTATTGTCAAGACCTTGATCAAAATTCTCCGTATTGCGAATATTTTCTTTTCTTTGATTTGCTCAATGGTACATCAAACATCGTGGGTTATTTTCATGCCGAAGCCTTTCTTGTACGAAAAAACAGTAGTGGTAATATTTACCCTATATATGCAGGTATTGGGTAGTTTTATACTCTCTCCATCGTTATTACTCCGAAAGTGGAAGATTGACTGGAGTTCGAACTCGCTTACAACGGTATCACAGTCGAACATATTTGCCGCTACTCTACGGGATCATCAAATTTATTGAATTATGCATTCAAACTGCAATCACGAAATAGTTCAAGTTTCATTGAGTACACCATTAACAAAGCCTTGTGCCATATGTGTTCTCCGACGAAAGCGACAAACAGGAAACATATACGCATGTCAGAACTAAATCAATAAATACATTTAAAGAATACAAATATGCTAGTGGACTTAAAATATTTAAATTCTCTCTTTGGACCTACAACAAAATTATATATATACATATATATACGTGATGCATTCAATAAGTATCCAGACATTTTTTGAACAGGCATTTAAAATTGAGGTTGACTCTTGAACATTCAGTACGTTATTGCTATAGATGTTATCAGATGACAGACCAATTTTTATCATTTCAGGTTCAAATGAATAGCTACATCAGCAATTGGAATACACCCGACTAAAGCCTGATTGTCAAAGCTGAGGAATTTAAAAAATGCAACCTGGACGTGAGGACACTCTAGAAAAACGATATGCAATAAAATTATGTTTTAAACTTGGAAAATGACACAGAAACGTATGGAATGCTTCAGACTGTTTTTCGACAATCTTGCATGAATCGAGAATCAGTTTTTGAGTGACATAAGAGATTCAAGGTAGGTAGGGAGTCTGTGATGGATGATGAGAGGTGTGGGAGGAGTAAGGAAGTCAATACACCAGAGTTGATCGGCCAAAGGCTTAGGGTTGGGGTTAGTATGTTGAGGTTTTAAGGGAGTTCAGGAAGAGATTCCGTCGGAAGAGACCAGCACTCTTCAAATCGGGTCAGTGGCATTTCCACCAGGAAAATACACCAGTCCAAAACTCCATCCTTTTCACAGACTATTTGACCAAGATGAACATAAAGACAACTCCTCACCCTCCCTATCGTCCAGACCTTGCTCCCTGTGACTTTTGCTTATTCCCTAAGCTCAGAGGCTGTCGTTATGAGACAATTGAGGAGATGAAAGGGGCTGTGACAAAGGTCATTAACACACTCACACAAAAGGACTTCCATGGGGCCTTCCAGAAGTTGTTGGAACGCTACAAGTGCATTGCAGCCGGAGGAGATTACTTCAAAGGGGACTAGAGTTTCATGTGTGTACTATCAATAAAAGTGCTCATATGAAAAAAGTCTGGAAACTTATTTAATGATCCTCGTATATATATATATATATATAAATATATACCTATATATATATATATATATACATTATTTACACTGAGTTTCATTATTTGATAAGTTATATGAATAGCATTGGACAATGTATTTGTGACAAAAGACGAAATTTTTCGGAAGAATTTAAATCAATTTCGGTAAATGTGTCATCGCAAATGGGCTAGAATAGTATAGGGTTTCAAATAATTACTTATTCCCTGTTAAAAAAAATATCTTTTAAAAATTGTAGTAACTATTAAAATAACCTTTCAGTGGCTTCTTTGAGACCTTTGAGACATGAAGAATAATGGACCTTACACTGGTATATTGATCTATGACTTGTCATTTTTTTTTATACACAGTTGTACTTTCTATTGACTTGATGCCTCACTAAAACGACTGAACACACACACACACACACACACACACACACACACACACACACACACACACACACATATTATATATATATATATATATATATATATATATACAAGTGTGTGTATGTTTGTGTGACCACCTATTGACTGGGGCTGTAGAAAACGCTGACTGCAACTCGCAGAAGCGTAATACGACTCACCAACGAGTCCACATGTTAGCTGTAGGTGGTGACCTGCAATGCTTGACGATGGGATCCAAGTTTCTAAACAATCATTGACATGGCAACATTATCATCCTATATTGACATTTACTGGGATAGACTCGTGCTCTGTGAAACCCGGTTCGTTCTGTCGTCTGGTCATGTCAAGCTCTAAAAACTATAGGATTGTCTAAACCATATCCTTCAAATTGCTCTGGTTTCAAACAAGTCCTCATGTATATTTAATCTTAAGGATGCAAGAAGTCGGTGATTGATGGTCAATAGCTCTGAGATCACAGTACCATTAAACTGTGTAAAAACAAATGAGCTCCAAAATGTTAAAAAATACTTATCCACGAACTGTTCGCTTACAGATTATATATATATATATATATATATATATATATATATATATATATATATATATATATATATATATATTTATATATATATATATGTTGCATAGCCACATAATGCATGCGTAAACATAACGACGACACAATAAAAACGAGCGACACAGTTCTTAGAAAATATACCTCTCACTTTATTTGAAAGTGTTGTGTGTGAGAGGGAGTTGGAGACCGAAGAAATGCAACATATTAACCCCTTCTCTTATGGCCATCAGCGTTTCTTTCCCGCTCTCCTGGGCTGCTCAACCTGGTTTTCTCTACCGCATCTTATCTCCAACTCGTCTCATCCCCAAAACTCTTGCATTTCCTGTGCACAGAGTTATATAATAGTTCAACGCCCACTGAATATCTCCCTATAACAGGCCATCGGAATATGCACTTCTGCCGTCTTTGGAATGGCATGTTTGATCGTCATCGAGCGGAAATAACTGTCATGCAGTTCACAGGTCACTCTCTTCCGGTGCATCAGTTTGTGACGGTACCGTGGGATTTTAAACCTGTCCCATATTGTAAGCCAAGCTCGCCCACGCCAATGAGATATGCAACTTCCGTCGTCTTTGGAATGGCATGTTTGGCGGGGTCGGAGGTCAAAATACAACATATACATATATTATCATAAAAACGACACATTAAACCTATCGAAAAACAAAAACAAATAAAACTTATCCCCAGCACTAAATTTAAAACATCTAACCTTATCGTTAACACCAATTCCGTTAAAATATACATAAACCAAACCAATCTACTTTAAGATTTTATGTGTCCATTTCGAGAGTGCCTCTTATAAAACAAAGATAATTCTTAAATTGACTTTACAACCTCAATGTTATCTCGTCGTCTTATTTATCACCTTTTGAAAATAGCGCAATAAAACATTTAATTATAAAACACAACAATAGCACAAACCAACTTACATCTTCCGATATAAGGAAGATTCTCACAGATAATACAATAATTATATATAAAAACAATAATAAAAAAAAAAACTGTTACAAATCCCTAGAAGCAATATGCATAAATAAAAACAAAAACAAACATAAATAAAATATAATTTAACTCGGGCAACAACATATTAAAAATCACTAACTAAAAATCTCTAACTCAATTGATAAAACTTTTTCCAACCGAACGTCTTAAAACAAAACGCTGAAAATGTTCCAAGCGACAACTTCAAAACAAAACGCTACAAACTATTAAACCTGTAAAAACTCAACAGTCAACTCTAAAATACACTCTAGCTGATGACGACAAAAAGTATGGTCTAAAACACTTGAGCAGAAGATATGGGACGATTCCTTTTCGATCTAGATCCCGATACGAGAAAAATAACCAGGAGCTTTGAAAAAATAAAATGGAAAATAATAAAGTGTTCCGTCCTCTTTATCAAAACTTGGTTAAATAATAATTTGCTGCTAAAATATACACTCTTCACTATATATATATATATATATATATATATATATATATATATATATATATATATCAGCAAGATTTGTCAATAAAATAATCAAGATTTGAAATGCCATTAAACCAAAAAAACAATCAACTAACCATATATGTATATATATATATATATATATATATATAATCACGGGTCGTTTAATAAGTTATCAACCTCACCAAGATAGAATTCTCATAGCTATACTTTTTATTGTAGCAACAGTGTCTTAATTTCAACACAAATGGAAATATTGTAGGACAAATCTTAAATCTAAATGAGGTTTAAAATATTTTCTACGACCTACATATATATATATATATATATATATATATATATATATATATATATATATATATATATATATATATAAGAGGGGTGTTTTAAATGTCTTGTTCAATGTTTTTAACATGACATAAAATATTGTGCATATTTAGCCAGTATTTACTGGTTAGTTTTCGCAACTGATGCCTAAATAAATCAACCTTGCCCCTCTGCACAAAAGGCGTGATTTCTGTAGACCCGGTCCCAGAAAATTGACGTTTCAATCACATAAAGACTTGATAATTTAAAGGAGCCATTTTAGAACTATTCATTGGATGCAGTAAAAGGTGTAAACGCTGAAACGTATGTTCTTCAGTCTATGGTCTTTGGAACGATTAAGATGACAGATTCTGATCAAAATCTCGTGCAGAATTTAATGGGCCACTGTCTTAAAAAAATCAAGTACATGGTAAATATTATGCAAAGAGGGTTCATGCCTTTCGAAAGGGATTTTTCCAAAAATTGAATGTAATAGCATAACAGGAGTTTATCTCTGAATCCTGCTCTTTATCCAAAACGCCACTGGGACTTACCTATTTATTGATAATTCTTATATATATATATATATATATATATATATACACACACACATGTATACATATATATATATGTATATATATATATATATATATATATATATATATATATATATATATATATTATCACTCTAATCACAACTTCGTTCGATTTCAATTCTGTAAAGATGCTCATTTACGTTCATTACGTTCAAAACTAAGACGGATTTTCGAAGCCGCTGCTATTTCACTCTGTAAAACCCTAAATACTCGTCCTGGCTTTTATAATATTTCTTCTTACTTAAGCAAATCCATTTTAAATAGTTGCAATATATTCCGTCTTGAGTCAATATATTCCATACAAATCATAATTTCATGCTTTCTCTTTTTCTTTTTGTCTTTCTTTTTCTTCCTCCTTTTGATTCGAAATCTTTCTCAATCAACAAACGGAACATGGATTCTATATAATATATATAATTAGTCAAATGACTTAATTTAAAACAAAAAATGTTATTCACTAATTAAACGGCCAACTTTTTCTTGTTTTACAAATTTTCCCAATGTTTTTGTATTTTGCACTCCATAGTTGATTTAACATCGCTGATATCCAACCTCATAGTCTTGAAGATGGTTCACTAGAACCGAAACGCTATTATGTCGATTTTGCTTCTCAATAAATCTCTCCTTCTGCTTGGATTACCATGTTATCAATTTTTCTTTATATACAGGGAGCAAGGTCTGGACTATATGGAGGCTGAGGAACTGTCTTGATGCCCATCTTGGTCAAATAGTCGGTGACAAGGATGGAGTTGTGGACTGGTGCATTGTCTTGGTGGAAATGCCACTGACCCGATTTCAAATGCGCTGGCCTCTTCCGACGGAATCTTTTCCCGAACTCCCTTAAAACCTAAATATAATAACCCTAACCCTAACCCTTTGGCCAATCAAACTTAGTGTATTGACTTCCTTACTCCTCCCACAGCTCTCACCATCCCTCACAGACTCCCTGCCGTCCTTGGATCTCTTATGCCACACAAAAACTGATTCTCAATTCATGCAAGATTGTCGAAAAGCAGTCTGAAGCATTCCATACGTTTCTGTGCCATTTTTTCCAAGTTTAAAACAATTTTATTGCATATCGTTCTTCTAAAGTGGCAGATTGCATTTTTGAATTTCTCCAGCTGTGACAATCAGGCTTTAGTAGGGTGTATTCTAATTCCTACTTTAGGTGTTCATTTGAACCTGAAATCATAAAAATTGGTCTCTCATTTCATAAGATGTATAGCAATAACATAGTGAATTTTCTCGAGTCTACGACAATTTTAAATGCCCATACGAAAAAAGTCTAGAAACTTATCGTATGCACCTCATATATATATATATATATATATATGTTCATTGATTATATCATAAATTATGTTCGCATTTACTTTTCATGTAGCTATCATCATTATATGGAGGAGACCTGTGGTATATAATTTATGGTGAAATAAGATATCATGAAAATTAGACTAACGAAACAAATCTACAGTTCCTGAAATTAAGTTAGAACACAAACTATTAGAAATCTGAAGTTCACAACCATAATATTTCGAAAGTAAATGCAATAGAGCGACAGTAGTTTGAACTCGTTGACTATAACCTAAACGCCCAGTAAATTAACTACTAGTCCACGGTATCTCTTCTACGTGTGAATGTATTCAGGATGCTGCGAGCAATATTGAATAAGTCCCTGCGGCAACACCCCACCAGTTACCAACTGTACGGGCACCTGCCTCCCATCACGAAAACTATCCAGGTTAGACGAACCAGACATGCAGGACACTACTGGAGAAGCAGGGACGAGCTCATAATTAATGTACTCCTATGTACCCCCTCATATGGCCGGGCAAAAGCAGGACGACCAGCTCGAACATACATTCAGCAGCTCTGTGAGGATACGGGATGTAGCCCTGAAGACCTGCCAGAAGCGATGAGAGATGGTCAGGGATATCCCTGCTAGCGGCACGACTTGATGATATATATATATATATATATATTGTTACCAGTTGGGATATAAATGGATCAGGGTTGCTTTTCTTAGACCCTACATCCTGGTTCCAATATCTCGTAAGACATTTGATTAAAAAAAGATGTTTCTTTAGGAAACCGCTGCTAATGTAGAAAAACTCTTCCAGATTCGCGATATACGTACATATGTTTGGCAAAATACAAACAGACAAGAGCACGACTCAATACGAACAAAACAAGTCGGACTATGATTTTTACCAAAAAGTTTAATTATAACAACTAAGTGAAGGAAACAATTCTTAAGCATTAATAATATCTGAGAACTTAAGAATCGCTAATGAGTTACATACATTAATGAGCAAGCATGTTATATATCTTTTAGGTATTTTCCTATTTGTATGGGTAATGATGTATGCAATTCTTTGGAATACGTGAGTGTGTGCCGTATAACATCGTGTATGGAGATATTGCAACTACTCTGTATTGACAGTTGTCTTGTTTTTGAGTTTTGAATTCTTCAATTAATCATAGCAAATTTTCTTTCTTTCTTTCCGTTTTATCAGCTTTGGATGAATCATACAAAGTTATCCATACTTATTCATTCGATATGAGAGGATGACCTTATAATTTTATTCTATTCTTTTATCTCCGGAGTTGATGGGGTTAATCTATGTCGAGAGTTCTACGAAGATTTGCTTCACGTTTTATTACGCTCCGCGTGTTCACTGAATTTGGCCACAACTCGGACAATATTGACGCCAACAGAATATTCACGTCTTAACGGCTCTGCGCCGCTGGTTTAACTGCTGTTTTCTTAATCAGTCGCATGGATCGGCGCGACCGTTTCCCTTTTGGCAACACAGGGTAGGATCTTAGTTGGTTGACATCGTTCAATCAGTTTTCCCTTGTCACATCTTCAAATATCCGCATTGCTAGTCAGATACTACTACTACATTAACAATCATGCAATACCGTAGGTCTAAAAATGTTACCATATATGGGAGGACGTTGCTCATTTAGTAATAGTTACTGTATATATATATATATGACTATGCTTGAAATTTAGAGCAAACGGAAACGCCTCTAATTCTCTGATTTGCAAATCTTCATCTCCTTTCTTAGAACTTTCCAAGTGCACCAACTACAATTGGCATTACTGTCATCCTCACGTTTCAGAGCAATTTTAGTTATCCCACCTGGTTCAAGTATTTGTCTATCTTTTCGCTTATTTTGATTTTTACTAAAAAGAATGTCATAATAGAAACATCTACCAGACGGTAAATTCTCTTGTTTTGGTTGCTTTTTTTTTTTTTGTTAATTAGCTTAAGGTTTGAGCTTCTGGCCGGGATTATGATATCCGTTTGTCTCAATATTTCAGAAAATTGTATGCGTCTTCTTTAACATATTTACCAACCCCTCCGCTCGGGCAGGGTATGACACAAGGTCAATTTCTTAAAGCGGAGTTTACAGGTTCGAATTCAGAGTTTTCCTTCTAGACTAGTTGCCTCACCATAGCTGAAAAGCCTACTCTGCCCTACTATTTACCCATAGCTGGAGGGAGAATAATTGGATTCATACCTTTCCCAAGGGTATTAGTGCTATGTGAAATGCAATCAGTCACGTCCAGAATTTGAACTCGTGTCGCCGAGTCCATTTCCTACGACGATAACCATCACACCACGGTCACCTCCTATGCGTCTTCTTTATAGGACGGATTCTGGTTTGCGCATATACAATTTGATGGTACGGTCAAAAATCAAACTCCTGTACATTTACCAGATGATCACCCTCCCCTCCCGGTTAAGTCTGGTCTTTTACTCCTTCTGTGCCAGTTTGCCGAATCTGCTTTCAATGCAAATAATCGTTTCATTATTTTCTCCACACTTGCTATTCTGTTAAGTTTTATCGATTTCCACTTTGCAATTGACTAGTCAGATGAGGCTGTAAAATACACCAACTGCACCTCTGCTAAAGAGTGAGTTCCCCCGCAACGAGTGTCCTAAATATGACATAAATATCTGATGGTGAGGTTCCAGTAAAGCTGGAGCTTCGGGGAATGCGGAGCACCATTTCATTGCCATCATTCCCCGGTTCACTCTGACACGCAGTGGTGGTGCCTGATAGGGTCCTCTCTATGGGTTAAAAAGAACTAAACTACGCACTTATGCTAAACTGAATTGTTTAAATTAGAACTGTTGGACTAAACTGAATAACTTGATATAGAAATAATTTCGACAATTAAGCTGTGTACTTACATTTAAACTGGGTACTTATTTTAAACTGAATTGTTTGAAATGGAACTGTTTTGGTATGCTAAACTGAATTGTTTGAAATGTAAATTGTTTGACATTGAAACTGAGCTTACTCTAAACTAGATTGTTTAATATAGAAGTGTTTTGACGTTTAACTGTGTAAACAAAATCTATACTTATAGTAATCTGAATTGTTTGAATTAAAACTTTTTGACTTGACTGAATAGCCACGAATAGAACTTTTTTTGACAATCAAATTGTGTACTAAAGTGAATTGTTTGAAATAGAACTGATTATTTGTATAAAAATGGATTTGGGATTAAATGACCTACAAAGGTTGATATGCCATAAAACCCATAAAAACAACCTAAAATAGAACTAATCTACGTACTTATGCTAAACTAAATTACTGAAAATAGAAGGTTTTTTTTTTAATATTTAAACTGCGTATTTACGCTAACCTGAATTGTTTGATATAGAACTGTTTTTAACATTGAAGCTGTACTTACGCTAAATTGAATTGAGTGAATAAGGACTGTTAGACTAAACTGAATAGCTTGAAATAGAAATGTTTTTGACAATAAAACTTTGTTCTCATGCTAAACTGAATAGTTTGAAATAGAACTTATTGGCATTAAATAACCGACAAAGGGTGATATGGCATAAAACCTAACTAACCAGCCAAACAACCAACCAACCACTTTACAATCATCAACATCATCATCATCCACTCGTGCCGCTAGCACGGATATCCCTGACTTCTCTCGCCACTTTTCCCTATCGTTCATCGCCTCTGGCAGGTCTTCAAGTCTACATCCCGTATCCTTACAGAGCTGCTGTATGTATGTTCTAGCTGATCGTCTTGCTTTAGTCGGCTATAAGTTGGGGGTCCGTAGGAGTACATCACTAATGAGCTCGTCTCTGCTTCTCCAGCAGTGTCCTGCGTGTCTGGTTCGTCTAACTCGGATAGGTTTCGTTATAGGAGGAAGGTGGCCGTATAGTTGGTGCTTTGTGGGGTGTTGCCGCCAGGCCTTATTCAGTATTGCTCGCAACATTCTTGTGTAATTGCCGTCTAGTCGTTTTATAAGCGTCCAAGTGGTGCATCCATACAGCAGTATCGACACGACCGCTGCCTGGAATAAACTGCGATTCATTTTATCGGTCTGGTCTGATTTCCATATGATCCATAGCTAATCGATATCTGTCCACAATAATTGATCCTTATGATGCCGTTTTCTTTTCAACTATTAGCAGAGATTCATCTTCTCTCCTGATATATCCCATTCTTAGCTCTGTTCTGTGTGTAATCCCACCAGTTTATCTCTTGAAATCTCCGCTAACTTGTTTTACATCCTACTTCTTGATCCAAGTCTTTATTGATTTTATTTTCTGCACTGTTTATATTGTATAGATACTGACGCATATACCTCTACATATACACATGCATATACATGCAGAATGGATCACAACGACACAATGATAAAGGACGAGCGAAGACTTCTTTAAAAAATATACCTCTAACTTTATTGTAAGGTTTGAAAGGGTTATACAAGGTTTTATGGTGAGAGGGAGTTGGAGACCGAACATAACTGCAACATATAATGACCCCCACTCCTATGGCCATCGGCGCTGTGTCTTTCACGTTCTCATGATGCTCAACCGTAGGCCGGGGGGCCCACCTCTCTGCTGAGCGCTGGCTTTCTCTACCACATCTTGTCTCTGACTCATCTGGTCCCCAACCCAATCAGGGGCCCCTAGGGCCCCCTCCACCGCGCGGTGGCTTTCTCTACCACATCTTATCCGACTTCTCTGGTCCCCAACTCACTGGGGTTCCTGAGGGCCTCTTCAGCCTGGTGTGGCTTTCCCTACCACATCTTACCACCAACTCACTGACTTCCTGTCTTCACCGAGTTATATAATAGTTCTATCGCCCACTCAATCGCCCACTCAATCTTTGAAATGGCATGTTTGATCGTCATCAAGCGGAAATAACTGTCATGCAGTTTACAGGTCACTCTCTTCCGGTGCATCAGTCTATGAGTGTATCATGGGCTTTTACCTTGACCCATTTCGTCAGCTAAATCCACCTACGCAATTTCTTTCGATTACTGGCCATTGGAATGTGTCACTTCCTTCCAGTGCATCACTTTGGAATGACATTTTAGGCCGGGTCGAAGGTAAATATACAACATTTATAGCAATGCTGTTATTGGCTACAGTAGTTAATATATCTATGCTCTTTTTAATGTTACCTTTCAGTCCTTGTATATACGCTATCATCAATGCTGGCTCGTCATTTCTTGACACATCGAATCTATTTATGTCAGATCACGTATGTTAGGCTTTCTTTATCGTCATCAGCTTGCTGGTCCGTTTGTCTGAGTTCATCCCTTGTTTATTTTAAGAATGGTTCTGAATATTTTACTAGGGGAGCTGCGCAGTTATTTATCCTTTTGATGATATTTCTCCTGCAAGACGTTGTTTCGTAAAGTTTTCTCGTTCGTCTGAGGTACTTTTTTGATTTTTTTTTCTTCTCTGGTTGTCTGACGGGGTAAACTTCAAATATTCCTAAATACTTGTAGCTTTTCTTTTTCTCCCAGCGTTCTTATATTTTCTGATTTGGTAGTTCTATAATTTTTCCGTTTTTTCTTATCAAAAAGACTCTTTTTCAACATCGAATTCAATTCATATATCGTAGCTCTATGTTCTTATTTTTTGCATTATTGTCTCTGATCCTATTTAATTTTTTTTCTCTGGCAAATACTTATATATCATCAATTTACGTTATGGGATTAATCTTTTCCTCTGATTTTGTAAATTTGTCGTCTCCTGTACATTTCTAAAGTACCTAGTCGAGTAGTATCATTGCTAAAAAAAACTAGCAGTGATAAGGGTGAGTCTCCCTGGATGATGACTTTGGATTTTTACCTTTTCTGCATGGGATTTTACCGTTGCTATCAATTCCTCCGTCCAGTTTTCGATGGCATTTGTGAGGAAGTTTATGATTTTATAATATTTTGTAAATTTTTCTGACACTTTATTATCTAAGTTTTGGAGATTTCTGTTGCTAATCTATGTCAACAATATTATTTTAATACGCCTTTGAGTTTTTTACACCAATGATAGGTGATGGTTTTTCACTGGAGTCTGAAAGACATAAAGCCAACTCATGGCTCCAGGACTCATCTCAGTATTCTGGCCGACCTCAAGAAAGCTGTAGTTTGGATGGTGTCCTCTCGTCCTCCGCTTTCCATCTTCTCCACCCCCCATCTGGGGATCGTTCCAAATAATTTTGAGCGTTTCATTTTCGAGGACAGTTCCTTGGTTGCCATTTGGCAGTATGGTGAAATTTCCATTTCTTGCACAATTCCCCGTGGATCATCTTCCCCAACCTGTCATATCTAGTTATGTACTCTTTTTCAGCTAGATTCCAGCTTTCACTCATGTGATTAATCATTTTGTGTCTATCGTCAAATGACCTACTATTTTGTTGAGTCTTATCTATTTTCGCGTTATTATATCATTATCATCCTTGTCGTTATTACTATTATTATTGAAATTATGTTTTAATGTATCTATCCAGTTAATCATGAGAATATTAAATATAATACATGCATAATTCAGCACAAGCATTTTTAACTTAACTTTAATAAGGGTGGTTATACAAAATGTCAGAAGATTTATATTTATAATTCCTTGTAAATATAATTATTCTGATTTACTGCGTTACCAATAAATCACGAACGTTGCACCCCAACAGTTTATATCAAATAGTTATTTCGCAAGCAATGCTTCATTGCCCCACAAGCTCGCAAATATCAGATCCATATTAAGAATTAAACTCAGTACTAAGTTTTACCATTTTGTGAGACACGTTTGTTAAACATTATGACATACCACTTCATCGAATGAATTGGTCTTGTAGACAGAAGCCAATTTTTCTAATTCATCTCAATTCCCATTTTCTGTGCTTTTGGCAAGGTTTTGAATGCACTGATTATATTGACTGCAGAGTAATAATACTCCAACAAAAACGACGGTGTCCCAGGTATGCCTCTAAACTGCATCTGATAATGAGGTCCGGGTTATTGATGTCTGGTGAGTTTAGAGTTATTGCCATTACTCCAGAGTCCACGGAAGGCTTGTACTAGTTAGAGACCTATCTATAATTTCATTTTGTCGCATAGGACTGGAGGTACCCGTGGTGTATTGGTTATCGTCGTAGGAAATGGACACGGCGACACGAGTTCAAATCATGGACGAGACTGATTGCATTTTACATAGCACTAATACCCTTGGGAAAGGTATGGATCCAATTATTCTCCCTCCAGCTATGGATAAATAGTAGGGCAGACTAAGCTTTTCAGCCTTGGTGAGGTAACTTGTCTAGGAGAAGGAAAACTCTTAATTCAAACCTATTAAACTCCGCTTAAAAATTGACCTTGTGTCATATCCTGCCCAAGCGGAGGGGTTGGTAAATATGATTGGGCTGGAAAATACGCTAACTGCCTTTCTGATGAAGAGTTAAAAAAGATCCAGTGAGGTTGATCTCCTATTGACCGTTAATGGTGACCCATATCGTGGTCTTGGTTGAAAAGTCAGTTACCCAGATGCCAAGTCGTCACATGACTGGCAACACTCCACTTCAGTCTGATCCGATCAGTCAACTAGCATCTATAGAATAAAATCCCGACCCCATTCTTCACATTCCTCGTATAGCAAAAAATATCCCACGCTTTTTATCTTAAAGGGGCTAGAAGTTCGTAGCTGAGTACTAGAAACAAAACTTTTATCTCTGTTTAAATCTAAGGCTAGCGGTTTTGAGTACTGAAAGCTTCAAATTAGCAGAGGCTTAAAATTTTCCCCACCCCGACAAGTATATACTGGCTTATGTGTCCTTGTTTTTACCAAGGAGAATAGGTAATCGCCTTTAAAAATTACGAGCGGAAGTTAGACCTTATAAAGGGTGATATTACAAAGGACCAACGATTTAAAAAAAGACAACAAAACATACATCGAATACAAACAATAAACCTAAAGGTAAAAGTTTTGATCCGATTCAGATAATGAAATTATGACAGAAGTCCCAGGATTCATTATCATCGGATCACAAGCAGAAACACCTTCAGTCGAATTATATTGATTGAAAAATAATGTCCTGCAGAGAAAATCTTTGAAATACGAACATTTGAAGCAGCAAGTTCCGGGAGACCTGGGTTCAATCCCAGGTCGTGTCATACCAAAGACTCGAAAAATTGTACTTGATACTGCCTAGCTTAAAACTCAGCAAGGGTAAAGTGGAGCAATCCAGGGAAAAGAGTAGCGCCCTCCCTTACATCTCGGTGTAGTAGCTATTGAAAAGGGAGCCTTCTGGTTGCCCTCGACTACGGTCGCCAACTTTACTTTCTTACAAAAACAAATAAAAATCAAATCAAAATTAAAACCTTCCTCAACTTGAAATTCAAAACTTAGTACCTCAAAAGGAGACATGAAAAAAGGTATTTATTCCAAGCTACACCACAGGAAATAAAAACAGCTTTTGAAAAAGAAAGGGTTGCGGACTATAAAAGGATAATGTTTAGAAGGTGATTAAGGAATGCAAAAACACACATACCTTTTGACATTTTACAAATCCATAATTCCCTTGGAAGTTAGAATTCAATACGCCCTTGGAAAAGGTAGAACAAGCTGGACCGGCACCCGTAACGGGCTTTAAAAGTTTAAAATTTGGATACCACAAGTAAAGCTGAAGTAAGTAAAAGTAAGTAAAGTTAGCGACCATAGTCGAGGGTGACCCGAAGGCTCCCTTTTCGATAGCTACTACACCAAGGTGTAGGGGAGGGCGCTACTCCATTCCCAGGATTGCTCCACTTTACCCTTGAACCGTACCTTATAATGCTGAGTGTTAAGCAAGGTGGTATCAAGTACCATTTTTAAAGTCTTTGGTATGACTCGACCTGGGATTGAACCCAGGTCTCCTGGGCCATTGGCGAACACTCTAACCGCTGGGCCAATGTCCCATAGGCTGAGAACCTTTCGCTTAGCGCATGTCATACACCGGAAGTGTGCGTGGAGGATTTGGGGGATTTGAAAAAAAGTCAGTTAGTCGTGTTTTAGCGTCCGAAGAAGACGGTTGACTTTTGGAGCTCGCCGATGCCTTGCGGCGGGTACCGCACATGGTTTGGGGCAGATGGAAAAGTCAGGATAGAAAGATTGTGCCTATCTCTTCCTCATGTCGAAAAACCTTTTAACTCAAAGGTAATAAAAAGTTTCGTACCTGAAATAAGAAGTCGTAAGGTTTTTGGTTTTTCGGGATTCCTATGTTATCTATATATGAGTTATGAACATTCTATGTACATTTCACATATCCGTATCTTCGGTAATGTTATAACTTGAAACCGAAGTATAGAAGAAATATAACATTTCTTGAAGCAAGTAAAATAGTGGAATCCTAAATGAAAGCGATAGCACTAATGGAAATGTAACATTAAAGGCGATTCCAATCAATAATAGCAATCAACAATCAACCAAATAAATGCAAAACTCACATCAAAAATTTTATACAACTCAGACAAAATGATTGGCCAAAATTTTAAGAACCGTTAACGAAAATACACTCACAAGAAATCAGTCAAAGAAAAAAACAACAACATAAAGAACCCATAAAAACATCCATACCACAAACAAATATCAGTATATATAAAATATACAGTAAATTCCAAATATCCGCTTGAAACAAGTATTATTGTAATATAATTGCCGAGCGATTTCGTTTTATATATCTTGCCTTTCGGTTGGCGCATGGGTTAGCTAGGTACAACATTAACGCAGGCGTTCACGCGGGCGCGGAGAGGATATGTCATTCAGAAAAATAAAAATAAAAATCCCAGATAGAAATCGAGACCAAGGGATGTGCGTAACGTCACGCACCGGAAGCGTGGGCAGAGGGTTTTGAGATTTGGAGAAAGTCAGAGAGTTGAGTTCCTACCTCCGAAGAGAAAGTCGAGATTCAGAGCTGGGCGAGGCCAGACGAATTTGTGCGCTACGGACGCCGCGAGTTGGTTGGGTTGTGAGCTGACGATGTAAAAGCAGTCAGCATAGAAAGATTGTGTCTCTCTTTCGTCATGTCGAAAACCTTTAAACTCAAAAAGGTGAATAAAAAAAGTTTCCTACCTGAACCAATTTCGTGTTTTCGGATTCCTATATATGTTTATGAACATTTTATGAACATTATGTCTATTTCACATATCCGTATATATGGGAACGTTACACTATTATCCATACTCCCTGCTATAAATTGAATAGTACTACTGCTGTCATTATGCAAGTATTGATTAGGCATGAGATTAGCCACGAACGTTCAAATGCCATTAAAAATCAAACTCACCAACGCAAACCTAAGATGGCCAGTTCGTATTAGTTTAATACTAATATTGAATCAGTATAATATCATGTTTGATTGTGAAACAAAAGAGGACAAATCTCCCGTTTTATAAAGACTACGAAATTCCTACCATACTTGAAAAATCTGTCATTCTTAATCTCAATAAACAATGCATCTGTCTTATACACAAGTAAATGGAACATTTATTTTTACCTTTCTTTCGGCAATTATAACATCGTTGTCATTTCATTACTTGCCAAGTTCTCCCAACAAAAGATTTTGTCACGTATTGAATGTCACATAAAGAACCTCCTCCGGGTGAATGGGAAGTCGCATCTACCACGACATCGTCTTTTGTACTGCATTTGACAGAGGATTCAAGTCACGAATCAGAAAATAAAATATCTCAGACAGTAGTTTGCACCCCTACTCACAACGGCTAATAATTTTATTGTCAGTATTTCTCTCTCTTTATTTTTTTCTTTTCCCTCCCAAATCACATACACAAACACAATCGTTTACCTAGCTTAGTTTGGGCACAAGGCCAGAGATATGGGGCAACCAATAAATATCAAATTCTCGAACAATGGTTAGCTAATCTAGCTTGCCAACATTACACCAATATATATATATATATATATATATGTGTGTGTGTGTGTGTGTGTGTGGTGTTAAAATGTATCAACTTTAGCAGAAAAATAGAATAACGTTTTAAACTTTTTCTTCAAAACGAGGCCCTTGGCGTTGGTCACCCTGACTCCAACGAGTTTTTCATTGATATAAGCACTTCTGAATCTTTTCAAGGTGTGTATCTGTTCTGTTGTATTTCTAATAATTTTATCTAAGTCCTATAATCCTTGCGCTGATCAGCCCTGTCGGACGGGGCAGTAGAATACACCAAGTGCATCTCAGCAGTATCTTGGATATGACTCTAAACCATGTGATGGTTAGGTTCCAATTCTGTTGTCTTGGAGAATGTGGAGTACCTATTTGTTGCCATTACTCCTAGGTCCACTCCGACCTGAAGTGGTTGTAATTGTTAGGGTCCCATCTATGAGTCAGATTGAAATACTTTATCATTTACTATAAGTAAGTTAAATTGGCGACCGTGCTCGAGGGCTACCCGAAGGCTCCCTTTTCAATAGCTTTTACACAGAGGTGTCGGGGAAGTCACTACTCCCTTCTCTGGATTACTCCACCTTACCCTTGATACGTATTTTATAATTATGAGAGTTAAGCAAGGAGGTCTCAACTACCATTTTTTGAGTCTTTGGTATGACTCGAACTGGGATTGAACACCGGTATCCCGGGCCATTGGCGAACACTCATAACTGTATGCAAACAAATCATTAATGTTAAATTGAATTATTCATATCATATAGCAATACTTGAAACCAACTAACCATGTGCAAATAAAACTGTAAGTGTGTAATAGTTGATACTATTTAACAATGCAAAAATTGAATAATTGGTATTAAACCACAAAACAGACCCATTTGACTATGTTCAAATGAATGAATAGATTTGAATAGAATGAAATGGTTTGGTTTCTTTGTTTAATGGTATATCAACCTTTGTAGGTTATTTAATGCCAAAGCTATTCTCCTAGAAGAACAGTAGTGGTACTATTTAACCCATAGCTGGGAGGATAAGAAGGTTCATACCTTTCCCAAGGGTATTTGCCCGAAAGTGAACGTAATAGCGCGACTGGAGTACGAACTCGCATACTACGATTCCGCAGTCCATTGCTTTAACCACTACACCACAAGGACACCCCCAGAATGAAACGAATGAATAGCATTGAACAGAATAGTATTGAATAGTATTGTTACATAACAATACTTAAAATAAACTTACTATTCGCAAACAAATAATTAATATTGAATAGAACTGTTAGTGTTAGATTGCACTACTTGAAACCACACATATATATATATATATATATATATATATATATATATATATATATATATATATATATATATTGGTTTATTTACTGTCAGTGTTAATTAGCTTTATAGTGGTAAAGAAGACCGTATCATCTTGGAATCTTTTTTGACGACTGAAAATACACTTGCAATTTCGAAACGAGTCTCAATGCATTAGATGTATTTTACCTCTTCATACGTTAATTCAAATAATAATTAATAGGAATTTTTGAACTTTCTTAATAAATCATTTTGTAGCAAGATAATGAACATATATATATATATATATATATATATATATATATATATATATATATATATGGATGCGTGTTTGGGGGTCTCTGTGTGTGGATGGGTGGCCAAAAGAGAAAATTAATTATCTGAATCATCTTTGACCGACGTCAGAGTATGTAGAGGGACACCTTTGTCTATTTTGGCGTGAAGACAACACAAAGAGTTGTGCTCGCAGGATCCTTCGAGACCGGAAGAAACGACGAAGGACGTTGGACAAGTCAGTAGTGATGGTCCAGAATAGAGTGTTAGACAATTCAAGCCCCAGACGTGAAGCCGGTCAGCCGTTTCTAAGACGCGAGACCAGGGCCGTCGGAAGGTGGCATGGAGTCAGAAATGAAGAATCGGAGCAGTGAAGACAATGACCAGATGAGTCCGCATTTTTGGTAGCTGTTTTTGATTTTCACTGAGTTCTCGAGATAGGCATACATAGATAGACAAAATTAAAAAATGTACAAAACTTCACTTTCTTACATTGTGCTGTACTAAATTCGTGTTTGTCTGTTTCTACCTTCCGCCCTCTATTTGTTGTTTGTTATTTTGTCCTTTTTTGTTCAACCTGTGGAACGCCCAAACGGACGGATCTGAGAAGCAACAACGGGGTCCACAGAACTAGATGAACGGCCAAAACAAACAAAACCCGACGTGAGGGTTATTTAATAATTTTGTACAATTCAGATAAGTGTTCTTTCTTTCAATATGTTATATCATGCAAAAAACGATATCAACGATAAGTCCGAGTGGAAAAATTTATACGAACACACATGTAATAACAATAACAGGTTTATAGTAATAAAGGTACAATTAGATTAGAGTCCACAGACGGTAGCCGATGGAGGATATAATATCGTAGCTACTTTCCTTACGTCTTCCTTATTTTCTTACGTTCTGTCCCTTGTGTAGTGTGTATAACCATGTTTAATATTGTTAGGCAGATCCATTGTTAGTGGTGATAGTTTCTTCCATTACAACACAATATAACTATCGTTTTCCTTGACATAATCAACATCATTTTATACATATAAAAAAGATGAACTACTCCGTTTGCTTAGAATTTTCGTTCATTTTTTTCTCTAAAATATTGAACTGTCACTTCCAGTTTTGCAATACTTCACTAATTTCCTGATAGTCATGATCATTTAATCCAGTCAGCTGATTTTTAAAAGCCTCTGTCTCGACAATTTTCATTTCATTCAATGTTTTCACAATTTCTCAAACACAAGCCAATATTTCTTGAAGACGTCTCAAATTTTCAATCATTCAATAAAAATCTCCTACTCTTTTTCTCTTTCGTTCAAGAGTCATCTACTCATTCTTTTTTTTATCTAAGAAGTCGTCATTACTTTTATCAATTGTCTTTACTTCGACATTTAAACTTTTTCTATCTACTGTTTCTTCTTTTCTGGGTAATTTATCCCAATGATTTATTTTATTACTCTTTATTCATTGTTCGCCGATGGCCCGAGAGACCGAAGTTCAATCTCAGGTTGAGTCATACCAAAGACTCAAAAAATGATACTTGCTGCCTCCTTGCTTAATACTCGGCTTTATAAAGTACGGATCAAAGGTGAAGTGAAACAATCTAGGGAAATGCGTAGTGACATCTCCTACACCTCGGTGTAGTAGTTATTGAAAAGGGAGCTTTCGGGTCGCCCTCGACTACGATCAACAACTTGACTTTTTACTTATTGTTATAAATAAATTTCAAATTATATAATACGATGTTAAAGATAGGATTTAATTCCTCTTATATATATATATATATATATATATAGCAGTAGACATATCCCTCGTCACGACGAGAGGGTAAAAGAATGGTTCCTTTTGAGAAGGCTTGCTCGATGTAAAAAAATTGCGGACCTGTTGCAGAAACTGTTCTTATGAATGAACCCCTTATTACATTGCTGGTAACTCCTATTATATATATATATATATATATATATATATATATATATAGTAAATTTCTGCTTTCTTCCTCTGTTCTCTTAACTACTTCTATGTTATTATCAAGCACTTTAGAAATATTTATTTTGTGACTCCCATGGTTTACTTTTTCTCCGAAGAGTGCATTTTCACACACACACACACACACACACACACACACACACACACACACACACACACACACACACACACACACACACACATATATATATATATATATACGTTGATATGCAATATCAATATTCAGGTGAACGGAGCACTCCGGGAGCCGACAGCGTATAGGTAAAAACAGTTATGCGTAAAAAAATCCCTTCATTTACACCGAGATGGCGAAGATCCTGGAGTAAGCCGGGTTTCTATGTCAGCTTGAAAGATATCGTGAGTCTAGCCACACTGAAGAGTTGTGATACAGAAAAACAGTCTGTCTGTGAATGACTATATATATATATATATATATATTCAAATTGATCAGGTCCAGAAAGTACTTAATTCCCCAATTGATTCAAAAGGCTTCTTTTGGCTAAAGAACCATTTTGAAACAGGCAAACAGTTGAAAACCAATAATAATCATTACCTTACCAGAAGCCGATGAAAGAGCAGGTGTCGTTATCCTAAATCGCTCCGATTACATCGATAAGATGTCTGTCATTCTAGACGATATCTCAAAGTTCTACCAATAAAGTAATCAATCATGTGACAATACTCTATACGTGGAAGTTAGAATTCAGAAACTCTTTCTTCGATTACAAAAAAGAAAATTCTTTCCAAAAATTTTTTTGTGCGAATTCGTCCTGTTAGTTTACAACGACCCAGATGTATGGTTTGCCTAAAATCCACAAGCCTAACATACCATTTAAATATATTTTGTCAATGTGTGATTGAATACAGCAAGAGCTGGCAAAATCGCTTGTCGAAATCCTCGATCCTGTTCTACAATTTTATTTTTACTGTTGACTCCTTCCGATTACCACTAAACATCTGTCAACTTCTTCACTGAGTAAACACTGAGCACTTTGTGTCTTTTTATATATCCCCTTTGTTTACTAACATCCATTTGGATTAGGCTGTTAGTATTTTTGCCGATTATTGATATCGTAACCATTTAAAATCTCTGTCGTTTCCATCCGAGAAAATAATTTCATTGAATTGATAGAGTTTGCTTCTAAATCGGTCTCTTTTAGCTTTGATAATAATATATATTGGAAAGTTGACACTCTGGTTTCACTAATGGCCAATGTATTTGTAGGGTTCTTGGATCATCAGTTTTTTGACAGAGTTTCTTAACAACAATGTCATATTCGTTACGTGGATGATACTCTAACTCGTTTCTCTTCATCTAATGAGGCTATAAAATTTTATCCATGTCTAAATAATCGTCACCGCTCTTTAGCATTCACAATGTAAAAATGTATGATGCCTTTTCCCGACTTATTGGCCGAGAAAGGTTCATCTTCCTTTGTAACTAGAGTAAACTGAAAGTCTATTTTTACGATGTTATACATTCGTTGGGATTCCTTCACTCCTAAATCTAGGAAGATTAACCTTTTCAAGTGCTACACTCACCTGGCACTGATATTTGTTCAGATAGTAAGATTGAAGTAGAGCTTAAAAAAGTCACTTAGTATTTTTGAAAAATGTGTATCCCTAGGATGTTATCTTAAGTAATATTACATCTAAGAGATCTAGATTTAGCGCCAGTAAAACGTTTGGTTCTTCTAAATGCCCAGTATATGTTAAGCTCCCGGGATGGGACACGCCAGTCTGGTATTTGTTGACAAAACTTCTTGTCGATACTGAGTTAACGTCTGAACTATCTTTACAGCAAGATCTGATTTCTTGTCTTCTCAAAAAGATTGTCCTACCTATACTGCAACAAAGTCTGATGGTCTATAAGATTCAATCTCAGTGTAATGCTCTCGATATTGGTAGGACTATTCAGAGGTTAGAGGTGACACAAGAAATACGTTGGTAGGCACAGTCATTGACATCCGGGCTCACACGGTCGCATTAGTCTGCCATTCACAACACTTGTGCGACTACTATTAATGCGGGACGGTTTATTCAGATAATTGTGTCTCTGTCTTGCACAAGGCTAGGAATAAGAAAAGCTAGTACAACTAGAGGCGCTAGCGATAATTGAATATCGCCCTAGCAGAGGGAATTTATACTTACTTTAAAGTTGTTTAGGGAATCTGGAGATTCGTAGGGTATTTTTTTGCCTCTCCTCTCAAAGACTTCGCTGTTCATCATCTCCTTTTTGTCAACAACTGCAGTTAAATTTTACCGGTCGTTGCTATCGAAAAAGCGTCGGTAGAAAAAGGTTCTTTAGGTTCGATTTAGTCGTGGTTTTTACGTCTTCTACTAAAGAATGATTCTACTTTTTAAAATAATTCATATTTGTCTTTCAAGAAAGTTATATATATATATATATATATATATATATATATATATATTGTCATCCACAGACTGACTGTTTCGTTCTATCAGAACTCTTCAGTGTGGGTAGACACGTAGGACGCTCGAAGCCGGGATCGAAACGCTTCTTTATGTGCGTGTATTTGTGTGTGTGTGTGTGCAACATAAAATAAAATATGTGATGGTTAGAGTGTTCGCCGATGGTCCAGGATGTAATGTAATGGCCAAGGGATTTCGGTTCATGCCTTTGAGTTTAGTTAGGCTGAGAACCTTTCGGCTCAGCACATGGGTTAGTTAGGTGCAAACCTTGATGTAGGTGGTAACGCGCGCGCGGGGCGGGCGTGTCACTCAGATGTTACAATAGTCTGAGACGAAACGGGTGACGGAGTGCGAGTGACGTCACGCACCGGAAGCGCGCAGAGGTTTATGGAGAATTGAAAGAAAGTTAGAGAGTTGAAAACTAGACGCCAAACGAGGAGGTTCGACTTTTGGAGCTTGCAGACGCGAGGCGAACTTGCGCCCTATGGGTGCCGCTCGAGATGGGGGCCAAATGAATAAGACAGCATAGAAGATTGTGTCTCTCCTCCTTATGTCGAAACCTTTAACTCAAAGTTAATAAAAAGGT
>OY757923.1:65400709-65638209 GCA_963585895.1 Sepioteuthis lessoniana | reverse complement strand
ACTCTATTGTTCGAGTTATCTTTTTCCCCCAGAAGGTGGCGCATATATTCTTCTGTTAAACAAGTCCACATAAAAAAAAATTCTTTTCATATTTCTTTACAATTCTTTTTTTCATTTGACATCTTTCTTATTTTGCAGAAAGCTCCATTGGAACCAACAAAATAAATAACTAAAACGAAGAAAAGAAAAAGCTAAAAAAATATCAGCAACAAATCCTATATAATAAATGGACGTGACAGCTTAATCTTTTATTATTCTGGTGTTGGTTACGCATCACTCTTTTCAAAATATTCGGAAAGACACGGCGAAAAATCGCCATTTTATATTCAATACTGAAGACAAAGTATAAAGTGCACGGATAGAATTTTTATCAGATCATCATTTATTTCTTTCTTAAAGACACGTTTTTTGCCTCTTCATGATTTTGCTATTCATCGGCCTCTCTATGATTCTCCTTATCACCCAAGAATTATAGAGTTTTCTATTCCTTCTTCGTTTTATTTTTTTTTTTTTTTTTACACTCAGATAATAAATTCCATACCTCATTTTTAGCGCTCTGTCTATTTTAAATGAAACCTGTGAGAGACGCGTTTCAGTGCAGCGACAGAGGTCAGTTTTTCTGCGATGAATAAGAATTGGTGCTAATAAGAGAAATTCTCTTTTTCGATTTCTTTTAATGATTTTTTCTTTCTTTTTAGAGAAAAAGAAATAAAGCTGGAGAGCGTGCAATGGTTTTCTTGAAAAGAAGATATAAACACTTGCCTCATGTTTTACTTATGAATTACAGCTTCACTATCCGAAATTTAGAAGAAATATTTGCAAGAAAGAGACAGATAAAAATGGGATATTTTCAACTGTATAGCTACAGGTAAACATACATAAAACCTCTTTTAATTAAGGAATTTAATACACACAGACACAGACACAGACAGACACAGACACGGACAGACAGACACACACACACACACACACACACACACACACACATATATATATATATATATATATATATATATGCATGCTATTTCCTGCTACGTGATCAAAATGTGTGCACATATTAATGCATTTACATACAATTACATATAAAAAATAAATATGTATACAAACATATATGTATGATCTTCGTTGGCATCTGATCAATACACGTATATATATATATATATATATATATATTCAGTCGAACATACACACAAATGCATATATGTATATATATATATATATATATATATACACATAGACATGTACATATATGCCCATGAATACAAACATACACGCTCATGCACATAGACACACACACACACACACATACACACACACACACACACACACACATATATATATATATATATAAACACCCACAAAAGACATACACATTATGTTGGTTGTTAATTGGTTGTTTGGGTTTTATAGCATATCAACCTTTGTAGATTATTTAATGCCAAATCCATTTTATACAAATAATCGGTTCTTTTTCAAACAATTCAGTTTAGAATGTGTATAGAGTAAAATTTTCAAAAACAGTAATATTTCAAGCAACTTGGTTTAGCATAAGTACGCAGTTTAAAAGCAAAAACAGGAAACTCTGGAAACTAGTTCACCATCAGATTGTTTAGGGTCATATATTTACATAACATATACCATGGATTTTCGGTTCGTTCCTAGTGACCCCGTTTGCTTACCAAGCTGTCACATTTTGATCGGTAAACAGGACAGCACGATCAGGTCACTCAGATCGAACAGGTGAGTAACCGGAAGGAGATCTCGTGATGAGAACTACGCAGTGAGATTTAGACAGTGTGCAGTGAATGGCAGTCAAGCGAGGGACACGCAGACGGCCAGAGGCGTCTCTGACGAACTTGCAAGGGGGTGCAAGCCTTGGCAATACAACCAAAATCACCCCAAAGTTAACAGCACAATTTTCTTTCATATATATATATATGTATACATATAATCATTTTTACATAATCATCTCTCTCTCTCTCTATATATATATATATATATATATATTCTTTAAAGAAAAAACCAAAGACCGGTTACTTTAGGATTATAAATTTATTTCCATCCTATTTTGTGTTTCTGATGTAAACCAAAAACACGAAGAAAAATATACCAGGACTCCTTCAGATCTTATGGATAAAATAAATCAGATTAGACGCGGGGTGGGAGGAAGAGGGGTGAAGAGTTATCTCCTCGTTTTTTTAATCTTCCATTTTTTTATTTGCCTATTTTAAAAATTTTTTTAGGTTTCTAATTTTACCGTCGGTTGGAATTATGGTAATTTAACTTTTTTTTTGTTAAGTTCGATAATTAAATATCTTTGTGTTTTGTTTATATTATAAAGTTTTTGTAAGGGAAATATTAATACTTATATTAATTTCGAGTCTATTTCCTCAGTTACCTATTTTTTTCGTGTACGTATATTGGATACGTTTTATCTTTTCTTTATTTTTATTTTATTTTATTTTAGTTCATTTACCTTATTCCTCAATTTATTTCTGTTTTTTTCGGGACAATTTTTTTTAAAGATAATTAGTCTATAGTTTAAATTTAGCCTTGTGTCTACTTCTTGCTATTAATTCACATCTTTTATTTAATAACTTTTCAGGCAGTGGATACATCATTATTAGTATTTTTTTTTCTTCTAAGCACAGGCTACATGTACCGTCAAACCTTTTTGGAGTATTTGACTTTTTCAGTATAGACCATTGAATCTCAGGGGTTAACCCTTTATTTTTCAAACTCCAAAATTGCTTAGATAGTGCTGTTTGGTGTTTTAGATGTTCGTGGGAGAAAGAATATTTAGGATTTGGGTATCTCTCTTTCCATTTCGTGGAGGAAATACCGATATAAGTTTTTCTATCTGTTATATTCTCTTTAGGGTAAATTATTCAAAAGTGTCCTGTAGCGTATTATTTGTGAACATATATCTGCATTAATCTACTCATATTAAAGTAATTTTTTAAATCTATCTATCTATCTATCTATCTATCTATCTATTTTTCTTTGTCTGTTCATTTCCATTCCATTAAAGCACTAAGTCATATGCATCGGTGTTGTATCGTTGGTTCAATAGCGGTATTCCACAGGTACAAGCCGAAGAGTTGGCGAGTCTATCAGAGAGCGATTAACGCTTTTCTCCCTGAAGTAGTCAGACACCGTCCATTTATATCTTTACCGGTGTCATACTAAAAAAAGTCACTGAGTATATAGTTCCGGTACAACAATCGGAATATTAATCTCTATGCTAAAAAATGGTATGAATACAACGTATCGTAAGTTAAATGCAGCAAAACACTAAGTTCTGTACATAATTATGTCTTATATAGGTAAATACGTCTACGTCATCATAACACAATGAATGACAGGATTTCCGGTTAAAACCAATTGACCAGAAAACAGTTAAAGTCCGTTTTATCTAATAACATTTTCCCATGTATTTCTTCATACTTAAGAAAAAATTCCCATTATTTATTTGAGAATACGTGACGAGCATAAATGTGCTGTTCATCAAGTGAGTTTGGACCTCATGAAATAGTCAAAAAATTAAATTTTCACCGACTCATATACCGAATAAATTAAATCTGCGTATGAATTTCACAATCGGTGTTTCGGTTATGTTTCTAGACAAAAAAGATCTGTCTTGGGAAGATAAATAATGTTACACCTTTTTATTTTAAATAAACGAATCGATTATTCACTGATGAGATATACGCACGCAATTTGCTACTGAGTAACATTCACAAATTTCAAAGAGGAATATGAAGGAAACATAGTTTTAAAAAAATGGAAATATCATGAATTTTTTACTGAAAACAAAAAGCGGAAGGAGGTCCTAGTTGCCTAGTGGATGGCTTGCTAGAATGTGAGCACCTAGTAAACGAGTTTGAACTCCAGTCGTGCTATGACGTTCACTTTTGGATTTATACCTTTTGGAAAGGTTTGAAACCTTCACACCTCCGACTATGGGTTTATAGGGTTTGAGGGAATTAGTTATTTTCCCTAACACTATAGATTTTATGGGCACAAGAAATGAATTACAAGACTTTGCTTTATAACAACACACAAGAACGAAAGTTTTTATTTGCAGCTTTGAGGAGGTTTGTTCTTGGCGCTGCAAAACTCGTGGTCTTTAGGCTTGTTGGTTTTGGAGACGCGATAGCTTAGCGGGATGTTCGAAATGGCAGCGTGTCGTTGGATGTGTGAGGGAAGTATTCAAGGCCACCGTGTAGCTTCGTGTGTCTGGTGTTTCGGGGAGAGGCGTGCGTTGTCTCCATTACAGTGGACCAGAGGTGAAATGGGAACTTGTCGAGAGCGGAGTGGCGCTCGAATCGACATAGTAAATTTCTGTGGTGCTTGTGGAAGGCATGTTGAACGTATCTAATTCATATTCAACTAGGATTCCTTGGTCTAAAATATTAGACGCAAAGAATCCATAAATTAGATGGTTCCCTCTTTGAATGTCCATGTTGCTGCTGCTAGGGTTAAAGCCACGGTGATATGTCCACACCGGGTGGCTTGTTTAGCTATAAGGCATCGCTAAGCAGGGGCGACCAGAGACACGTCCGTTCTGGTCGCCGCCTCCAGCCGAAGAGAGTGTGTTTGGCCGCTCACCCGTTTTGCTAGCCGGAAATGAAGGTCCGGGCTGAATGGGATAAGTCATCCTGATTGGGTGAAATTCAGTGTTGAATTAAATAGCGCGCCAAAACAAAAATGAGATTTTCCTCTTCTCTACAGGTTAAATAATATCACTACAGTTCTTCTCTAATGATAGCTTTGGTATTAAATACCACACATGGGTTGATATGCCCTTAAACAAAGAAACCAAACAAAAACATGAATTACCCAGTAGGCTATGGCTGCAGAATATACTGACAGCATCTCAGCAGAGGGGTAAAAAAAAACATCCAACCAGGGTCCTGGATATGAGACTAAACAATCTGATGGTGAGGTTTCAGGAATGCTCGAGCAATGGGGAATGCGGAGTACCCCTTCAATGCCATCGATCACAGGTCTGTACTGGCTCCGAGTGGTATCACCTGATTGAGTCCTATCGATGGATCAAATAGAACTAAACTGTGTACTTACGCTAAAAGGAATTGCTTGAAATATAACTGTTTTGATATCTTAACAACGTACTAAATTTTTGCTAAACTGAATTGCTTGAAATGAAACTGTTTTTGTATGCCTAGTTGAATTGTTTGAAGTAGAACTCTTTTGACATTTAACTGTGTGTGAACAAAAACTATACACATTCTAAACTGAATTGGTTGAATTAGAAGTGTTTGACAAAACTAAATAGCTTGAAATAGAAATGTTTTTGACAATTAAATCTAATTATTTGTTTTTGACAATTAAATCTAAATATTTGAAATAAAACTGTTTATTTGTATTAAATGGATTTGGAATTAAATAGCCTACAAAGGTTGATATGCCAAGAAATCCAAACAAACCAACCAAAACAAAAACAAAAAAAAGAAACAGCGTTGTCTTAACAATAAAAAAGTATTCTTTCATTAATCTCCTTTACAATAAGTAAAATCTAATTAAAAAAGAACCAGTTTAACTTTATGTATAAGACAGGTTTCTTCATGAAAAGAAACAAAACATGCACACACATATATACACACACACATACACACACATACACAAGCACACACACACACACACATATATATATATATATATATATATATGTATGTATATAATCTTAAAACGATAAGGAATCATCTCCTCTTTCAGTGGCAATCCTTAAAACTTTGTAGACTATTTCACTTACCTCGGTAGCAATATCTCTTTAACTGAAAGTGATTTCAATATACGCCTAACAAATGGTTTGGGCTGGTATTGTCAGGTTGGCTTTTATATGGAAATTTGATTTCTCTGATCGAATAAAACGAAATAGCTTTCAAGCTTTGATTGTGTCATTACTACTATATGGATGTACAACCTGGACACTCACGAAATGCCTGAAGAAAATGTTAAATGAGAACAACACGAGAATGCCACAAGAGTTGCTACATTAGCTGTCAATTAGATATATGAAATACGATTTATCATACAGGGGCCACAGACCAGTCACTTCAAATAATCCCCGAAAAAAGATTGGTAGGTGTTAAGTTGGGTGATTGTAAAAGGCATTTCGAAATGAAATTATATGCACATTAATATCATCATCATCATCATCATCATCATCATGTCGTGCCACTAGCACGGATATCCCTGATCCTCTCTCGCCACTTTTCCCTATCGTTCATCACCTCTGGCAGGTCTTCAGGGCTAAATTCCGTATCCTCACATAGCTGCTGAATGCATGTTCGTGCTGGTCGTCCTGCTTTTGCCCGGTCATATGTGGGGGTCCATAAGAGTACATCCCTTATGAGCTCGTCCCTGCTTCTCCAGTAGTGTCCTGCATGTCTGGTTCGTCTAACTTGAATAGTTTTTTGTGATAGGAGGCAGGTGGCCGTATAGTTGGTGTCTTGTGGGGTGTTGCTGCCAGGATTTGTTCAAGATTGCTCGCAGCATTCTTGTGTAATTGCCGTCTAGCTTCCTCTCCAGCCGTTTTGTTAGCGTCCATGTAGTGCATCCATACAGCAGTAAAGATACGACAGCTGCCCGAAAGAAACTAGAGAGAGAGAGAGAGAGAGAGAGAGAGAGAGAGAGAGAGAGAGAGAGAATTAGAGAGAGAGAGGGGGTGTGTATGTGTGTCTGTAAGTGTGTATTTGTGTGTGTGTGTATGGTTTGTGGTTTTAACAAGAGAAAAGTAAATATTTCAAAATAAAAATGTCCGCAAATGATTTCACATTTGGTATTTAGTCAATTACTATCATGAGTTTTTCCCACCAGCGTTAACAAGTAGTTTTTCGCTAGCGTTTGAGTGACAACAAGTCTCCTCAAATTGCTAGGACTCTTCTCAGTATTCTGACCGATCTTAATGTTGTAGTCGGAATGATCTCCGCTCGTCCTCACATTTCCATGTCCATCAGTCTGTGTACCAATCCTTTGAGGGTTTTTTGAAGTGCACCAATTATAATTGGAATCACCGTCACCTTCAAAATTCTCATTTTTTTTGTTCTCTAGCAAGGTCTACGTATTTACTTTTCTTTTCGCTTTCTTTTCTTTTTACTTTGCAGGCTGCCGGAAAAGCAAAGTCTCCTATTCAGCAGGTTCTCATTATTATTGAGAGTTTTTCACACCAGCATTAGCTGATGGTTTATCACAGGAGTTTGAGTGACAACAAATATCCTCAAGTCTCAAGGAATCTTTTCATTATTCTCACCAATCTTAATAAATCTGTTGTTTGGATAGTCTCCCCCCGTCACGTTATTTCCATGTCCTCCAGTCCCTGTATCAATCCTTTGGTGGCTGTACCACGAGCATCAATTACATTTAGTATTACCGTCACTTTTATATTCAAGAGCTTTTTTCAATTCCCTGGCGAGGTCCTGGTACTTATCTTTCTTTTCGCTTTCTTTCAATTTTACTCTATGGTCAGCCGGGACAGAAAGGTCCACAATTCGGCAAGTTCACCTTTTTTTGTTGACTATTATAAGGTCTGGTCGTCTGGGTGAAATTAGGTGATCCACTTGTATTTAAAAATCCCAGATAAGACGGATTCTGGGTTGTGCATATACCATGTGTTCCTTTTACACCAGTGTTAGATGATGGTTTTTTACTTGAGTCTCACAGACAGCAAGTCTCCTCAGGTCTTCAAAACTCTTTCATGCTATAGTTTAGATGGTCTTGGCTCATTCTCCCTTTTCCAACATATCTAACCCCCTTACAAAGCTTTTGGGGATCATTTCAAGCAAGCCACTTACAATTGGTATTACCGTCTCGTTCATGTTCCATATTTTTCAGTTCTCTGGGAAGGTTAAGTCTTGCCTCTTTTTTGTTTTCTTTGATCTTCACTCTGTGGTACACTTGGACGGCAAAGGTGTCAATAAAGCATGTTCTCTTTATTCCTTTTTTTGTTAATTATTAGTAAATGTCGTTTTCTGGCTGTGATTAAGTGATTTGTTTGTATCTCAAAATCCCAGAAATTTGTGCGCATCTCTTCTTGATGTGCATATATAATTTGGTAGTTTGCTGGAATTTCAATTTCTTGCCTAATTTCCTTTGGATCACTTTGACCACCCAGTCATGTCTCGCCTTTTTGCGCTAGTTAACTGTATTCGCTTATAATGTGATGAATCGTTTTGTCTCTATCACCACATATCCTACACTTGTTATTCTGTTACCTATCATATATTCTCACTGTAACATGATTGGTCCTTATGGCGTTGTTTGGTTCTGCTAGTAGAAGAGATTCAGTTTCTCTCATTAAGTATCCCTGTCTTAGCCATGTTCTTGTCTTTTGGTTTTAGATTTTGTCAGTTTGTCGCTTGAAGTGTCTGTACTGTTGTTTTCCTTCCCCTTTCAATTTCATACTTATTTTTGTTCTGTTTATCTTTACTTTGGTTTGTTCTTTTTGGTCGCTGTGATTAGTCTATAATCTTTCTTTAAATGTACTCAATGTCCCTGTTATTTTCATCAAGGAGATATTTTCAAGGGCATTGAGAGAATCTAACTTGGAATAACAATGAAAAAAATAGATACCAAATTTGAAATCAATTTTAGACCCTTTCATATAGACCCTTTCATATATATATATATATATAGAGAGAGAGAGAGAGAGAGACGGAGAGAGAGAGAGAAAGATTGATTGATAGATGGAGAGAGACAGACAGACAGACAATCGAGTTAGGACAACATACCTAGGTAAGCGGAAAACTTGAAATTCAAACACTGATCATTGTTATTCAGAAAATATGAGCCACACTGGTACACCATTCTTATAGTGTTAACCCACCCAAATCAGTATATCTGGGTCTAAACGCCCCTACCCCACAAGAAAAACGAACAAATGAAACGCTGTCAACTACCATCCACTATGAGGAATAATTTTGTCAAAATACCCTGATAATTTCAAATGTAGAAGGATATTCAATATGTTAGAAATAAAATGAAAAAAATATTAAACAACAAAAAACTGAAAACCAATTTTCAAAAACATCATTAAAACGAACATCGTCCTTCAGACGTGGAATCTTACTTATTTTCTGTTAGTATATATATATATATATATATATATATATATATATATATATATATCATTAATAGAATATATAGAAAATTATATGAAAACTGAACAAGCGCTGTGAATGCCATAAACAAGCCTGGGAGGTATACAAAACTTAGTGAGATGAATATCAAATGTGTAAACAACAAAATTATAGATATATAAAACAGTCACGAACGCAAACCGGAAATATACTCGACAAGAAAATAAAATAAAGTATTATGAAATGTCCGTGTGTTTTTGGAAAATTCTATCTAAAAAAAAATGGATATAATTACGACTGACATCGAAAATGGAATATGTTATTTGACTGGGGAAAATGAATTTACCGGTAGAGTTTTAATTCAAAATTTGTGGCATTTCTTTTTTTTTTCTTCATTCAAACATAATTTAATATTTTAAATAACGCATTGTATGATGATTATTGAATAAAACTCTCAATTTAATTTGTGTGACATATTTAAACAAATAGGAAAAGCTTTTCCACTCACGATTCTTGCATTTTATACTTCTATGGATTCAAACTGGACCATAACCTGCTGAGAATATAAATGCCTGTGAGAACAAGACTGTCTGTGAATCGAAGTACATCAGTTTTAAAAAATTGATAACAGCATTTTCAATCTTTGCATTGTATTATACACAATATAGTATAATTAGAGGCTGAAGGGGAACCAACCTAATGATAAAGTTGTGATGAACGTATGAGTATTAATCAAAAAGAAATAAAAACTAAATAAAAAGATGTACCAGTTTTCCAGGAGGCCTCGAACTAGAATCGAAATCAATGTATGCGGGAAAAGAGGGACTTTCTTGTGCAAAAGAGAAATTCTTTTTTAGTAAGCATTCACCACTTCTATTTGACGGACAACTTTCTTTCAGCTGCTAGCTAGGTAGCACACGTGCTCGCCAAACCCTGGGCTTCGGCAGCAGCTAATTATATTTTAGTAGCCGCCTCCACAATACATATATCACTAAAAAAACCTAGTGGACATGCTCTGAACTTCAAACGTATAACTCACCGGAAATCCCTTGTCGGGGAGACGCGACTATTTCTACTGGTCCCGGAAAATATTTCACACAGAATCATTATCAAAGCCCGAAAGAAAGTTTGAGCATAAATATATCCTGGTCTCTTTCTTTTCATCCATGATTATTTTGCAGCTTACCACATACAAAAGGAGACAACAAGTGAATTGTGTAAAAAAAAAGGAGTCAGTTACGAAACTCCAAAGAACCATCCTAAGAGAATCCTACAATGAAGCAACAGTTCAACATCACATATACAACGAATAAATTAAAGTTCCAGTTCCTCATAAAGGAAACCTTTCTAGAAGTTCTTTGGTCGCTTTATAAGGCTTTCACCTGCTGCTGTCCACATATTGATTGCAGATTAAACTCTGGAGGGGAGTGATGGATCCATGTTTCATTCATTGTCACATATTTACCCAAAAATCTCTTTTGTTGCGTTGAAACCGTTGCAACAAAAGTTCTGAATCGTCAACATATTTTGGTTTTTGATCGACTGTGTGCAAACGCGGAACCCACCCCGAAAAAAGCTTTTTCATTGACAAATGTCCATGCAAAATTGTTAATACATTGCCTTTTGATATCTTCAACTCTGCTATCTCACGCAACTTCAATTCAAGATTTGCTAAAAGGAATTTGTGGAGATTTTTCGTGTTTTCCGCGATAACTGCTGAATTTGGATGAACCTGAGTCTTCGGCATCATTTGTGTTTGTACGACCGCGTGTAAAGTGAACATACTACCTTTTAACTGTTGTTTCCTACGGGGCAGAGTCCGAATAACACTTATCAAGCAATAGCTTTTCTTCAACAGTATTTCTTCTCATCAGAAAGCAATGCTTTATCAACATACGAAATTCAGATTTTTCTTTGGTTTTGAAAATTTGCAATTGTCGTTTCACTTAAATAACTGTAATTTGTAAATTAATAATCCGAATGGGCTCAAATTTTGACACCTGCTATTTGAAGGATAGTACTTTATAAAAAGTATAGATGTTTTTTTATTAGTCGCACATTTTATATATAAGGCCTGGGACATATTGAGTGATGTATATATATATATATATATATATACATATATATTATTACGGTGTATGGTTTTCACTATTTCACTTCGTGGGTTTGTGGCAGACTAAATGCATAATAAGAGTTCCTGAAACCAGTGGTTTGCAGATAACCATCTATGCTATTAGATATATATACACAATCGGGAGGAGAAGACGATCCAGTGGGAGTTGTGCAAGATATTGAAATTCGACCATACGAACAAACGGTATATGCACAACCCAGAATTTGTCCGGGAGAATGAGGCACAAAAACTCCTCTGGGATTTTGAGATTCAAACGGATCACTTAATCCCGACTAGACAACCAGACCTAGTGATAATCAGCAAAAAAAAAGACAACTTTCCTAATTGTAGACTTTGCTGCTCCGGCATACCACTAGGTAAAACTGAAGGAAAAGGAAAAGAAAGATAAGTACATAGACTTTGCTAAAGAACTGAAAAGACTATGGAACATGAAGGCGACGGTAATACCAGTTATAATTTTCGCGCTCAGTATGAGAATCAAAGGACTGGTACGGGAACTGGAAGATTTGGAAATAAGAGGACAAATGGAGACTATCGAAATTACTTCGTTGTTGGGATCCGCCAAAAAAATAAAAAGAGTCCTAGAGACTTGAGGAGACTTCCTGTCACGCTAGTTGGAAGAACTGTCAAATGAGTAAAATGATTATATCATCAGCAGAAACAACTTAGGGACAAACAGAAAATAAAAGATAAGCAAGAATCTAGAAAAATTGAATAAAAACCACAGTACGGATACTTCAGGTGACAAACAAGAAAAATTGCACATTAGATGGCCTGGCAATGTATAAGAAGTGGAAACTGACTATCGTTGAAACAATGACATAAAACCCAATTGTATCAATGTAAAAATGGATAAAATGAATTTGAATAATGTAGTTAATTTGGTGACAGAGATGGGGCAGTTAATCACATAATAAGTGATGGCAGAAAACTAACACAAAATGTATTCAATATCAGGCATGAATTGTTAGGAGAGATTATCAACGGGGAATTGTGCTAAACATTACAATTTGGTTGTGCTAACTAATGGTATTTGCCCAGTCGGCTGAGCCAGTGGAATACACCGACTGCTTCTCTGCACAGGGGTAAGAGTTCCCCAACGAGTGTTCTGTGGCCCAGTCGGGTGGTTTGCAGGATACACCAACTGCAGAGGGGTAAGAGACCCCAAACGTGTTGCTTGATGTCCTAGTCGGCTGGGACTATAGAATACATCAACTGATTCTCTACAGAGTAGTAAGGCTCCTCTATAAGTGTCCTTAATATGACACCAAACAATCTCAGCGCAGTCGGCTGGGCTATAGAATACACGGACTGCATCTCAGCAGATGGGTAAGACTCCCCCAGCGAGTGTCCTGGATATGACACGAAACAATCTAATTGTAAGATTACAGCAAATCAAATAAAGTGCTCCTGTCTTAAACAGAAGGAAGTTAAAAATATCTAGTAGCTGAGAAGAGCAAACCATAGTAAATGTACTGAAGAAGGATTGAATTGTTGGGAGAAGTATATTTTAGTTGAAAAAAGCTTCTAGAAATTGTCGAAACACGACAAGCCAGGGTCAAAAGATAGTCTATGGAGCAGAAACACACTGAATTTCCGGTAAAGAACAGTTCCGGGCGCAGCAGTTAATAAGAAGGTCATACTGACTATGTTCTGTGGCTTAAAAGGACCTATAAGTATTGATTTTCTTCGAAAAATTGCAATTGTTAAAAGTGCTCATCATAGCAAACTATTTGGGCAATATTCACCTTATTTATTGAATAAACTTCGTATTATATAAAATCTATAAATATCAGGGGATACGGAAAAGTAGACTTTGTGTAATAAATCTTGATCATCTGGATTTGAGTGAAAAGCTGAAAATTATTCCGGAACTTTTTTTTACCCTGAAAAGCAACGGTTGGTGTTTAATGAAAAAAGCTTGCATTAATAGCTCTCTTCAAAGCGGTCAAATACACGATACTTTTCAATGTATGCATATATCAAAGTGCATAAAAGATCAAGTCAATAGTGTCCAATTTTTCAGTTTGGTGTGAAGAAATACTATTATCAAGTCGTATTATATAACACGCTATATAAGATTGTATTAAATGCGTGTAAGTTGAATCAGTTCAAGATATTATTATTATTACCATATATGTATTCATTTAATACATACTATTTCATCAAGCATCTAGACGACTTCTTTACAAGTTAGATCTTCCGATAATAAAGAAATCTTCAATGAATATGTCAGTTCTTTGATCGGACAGAATGAATATGTAGAGATCAAAAGAAAATATCTGGATCGAATAAATAAGTTTTTCAAGTTATCTTTAGTATTCATTTACACTCTTTCGTTTCGAACTATCTAATATATATATATATATATATATATATATATATATATATATATATATATATATATATATATATAGATGATAAAAACAGAAAATAAACAAAAGCAACATTACTCAAAACTGAAAAGAAAGGTAGAAAAGTCGAAATTCAGCTCTACATTTCATGAGAACGAGGTGTCAGAAAACATGAAAGCGAAATTTTTTCTCATACTGAATAGAACCTTGGGGAAATGTTTTAGTGTGTTCGTTCTTGAAAGGAGAAGAAAAAATACCCCGAAGAAAACGGTTGACTTTCAAATTTACTTGGCTACTTTGTTTTAATGGCGTAAAAACCTTTGTTGGTTATTCAATGCTAAAATCATTCGTTTCGTTTAGTTAGGTTTAGTTTGGTTTCATAGCATATCAACCATTGAAGGTTATTTAATACCAAATACATTTCATACATATAATTTCAAATTATTTCAACCAATTCAGTGTAGTATAAAAACATAGTTTAGTTCTATTTGACCAATACATTAGACCCTATCAAGTAATATCACTCCAGGTGAGAGTGAACCGGAAAGCAAAGGTAACAAAGGGGTATTGTAATATACTGATTTAGCTGGCGACGGAGTGCCATAGGTGAACTTAGCAGATTCAATGCAGTCGCGAGATAAAATCAACAAAGTGGTTTCACAGGAAAAAGAAAAATAAGGACGATGGCAAGGATATAATTTATTGCCTGTGAATAGAGTGACAGATATTTCCGTTTGTAGGTAGGTTCAACCAATTACTGGAAAAAAACCCAGGAGTATGTAAGTTCCAAAAACCAGCCATAAACAGAAAAAAATGTGGGTGAAGAGGCGTGTTTATATTTCCGCGTGGGAGTTGAAAGACGATATAAGGTCTGTAATTTTGGACTAAAACATAGACCCACGGGTCACTAAAGCAAACCTGTTAGTTCCCCCGAGTGTGTTCCTCGGCATTCGCTCTAATACGCACAAAGGGTCCAGGCCACTGAAGAAAGATATGTGCGAACTCTCTCTGACTGTATTCCTACTTCTTACAAACGTCACCGTCGAAGAATGAAAATACAAATTATATTTTTATATATCTACGTAGTCTTCGTTGTTTATCCAGCGCTGCAACATGTGACAGTTTTCCGTATTCCACAAAGTTCCAGCATTACTGGAACCCCACCACCAGATTGTTTGGTGTCATATCTGGACACTTTTTGTGGGAGTCTTACCCTCTGCAGAAATGCAGTCGGTATTTTCTGCAGCTTCAGCCGAGTGGGCGAAAAATCATTTGTCTATAATAACGGTAGTTGTTCTATTTGGCCTATACCTGGGATGATAAGGAAATTGAAATCATTTTTAGGGGTATTTGTCCAAAAGTGAAATAAATACCACAGCTGGTGGTCAAATTCGCTTATAATGATGTCGTAATTAAGAACATTAGCCACTGCCCATAGAGACTCCAACCACCCCCTTTCAAACGTTGCCTAGCCAAGTAGTCTGGGGTCGTAGAATACACCGACCAAATCTCTGCAGATGGTTAAGACCTCCAGGAAACAATGTTCTGAATATGACATTAAACTATCTGATATCGAGTCTCCAGCCTTGGAGATTTGAGGAATGTGGAGTACTGTGAGAATACCCACCTCAGCAGCTCGTTGCATAAGTTACTAACTCTACGTCGAGAACTTATGTGTGACCGAATCGAGCGAGAGGCAGGTTCACAGGGAAAAGAACAAAAACACAACAACAACTTTGTGGTTAAAACGCCATGGGAGGATGGAGGGCGTGTAACACTTTGTGGATAATTAGTTCTACTTGAGTTTCGGCTGGCAAAAGATTTTCTTAACTAACTGGGTCCGGCTGGTAATGTCGCTGTTCGTTGTTTCTTTGTTCCGGCCTAATCAACTTTCCTCGAACCCAAACTAAGTCTAACTGCTAGAACCCAAAACGCAACTGTATATATACAGAATGTTTCATTATTATTTCTGGCCAAGGGACACCCACAAATGAACCTATAACTTTTTGGGGGGCCATTTCTCTCTTAAAAAAACTGGACATAAAATATTTCCTAGCCTGGCCGTCTCCGATAAAGGGACATTAAATTCAGACCCTTTTAAGTTTTTGACCAGTACCCGACAAGTACTTAACACTTACCCACACCCGTGGCCATATATATAAACATTTTCTTATCTAGATTTCCTTAATCAAGTTAATGTGTTTTCGTAACATTTGAAATTTGATACCCAGGCTGAATCTAACTCATCTTGTCACATATATATGTGTTTATATATACATATATATATATGTGTGTGTGTGTGTGTGTGCATGTATGTTTGAAGGGTGTGCGTGTGTGTGCACACACATGTGTGTAGGCGTATATATATGCACACATACGCACACATGTATAGGTGCACATACACACGTGTATATACATGTATGTGCATTTATCCAACCATAGTGTCACAGTACTTCTTCATTGTTATTACTCCCAGGTCCACTCAGTTCCGGAGTTGTAGCACCTGATAGGATCCTATGTACGGGTCAAATAGAATAAACTATCAGTGCAAACAAATGAATGATGCTAAATTGTGATTCTTATGTAGCAATACTTGCAACCATTTAAATGTGTGCAAACAAAAGAGCTCAGACTCGTTAATGAATATTAATTAACTACAGAATGTTTACAAGTCATATATATTCAATATTTCTCAATACATAAACAGGATTTGATATTAAATTACCTTCAATGATTGATATATCATAAAACCATACTAAAACATCAATCGTTGCTTGTATTTTTTTCAGAAATTATGATTATTTCCTTAATCGACAAGTTAACAATAGTAAGAAATGGCCGTTTAACTGAAAAATAAGGAAACATTGGAATAAGTAAAAATAGTTATATTTAAGGTAAGTAAAATGTTTTCTGATTGGAATATGTCGGGAGTATATATATCGTGGCCCCTTTGTAGATGAAACAGAATGGAAACAGCATTGGGTTGACGTTACTAATACGCAGATGAGTAGCGTGAGTGACATAAACCGACTTATTGATCGGCTATTATCAAACAGAAAATCAAATATGTATTGGAATAGGTTCCAGGGAAACGTATTGTTTCGTCCACGTCGTTTTCAAGCAGGGATTTGAGAATGGGTCTTTTGCAATATTATTTTATTTTATTTCATTTATTAATTTATTTATGGGAGGTTTTAGCCTCTGGATCTGCCTGAAAACAAAACATATAAAAAATTAGTTTTAACAAGAGAAGAAAACCGACCCCATGTGGCACTTCATTTTGGCCAGAATGAAAAACTGAAAAGTAATCCCAGACAATAAGGCACCAAAAATCTATCTTCCACTATTCGTCAGCCATTTATCCGTCAGTAATAAAGATATTTATCAAGAAATTCATTATAATTAAATGAAAATAGTACGAATGGTTTGTTTTGTAAGTCAAGCATTTCCCCACTCTTATGTTTTTTATTTGGTTGCCTTTAGCCTTCATAAAAAAAGCAGTTAGAGTTGACAGAAAGAATTAAAATAATTTTATATAACTTAAAAAATATAGGGGTGCGGTTTTATTCCTTGATAGGTGATGTAATTGGAATATTCTAAAGCCCGCTGCCAGGGCTTCACATATCTTCACAAACTATACTAAGAATAAAGAAAAACATTTGGTTTGCTTTCTTTGATTAATGGCATATCAACCATAGCAGGATATTTAATGCCAAATCCATCTTTGTAAAAAGATAGTATTGGAACAATTTAACCCATGGCTGCGTGTTTAAGGAAGACAATACCTTCTCCTTGGATATTAGTCCGAAAATGAGCATAATAGCACGGCTAGATATCGAACCCTCTTACTAAGTTGTCGAAATCCTGTATGTTAACGACTAAACCACAGGGAATTCTCCTCGCTCACAGCTAAGTCACAGTCCACCACATTAGCAACTATGCCACGGTGACATCCCGCCAAGGGAATTTAAATAGTGATTAAAAATAAACTAATTTCGACAAAGTGACACCAAATCAAAACGTGTCTTAATTGAGAGAATTTTAATTTAAGAATTGACCAAAACAATTTTCGTTTGTTACCCTAACCCCTTCGGCAGTACTGTACTTTCCTGCAAAAATTCAAAACTGACGTCCTCAAAAAGGTAATTGAACTTTCGATCAAAATTTTGGCATAAACAAGAATGTTCTTTTGTCATTATTATTATTATTATTATTATTATTATTATTTACTCATTTGAGTTTTTACAAGAGCGTTAGCTGATGGTCTTTCACTGGAGATTGAGGGACAACAAGTCTCCTCAAGTCTCCAGAACTCTTCTCAGTATTCTGGCCGTCTTCAATAATACTATTGTTTGGATGGTCTCCACTCAGCCACAAACTTCCAAATCCTCCAGGCTCTTTAATAATCCTTTACTTACCGTGCCAAAAGCACCAGTCACAATTGGTATAATTGTCACCTTCATTTTCCATAGTTTTTTCAATTCTCTAGCAAGGTCGAGGTACTTTTCTCTCTTTTCATATTCTTTCAGTTCTGTTCTGGGGTAAGCTGGGACAGCAAAGTCGACAATTTGGCAAATTTTCTTTTTTTTCTTTGTTAATTGTTATAAGGTCTGGTCTTCTGGCCGAGATTAGGTGATCTGTTTGTATGTCAAAGTCCCATAGGAGCTTGTGTCTGTCATTTTCTAGGACAGGTGCTGGGTTGTACATATACCATTTGTTGGCATGGTCAAATTTAAATTTCTTGCACATTTCCCAGTGGATCACCTTGCCCACCCAGTCGTGTACTCCTTCTATGCCAATTTGCTGCATTGACTTATTATGTGTTTGATGGTTCTATCTCTGTCACCGCATAGCATACATTTGCTATTTTGTTGCGTCTTACCTATACTCGCCTTGATATGATTGGTTCTTATGGCGTTGTCTTGAGCTGCCATGAGGAGAGATTATGTTTCTCTCTTAGAATGTACTTTTCTTAGCCATGTCCAGATTTTGTCGCGTGAGATGTTTATTATTATTATTATTATTATTATTATTATTATTATTATTATTATTATTATTTGTCGATCTAGGAGTAGTATCTGTTCAATTGGAATCTTAAATGTCTGCAAAAGAAATAAAAAATGAGGGAGTGGAAGGACGTCGAGACTCGAGTGCAATATAATATATAAACGAAAAAATAAAGGTTTGCACATGGTCAGTGAAATTCGACATCGAAGCAAGCAAAAGAGAAATGGACACCCGATGAGGTGTAACTGTTTCAATAATATTTTAAACTCCACCGGTCTCTCATTTAGTGATTAGTATTTTACTAAATTAAATGTTGACAAACATATCTCGAATCTTCTATGAAGACATATGACCAACTTTGAAATAAATATACCATTTACAAGTTAGGTATTAAAGACGGGAAGAAGTTTGTAGGGCTTAAAAAGGGAATCAAAAAGTAGATAGCTGGACTTTAACTAAGTTAAAATTTAAGGAATTTACAGGGGGGGAGAGGAAGAGGAAGAAAAGGAAAAATGAAGTAAAGAGAAAAGAAAAAGGGAGAAAAAATATTTTCAATTCTTTAGTTATTTTCATTTAAAATTTTTCATTATTTTTATTATTTTATCTATAATTATTTATTATTTATTTTTTATTATTATTAAGCATGAGAATCGATGGAAACAGCATGGTGAATGTGAAGCACAGTGGATAAACACAGCGTCGAGACAACGGCGCGCTTCACCTGATGCTGGACGGACGAACACAAAATGTCAACTGCCAGGAACAAATAGTTCAGTCAGGAAACTTCTGCTACTCCTCTTTAAGGATGGCGTCAATTTATGAGGTAAAATTACAGCCGCCAAAAGATAACCACGACTCTCACTCAAGTCTTATGTCCGAACCGCATCGCTCTTCGAACGACTAAAAAAGGAACGCGTTTTTTCGGAGGTTAAAGTTCTGGCTCCAGTATTTAAAATATTACCTACGGAACTCAAACTCAAACACAAACAAAACTTACTTAAATTCAAAGCACATTACATATACGATATTTATCGTTAGAACTTTAAATAGAATAGGCCAATTAACGGAGCTGACAGCATCCGTGGTAGAATAACAGAGATATGATATGCGTAAAAGAACGGAGATACCATCATAGTGAAGTAGAAATTCAATATCCTGAAGCTGCTAATGGATTGGCATTTGTCTCAGCATCTGCGTGGAGAAATTCTGCCAACGCCGTCATAGGCGCTGTAGGAACGCTTCTCGGTCGATGCGCCAAAAAATCTCCAAACAGCATCCAGAAAATAAAACCGAGAATGATGGTAGCTACGTTTAACGGTAAGCGAAGCACAACGATGATCTCCTGCAACAGCCCTATCAATCCTACTGATGAAAAAGACTCCGACACCTTCTATGAAGAGTATCCTCCCTTTTTCGTAGCATCCCGAAACACAACGTTCTAATCATCGGCGGGAATGCTCCTCGGTCGACGCTCTCTAAAATCTCTAAACACCATCCAGAAAATAAAACCGAGAATGATGGTAGCTACGTTTAACGGTGAGCGAAGCCCAACGATCATTTCCTGCTACAGCCCTACCAATGCTATTGATGAAAAGGACCTCGACACCTTCTATGACGAATTTCCTCCCTTTTTCGTAGCATCCCGAAACACAACGTTCTAATCATTGATGGAGATATGAATGCTCAAATTGGTAAAAAAAGAAAAAAGAAAAATTTAGCTTACTCAGCTCGTCAGACCGAAATAGACACCACCCAACTGATTTCTTACAAAAAATGGATTAACATGCCTTAATACAAAATTTCAGAAGAAAAAAGGAAAATTATGGACTTACAGCAAAGCAAAAAAAGCTAAAGCTCAGATAAACAACATCATCATGAATAAATAATGGATTAATATTGCTTTGAATTTTGAGGCATACTCTTCTTTTGGGGTCTGTGTCCTCCGACCACCGCATTGTCACAGCAAAGATATGATTGCGCCTTAGCTGGAATACGACGCAAACAACCGTAACCTCATAATGTGACTGGTCCCTGTTTAGTCATGGGAATATTAGCGATAAATATATAATAACACTAAGAAACAGATTCGAAGCAATATAGAAAATATCAGAAACACTTACTCTAAATGATGAATATGAGAACCTTGTCAATGCCCACATGGAAGCAGCAACAGAATGCATAATAACAAAACTAAAAGCAAAATATAAAGTTCCGTGGGAATTTTTAGCCGTTTAGAAAAAACGTGACGTGAAAACGCGATCACTGTGTTATAAACAGAACTAAACTTATGCCAACGCTCAGAAACTTAACGCCCAAAAGGAACTAACTGAAGAATACATTAAAAAAACAAACAAATAGAATACATTCAAGAACAGATCAAGACGATTAGAAACGCGGTAGAAGACAATCTCAGACAGTGTAGCAGACAGTTAATGAAGTGAGTAAAACGAAGAGCATCACGAGAAGAAAACTAATAGCTGCCAATCAAGAACAAATACACTTGTAGAAATATTTCAAGAATCTGCTTTGAAAACTGCAACGCTGTATATAACCAGAACACAATAGAGAGATAGACATAAAGCTGCTTCCTCCCTTCCCCTAAGAAAGGTGACCTCTAAATTGGCAAGAACTACCGCAGCATAACACTTACTTCCATTGTGGTTAAGATTTACAATGCTCTGCTACCCAATCCGCTTTTGAGAAAGTTTTAACGAAGAATAAAAATGGTTTTAGGAGAAATCGATCTACATCATCACAAATTCTGACAATCCGATGAATTCTAGATAGAGTTCGTGCAAAAAATCCAGGAAGCACTCTTATTTGTAGATTTCTTCAAGGTATTTGACTCCATACAAAGAAGGAGATGGAGCAAACACTTCCCCAAAGAAACAATCGCAGTTATAATGATGCTCTATAAAAACACATTAGAAAAATTTCGTTCATCAGATGGAGACACAGATTTCTTTGATATTGTTACAGGTCTTCTGCAAGGAAATACTTTAGCGCCATACCTATTCATGATTTGACAAGACTAGGTGATTCAAACGTTGATAGAATTAATAAAAGAAAATGACTTTACTCTGGAAAAGGCAAGAAACAGACGATACCACGCACAATTTATTACTGATACGTACTATACTGATGACATAGTGCTACAAGTAAATACTCCCACCCTGGGCGAATCCATGCTGTTTAGTCTGGAGAAGGCAGCAGGTGGTATAGCCTTCTATGTCAATGTGGGAAAAAGAGAAAGCATGAGTTTTAATCAAAATCACACAAGAGGCATCTACTCATTAACAGGTTGCTCCTTGAAACTAGATGACAAATTCACCTAACTCGGAAGCAGCGTCTTATCTATGGACAATGAAATCAATACGCGACTAGCAAAGGCAGGGTCAGCTATTGATAGGTGATTAATCATATTGAAGTCTGACCTATCCGATAAAAATAAAACGCAACTTTTCCAAGCAGCGGCCCAATTCATACAACTATATGGATACACCACATGGATTTGACAGCAAATGAAGAAGAATGTTACGAGCCATATTAAACAAATCCTGGAAGTAACCTCATAAAACAGTAGCTATACGGTCACCTAAATCCCATCTCTTAAAACATTCAAATCAGACGAACAAGACATGCAAGACACAGCTGGGAACGTAAGGGTGAGCTCATAAGCTACATTCTCTAGTGAACTCCTTCACACTGACGAGTAAGTGTTGGACGTCCGGCTAGAATATATCTACCACAGCTCTGTATAGACACAGGATGTAGTCTCGATGGACAACTGAAACAAAGGGAGAAGGAGAGTCAGGGAAATCCGTGCTCACGGCACGATACGAAGATAAATGCAACCGAATGGTTTTACCCCAAACAAGATATTTCAGAGAATAAAATTCAAGGTTGCATAAGATTTTGAAATTTTGACATAACCCCAAATCTGACCAGAATAATACACTCAAATTTGGTAAAGAAAGAAAAGAACAGTTCTTTAATAGAAGCAGGTCTTCTGGAGCATTAGATATTGTAAGAAGACCGATAAATATCATTTAGAAAAATGCCGTTTGTAAAGGATACAGTTATGCCAATAGTTGTCGGTGTATAGGAAATCATTTGAAAACACTAATAATACTACTAGGGGAATACGATAGATAAAGTCGCTTTGAGTATTCGTGTTTATCATATAGATTTTGTTTAGAATTATTCTCTTCTTGTCTAATTGAAGTCTTTAAATATCTGTTACTAAAATAGCAATAATTATAAGGTTTTACACCCAACGTGATACTTATAAGCGTATCGGAAACATTCGTTGTAACAATTTTTCTCCGAAGGAAAAATTGCCTAAGGAATTTTCGCCGCAGGAAACTTCGCAGTAGGAAACTTCGCCATCGAGGATATTTACCGTAAGGCAATTTCACTGCATTTCTTTCATACTTTTATCTTGAACGTTCCTTTTGGAGTAATGTCCAATCCAACAAGCGAAGTATCTTGTTATCAATATATCCAGCTCCCACAAGTGTTATTTCGATTTCAACATTTCAATAAAGGAATAAAAAAAACTTATTTTGTGTGTGATATTTCAGACTGTTGTCTTCATGTTTATTGTTGTTGTAACACGTTTCGACCGCTGTAAAGTTTGACCGTTTTAGAATTTAAAAATGATTTCTTCGGTTGAATCCTTTCTATGCCCAGATAAACAAGGGGCACTTAAGGAAGGTCGGAGGATACAACGGCCGAAACGTTGTGTTACGACTAATAATGATAATGAAAGTACAGTTGGCGACCGTTGTCGAAGGCGACCCAAAGGCTCCCTTTTCAATAGCTACTACACCTAGGTATAGGGGAGGGCGCTACTCCTTTCCCTGGATTGCTCCACTTTACCCTTGATACGTACCTTATATTGCTGAGAGTTAAGCAAGGCGGTATCAAGTGCCATTTTTAAAATCTTTAGAATGACGCGACCTGGGATTGAACTCAGGTTTCCCGGACCATTGGCGAACACTCTACCCACTAAAAGAAGAGAAAAACAGTCTGAAAAATCACGCACAAAATATTTTACATCAAGCCTCATCGAAAAAAATTAGACGGCGCAGTACCTTGTTTACAAGTAAATCTGATTTTTATGTTTTGATTAACGAAATAACATGTTTTTTTTTTTGTTTTTTTTTATTCCTTTATTTATTTTTTGTAAGGATCTTTCAATAACATAAATTAGCAAATTTGTTTTCTTTTCGTGTCGCTGTGTCCATTTCCTACAACGATAACCATTACACCACGGGCACTTCTCCTAGTAGTATTATAAGTGTTTTAAAATGATTTGATGTACACCGACAAAACTTTTTACTAATGTATCTGAAGTATCTTTATTTTTAAAAAATTCTTATTGATTTTAATCAAAATTTTACCCTCTCTTTTTACTTTTTCCCTCCACCCGTAAATTTTTACATAACGTAAGTTTTTCCCTCCACCTGTATTTTCCCTAAACCTTTATATTTTTACTCCATCCGTATATTTGAACAGAACCCAAGGTACTTCGCATATTAAAAAAAAACCTCGAAATTGTCTTACGGCAAAAATCCTATAAGACGAAGTTTCCCACGGCGAAAATTCCTGAGGCGAGTTTTTCTACGACAAAAATGTTTACGACGAATGTTCCTAGAATCACTTTCAAAATCTGCGTGAGGAGAAAAGAAAAAAAAATTAAAATACACCCCAGAGAAATACAAATGAGTTAAGAAATACGGCATCGCACGGAAAATGATACTGGATGAATCGTGACGACAGATCGTAGAAGTCATGCAACTGAACTAAAAGTCACAAATCAGAAAACAGGAACAGCCCAACTGACAGAGCTTAAAATGTATTGACTGTATTTCAGATAGAAGAATAAGAACCCTTCTCCCCATAATGGAAGTGTCCAGAGTATGACGCTAAAATCTAGGAAATATAAACCTCTTCTTCATTGACATTACTTCCAGGTCTAGTCTAAATTGAAGTGGTAGTGCCTCTTAGGGATTAATTTATAGGTAAAATAGATCTGTTTAAACATAATTCGTATTCGATTGGACTATGAGCGGGAATAAAAAACAACCTAACAAACCACTAAACGAATATTGTAACGTGCCAAGAGTGCGATACCCTAACCTCAAAGCATAAAATAACACTAAACATATTGATTTGCCAATAAATACAACCAATTTATCCTTTTAGGAAATACGTCAGTATATAAGGAAAATTTATGCATTATTTTATTCTCTTTTTAAATATGGGTATTTTTTTACGAAGAATGATGACATTATTACGTAGAGTAATTCAAAAGTTAGATTTTTTTAAATTGTTGCGTTAATCAATAATACATTACCTTTAAGTAGAGCATAGATCATAAGTTCTTAAAAGTGAACTTTTTGGGGTCACATTTCGTCAGAGTCCTACGTGACAAAAAAAAAGCAAAGTAGAGGAATGAACAAGGGGTAGTGGATTTGGTTTGGTTGGGTTTTATGGCATATCAATCACTATAACGTTTTAATGCCAAATTCTCTTCATTGTGATTCATAACCGTTTAAAATTTACTTCGCAGCTAATATCTCCTCGTGGCTGAATGGTTAGAAGCTTGTGTTGACGTTTGAGTCAACTGGGTTTCGATCCCAGCTACGGGAAGATACTGTCTAGCCACACTGATGAGTTCCGATAGAACGAAACAGATCTGTCTGTGGATGACTATATATATATATATATAACGGTGTATGATTGTGGCAGACCAAATGCGCAATAAGTTGGAGAGTGCTCAATATCGGTGATAGAGATGTTATATAATAATAATAATAATAATAAATAAATATATATTAATTTCTATATATATTTAATAGCATGATGTTTATCGATAACCCCAAGTTTCATGACATCTTATTACAACAATCATCAAACCTGATGATAATCGTAATAAGACCGTATGTAACCTGTGGTCACAGATAAGCTTCGATGCAACTGAATATATATAAAAACTAATATATATCTATTTATTCACTTATTTTATATATATATATATATATATATATATATATATATATATATATATATATAATTTGTTTATAGTTTTAATTGTTAATATCATTTAGTGGATAACATTTTTAAACGTGCCTGAGTTCATTTATTTTCCACACAGTTAAATTGTTTCAAGCATTTCTATCTAACGCAAATAATTTTTTTTTTACTATTAATCATGTGTTGGTAATTTCATTTTTCAATCAGTTAGAACTAATTTGTTTGCACACTAGTATTGCTATTGTTTTTTCACAGTTAAATGGTTTCAATTATTGCTATCTAACACTAATAATTCTATTCAATAATGATATGTAATTTTTTTTTTTTTTTTTGCTTTCCTTGGGCTTGATCAGTCTTAGTTTTAATGTAATTCTTTTTTTTGTCTTAGTCGTCACCTACCTTTTATTTATTCCTCGATTTTTCTTGCTTTTTTGGGTGGAAGTTCTCTGACGTGACGTAACCGAAAAAAACCCCTATAAAACTAATAACAATTATCTTTTCTGTCAAGATTGAAATTAGATTAAAAAACTTTTAATATATGCTCTAACTTCAATTCAAATTCTATTTCAAAATTGTGTACGTACCATAGTATATTTAAATAATCATATCTAAACCAATAAAATCATAGCAATGATAATATGGTGGAAAATTGACTAATATTGTCTTTTAAGAGGAAGTAACGATGCTGTGAAACATCATAAATGAAAGTATAAAGTGTTTTGTCAGAACAATATATAAAAAACACGCTTGCTTAAATTTTGTGCTGTGATATGCAGACGACTGTTAAACACAATGAATCTGAACACCCGGAAAAATACATTAGCACATGTGACTATACGTGAAAATCATCATCATCATCATAATCATGACGTGCGGCTAGCACGGATGTCCCTGACCCTCTCTCTCCACGTCTCCCTATCATTCATCGCCTTCAGCTGGGCTTCGAGGTTACATCCCGTATTATCACATAGCTGCTGTATGAATGTTAGAGCTGGTTGTCCTGCTTTTGATTGGCCATATGCGGGGGTCCACAGGAGCACATCACTTACGATCTCGTCTTTGCTTCTCCAGCAGTGTCCAGCATGTCTGGTTTGTCTAGCTTGTATAGTTTTCGCGATAGGTAGTAGGTGGCCGTACAGTTGGCGCCGTGTGGGGTGTTGCTGCCAGGACCTGTTCAATATTGCTCGCAACAAAACCAATTGAATTTTAAATGTAAAAAAAAAAAAACGAAAACCAAAAAAAAAAAAACAAAAAGCAAAAAAAAAAATGAAAAGATTGACGTCTAAGACTACTCCATACCGGAAAATAAAACAGGTAAAATATACCAACATTTTGAAATACAAGAAGATAACACAAAACTAGCAATAGACCACGATTAATTAAATAATTAATTTATTTTGTAAACAAGAAGATTATATCCTGCAGGGTCATGGACGTAGTTGATCGGCATGCAGATGTGGCAGTCTTAGTTTAATGGATATCGTCGTTAAAAATAAAATCAGTTCAAGACTTGGACGAAGCTGTTTTTATTTCTTTTCACGCTCTTAAACTTGGAAAAAGCATGGATTCATATATTTACTGTTGTCCGAGTGTAAATGGTAATATATACTGTTTTTTTCTTTTAGCCCAGAGGGAAAACTCTAAATTCAAACAAGGTATACTCCATTTAAAAAAAAAATGAGTTCGGGTCACATCTGTGGTTAAGCGCTTGAATAAATGATATGAAGTATGCGGACAAAACAATGCTTAAATCAAAATAGATCAAAGCTTCTTCTGGGAATTAAAGCTGTTTAAAATAGCGTATAGTTATGCAAACGGTAACTCATTCCAAAAACTATATCTTTATTTGAGGCATGTTGAACCTATCAAGCCTGTGGCAGTTCGGTAGGTTCTCTAAGTGTACCGTGGAAGTTTCTAGTATAACATATTGACCTTCGACCCAGCCATCAATCGAGAAACAGGTGCATCCGGTCGAAGATATTAGGGTATAAACTTGACTGTGGATGGGGTGAATTGGGTGCAGATGCGACGCTCATTGGAAGCAGGTGGGTATCAAACAATGATATAACCAGGTGCGACAGGAGGTTTAGTTAGTTGGAGTCAGTCAAGTTGGTGATAAGATACTGTAGAGAAAACCAGCACCCAGCAGAGTGCTATGTGCCCTCAGGACCCCCGATTGAACCGCCCAGCCGAACGAGAAAGAAGTGCTGCTAAAGACAAAGGAACTGGGGTTCACTATGTTGCTGGTTGTTCAATCTCCAAATCACCTCTCACACATAACCCTTTCGTAACCCTTTCGCAACAATTTCGTTTAAAGTGTGAGAGGTATATTTTTCTAAAGAAGTGTGTTCGTTTGTGATTATTGTTGATTTTGTTTCCGCATGTATATGTGTATAGTTGTATATGGTTGTGACTATGCAACACTAGGAATTTGGATGTATGTTCACAATAATCCGTCCACAATAACAAATTAAAGATCCCAAGGAAAATACACGGGTAGGCTATACTAAAAAATCCATAAAAACTTAACATTTTAAAAGAACATTTATGTCTCGCGTTTCACATTCACTTTATTATCTTCACCCATTAGCGATTTCAAAAAAATCATTTTAAACTTCTCACTAAAATTTCGATCGAGCGGTTGACTTTGTATGTAGTTATATTTTTGTTTGCTCTGAATAAATAAATTAGTTCAAATTCAATGTTAATATTTGTACATTTTTTCTTATTTTTTGCGCATTACGGTATTTGTCTCATTAGCCAAATTCAATAAAACTGAATAACGATTCAAAAAAATTAAAAAGAAAATCCTATGAATATTGGTAAAAAAGTTCAATCGTCCAGCAGCATCTGTTTAATTTTGTCCGGTTCTTGCAATTCTGGAGAAGACAGACACTTAGTTGTTAATCCTCAATATATCGCTCGATGAAATCAAAATTGCTGCCCAAAAAACAAAAGAATAAAAATCGAAAAATAAAATGTATTGATTAGAAAACTAGCGCCAAACCAAATTAATTTAGAAAACTAATAGTATTAACGTTTAAAACTCTACTAAATCATATAAACGTAATTGATTGTTATTCGTTTAAAGTTGTCAAAATATAAAATCTCTTAAAAATCGCGGGCCGATTTCTCATTTCGTTGTAAGCTTTACTATAGTCAAATTTCACCCGATGCGCTATTTTTGTACGGTTACATGAGAAATATATTTTGCGTTTTAGTAAATATTCATAGATGGCAAGCCAAATTCATGCCTTTGAGAAAGACAAAACAAAAACTAAAATAGACTAATTAGTTGGGGAAAATATATTTTTTTAAATCCAAAGAGTGTGATTTGGAGAATTGTATTCCAGCCCTGGATCACACTTCTATGATCAGCCAAAAGAATTAGTGATATATATATATATATATATATATATATATATATATCATCCTATCGTACTGGTAGCACGGATATCTTTGACCCTCTCTCGCCACTTTTCCCTATCGTTCATCGCCCTAGGCAGGTCTTCAGGACAACATCCCGTATCCTCACATAGTTGCTGAATGTATGTTCGTGGTGGTCGTCCTGCTTTTGCACGGCCATGTGTGGGGTTCGATAAGAGTACATCACTTATGGGTTCGTCCCTGCTTCTCCAGCAGTGTCCTGCATGTCTGGTTCGTCTAACATATATATATTTATATATATATATATATATATATATATATATATATATATATATATATATGCCACCGACCAAACGTTTGAAAGCACTATGATTTGTTTCTTCAAGTTCATTATTAACACAAACTTCTGGAATTTATCTTAAAGCTACAAGTGAACAATTAAAGAATGAAGATTTTTTTTAGACCGCTTGTGAATCACTTCTATAAATAAACTATATGCATTTTTAAAATTAGAGAAAAAAAATCAATGTGGTCACAAACTATTAGTCTGTAGTGTATGTATATCATAAAAAAGTAAATTAAGTATTACAGTATGTAAAGTGGGAAAAAGCCGAAAATACCAAAAAGATATATATATATATATCTAGTATATATATATATATATATATATATATATATATATATAGCTTTCTAATATCTTTTGTTTCCTATTTACATGCACAAATACATACTTTGAATACATACATTATATATATATATATATTATATATATATATATATATATATATATATATATTTACTAATTTACCATCTACCAGCATTCACGGTGACAAAGAAAAAGAAAAAGAAAAAAACCGCTAGACTTCAGATAACAAATCTCGAATCCCAGCCTGGGGAAAAAAGAAAAAGATTATCGGGAGAGAAAAAAAGGCCAACATCGTCACACCAGTTTAAAAAAATCAAGAGATATGCAATCAGTTGATCAAAAGAATAAAAACCAACCACAAAATGTTGCAATGCAACAATTACAAAAAGTGCTCAATACTAAATTGAGCCAATTATAAAAATTAAATCGCGAGTCGGGACTATCCTACTACAGGTAACCTGAGGAGCCGTTGTAGGCGAAACTGTAGTATGATAGTCCCGACTCGCGATTTAATTCATATATATATATATATATATATATCTATATATATATATATATATATATATATATATATAATCGTTAAGAACAAGAAAATTAATAAGAATTTTCCATCCTAAATTTATTTCTTCCGTCTATTGACATATTCTTCGTATAGGTTTGAACAATTATTTTTTCTTTTACCGTTTACCGAGAATATACTTTATCTCACCTCGAGGAATATATTTCATCTTACATTTAAGTTCAAGAAATAAAAAGTATTGATTTGTAGATCATTGTTTTATTCAATAATTTACCTCTTCATCCGCCTCACACACATATATATATGTGTGTGTGTGTGTGTGAATGGCAGATGAATATGTAAATACTTGAATAAAACACTGATGTACAAATGAAATACATTTCATTTCTTGAACTTGAACGAATAGTTTGTTAAAAAATAGAAGTAACAAAATATTTTCTTGTAAGAAAAGTTGACATTAGTCAGAATGTAAATATTTTCCAATATTTAAATTACAAGAAAGAAAACTTCATATATTCAATGTAGCAGCATTAGCATGACTAAATCTAGTTGATATATTTTTTGGCGTGTAAAAGATCTGAGTGTAAGTGTGTCAATATGTAGAGAAGAAAGCTTATTTATGCACTGATATGCAAACAGATACAGTTAGAATATTCCAATAGACGAGGAAGATAGTAATACAGATTTTTATGTAAGCAACAATATTTTTGTTCAATTTGAAAATAATTTAGCGATGTTAAGATTGAATTCCAACTTGAAAGAACAGAATGTTATATTTTCACTATAAAGAAATAAATTTTCAGAATAAACCTATAAGACTAATAGAAAAGTTACCTTTTCTGTCACCAAGTTATAAGATCGAGGCAGGATTGAAATTAGATAAAAAAAGTGGATTATCTATTACGATTCTAATTGGTTAATTGTTATATACCATTAATGAACATTAATGGGTATGTACCAATCCTCATAATTACGGTGGACACTATTGTAAGAAGGAGTAATCCACTGACTGTCTCTGGCGGTGGTTACCCAGTCGAGCTGCTTGCGCGAGGAGCTCAACATTCACGTCACGCAGCCGACCTTCCTCGAGCCTCAGGGAGTCATCCCTTAAAGCTCTAACTCTCCTCGGAGGGGCAAGGTTTATCGCCTCCCGTCCTTTTTGGGGGAATACTGACGGGGCCCAAGGCAATTTTGGAGTCGCTGGACCTGTCTTGGCTACGGTCATGCACAAGGATCCACCGTAAAAATGGCCTTGTGCCGAACTCGACCTGTTGGTGGACGTACGATAAATATGGTAATATGCTTACTGTGTCTGCAGGCAGTTTACTCGTCCGATGCGGACTGACGAGGGTACTGAGGAAGCCTATAATTCACGGAATACCGACGGGGTCCGAGGTATTTTGGGGAATGATTGGCATGTTTGGCCTACTGTTCTGCTTTCGGAGTCACATTAGAAATGACTTGTGTCATACTTGCCTGTTAATGGCCTAGGGGTTAGAGTGTTCGCCAATCGCCCGGGAGACATGGGTTCAATCCCAGGTCGAGTCATACCAAAGACTCAAAAAATGGTACTTGATGCCTCCTTGCTTAGCACTCAGCATTATAAGGTACGGATCAAATGTAAAGTAGAGCAATCCAGGGAAGGAGTAGCGCCCTCCTCTACACCTTGGTGTAGTAGCTATCGAAAAGGGAGCCTTCGGGTTACCCTCGACTATGGTCGCCAACTTTACTTTACTTACGACAAATTCCCTAATGTGCTAAGTAGTTCACCACCAGCAGTGGGTTACCTTCTTCACGCCGCTAGCGATTATTGTATTTTGTAAATATTATAAAGATATCCATTATATTTTCCAAACTCCGTTGGATATTTCGCATTCAGTAATCTTTATGTTATAATATTAAACATGTATTTTAAACAATCTAGAAGTGAAAAAAAATTAAATTTTTGTACGTTTTGATCATTTAACTTTTGCATGGAAAGTGAAATATTAGGGTCTGCGAATTTTCAAAGTAATTCCAAGAAGCGTGTTTAAGCACCAATGGATCAATAAATGCTAATATACAGGTACAAAAAGTATAGCTTTTCGAGCATATTGTTTGTATTATTGAATTAAGAGTGCTCAATATCGATGATAAAGCTTATATATATATGATTTGATAACATAGAGTCAGGTTTAATAGTACACGGTGACTGTCAGTTAATCACCTATGTGATCATCAGAAATATACATACATATATATATATATATATATATATATATATATATATATATATATCATCATCATCATGTCGTGCCGCCAGCACGGATATCCCTGAACCTCTCTCGCCACTTCTCTCTATCATTCATCGCCTCCGGTAGGTCTTCAGGCTTACATCCTGGGTCCACACATATTTGCTGTAAGTTCGAGCTGGTCGTCCTGCTTTTGCACGGCCATATGTGGGGGTCCATAATAGCTGTTCGTGGCTGAATGGTTAGAGGATTCGACTTGGCGTTTGAGTCAAACCGGGTTTCGATCCCAGCTATGGGTAGCTACTTTCTAGCCACACTGATGAGTTCTGATAGAACGAAACAGATCTGTCTGTGGATGACTATATATATATAGGTGGTGTGTGTGAAAAGAAGTAACGGTACGGATCTCTGAAAAAATTGTTTCAATTCCAAACAGCAAACTACATATTTTTCCCTTCGAAATAATCCACCTCGTGTCTGAAGCGGTTATTAATTTTTCTTTGCTATACTTCTAAACCCTGCTAGAATGATTCTTCAGAGATTCATCTCACCTCCATCGTTACGGCACACTTACGGATCTCCACGTCTTCAAAGCAGGTCTTCTTCATTATCTCCTTTACCTTGGGGAAAAAGCAAAAATCAACAAAAATAACCTCAAGGAAATACGGATGTTGTTCCTGCGCGGGGATGTTCCATTCGACTAGAAACTGTATGATACTCAGCACATCCCGTCTCGTTACTTTTCAGACATTCTCAAATCGTCTGTGATAATCATGTAAGATAATTAGAGATTTTAGTTTATTATTCTTGAGATAAATTGTTTCTCGCTAAACAAGTTCGGAGTTGTGGGTCTTCGATTTCTAAGGGTCAAAGCAGATAAACCTTGTTTTACATGAACATATCAAGTCCCGTTGCGTGCCAGGTATGTTTGAGAATCAGTTGTAAGCAAAATATTGAAGGGGGAACTTTTAAATAGATATCAGCAGATCTTTTGTAATAACGTGCCACTAAAATGTTTAAGTGATTACGTGTGATTAAAGCATTAGTTACGAGAATAATTTAAGGAATTATAGAAGAAAATTTCCAAGAAATGGTCAGTCGGTCAGGCAGTCAGAATGCCCTGAAGTAGACGGAACATACGGAACAGAGAAGTCCTAGTGGGGCCAGCCACGGGCGACGGCGCATGTGACAGAACAAAACCTCAGGGTTCATATCTGATCTATCTGAAAAAGAAGATTTACAAACAAAAACATAGGAAAAACAAATGCAATGATTGTAGTATGCTAAAATCACTGTTGTATATTCCACAAGATGTACTACTAGATAGTCATACTGCTCGATTATCCATATTTTGCCCATATATCACACAACACATCCAGTCCTCTACTTTTCAAACTAAACTTATATATATATATATATATATATATATAAAATTAACTTAAATCGTGAGTCGGAATTCTCCTACTAAAGTTTCATTTCAACGGATCATCAGGGACTCCCTGATGATCCGTTGAGGTGAAACTTTAAGTTAATTTTATAATTGGCTCCACTCGTTTTGAGCAATCTTGTAATTGTAACATTGCAGCGTTTACGGTGGGTTTTATTTTTCTTTTGACCAACTGACTGCATATCTCTTGATTTTTTTTCAACTGGTGTGACGGAGTTGGCCTTTGTTTTTTTTTCTTTTGTCCTATATTTTTTTTCTTTTTTTCCCTTGGCGGTGATTCGAGATATTTTTATCTCTTGTTCCTGGCGGATTTTTTTTTCTTTTTTCCTGGTAACCGTGAATGCTGGTAGATTGTAGATTAGTAAATATATATATATATATATCAAACATACAAAAAGACCAAATTTATTCATGTTAGAAATAAAAATAAACAACGAACTTGTTTCGGTCCTACCTGGTCACAGTTAAACTAGGACAACGATTAAGAAACGAAGAGAAGAAACAGACTCTGTAATGTTTAAAAAAATGCAGGGAGGGGAATGATAAATTGTAATCAAATTAAGACCCAGTAACCATTCCCTCTGCTTTCAGAGGTTTAAATATGAATATAAAATAGGAAACAGGTCCACACTGTAGGACGAGGCACAATCATGGTTATTTATCAGATGTTCAGCAATAGAAGACCCGCATGTATTGTTAATAGGGTCAGCAAAGTATTTTCCTAGCCGTACTTTCGCAGGCACACGTTTAATTCTTGCGTCCGATCGTTGATTTGTTCTCCCGATGTTTAGCTAACACATCTAATAGAATATATTAAATCACTTCTATGTTGGGTAGGTGGGGGGCATCTTTCCGACCAGATGGCCAAAACAGTACGTGTGCAAAATACAACATGCAAATATATATATATATATATATATCGACTTAAGAAAACAACTAACATCTGTGATCACTGCATTGTCCGTAATAATAAGTGTCTGACGTACTGGAGACTACAGGCTTAAAAACAAGACTTTTGAATATATTTATAGATACTATAGATACTGGGCCATTGCCCTAATGAGTGGAGTGTTCGCCAATAGTCCGGGAGACCGGGGTTCAATCCCAGGTCGAGTCATTCCAAAGACTAAAAAAATGGTACTTGATGCCACCTTGCTAAACACTCAGCATTATAAGGTACGGTCAAGGGTAAAGTGGAGCCATATAAGGAATGGAGTAGTGTTCTCCCCCACACCTAGGTAGCTATTGAAAATGGAGCCTTCGGCTAACCCTTGACTAAGGTCGCCAACTTTATTTTTGTATATATTATTCTTTTACTTCAAAAGTGTAAAGAAATGACTGTTAAATTCGAAATATTTTTATTGAGATATACATACACATGTGTTCTTCTCGTGTTTTCCATTTAAACGCCCCCATCATATCCACACATACTTGAAATCCCCAAGATATTCCATTCTTACACTAACATAGGTTTTCAAATACTGTGCATATCGATAGGCTATCGTTCATATGGAAGTCATAACTGTTCGATAAAATAAAACGAAGTTTTTCCAAGCAGTAGTCGTGCCAATACTGCTCTACGGATCCACCACGTAGACGCTGACAAAGCGTATGGACAAAAGGCTTGATGGCGATAACACAAAAAAATGCTACGAGCTGTATTCAACACGTCCTTGAGGCAATATCCTACAAAATAATAGCTGTATGGCCACCATATGTATGAAATCCATCAAGATTAGACCCTGCTGGAGAAGTAAGGACGCTCTCATAAGCGATGTACTCCTGCAGACACCTTCACATGGACGAGCAAAGGCAGGACGACCAGCTAAAATCTATCTACAACAGCTCTGTGCCGATATAGGATGTAGCCTGGTAGACCAGCTGTGAGCGATGGATGATATAGACGAATGTCGAGAGAGGGTCAAGGAAATCCGTGCTAGCGGCACAGCATGTTGATGATGATAGATGCTGACCAGTGAAATGTGTTAGACATATTTCCACTGGCCTTGAAGAATAGTTATATGAAAGGATAATGTTTGCTCAAGTAACAAACACATGAAACTTCAGTCTATGATCTGCTTCCGCTGCCTGTATCATTACATCAGTCATTGATTGATTGATTCATTCATTTCAACAGCAGTCCAACCCATCTAGGGTTATCTTATACCAAGGAGTTTGAAACCGCTTACATTTTATGTTCATATTTATGTTACATATAAGATCACTGAGATCTTTTGGTTGATTTTTTGTATTTTATGGAATATCAACCTTTATACGTTATTTAATGCCAAATCCTGTTTATATATATTTGTATACGAATAGTATGTACGTAATATTTTTGAACGAGCCAGAACTCATTTCTTTGTACACAGAAAAATGGCTTCACGTTAGGAAAAGGATTATTTCAATCCGACTCAAAAATGGAATCTTAACAAGTATTAGAGTGTTAGAGTGGACCCGGGAGTAATGCAAATGAAGAGTTACTCTACATCACCCAAAGCTTCCAAACTGGAGCCTCACTATCAGATTTTGTGTGTCATATCAAGATCACTCTTCTTTTTAGCAAATGACTGGGTTACGGTGAGATTTTTTTGACATGTAGTGTTGCATTTAATTTGAATCCTGAATGGAAAGAGTTAAGTTTCATCATCGACTGTTGAACTTAAAGTAAATCTGAACCACGGCTCTTAATTTGCTGGTGACCAAAATTCTTCTAGAGTCAGAATAAATTAGTCGGTTAGTGAGATGTTTTCCGCTCTTTTAATCAACTCTTCGTTTAGGCCGAATTGGTAATGAAAGGAAAAGTCGTCAATAAATTTGAAAAAGAAAAATATACACATGAAATTGTGGTCGCATTGTCAAAGATAAGGATCAAGAATATCAGCACGAAATGGACTTCGGAGCGGCTGAAGGCGACCGAGATGACCGGAAAAGAGATTAAGTGAAGAATGAACTGAAGGGAAATGAGGTAACCTGAGCTGACCGATCGTAGGGTAAGCCCTATTCATATACCCAAAATGGAACATTATGCACCAAATGTCTATGCAACGTATTCATTTTTCAGCTGTTGCTTCTTAAAAGTTTGTTTTTTTTGTACATGATCCTATCGAATACGAATAATTTGTAAATAGATTCATTGAACTTATACATGCAACGGATGTCAGAGTGGAGTAATGGAAATGAAGAGGTGGTATATTACCCAGTACACCACATTTTTTTTCGGTGGGGGTTGTCTTTTCCGCTCAGCAAGGGATACAGTCAGCCTATTTCGATCTCCACCGACAGGGCAGTTGCTCTAGCTGGGGTTCTCTTTTTCGGTAACTGATGCAGAAAAAAATCAAATAAACCTATGACTCGAGATTCTTGCCCAGCGGCAATATCTCCTAGTTGCATCAAAAGCAAGTCCCATACCTTCGTATCATTTCTCTCGGTGAATAAACAATTTTCGTTCTTTCTCACAGGAATTCGAGTGGGCACCCTCACAGAAAGAACCCTGAGTCGGATACAAACCTTTCCGCGAAGTTGTTAAAAACGAACAAAACACACATGAATCCTACTGTTCTCTCTCTAGATAAATGTAAATGGTAAAGCAAACTTGGTATTTTAACCTGAGTAGGCAACCAGTGTTCGAGAATGACAGTTCTGAAGTCAAACCAGCTGTACGCCGTTTAAAAGACGACATTATCTTACATCTTACGGAGGGTTTGGGTAAATCCATATATTTTTTAAAATATTAGACATGTAAGATTGTCATCCATCTTAGAATTGTAATTGTTGCATGTAAATAAAGGATTTTCTTTATTGCAGTAATAACAATTACCTCACAAAAGCATGTATTTTCTGATTTTCTGTTAGTTTAGGTAGAAAGTATTTGTACATATTTAATCTTATTTTTTTCCTCAAAAATTCGTCTACGACATTGAAGTAAATAAGTTCGAACTCCAGTCGCGCTATTATTACCTTCACATTCTATTTTTGGAAAGATAGGAAAACCTTATACTGCCAGGTAAGGATTAAAGAGTACCACTACTTTTCTTCTACAAGGATGGCTTTGGAATTCAATAACCCGCTTAAGTTGATATGCCATTGAAACAAAGAAATCAGACCAAACCAAACTAAAACACTGGGTTTACAAGAAAATATAGCAGAAACAGTAAAATTAGTTTAAAAAATCTGTTATTTTTATTTATTTATTTTGGCTCTCACCTACCTTTTCGACACAATGAGCTGGCATATCTGCCATATATAGCAGTAGCTACTAATAACAGCTGACTAGAAGGTGAAGAGCCGCTCCTTATAATGGAAGCCAAAACTATCGTTGGACTATATCCTTAGTCTATATTCACTAATCCTATGTTCTTGTCTACTAGCAGTCTCTCTATTTTAAATACTTTTTTCCTGTGAATATGACTCTATTTCCTCACACATCGTGGTTTGTCGTTTTATTAAGACTACAAACGTTCACTAACCAGAACGCAACAATTTAATAATCTATTTATTACGTTTTAGAAAAGATGTCATTCAAATTTTTTCTCTGAGTTGTTAAAGGCTTGAATGCTCTCATCTTTAATGCAAAACTTTTATGATTATCATTGAATAATCAACTCGTGAAGATCTACGATCTGTCTATCTGTTTGTTGCTGTGCCTGTCAAAATAAATAGAAAAATGAATAAAACGAGATAATATTAATTTAAGAGGTAATTTTGGTGTGAATTTTGTGGATTAGAGATTGAAATAATTCGATCGTGATTAATAACTAGGTAATTAAAATTGAAATATTATTTTAAATTATGCTATATCGATTGAACTAATTGTTATTGCTAATTGTATTATTATTAATTGTTATGCATGTTATGGCTAATTAACTTATTATTCATCGTGAATTTTGTTATTGTTAAATAGAATATTTATTATCAATAATGTTATTGTTAATTGGATTATTATAGTTAATTACGTAATTATTGATTAAATTATAACTGATTTCAAAGAATTTTAATGTTAATCAAATTATTTGTAATTAGTAATTATACAATTATTTTTAATTGTTGAGTATGATATTGGTAATTGAAGTAATACTATTTGCTAATTATGCTTTTGTGATGCATAACGTGGACGCTAACGAAACGTATGGAGAAAAAGCTTGACGGCAATTACACAAGAATGCTGCGAGCAATATTGAACAAGTCCTGGAGGCAGTGCCCTAAAAACAGTGGCTGTACGGCTACCTACCACCCATTACGAAAACTATTTAAGTTAGACGAACTAGACATGTGGGACACTGCTGGAGATAAAAGAGGAACTCATAAGCGACACACTTCCATCAACCCCTTCATGTGGACGAGCAAAGGCAGGAGGACCAGCTAGAACCTATCAACAACAGCTCTGCACCGATACAGGATATAGCTTTGAAGACCTACCAAGAGCAATGAACGATAGAGACGGGTGGCGAGAGTGGGTCAGGGAGATTTGTGCTGGCGGCGCGACATAATAATGACGATGCATATATGAGTGTATGTGTGCGTGCGTGCGTGCGTGCAGAAAATGTCTGTGTGTTTGTGTATATCTGTCTATGCGTGTGTATCTGTATGTCTATAGTTGGTTGTTTGTTGGTTGATTGGATTTTATGGCATATCAACCTTTTTCGGTTATTCAATGTCAAATCCATTTTTTATACAAAAAAAATCAGTTCTATTCCAAACAATTCAGTTTAGCATGCGTACAGCTTAATTGTCAAAAGTATTTCTATTCGACCAGTTCAGCTTAGTATAAGAATAGATTTTGTTTACACACAGTTAAATGTCAAAACTATTCTATTTCAAGCAATTCAGCTTAGCATAAATACGCAGTTTATTTCTATTTGACCCATAGATAGGAACCTATCAGGTGCTACCACTCCGGGCCAAAGTGGACCTAGGAGCGTGAGCAATGAAAGGATAGTCAGCATTCCCCAAAGCTTCAGCATTACTGGAAACTCACCATCAGATTATTTAGTGTCATATCTAGGACACTCTTTAGGAGTATTGTCCCTCTGCAAAGAAGCAGTCGGTGTATTCTACAGCCCCAGCCGACTGGGCAATATGTCTATGGATATTCGTGTTATCTATGCGTACATATGTAGTCAGAGAAATGGCCATCTTTACCGAAAATGTACTGGCATATCAGAAGTAGACGACAAAATATTATATATAATTACAGAATATACGATAAAGCGAATGTTTCACAGCTGCTTTGTGTCCATTTTCTATGTTAAATATGAAACACCTGTGAAAATACTGGAGTTTCTACGACATTAAGCTATCACCTATATAGAATAACGGAAACAATTGAAAAAAAAATGATTTGATTCACTTCACTAGAAAATTAAAATAAATAGGCAAGATACATCTGAAATCTACCGATAAAGATTTTCTTTAATCAAATAAGTTTCACATAAATAGGAATGCCTAAAAAGTTATTTTTCAGCTGTACTGGAAGAAATGTCGTGAAAAGACAAAAACAGTGATTTCTAACATAAGCCTTTTCTAGCTGGTCGAAGCCCTGAAGTCCTTCATAATCTTCAGTTGTTTTGCATGTGCTTGGGTTTAATCTCCGTACGCTTTTGCATGTGCTTTCATGTGTTTCTAACAGCGTTTTTAGATACCCTTCGGTTAATGTTAACTCAATAATACATTTATTTTCGGTGTTATGGTTATTCATGTGCGTTTTTTTGAAAACCGCACGATTTCAAATATCTGGACAGCGATCCTATGATGAATTCAAATCCAGATTTCTCTCGGAAATCTCATTTCTTATGCATAATCATTTTGTTTTTCGGGTATCTCACAAGAAGTTTTAGATTCATTTAACTGTGACTACCACGAGAATCCTTTTTTTCTACTTGGCCATGTGTTACCTGCAACAACTTTCATTTCCTTCTTTCAGTGAATGCACACGCTTTCACCACATCTTGTGTCACTTTTTGCAAGCGTTTTCAGAGCAATATCAATATTTCTTCTCCGTATAAAATGCAGTACAATATAGATCCATAAAAACGTGACCTCTCAAATTCTTCTCAAATTGATTGCATGATGATTAGTAGGGTTTGATTTAGTTTTTTTGGCATATCAAGAATTGTAGGTTATTTTAGGCCAAATACTTCTTATACATTAAGTATATGATTTGGTTTGGTTTGGTTTGATGTCATATCAACGATTATAGATTATTTAAAACCAAATCCATTTTATATACTTATAAACAGTTGAGCATAAGCACACATTTTAGCTCTATTTAACTTATAGATAGAAACCTATAATGTGCTACCACTCCGGGCCAGAGTGGACCTAGGATCGATGGCAGTAAAGAGTTACCCTGCATTACTGAAAACTCCAAAATTTTTGGATCCTCGCCATCAGATTGTTTTGTGTCATATCCAGGACAGTCGTTTTGGGAGTCTTACACCTTTGCAGAAATTTAATCGGTGTATTCTTCAACCCCAACTGACAAGGCTAACCGAATGTTGAAAATTGAACTGATCGCTTTGCTACAAAGAAAAACTTAATTTTCCAGATGATCTTTTTTGTAAGGAAAGCATCACAGAGTTGAACTATTATGCTTCTAAAATTGGTATTTAAAAACATAACTGAAATATATAATCCTATTATTCTGAATGACCGGCGGCAATTTGGTTTGCAGTGTTTTTTCTGTTCATAATGATTTATACATGGAAAGACCTAAAATAGTTGCATGAAATACAGCAAATTATCTGAATATTCGGTATATTGCTTACAAGTAACCAAAGACAATCTGACGGTCGAATATATCATTATATACAGAGAGAATGCTCGTTGCAACATACACGAAGATAGATAGATTCAAAATAGATTCCTACATAGAAAACGCGACACAAATGAAAGGAAAAGATAACGACGAGAGAGAAAGAACATTTTATGTCTCATTGAAAATACAGTTATGTCTCGCAGAACATTTTATGTCTCATAGAAAATATAGTTAGGTCACGTAGAACATTTTATGTCACATAGAAAATACAGTTATGTCTTATAGTACATTTTATGTCACATAGAAAATAGAGTTATGTCTCATAGAACATATTATGTCTCAGAGAAAATACTGTTATATCTCAGAACATTTTATGTCTCATTGAACATTTTATATCTTATAGAAAATACAGTTATGTCTCATTGGACATTTTACGCTCCATAGAAAATACAATTTGTCACAAAGAACATTTCATGTCCCATAGAAAATACAGTTATGCTTCGTAGAATATGTTATGTTTCATAGAAAATACAATATGTCTCAAAGAACATTTTGTGTCACGTAGAAAATACAGTTGTGTCTCATAGAATATACAGTCATGTCTCAGAACATTTTATGTCTCACATAAAATACATTTATGTCTCATAGAATATTTCATATCTCATAGAAAATACAGTTATGTCTCAGAAATCATTTCACGTCTCATAGAAAATACAATTATGCTCAGAGAACATTAAATCAGTGTTTTGTTTGGAAATGATCAAGCAATTTATCATTTGCGAAAACTGACATAAACCTAGGGTGCTTCCATACCCTTCAAACATTATACCCTTATCAAAGTATTTCTTTCACTTTGAAAACATTTGGCAATGACTTTTTCTATTTGAATTGTTCTTGGATATCCGTTGTGTTCCACATAATCTAATCCAAGTTTCGAAAAAGTCCTTTAGAATTTTTCGCGGATTGCGGAGATTTTAAAACGCTTAGATGACGTGATATTTTCACAGAATAACTTGCACGAGATTTATTGATCTACCCACTCTGTAAATGGAAATGTGTCATCTAGAAAGTGCACAAGCTAACCAATTAGTGTAGCACTGCCGGGAAAGTGTCTGTTAACATAGATTGATTAGAAGTAAAGGACTCAAATCATGCAACTGATTCTGGAGATGTACAAACTGGTTGAATACTATGCAACCAAAAAAAAAAAAAAAATATATATATATATATATATATATTAGGAAGCCAAAGGAAAAAGAATTTATAATAAACGTTTTCATTCCATTTGCATTACTTTTATACATTCTTTTCCAAAATCGATTTTCTTTTATTCCAACATTTATTTTCTAACGAATATATCTAGTGCTATGTTTTACAAAGTCATCCCAGGAGATTTTCAAAAATACCACTGATCAACCGCAGAAATGTAAACTTTTCTGTGGCAAAAACTAATAGGTTATTTCTAAAGTGTTATTGACTAGAAAGTACCATGTGCATTCTGGGATATCGTAATTGTTTGATAAAATGATATCTTCCGGTGTTTGGGACCGGGTCATGGATGAATCACTACTATGAAGTAAATGTGTCACGCTAAGTGTTTGGCTTCTGAAATATACCAGAGTGACAAGTTTCTTTTTAGCGATGAAAAAAAAAAAAAAGAAAACGAAAGGAAAACGCAAATGTAATAATAATAATGGCCGGAATCGGTCAATCTTTTATGATTTTGCGTTGATATTTTTTCATATACTGAATTTACGACGAAAGTGGTCTTAATGGTATGTATTTGAATAGGTTAGGATATCATAATGGATGATATAAATGATGTCGGTTTAGAGGCAATGATAATGTGTTGAATTCGTTATATAAGAAGTGGTTGGGCTTGAACATTTTCAGATACATTACACAAGTGAAATGCATGCAACAGAGCCATAGTCATCTCTTATTGTTATGAAATAGGTTTCACAAGATACTGTATGGCCCTGGCCATATGACATCGTGATGATTACAAAGCGACTCTTCTCTTGAGAAAAATTCAATTCGACATTTACAATGGAAAATCCTGCGATAAAGAACAGAATAAAGATGGAACAAACTCACCAAATTAATGATAATTGGCAGTGCTTTAAGCAATTTTTTTCGGATATTCTGATAGGTTATTTCTAAAGTGTTATTGACTAGAAAATACCATGTGCATTATTATTATTACTTATTATTATTACTGTATTATTACTTATTATTATTACAGTATTATAACTTATTATTATTATTATTATTACAGTATTATTACTTATTATTATTACAGTATTATTACTTATTATTATTACAGTATTATTACTTATTATTATTATTATTACAGTATTATTACTTATTATTATTACAGTATTATTACTTAATATTATTATTACAGTATTATTATTTATTATTATTACAGTATTATTCCTTAGCTATCTCAAGTTTTTTTTTTTATTATATTCTCATATCAGCCGAAAAAATGGGCAAATAATATTTGCATAGAATATATAAACTATTTATTCAATATCTACATAAAAATCAGATTCTGTTAAGTAGTTCCCACATATCCCCTCTTAAATTGTTCTTCTCACCATTATTTCAGAAATCATATAATTTCTATGTTTTTATATGATTTTAATGTGTTTTTTTTTTTTGCACTATTGCAGTTTATGATCAGTTTCTGAAAGAGTAATATATTTTTAAAACAATAATGTCCAAAAAATATATTACTCTTTTAGCAAAAAGACAACAAAACAAAAGAAAACCAAAGTAAGATAAATAAATAAACAATCCAGTTGGTTATTAGACTTAATTTTTGAAATCTACCTTGACAGTAAATTTCTGTTCCGAAGAAAAATATCAAAATATTCAACCTAATTAAAAATTCCGTCTATTATTTCGAAAGTTTTAATAAGATCACTTCTACTTTCTAGTACAGTAGTAGGTTGACCGACTGCAGTCGTGGACGACCTGAATGGTCCCTTTTCAATAGCTACCACACTGATGTATATGTGAGGGCGCTACTCCTTTCGCTGGATTACTCCAGTTCCACTTGATCCATACCTTATAACGCTGAGAGTTAAACAAAGAGGCATCTAGAATTATTTTTGAGCCTTCGGTATGACTTGACCTGGGATCGAATCCTGAACTCAACGACTATTGGTAGACACCTTAACCATTATGCCAAACGGGACGGTTTTTCGCTGTAACAGAAAAATTTCATTTTTTTAAATTTTTATCACTTTTCTTTGTATGCTGTCCAATCTCAATATAAGATGACAATTTCCATATCTCGGCCCAAGAGTCCAGGCCTGAGTATAATATTCTATATGGTCTTATTAGAGTTTTATATTGTTTTAGGGGGCAGACGTGGGGTAATGGTGATCGTTTTAGGAAATAAAGTCAGTAACACGCGTTCAAATCCAGCTAGAGCTTTTTGTATTTCACATAGTGCTAATACCTTTGAGAAAGGTATGAATACAATTACCCTCTCTCCAACTTGAGGTGAAAGGTAGAGCATACTTGGCTCGTTAACTCTGGTATGGCAACCAGTCTAAGAGAAGGAAAACTCTGAATTTAAACCTACAAAGCTCCGCTTAAGAATTGACCTTGTTGTAACGTCCTTTTTGTGCACGGTGGGTGGGTAAATACACATATTGTTTGAAAATGAATTTTCCTCCCTTGAAAAAAAAATTCTAACTTTTCAGCCAATCATTCTATTTGACTTCGATAAAAAAAATGTAACTGTTAACTTTTAAAGTATCAAATTAGCTTTGATATTATTGTCAAACTTAAATATAACGTATTAACTGTAAAAAATTGTGAAAAATATAGAATATACATTTCCATAACAACGTTACTGTTTGTTCGTGTGTCTGTCTGAGAATTATAACTAGGCGTAAAGTCCAAGAGACCTGACTTTTTCTCTGGATACTAGCTTGACATCAGGGGCCAACACAGTCAATGCAAAGTTCACGTCTGTTGATTTGAGCTTGTTGGAGTCCATCAGATAACAAAATTTCACATTTCTGACAAAACAAACAATATGATACGACGTAGAAAATTTCTTTGATCTCATAAATACTGAGATGGAAGACTTCATAACCATGTTTTCCGCATGTCTAGCTTCAATGAGGAATGTTCCCAAGTAAGTACTTTAAACAATAGACGCATTCGTGGTGTAATGCAATGACGACACGAGTTCAATTCTCGTATCAGGTTGTTTACATATCTCATAGGGAAAGGTTTGTATCTTACTATTCTCCTTCTAGCTGTGGGTAAATAAAAGAAAATACTTACCTTAGGTATGGTAAAAGAAGGAAAATTCCGAATTTAAACCCGTTAAACTCTATTTAAAATTGATCTTGCTTCCCATCCTACTTGAGCTGAGGGATTGGTAAATGTGTACAAATAATTCTATAAATTTCGAAAATACTAAAAAACAAGACCTATCATAACTAGAGACCATCAGAAATATAATGAAAACTCTTTTTTGTTGTGTATTTATATCATATGTGTATCCACAGAACATAGATATATGAGAATTAATTCATAAAAAAAAATGTTACTATTTTTTTCCCCAGACAACTTGGTTTGATCTGGCTTGGTTTTATGGCATATCAACCATTTTTTTAAATTTTATGCCAAATCCATTTTGATACATATAAACAGTTCTATTTCAGCCAATTAAGTTTAACATAAGTACGCAGTTTACTTCTATTTGACTCATAGATAGGACCCAATCAGGTGCTACCACTCTGGGCTAGAGTGGTCAAGGGAGCAATGGCAATAAAAGGAGACCCCGCATTCCCCAAAGCTCCTGCATTACTGGAACCTCACCATCATATTGTTTAGCGTTATAACCAGGACACTCGTTAGGGAAATTTTACCCCCCTGCATAAATGCAGTCGGTGTATTCTGCTGCCCCAACCGACTGGGCAAGCAATCAACGTGGGTATCATTGCTACTTATAGATATCTAACAATGCTTCATCTAAAAAATCTGGCAAATATTAATAACTATACAAGCCTCTAAAACCAAGATTAAAAGAAGACTGATCATAGAAATAACAATGATAATACTTCATCTTAGATGTTCAGGCAACTTTAAACTATGAATGCACGTGAAAAAGCAAGGGAAATAAGCTTAAGTAAGTACTTGTCAAAAATTAATAACTGATGAAGCTTCAATTTAAACTCAAAATAAATTATTGAATATCATCGATAAAGCTGACTGCTTACTTAAGCTAAACTGAATTTTTTGAAACAGGAGTGATTATTTGTATAATAATGGATTTGGCATTAAATAACCTACAAAAGTTGATATGCCATAAATCTTGCAGAGTCTCTGTGGTGTAGGAGCTAAGGTGCTCAGCTGCTACATCTTAATAACCGAATTCGAACTCCTGTCACGTTATCGGATTCACTTTTAGACTAATAACCTTGGTAAAGGAATGGTTGGTTGGTTGGGTTTATTGGCACATCAACTTTTGTAGGTTATTTAATGCCAAATCCATTTTTATGCAAATAATCTATTTCAAACAATTCAGTTTAGCATAAGTACACAGTTTATTTGTCAGAAACATTTCTATTTCAAGCTATTCAGATTATTCAAACTGTCCTATTATTTACATAAAAATGGATTTGGCGTTAAATAACCTACAAAGGTTGATATGCCATAAAACCAAACAAACCAAACCAATCAAACTGTTCTAATTCGGCTAATTCCGATTAGTATTAGTATAGATTTTTTTTTTTTACACGCTGTTGATTGAAGAAACAATTCTATATTAAACAAATCAGTTTAGTGTAAGTACAGTTACAAAGTCCAAAACAGTTCCTTTTCAAACAATTTAGTTTGGCATAAGCACACAGTTTAAATATTAGTACAGTTCAATTGTCAAAACATTCTATCTTAAGCTCTTCAATGTAGTCAAACAGTTCTAATTCAAACAATTCAGTTTATCATAAGTATGAAGTTAGTTCTATTTAACCCATAGATAGGGCCCTACCAGGTGCTACCATTCCGGGCAAGAGTGGACCTGGGAGCAATGGCAATAAAGGGATACTCCGCATTCCCCAAAGCTCCAGCATCACAGGAACCTCTCCATCAGATTCTTTCTGAGGGGACTCTCATTGTGGGGTCTTACCCCTCTGCAGAGATGTAGTTGGTGTATTCTACAGCCCCATCCGACTGGGAAAGGGAAAAGAATGGACTCTTCTACTTCTATAGCTAAGTGTTAAATTGTACCATTTTTATATTTCTACAAGGGATATTGATATACCATTAACCAAAGAAATCCAATCACACTATATGTACATATTGTGTTTGGGGTATTTATGGTGACGTTATGCCTTCTTTCATCCCCCTGCATAGCCTAAGACTCAACAAGGAGCGCAACACCAAGTGCTTTCAGAAAGAAGCGCTAACCTGGATCGAGAGTGTGGCTCCTAGATGACCCTACATCTGGCAACAGCACTCTACGCTCTGCAAATCTTGGACGAGATGACATTATCATATGTTGAATGCGATTGACAGACAGCAACAAAACACCGTGCAATACAAAAGAGAAAGTAAAAGGCAAAGATAACAGAAACAATTACCAATTTAAACATAGAGACTGTCTGAAAAGCTCGCAGAAGATTCCGAAGTCGTCTGGTAAATTTTTTGAATAAATTATATCGATATTATTTGAAGATATGTTCATATAATTTTGGTAAATATATCTGATAAGGTGATATATCAGTGTTATATATAAATGTATATATGTGTTTCTTCATACGACAGTTTAACTATCACAACTTGTACATATGGACATACAGTTTTAAAAGCAAATATTTTTATGAAACAAGGTAATAAATAATTAAAATGACATAGATTTACAGTTTTATTGAATTTAATATATTCACCTTGTGATATCGTGTTATTGATTGTGCGGGAATAGATTTGATTAAAGCGGGCCAAATATATAAAAAGAAAATGATTGAATGTTGGTGTTTTTCAAGAGGCAATGACAAAAGAAAGCATGGGAAATGAGACATCGCTCGTAGAAGATTTGTAATCAATCACCTGCTGTGATATGATGTCATTTAGGGACCGTTTATTATGGGGTGGCCACGCTGGAAACGAAATCTCAGGGTGTAAGTGATAAAAGTGTTTCCAGTTCCATGGTTATTTCTTTTAAAGAGATTCTTTGGGCGTTGAGATAGAAAAATGTTTTGGCAATTGGGAAGGTACTTAGGAGAAAGGTCTCCTGAGATGAGCAATTTTCTGACTGTCTGACATGAACACCTAGGGAAAGGGAGAATAATCAGAGCTCGACAATACTCAAGGTCAGCGAGTATCTAATTGCTCCTCAGAAGCCAGAATTACCCGCTATTTATCTTTCTAGATTCATGACCTAGTTGGCATTGCGAATGCACAAAGATTACCATATGAGATTTATCTAAAAATAATGATATTGTTATCTCCTCTTTTTTTAATGGTGGAAGTGTAGTCATAATGGACTCAAAGAAATAACAAAACAATTAAATGACAAGACAAAAACGTATATGAACAAATTGCATAACAAAAGATATAGACGTCTTCAATAAGTCATATAAAAATAATTACATGATGAAGATAAATTCTGGTCATCCTTTATTGATTCACATCCTCTAATACGTAGAATTTATGGAATTCCGAAATCTCAGAAACTTAGAATTTCTTTACGACTAATAATTTCTGTGATTTGGAACTTTCCCTTCCCCGATACCATCACAAAAACATTATCCCAAATATCAACCTATCATTTTGATACAATTAGTAATTTGCACATGAAGAACTTCGGGGATCAACTCAACAAAATAAATAATCTAAAGATTGAAAACACATCTTTAACAAGTCTCAATATAAACCATTTTATTTCAATATTCCTGTAAATAAATGCATTAGATTTTTTTTAGAAAGTCACTACAATAAAACCATCATTATATGATCCGTTAATGAAATGAATACATTTTGCCCTAAATATAGATTAAAAAATAATAATTGTATTTCTAAAGAAAAAATTAGCCTCATATTGGGTTCTTGAGTTCCTCGAAGTTGTTCCTTTAAATTAAATTAATAATACACATTATTTATTTGCGATATGTACATGATATATTACCTATAGATTCCTGAAATAATGACTTAACAAAAAATTACGGATAAATTTGATAAAATTGAACCAACCACCGATAATACTTCCGAAGTAGAAACTTATGGCACCTTACATGTTTAATGGTTGGTTTCTTGGGTTTTATGGCATATCAACCTTTGTAGGTTATTCAACGCCAAATCCATTTTTATGTTAATAATCTGTTCTTTTTAAAACAATTCAGTTTAGCAGAAATACACAGTTTAATGGTCAAAAACATTTGTATTTCAAACTATTCATGCAGTTATATGTAACAATTCAGTTTAGTGTAAATACAGTTTTAATGTCGAAAAACAGTTCTATTTCAAGTAATTCAGTTAAGCATAAGCACTCAGTTTAAATGTAAGTACGGTTTGTCAAAAACATTCAGTTTACTCAAACAGTTCAGTTTAGCATTAGTATGCTATTAGTTCTATTAAACCCATAGATAAAGCCCTATCAGGTGCTACCACTCCGGGCCAGAGTGGACCTAGGAGCAATGGCAATAAAGGGGTACTCCGCATTCCCCAAAGCTCCAGCATTGCTGGAACCTCACCATCAGATTGTTTAGTGTCATATCCAGGACACCCGTTGGTGGGGTCTTACCCACTCTGCAGAGAAGCAGTCAGTGTATTCTACAGCCCCAATTACATGTTTAAATGAATTACGAAGATATAATAGCAAATTACAATTTAAACTTCATCATTAATCCGAAAACAAAAACTAAAAATTCATATTTATAATATTAAAAAAAAAATTGAATAACCATAGGTTTTCACCAATGAGGTCTTAGGATTTGAGCCTCCAAATGTTGAAATGGTAGATTTTTGCGAATCTGATAAGATGATAAAAACAAGTGAAAGATGGATAAATCAGACACTTGCAAAAGGATTTAGTAGTTGTGATATTTCATTCCTTATTCCAAGAATATCTTCAGTCTAAAAGTTTCGTTCTTTGAGTTTTTCTACATTTAAGCAAATGAAGAAATAGAAAAAATAAGAGAATGTTTAGTCTGAAAAAAAAAATTGGAATAAAGAATGAAATATAACTACTTCTAAACCCATCTTTCCACTTATTTTTATCATATATATATATATATATATATATATATATATATATATATATATGTGTGTGTGTGTGTGTGTGTGTACATGGCCCATCACGTCATGTCGGATGCGACAAACGATCATTTCTTAAGCTGAGTTCAACAGGTTGAAATTCAGACTTCTCCTTCTAGACCGCTTGCTATACCAACATTAAAGAGACCAGCCATTGGTGGAGAGAGCTTAGTTGAATGCATACATCTTCCAAGATTTTTAGTGATATGTAAAATGCAAACAGCTTCAACCAGGATTTGAACTCGAGTCCCCCAGCTAATTTCTTACGACGATAGCCATGTGTATGAACGTTTGAACACACACACACTCACACCCACACACTCCCCCCCTCTCTCTCTCACGTACACACGCAAACACACACACACACACACACACATATATATATATATATATATATATATATATGCAAATTTCATTAAACATAATAGACATTTTATGTCTACATATTTTCTTCTGGATCCGTTCGAATTCCCGTATTACTTTTATCGTATTCAGGGGGAATTGATTTAGGTATTGTCCATAGTTGTATGTATCCCTAGTAATTTCTGCCCGACTTTGGGCCATCATCAGGGGAGAATCTATTACAAAAGTGATGTAACTTTTGTTTTAGCAAATTACTACTTTCTGACACAAGTTCAATAGCTCAGCATTCAAAAAAAACATTCATGCCCAACAACACAACTACAAAAAATTCTCACCGACAACACAACAATACTCGAACATCAAAATGATAAACAAAAACTTCAGATTCTCGAAGCACAATATATTAGAAACCTGCAACCAACACTTAATAGAATTAATTTTCAAACCAGTGCTAATGTACTTAAATGTCTTTAGCTACTGGCACTATTTACAGAATTACATTTAAAAGCAAACGCCATAATCTTCAACGGCAAAAACTTCCTTACACAGTAGTAATATGCTAAAACAAAAGTTACATCTCTTTTGTAATAGATTCTCCCCTGATGATGGCCCAAAGTCGGGAAGAAAGTAGTAGGGATACATACAACTATGGACAATACCTAAATCAATTCCCCCCGAATACGATAAAAGTAATACGGGAATTCGAACGCAGCCAGAAGAAAATATGCAGGCATAAAATGTCTATTATGTTTAATGAAATTTGCATTAACGAAAAACTGCTGCCTATATATATATATATATATATATATATATATCATCATCACAGTTATCTGATAGAATGAAACTGGAATTTTGCCAAACGGTTGAGTTATCATTAATACAGTATTGTTGCACTAATTAGACTATACATCCAAAAAAGACGGTCAAGACATGTTGTGGACTGCAAGAAGAATGACGACGAACTCACAAGCGACGTTTCACAGTGTAATATTACATATGGACACACGAGTGTTGGCGGAGTTGTCCTCGAGGGGTAATGATTAAAGCGCTGGACTGAGGAATCGTTGTAAGCGAGTTGAGAACACCGTTCGCGCTTTTACGTTCACTTTCGGACAAATACCCTTGGGATAGTTTTAAACCCCGTTATCCTCCATGCTATGGGTCAAATAGTACCACTGTTGTACTTTTAGAGGAATAGATTTGGCATTAAATAACCCAGGGATATGCCGTTAAAAACAAACAAAATCAACAAATAAACAATTGTTGGCCTGTTGTGTAGCCACATAATACATATGCAGATGCATGCAGAATCATATGCAACACAATAAAGACGAGCGGACACAGTTCTTTAGGAAAATATACCTCTCATTTTATTCGAAAGGTTTTATGTGTGAGAGGTGAGTTGGAGACTGAACAGAACTACAACATATTGGCCCCTCAACTCTTCTGGCTATGACAGCATTTCTTTTTCGTTCTCCTGGGCTGCTCAACCGGGGGCCTGGGAGCCCAGCCTCTGCTGGGACATGGTTCTCATTCCAGCATCTTCTCTCCAACTGAACTTCCTGTCGCCGGGGTTATATAATAATTAGTCGTCCACCTACTTCTTGCGAGCGTCACATTTGCACTCCATTCAACCCATCGACAGTCAAGGCCATCCCCTGATATCTTCGACCGGATGCACCTGTTATTTACACAGGTGCATTTCTTATTTTGACAGCTCGGCCGGGGCCAATAGGCAACAAGCCGACTAGCAAAACTTACATTCATTTGCTTTGTTCGAACACTTGATGCTATCTAGTGAACTAACCGAGAGTGATGACCGATAAAAACAACTTGTGAGAAGGGAGTCGAAAGAAACTGTTCTGTTGGCTCATGTTGATGACAACGTTAGTTTCAATATGTCGTATTAATTTCTATGTTATAGTAAGTAAAGTTGGCGAGTGTAGTCTAGGGTGACCAGAAGGCTTCCTTTTCAATAGCAACTACACCGAGGTGTATGTGAGGGCGCTACTCCTTTCCCAGGATTGCTTCACTTTAACCTTCATACGTACCTTATATTGCTGAGTGTTAAGCAATGATGTATCAAGTGCCATTTTTAAAGTCTTTGGTATGACACGACCTGGGATTGAACCCAGGTCTCCAGGACCATTGGCGCCCCACGTATACATATTACTTTTCAAGTTATCGTATTAGAATAATACTCTCAAAATAAAATCATTGATTTATGGTTCTTACAAATTGCAAGGTATTTACAAAATGATAAAATTTAGCAAAGATAAACTATGTGATCTGAGATTATCATGTCTTACAGAAAATAAATTGGAAATTATATTTAATACATCATCATCATCATCATGTCGTGCCGCTAGCACGGATATCCCTGACCCTCTTTCGCCACTTCTCCCCATCCTTCATCGCCTCTAGCAGGCCTCTAGCAGGTCTTCAGGGCTACATCCCATATCCTCACAAAGCTGCTGTATGTATGTTTGAGGTGGTCGTCTTATTTTTGCTCGGCCATATGAGGGAGTCCATAGGAGTACATCACTTATGAGCTCGTCCCTGCGTCTCCAGCAGTGTCCTGCATGTCTGGTTCGTCTAACTGGGATAGTTTTTGTGATGGGAGGCAGGTCGTCGTATAGTTGGTGCCTTGTGGGGTGTTGCCGCCAGTACTTGTTTAATATTGCTCTCAACATTCTTGTGTAATTGCCGTCTAGTTTCTTTTCCAGTCGTTTTGTTTGCATCCAAGTAGTGAATAAATACAGCAGTATCGACACAATCGCTGTCTGGAAGTAACTGCGTTTCATTTCATCGGTCAGGTTTGATTTCCATATGATCGATAGCTTATCGATAGCTGTCCATGCTTTCGTTAGCCGCGTGTTGATGTCTTTTTCGGTTGATGAGACACTGCTTCCTAGGTAGGTGAACTTGTCTACCAGTTTCAGAGAGGTTCCCTCTCGTGTGGTAGAAACTATAATTCCAGGTAATAATTTTTTATAATACAAACAGCTTGCGTAAATATGTCTTGCGTGCTAACATCAAATCTTCTTTAATGTTCAATCCTTCAACTTCTTAATGTATGACGATATGCAACAATCATTGCAAAAATTATATACGTAAAATTAATGTGATTTAGCAACAGTAAACATTAATCTTCCAAAGAATTGGAAGTATGCCTATGCAAATAAAATGTATCTATGTCAAGAAGAACATTGATATCCTCCGGAAAATTTAAAGCAATTTTAATAAAAGAATCTTATAAAATGGAATAAAAAGTATTGGTTTTAAAATAACTGAATATAGCTCTAAGGGAAAAAGTTGATGCTTCTATTGTTATAAAAATGGACTCATTACCCGACTTCAAATCCTAGACGAAATTATTCACATTTCATATTGCACTATTATCTTTCAGAATGATATGAATCCAACAATTCTCCCTTCAGTTATGTATAAATAGTAGGTCAGACTGAGCTATTTAATCTTGGTATGGATATTGGTCTGGGAGTAAGAAAATTCTGAATTCAAAACTATTAAACTCCGTTTAAAAATTAAACCTTGTTTTGTAATCTGCTCATGCGGGTGGTTGGCTACACTCGCATATATTTTTGATCCTAAGTAAGTTAGTATTTGACACCTATGACATTTTAAATAAAACGAATATGCAATTTCATCCACTGTAAATTTCAAGCATGTTAGAGGCGCTTCTAGAGTCAAATCTTATATATATATATATATATATATATGTATATGTATATATATACATATATATTTACGAGGGTCAATCAAGATCAATCTAGAGTGTAGATTTGACATGTACCTCGCAACTGTACATGGGCCTCATAAGCATAGAGATTCAGGCGAAAGTCCGAATTATTTGTTCTAATTGAAAACAGTCGTAGTGTGTTGCCATAATAATCAACAATAGCTCTTCTTTCTGGGTGAGGCTTAGAATGATTTAAATGACCCATAAATCTATATATATTTCTTTGAATTCAGTTCAATGCTTTTAAGCATTGCTATCAAATACTAGTAATCATTTCTATTTATCATTTGTTTCATGTATCATAAATGATCAAATATTCATATTTGACCCATAGATGGAACGCAAATATGTATTACCAATCCGGGTCAGAGAAGACTCGGGAGTAATACCAATTAAGGGGCACTCCAAATTCCTCAAAGCACGCATTGTAGCTATCGTCGTAGGAAATAGGTACAGTGGTAATTTACTAAGCTTTTTGCTTAGATGTGGCACAAGGCCATATGAAAGGAGCACCCAATGAGACTCGAACTCCCTTGTGTAGGTTTGCTAGTCGAGCTTGCTAACCATCACACCACCAAAGGCGCCTAAGGAAATAGGTACAGTGACTCGAGTTCAAATCCAGGATGAGGCTGTTCACATTTTTATCATCATGTCGTGCTGCGAGCACGCCTCTCCCTAACTCACTCACGCCATTTCTCTCTATCGTCCATCGCTTCTGGCAGGTTATCTATACTTCATACTGTGTCCGTACTGATTTTTTGTTGGTAAGTTCTATCTGGTGTGTCTAATACTTGCTCGTCCGTCTATAGGATAACGTCGCTAATGAATTCGTTTTTCTTCTCCAGCAGTGTCTCACATGTCTTGCTCGTCTAATTTGGATGGTCTTTGAGATGGGAAGTAGGTGGCCATACATCTTAGGTTTTGTGGGATCTTGCTACCAGCATTTGTTCAATATATCTCGTAGCATTCTTGTGCACTTGCTATCAAGCTTTTTCCCTCTACGCTTCAGCGTCGATGTGGTACATCAATATTTTACTATGGACACGACTGTTGTTTATTTTATCAGATAGGTCTTACTTCATGTGACTGATAACCTATCAATAGCTTTCCATGCCTTCACAAGATGAGACGCTACTTCCGAGGTTGGTGTCTCTTGTCCACTATTTCTGAGAAAGACTATTTAGTGTGGAGACGTCACCTCTTTGATTAAAGCACATGTACCCCGTTTTGTCTGCGTTCACATGGAGACCTATTTCAACTGCTGCTCGTTCCAGACTATATGCCAGAGATTCGCCCAGGGCAAGGGCATTTCTAATGATTCTACCTCAAGCCATGAGTAAAATAAGGGAGAAAGAAAACTCTGAATTTACCCCAACGAAACTCCGTTTATCAATTGATCTTGTGAAGAATTCTGCTAGTGGCGATGGACTTGGTAAACACACACACAGCCCAGTTGGCTGGGACCATAGAATACACAGACTGTGTACCAGCAGAGGGGTAAGACGCCCCAACCAGTTTTTAGGATATGACACTAAATCTGATGGTGAAGATCGAGGAATTCCCATCGCCCCAAGGTTCACTTTGACTCAGAGTGGTAGCACCAATCTGTTGGTCTAATAGAACTGCTTGACATTTAAACTGAGCGCAGATAAATGACTTATGTTTAACTGAATTGTTTGAAATAGACCTGTTTGATTCCTTAACTGTGTGTAAACAAATGACTGATGTTTAATTGACTTGTTAGTGACTCATAGCAATACTAGGAGCCATTTAACCATGTTGACTTATGTTAAATCGAATTATTTGAAATAGATCCGTTTTATCATATAAATGTGTGTAAACAAATAACTGACGTCGAATTAAATAGTTAGTGATACATAGCAATACTTGGAACAATTTAACTATTTGCAAAAGAATGAGCTTTGACTCGTTTAAATTTAGTTTTCAATAAAATATGTTTACTCATATATATCTAATATGTATGTATAAAGAGAATTTGGTATTAAATGACCTACAGTGGTTGATATGTCATAAAACCACACCACACCACACCACACCAAACCAAACCAAAGTCATACACACACATTCACACATTCACCCCCCATATATATATATATATATAGATAGATAGATAGATAGATACAGAGAAAGAGACAGACAGACAGACAGAAAGATAATGACTTCAATGTCTTTCCAGAATAAGGTCATCTCCTAGACTGGAAAAGGGAGTGTGTGTAACTTCCCAGTCTAAGTATATCCTTGCAATCCATATTGTATGAAAAACAAATGAATCTGCTGACCTTTCCACCGACTCTGCTCCCATGCACCCTCATATGACTTCTCGAACCTCTTGCAGACCCACATTCTTTGTCAAAGAATTGACACAATTTCCTCTAGGTTGCTCTAAAGCGAGTTTTCGAGATTTTACTGTCACGTGACAGTCCAGACCAGCTTTGGACTGACAGATCCTACGTTAGAAATATGTTCAGGCAAATAAGTTTCAGGGACCTAGAACAAGTCCTTTTACCGAAGTATTCGTTTCATTCTGGACTATTCAATTTTCTGTGAGTCAAATGCTTTACAGCTTTCGTTTTTCACTTTCTTCATTGTCGATCGATTTCCTTTCATTTGTTCCCAGTCTCTCATGTCAATACTAATCGCTCTGAGATTTTTTATGACCTCCTTAAAACTGTGCGTGCAAATGACTGTTTTAGTGTTTGTATGTGAGTGTGTGGATGTGTTTGAGTGTGTGCTGATAGTAGTTTTAGCAGCAGCAGCAGCAGCAGCAGCAGCATTAATATTAATAACTAGAGAGTTGGATAAATTCTGTCCTATCATCATCATCTTGTCGTGCCGCCCGCACGGATATCCCTGACCCTCTCACCTCACTTTTCCCTATCGTTCATCGCCTCCGGCAGGTCTTCTGGACTACATCCCGTATCGTCACATAGCTGCCGTATGTATGTTCGAGCTGGTCGTCCTGCTTTTGCTCGGCCATAAGTGGGGGTCCATAGAGTACATCCCTTCTGAGCACGTCTATGTTCCTCCAGCAGTGAAACCAACTTGAGCAAGTTTTTTCCGATTTAAATTCAATATTTTGTGTAAAAATTTCTAAGGATTTTCGTAAAGAAATTTTTTTTGCGAATCTAATGATATTGATAGGTAAGCAATTTGAATATTTCTGTATTGGTAATCCCAATGCCATAAAAAGTATTTTATTAGACTTGAAGGATTACCTGTAGAACTCACACGTAATTATATTATATTACATACTCAACGTTTTTTTTTATTTTTGCAGCTTGAGAATCTATTCATTGTATATTTCCAAAATTTAGATGGACAGTATGAGTTTTATTCATTTATTTATTTTTGGTTTCGATTGTTTTAATAATTTTCGATGTATCTTATAAGTTTTTAATTATATCATAGTTTTTCAGTTCATCGGGATTCTTTGCTATTTCTGTAAACAGATCTGGGTTGTTTTTGTTCAATGGAATTTGGGGTGTGTTAAAATGGTATTTTTCTGTTAGTTCGAATTCCTTATTCATTAACACTGTTGGAAATTCTCTCTGGTTGAGGTATTTGCATAATTCTTCAAGGTGGATTTGTCTGAGGCTTTTGTCAGTGAGGAAAGAATAGATCTTACGTCCGAGGTGTAAGGGATGGGCTTTTAAGAAGCTTTTAGAGTGATGGCTCTTGAAAGAGAGGCATTTTTTGTTGTGTATAGGTTTGTATTATGGGTAAATTTGTATTAGATATTAGTGATAATAAGGTGATTTTTCTTTTTAGGGTTGGTTTCTTTGTTTAATGGCATATCAACCTTTGTAGGTTATTTAATGCCAAAGCCCTTCTCCTGGAAGAACAGTAGTGGTACTATTTAACCCATAGCTGGGAGGATAAGGATGTTCATACCTTTCCCAAGGGTATTTGCCCGAAAGTGAACGTAATAGCGGGACTGGAGTTCGAACTCGCTTACTACGATTCCGTAGTCCATCGCTTTAACCATTACACCACCAGGACACCCCCTTACATGTATATTAGATATATGTGGATCGTTTAATGCCAAATCTCTTTTTATACATATATATTAGTTTTGGTTTGATTTCTTTGTTTAATGACATATGAACCTTTGTAGGTTATTTAATGCCAAAGCCATTCTCCTAGAAGAACAGTTGTGGTACAATTTAACCCATAGCTGGGAAGATAAGGGGGTTCATACCTTTCCCAAGGGTATTTGCCCGAAAGTGAACGTAATAGCGCGACTGGAGTACGAACTTGCTTACTACGATTTCGCAGTCCATCGCTTTAACCATTACACTACGAGGACACCCCCTTGTCTTTTTAATGATGATGTCTTAAGATGGAAGGTTTTAAAATTGTGTTCAATAGTAAATTATATTTTATAGTATAGGTTTTGGAGTAAATTATGTAAATCCTTCATGTTGCCCCATGAGTATTCCTAAGATATGAAAAATGTCATAAAGGTATCATTTGTATGTTCTAATGAAATATCTTTTTACACTGTCGCGGTATTTGTTTTTATATTGTCGCAGCATTTATTTTCGATATGATATAACATACATTTTACTTTAGGAATGCCAAGGTTTGGGTGGTGTATGTTATTGCGATTTTGTTCCCATTGCTGTTCCTAACGTTTGGATGTGACTTTTGTTATCGAATTGGAAAGTGTTATCATTTAGGATAAGTTCTATACCATGTGAGATTTTTAAGTAAAACCTTGGGTGTAAAGATTCTGTGTATTTTTCTGTGTATTTTTCTATTAAAAAAAATGACTGTTTTCTTAATTCATCATGAATGTAGGTTTGTGATGTCACTGTTACTATGATGTTAAAAAAGTTATCCTAATACATGCGGAAATTTTTTTGTTTTATAAGGAGCTTAAAAAGTGAATGCTATCAGTAATGTACATTTTTATTTTACATAGAAATATTGTTTTTTGTTGTTGAAAATCTGTTTACTTAGTTTCTGCGAAGACTATGATGGAACTGCTACCATAGTTTTGCATTTGAGGTCACTGCAGATTGGAATTTCTATGTATTCAGACTTTTCTTTTCCAAAAGCTATTCTAATTTCTTCAGAATTTTAGATTTTTGTTTTTTCTGTAATTTATAATTATGTCTTCTTGTATACTTTTAAGGCTTCCGTTTGGTTTGTTAAGATGATGTTATGTGTATTTCGAGATATCTTCGAAGAATTTTGAATTCAGTATTATAACGTTAGCCCGGGAAGAATTTGGATTTATTTTTACTTCGAGGTCATCTGCATTTTCTTTGTTATAGAATCTTTCAAGCAATGTAAATTTTCGCTCATATATATTGAAAACATTCGGGGAGTAATAGTTACATTCGTTGGAACTGGATACAGTGGCTCGAGTTCAAATCCTGGACGAGGTTGTTTGCATTTCAAATTGATCTAATGCTCTTGGGAAAGTTATGAACCCAACAATTCTTCCTTCAGCTATGGGTAATCAGTAGGGTAGACTGATCACACCTTACTCTTGGTATGCCAACATGTCTAGAAGTAAAAGCCTGAATTTAAGCTTAAACATTTGACTTTGAGTTGCATCCTGTTGGTGTGGATCGTGATATATATATATATATATATATATATATAACTACACAAGAATGTTGCGAGCAATATTAAACAAGTCCTGGCAGCAACACTCCACAAAGCACCAATTATACGGCCACCTGCCTTCCATCACGAAAACTATCCAAGTTAGACGAACCAAGCACGCAGGACACTGCTGGAGGAGCAGGGACGAGCTCATAAGGGATTTATCTCTGAGGACCCCCACATATGGGCGAGTTAAAGCAGGACGACCAGCTCGAACATACATACAGCAGTTATGTGAGGATACGGGATGTAGCCCTGAAGACCTGCCAGAGGCGATGAACGATAGGGAAAAGTGACGAGAGAGGGTCAGGGATATCTGTGCTAGCGACACGACAGGATGATGATGATATTTATTTATTAGATCCTTTTGGTTCTCAAACGCTCACTTGGTGTAACAATCTTTGGATATCAGAAAATAGTGCCCAATATCAATGTTACAGATTTTGTAAATATATATATATATATATATATATATATATATATATATATATATATATACGAGGTGCATACTATAAGTTTCTAGACTTTTTTAGTACGGGCATTTACAATTGTCGTAGACTCTTGAAAATTCACTATGTTATTGCTATACATCTTATGAGATGACTGACTAATTTTTATGATTTCAGGTTCAAATCAACAGCTGCAGCAGTAATTGGAATACTCCCTACTAAAGCATGATTTTCATTGCAAGTGAATTTCAAAAATCCAATCTGGACGTGAGGACACTTTAGAAGAACGATATGCAATAAAATTCTGTTTTAAACTTGGAAAAAATGACTCGTATGGAATGCTTCAGCCTGCTTTTGGAGCATCTTGCATGAATCGAGCATCAGTTTTTGTGAAGCAAAAGAGATTCAAGGAAAGCAGGGAGTCTGTGAGGGATGATAAGAAGTGTGGGAGGAGTAAGGAAGTCAATACACCATAGTTGATTGGCCAAAGTGTTAGGGTTAGGGTTACTTTGTTGAGGTTTTAAGGGAGTTCAGGAACAGATTCCATCGGAGGAAGCCAGCACTCTTCAAATCGGGCCAGTGGCATTTCCACCAGGACAATACACCAGTCCACAATTCCATCTTTGTCAAAGACTATTTGACCATGATGGGCATTAAGATAGTTCCTCAGCCTCCCTATAGTACAGACCTTGCTCCCTGTGACTTTTGGTTATTCCTTAAGCTCAGAGGCTGTCGTTATGAGACAACTGAAGACATGAAAGAGACTGTGATAGAGATCATTGACACGCTCACACAAGAAGACTTCGATCGGGCCTTCCAGAAGTTGTTGTAACGGTACAACACGTGCATTGCAGCCGGAGGAGAGTACTTCGAAGGGGACTAGAGCTTCATGTGTGTACTATCAATAAAAGTGCCCATACAAAAAAAGTCTGGAAACTAGTCATATGCACCTCGAATATATATTGGCCCAGCGGTTAGAGTGTTCGCCAATGGCCCGGGAGACCTGGGTTCAATCCCAGGTCGAGTCATACCAAAGACTTTAAAAATGGTACTTGATACCACCTTGCTTAACACTCAGCATTATAAGGTACGGTTCAAGGGTAAAGTGGAGCAATCCTGGGAATGGAGTAGCGCCCTCCCCTACACCTTGGTGTAGTAGCTATTGAAAAGGGAGCCTTCGGGTCACCCTCGACTATGGTCGCTAACTTTACTTACTTATATATATATATATATATATATATTACATGGCAGTGTCCGTGACCCTTGGTTTTATGATTTACGGATTCGTCAGACTGAGAGAAAGATTTTTAAGAAAAGACAGATTTCTATACTTAATTTTTTTGTATGAAAAGGGATTTTCTTTGTGTGTATGTGTGCTTAAGTATATGCGCTTTTTAATGTTAGCCTGTTCGTGTGTGTTGTTGCTCTCACAAGCATATATGAGTATATTTGCGAATATAGTGAATGCGTCTTTATATATATACACGTATTTCCTCTAACTGTAGTTGGAAAGGGGTGAGGCAAAGGAAGAGATTGAGAACGGAAGAGTGGATGAACAATGGGGTCGGGGCAGAATTGTTACAATTCGAACGATTTCTTTTTCTCTGGATCCTATCTATCTTTCTGATTGCTAATGATTTATTTGATGTGATTATGAAATGTCTGTTTCGTGGTGATTCTTACTGAGGGATGATGAGGATTGAAATTAAAATCATCATCACATTACATTTTTTTAAGAAATACTTTAAAAAAAATTTTTTTTTTTAGTCATTTTTTATTTTATTTTTATAACGATAAGGATTTTGTTGTCAACGCTTATTTAAGTACTTATAGGTAAATCGATGTATTTTCTTATTGGTAAGTAATACAAATGATGTTAAAGTTTTGGGTAGCAACTATCAAGCAGAGGTGCCCGTGGTGTAATTGTTATCGTCGTAGGAAATGAACACGGCGACACGAGTTCAAATCCTGGACGAGACTGATTGCATTTCACATAGTATTATTACCCTTGGGAAAGGTATGAATCCAATTATTCTCCCTCCAGCTATGGGTAAATAGTAGGGCAGACAGGGTTCTTCAGCCTTGGTTAGGCAACTAGTCTAGGAGAAGGAAAACTCTGAATTCAAACATGTTAAACTCCGCTTAAAAATTGACCTTGTGTCATATCCTGCCCGAGCGGAGGGGTTGGTAAATAGGATCAAGCAGAAACCTTATCAAAGGAATAAATACCTGGCCTGTACCCCTCGTTAGATATTCTGGACCCTATCTGAAGTTGACCAGACAATACCTAGAAAACAAAAACTGGAAGAAAAACAACTCTATGGACGCTTTAAACGACTAATAAACGATATCTCTTTAAATGGACCAAAGAACAAGGAAACTAATGACCATGCAGAAGGCATTACAATCCAGAGACGACGTTGACAATCGATATGTATCAAGAAAGGATGGGGGAAAAGAACTCGCCAGCATCGAAGACGGTGTTGACACATCAATACAACTCAAGGACTACATAGAAAAACACGAAGGAGGGCTGATTGCAGCCATCAAAAACGATATTGACAACACGATGACCAACAGAATGACAATACCTAGAAAACAAAAAACTGGAAGAAAAACAACTCTATGGGCGCTTTAAACGACTAATAAACGATATCTCTTTAAACAATGACGTGGCTTAGAAATGGACAATTTAAAAGAAAAACAGAATCTCTCCTTTATCAGTACAAAATGACGCAATGAAAACCAATCAAATCAAAGCGAGAATACGTAAGATTATGTGGGGATCGGGACAAAACGATCAATCTCATAATAACTGAATGCTGCAAATTAGCACAGACGGAGTATAAGACTAGACACGACTGGGTGGGCAAGGTGATCCACTGGGAATTGTGCAAAAAATTAAAATTCGACCATACGAACAAATGGTATATACACAACTCAGCAGCGGTCCTGGAGAATGACACACAAACTCCCACGGGACTTAGACATACAAACGGATCACCTAATCTCACCCGGAAGACCAATATTCAACAAAAACAAAAAAAGAGAAATTGCAAAATTGTTGACTTTCCTCTACCAGTTGCCCATAGAATAAAACTGAAAGAAAGTTAAAAAAGGATAAGTACCTCGACCTTGCTAGGGAATTGAAAGATATGGAACGTGAAGGTGACGATTATACCAATCGTGATTGGTGCATTCGGTACAGTAGATAAAGGACTATTAAGTGACTGGAGTTATTGGAAGTTGGAGGACGAGTGGAGAACATCCAAACTACATTATTATTGAGAACGGACAGAATACTGAGAAGAGTCCTGGAGACTTGAGGAAACTTATTGTCACTCAAATTCCTGTGAAATACCATCAGCTAACGCTGATGTGAAAAACTCAAACGAGTTAATAATAATAGATATAACAATTATGGTCTTAATTGTCTCAAGAAAACGGTGTGATTATAATTACTGACAGTACTAAACATATTACTTACATTTACTGGCAATGATTTTGGGTGATAATATTGTGATAATGTGGGAAAAATAGTACTTACGGTCGGTCGTTCAGTTGTATGATTAGTATTGTGTCGGTAATGGCTGATAGATGATATACCTATAAGAAAGGTGTCCGTGAAACTGGTAGGGTATGGTGAAAAGACAAGGGGAGGTTTTCGTGAATATGTGAACAGAGATGTCCGAAATATATGGAAATAATAGTGGTGCTTAAAATAAAAAAGGGGGGATGCAATTTAGTTTATTTTTTGGTTATATGTTTGGATCGAATTGGAATTAATTTTTTTTTCATATCGATATTTTGAGATTATCCAGGATTTATGGATTAATAGTGTATTTTGTGATGAGTAGGTGATTATAGCACTTTTTTCGTGGAGGCCAAGTAGGCATCTTCTTGATATTTTATTATAGGCGGGGGATGATTTTATAACTTTTCAAGCGACGTTTGGTGTAATATTCATATATATATATATATATATATATATATATATATATATATATATACGCGGTGCCTTCAATAAGGTTCCAACATTTTTTGTACAAGCCTTTAAAATTGTCGTATACTCTTGAAAATTCAATATGCTATTGCTATACATCTTATGAGATGACTGGGCAATTCTTATGATTTCAGGTTTAAAGGAACAGCTACATCAGGAATTGGAATACACCCCACTAAAGCCTGATTGTCTCATAAGAGATTCAACGAAGGCAGGGAGTCCGTGAGGGATGAGGAGATGTGTGGGAGGAGTAAGGAAGTCAGAACACCAGTTGATTGGCCAAATATAGAATTTCATGGATAAGGACCGTCGTGTGTCTATAGAGACAATCAGTGCACAGTTTGATGTCAGTGTGGGAACTGTACACATAACTATATGCGAGGAACTGAAGATGCAGAAGATTTGCGCGAAGTTTGTCCCAGGGGTTCTCAGAGAAGATCAGAAAGAAAGACTTTGTCATGACAGCAGGGAGATGGTTGAGCTGATCAATTCAGATCCCGCAGTTCTTTATGCTCTGGTAACCAGCGATGAATGCTGGATCTACTGCTATGAGCCAGAGACCAAGAGACAGAGTTTACAGTGGAAGCATGCTGGCTCTCCCTGACCCAAGAAGGCCAGACAGAGCAAATCCACCCACAAACTTTTGATGGTCCCTTTTTTGACAGCACTGGCATGATCTACATGCACTGGGTACCCACTGGACAGACAGTCAACAAGGAATTCTGTGTTAAGGTTTTAAGAGAGTTCGGGGAGAGATTTCGTTGGAAGAGGCCAACACTCTTCAAATCGGGTCTGTGGCATTTCCATCAGGACAATGCACCAGTCCACAACTCCATCCTTTTCACAGACTATTTGACCAAGATGAGCATCAAGACAATTCCTCACCGTCCCTCTAGTCTAGACCTTGCTCCCTGTGACTTTTGGTCATTCCCTAAGCTCAAGGAAAAACCTAGAGGGTGTCGTTATGAGACAATTGAGGAAATTAAAGAGGACTTCTATAGGGCCTTCCAGAGGTTTTTAGAACGGTACAACAAGAGCATTTCAGCCGGAAGAGATTAATTCGAAGGGGAGTTTCAAGCGTGTCCGATCAATAAAAGTGCACATACGAAGAAAGTCTGGAAACTTATTTAATGAACCTTGAATATATATATATATATATATATATATATATATATATATATATATATATATATATATATATATATAGTCCTGTGTATGCATTTATGTCCATAGTTGTCAGAAATATTGATGTCTTTAGATTTAATTAACCAGCTAATCCAAATATCACTTTAAAAAAAATCAAATGATTTTCATTGGCGAATCCTTAAAAGAAAAAGATTCTAAATTGATTGAACAGAAACTGAATAGATTCCATAAAAAGACGTTCTAATTAATTCATTCGTTTACCTTTACATTCAGGCACTGATGTTTGAATAGAAATGGATGTATGACTGGGTAACATACCCTGCATGTTAGATATGTGGAGACTTTTTTAAAGGAGCCAAACTTTGACATAAACCTCCAGATAGATAGATAGATAGATACTGTATATTCTTCAAGAAGTTTTATGATATAAACTCTATTTTGTTCTTCCTAACTAATTTGCACATACATCAAACCATCAGATATCATTAGAGGATAGGGATATGATAATACAGATATGATTATACAAATATTGTTTATATTTAATGAGATAGCTATAATATAGATATAATAGTCGCTTTTTGTATCAGCATGGTCTCCTTTTTCTCTAGGTGAAACTTCTTTGAGATTCTTGTACTTAGTAAGATTTGTCTTTGTTTGTGTCAAAGTAAATGTACATTAGAAAGAAGAAATAAATGCTTTCAAATGGCTAGCAACAATGATCAACCCTCGGGCAGAATTGAAAAGTTTTCAATCTACTTCCTGGGTTGTACAGAGGTAACATTTTGTTTCAGAATCAAAAATGTTATTTTCTATTATCTTTTCAGTTCAATATCAACCAGGGGCCATAACAGAATAAAAAGCACAAATCAATATAAGTTCTTCTTCTTCTTCTTCTTCTTCTTCTTCTTGGAAATTATGACATATCATGATAAAGCGTATACAGTGATACCTCAAGATACGAAATTAATTCGTTCCGGGGGGTATTTAGTATCTTTTCGTATTATAAAACCAGATTTACCCTATAAATGGTGTAATTCGCTCAAGCCCCTCAAAACAGTCGTATAAAGTGTAAATATTATACCCAACCGAAATGTTCGTTATGACAACATAGTCATTTATATAAATGTTAAAAAACAATGAGAAAATAATAAAATCAATGAAAAATAATTATAAATGTTGTTACGAATAAGTTAGTAAAGTTGGCGACCATATTCGAGGGTGACCGAAAGCTCCCTTTTCGATAGCTACTACACCAAGGTTTAGGGGAGAGCACTACTCCTTTCGCTAGATTGCTCCACTTTACCCTTGATCCGTATCTTATAATGCTGAGTGTTAAGCAATGAGACATCAAGTACCATTTTTTGAGTTTTTCGTATGACTCGACCTGGGATTGAACCCAGGTCTCCCGGGCCATTGGCGATCACTTTAACTGCTAGGCTAATGTCCGGTAGTATGTTACGAATAATAACACTTTACCTTTCGAGTCAGGCACTTTCGATTTTCGTTTTCGTATCTTGAATATTTTTTCGTTAAATGGGACGGACATTTATTCGAAGCCTGTTTTATATTGTGAATTTTTCGTTTAATAGTGTTTTTGTAAGTCGATGTTCTACTGTACATCGAAATTACTATAAGATATCTCTCTGCAACCTTAAGATGACCGATAATCGTCCGACCCTTCAAGTTGTGTTCGTTGATGTCCATAATTGTCCAACTCATTTCTTTTTGTTGAAGACCCACGCTGTGAATTCAAAAAAACATTTCTTGCCAGGAAAAATAGATAATAAAAATACATTTTATCTTTGCGCAGTTCTTACTTTAAAGAAGTTTTTTTTTCAAACTCCGACATCATCTTACAATTTACTCGATGTATAACCGAGAAGAGATTCTTTGAACATGGGTGTAAAAACATGTACATAGCAATCATCACACATGCGTGCAGTTCAGTGTCTGAAAACCAACAGATTTAGGTTAAAACTATTTTGCCATTGTCATCTGATCACCTGACTTTTTAACCTATGAAATCGCAGTTTCCGAAATAACCTTCGGTTTAATAGCTTTCGATCATACCGAGTAGACACAGGTGTTTTTCCAAGCGTTCAAAGGTTAGTCTTCAATAAAAGATAGCGTTGATCTATTGTTTAGTATCACCACGGACGACAGATAGAATTCTCTTTAGTTTATTAAGCAACATTATGAAATATTTTTGATGTTAGCCATACACTTTATAAAACAACTTAGTCCCCCGGGAATTGCTGTTCTTAGTGCTTTTTGTGGTATTCTGTAGAGTCGAAGCTTTTATTCATTATGTGAATGCAGTTAAGACCAGGAAAATATGTTTAGCTAAAGGTGCAATAGTAAATACGGCAGAGAAGTAAAAACTTTCCAGACATTCGTAAATGTATTTTTTGCCCGGTCACCAAAGAAACATGAGGTTTATCATTATCCTAATAGAATAGTTCGCTGTTTATGTTACCAAATTCCAGACACATTTTTATTGCTGTCTTCGTCTAATTATAGTGAAGAATTTTTTTAGTCATCAATTGTTTGGTTGTCTGCAAACTTTTCAGATTTCTGTAGGAATACATTTTGATTTTTATGTGTGCAACAGGATCACTTATGAATTTGCTGGTTTGATTTTCGTGAAAGCATCATCTCTTGAATTCTACATTTTGTCTAGTATTCACTCGATACTAATGTATTTTTAAAAAGTTATTTCTTTATTTACTTATATTCGCATACTGTACAAGAAAATACAACCTAGTAGATTCCACACTTGGATTTTATTATATCAAATATGCAAGAGACATAGAGGGCTGGTTATTCTGAAGAAAGAACATTCAAAGAAAGTTTTGACATATCAAATTGCAATACAGAAAAATAATCCTGAGTTAAAGGGTTTAGTTCTCATAAACTCACAAGTGCTTGGTATCAAATCCTTTGTCAATAAATTTGGTTTTGGTTTTATGGCTTATCTCTTTCTATACATATATATTAGTTTTGATTTGGTTTCTTTGTTTAATGGCATAACAACACTTTGTAGGTTATTTAATGCCAAAGGTATTCTCCAAGAAGAACAGTAGTGGTAGTATTTAACCCATAGCTGGGAGGATAAGGGGGTATTTGCCCGAAAGTGAACGTAATAGCGCGACTGGAGTTCGAACTCGCTTACTACGATTCCGTAGTTCATCGTTTTAATCATTACACCACGAGGACACCACGAGGACACCCCCTTTCATATATATTAGATATATGGCTTCGAAACACGTTTTGAACTAAACTTTTTCATCAAGGCTGAGCTCATTTTTTGGCACACAGTTTAATTGTTTCACTTATTTCTATATAATACGAATAATTTTGATATTATTAATCGTTTATTCGGACACAGTTTAATGTTTTAAATATTGGTATTCATCACTAACAATTCAATTAAACATCAGTTATTTGTCTGATCACAGTTAAATGATTAAACAGTTCTATTTAATACAATTCATTTTAGCATAAGTAGAGTTTTTGTTTACACACGGTTAAATGTAAAAATAGTTCTATTCTAACATTTCGGTTTAGCTTAAGGACACAGATTAAATATCAAAGTTCTATTTGACCCATGGATAGGCCACAAACAGATGATACCACTCTGGCCTAGAGTTGACTAAGCAGCGATGGGAATGAAGGGGAACTCCGCATTACCCAAAGCTCCATCATTACTGAAATCTCATCATCAGGTTGTTTAATGTCATATCCTGGATATTTTCGGGGGAGTCTTACCCCTCTGTAGAGATGTAGTTGGTGTATTCTTGCAGCCCCGGCCGATTGGATATAAGTCAATAAAGATTACACAATCCAGTTTAGCAGTGAACTTCAGAAAGGGAAAAGAAATTAGCAACCTACATAGTAAATAAACATTAGCGAGATGTATTTTTCTTTATAGGAAATGTCACATTAAATGGCTTTCATGCATGAGATTAGGTTTCAAATCCTGGACAAGGCTGATTGCATTTCACATGGCAAAATAACCCTTATAAACAGTATGCATCCAATTAGCTGCTCTCCACATAAGGGTAAATAATAGGAGTGGCTGAGCTCATTAACCTTGGTTTAGCAACTAGCCTAAAAGAAGGAAAACTCTGAATTCAAACCTGCTTAAATATTGACTTTGTGTCACATCATGATCATGTGGATGGCTTAAGTATATATATATATATATATATATATATATATATATATATATATATATATATATATATATAGGTTTAGTTTGTTTTTCATATATACCAAAGATTTTCAAACGACCAAAGATGAATTTCTGAGGCAAGTAACAAGGTGAAACTTCACAAACCATTGTAAGAATATCATACCATTAACAGTTTCATATTTTGAATTGTACAAATAACATTATCGTTCGGCCTTCTGCTTTATCGCTCTAAGAATAAACAGCACAATATGGTGAAAATTTTGCTTATTTTCGTTTATGATCAATATCAAAATCAAGAAAGAAAATGGAGAAAATTTGAGAAAATAAAAGAAGTCACTTTATGGTATGAAACCTGTCGTAATTAAAAGAGATCTTCTTTTAATGAGGTTAATTTAAAGTAAATGTCCCAAAACTGATTCTTATTGCTTATTTTAGTGCTGCTATTAACAGAAATTTAGCTCTTCTTTTGAGATTTCCATTTTAAAGCGTTTTCATGTTTTCTCTTGAGATTTCCCTTTCCAAGCGTTTTCGTGTGAAATCTAGCCAGTTTGTCACTTGATGTATTCATAGTGTTTCATTCTTACCATTTCTCTTTTCTAGTTTTCCTTCTATCTGTTCTCTTGCCCAGTCAACTGGGGCTGGAGAATACACAGACTGAACCTCTGCAGAGGGGTAAGACCCCAGCAACGAATGTCCGAGATATGACATTAAACAATATGATGGTAAGGTTCCGTAATGCTGGAGCTTTGGTGAATGCGGAGTTCCCCTTCACTACCATCGCTTCCAGGTCCACTCTGACCCGGAGTGGTAGAACCTGCTAGGTTCCTCTCTATGGGTTAAATAGAACAAATATGCGTACTTATACTAAACTGAATTGTAGAACTATTTTGAAATTAAAACTACGTACTTATGCTAAACTGAATTTCCTGAAATAGAGCTGTAGAACTGTTTTGACATTTTAAACTGTACCTACGTAGAACCGAATTGCTTCAAATATAACTGTTTTGACCAAAACTATACTTATGCAAAACTGAATTGCTTGAAATAGAATTGTGTGAATAAACTGCATAGCTTGAAATAGAAATGTTTCGACAATTAAACAGTGTACTTATACTAAACTGAATTGTTTCAAATAGAAGTTTGATAAGTACTAAAATGGATTTGGCATTAAATAACCTACAAAGGTTAATATGCAATTAAACGCAAACCAACTAGCAAAAAAAGAAAATGTACGTTCTCATGCTGTCAATGGCTGCTGCAGTTAGTCTTTCTTTGCCCTTTCTAATATATTTCTTCTAGTATTGATGTACTTTCACTATCCTCAATAATGGCTACTCCTCTTTTTCATTCTTTTCTTTAATCATAAAACTTAGATCATCTTTCGGGTAGAAATCCTTATGCTGAGTCATTAATTTCTTTGTGCTTTAGTCCATTTGTCTGAGTTCCACACTCGTCCATTTAAAAATAAAGAAATACATGTATAAGAAAGAAAGAAAGAAAGAAAGAAAGAAAGAACATAAAAAAGGAAAATGCCAAAAAAATTGGCAAAGAAAAAAAGAAAGAAAGACGGAAAGAAAGAAGGGATGACATGAACTAAAAAGAAAGAGATGTGACTTAAAGAAGAAAATGTGCCGCAAAAAATTCAATACGAAAGAAAGAAAGAAAGAAAGAAAGAGCATAAAAAAGAAAAATGCCCAAAAAACTTGAAAAAGAAAAAAAGAAAGAAAGACGGAAAGAAAGAAGGGATGACACGCATTAAAAAGAAAGAGATGTGACTTAAAGAAGAAAATGTGCCACAAAAAATTCCGTACGAAAGAAAGAAAGAAAGAAAGAAAGAAATTAACTTGAAAAATATATATTATAGAAAGAAAGAAAGAAACGTGCCCCAAAAATTTTGTCAGAAAGAAAGAGAGAATGACATGTACCAGAAGGAAAAAAACTATGTTCAAAAATTGTATAAGAAGGAAAGAAAGAAATGTTCAAGAAAGAAAAAACTGTGCCAAAAATTGTGTGAGAAAGAAGGAAAGAAAGAAATATACCAAAAAGAAAGAAAAATAATGAGGCATTTTTGCTAATCCATTTTATAGGTTTTATTTTAAAACACTAAAATCTTACCATCTTTGAGCTGATTATAGGTCAAGTGAAGACTTCTTTAAACTGTGAACATAGATAATTTCTTTTGTTTGGACATTCATAAATGAGACATATCTCAAAAGGCAAATTTACAATCACTTATGTGAACATATTTTTAAAGTGAGGTATAAAAAAGCATAAATCAGTTAGATCAAAAGCAGGAATGCAGAATGCACAAAAAGCAGTATTAATGCAATACTTTTTTAACAGTCAAATTGTTACGTATTGACCTTTCACAGTTCGTGTAGTTCGTGGTTTTCAACAACAGGATGCACCTATTTTAAGGTAAACCAAAGACAGCGGAAATACCCCGTGAACTGCGTGGGTGGGATGCCAGAGGAAGAACGCGTTGACACCCGAAAATATGTAAAGACGGAAGTTTTCGACCTCAAGCAAACTGAGCAGTAGGCAGAGAGCACAGACACTAGACGCCACGTAGTTTTAGATTTTGACCCGGCAGAGGTGAGGCAGGTAGCCCTGTGTTGAAAGGTTGAGAAAAGTCTAAACGGCGAAAGCTAATGGTGAAAGCTAGTATGAGTCTAAAATGAAGAAGAAACGAAGATGATTAAATGTTATAAGTCAGCTCTGTTGTAAACTCGTGGAAACGAGACAAAGAAGAGCGGTAGACGGTTTAATTTTCTAAGAAGGCCCTGTGCCAACCTCGTGATGGCAGAGTGAAGATGTACGGCTCTCTGAAGATATCTTATCTTAGCATTACCCTCCGCCCCACCCTCTCTCTCTCTCTCTTTCTCTCTCTCTCTCTCTCTTCTCTCCTCACACAACCATTTCGACTATTTTGTAAATAAAAAGGGAGGTGATATTTTTATATATAAATGTCCCAGGGTTCCATATACTGACCTGAAACCAACAAGTAATAAATTCTTTTACACAAAATGGCAACAACAATGGAGCAATAACATCCACAATAAACTCTTCCAAATTCAGCCCACCTTAGGAGAGTGGAGACCAGCATCGAGAAAATCAAGAAGAGAACAAGTTGTTATATCCCGATTGCGAATTGGTCATACAAGGCTTACTCACTCTTTCATTTTGATACATGAACCACAACCACAGTATTCAACCTGCCTGACAACTTACACGGTTAAATACATCTTTATAAAATGCAGAACTTTTGCTGTCACCAGAAAGCGATTTTTCAAAGTAAATAACTTAACCGATTTGTTCGAGAAAGAGACATAGGTGTACCAACAAAATGACAACTTAAAACTGGTTAATCTTGTGCAAACAAATGAAATCCTGCTAATAGAAGATTTTACCTACCTTAATATTCGTTTTTAAATCTTTGGTTGAATATGTATGTATATATAGACAGAATTTGGCGTTAAATAACCTACAAAGGTTGATATGCCATAAAACCCAAACAACCAAACCAAACCTGAATACTGTCAATTTCTTCTGGATATATAACAAGAACACTCTTAATATTGATCTACAATGATAAAACGGAGAGCAAACATTACAGATCAATGTATTGGCAAGAGTGAAATGCCAACAGAAATTCACAATAAACCTGTTACGGGGTAGTGAGTATAAATCCACTATTGGTGAGGTGTATCTTTTCACAGAGGAGCATGAAAATCTACTGAACAGCATTTTTAAAAAGGTTTTTGTTTCTTCCAAGCGGCGTTTTTTTTTTCTTCGATTCTACCGATTGGATGGATCACATATACGAGGACAAAACGTAAGAGAAAAAGCTACAGGGGAACTGCACAAGAATGATGCGAACTGTATTGAACAAATTCTGGAAGCAACGTCACAAGAACAATAGTTTTACGCTCTTCTATCCCTTGTAAATCTTTTACGCTCTTCTATCCCTTGTAAATCAAAGTAAATATGGCGACCGTAGTCAAGGGCGACCAGAAGGCTCCCTTTTCAATAGCTACTACATCGATGTGTAGAGGAGGGTGCTACTTTTTTCTCTAGATTTATCCCCTTTACCCTTGATCCGAACCTTATATTGTTGAGTGTTAAGCAAGGAGGTATCAATTACCATTTTAAAGTCTTTGGTATGACGCAAGCTGGGATTGAACTCTGGTCTCCCAGACCATTGGCGAACACTCTCCCACTTGGCCAATGAGCCGGTTACTCCTATCTCTAAAACCATCCAAATAAGACGATAAAGGCATGCGAAACACTGCTAGAGAAGAAAGGACGAATTTATGAGAGACATTTTGCTATGGATGCCTTCTCATGGACGTTGCAAGTGTTGGCCGACCCAAAAGAACATGACATACAACAGCTCTGTATGGATATGAAAAACATGAAAGTCTTGAAGACATACCAGGGGATATGGATGATAGGGAAGAATGATGAGAGAGAGTCAGGGAAATTCCTGGAAGGTGCGCGACCTGATGTTGAGGATGAGTTTCCTCATCGACGCAATAAAACATTGCATTCGTTGAATTTTGATTCAAGGTGGTAAACATCGTGATCTAGCTTTGTGACTTAATCTTCTAAATACAGTTGTCAAAAAATTAACCACGAGAATTTAAGACATTATCTCATTAGGTAAAATAAAAAAAAAATAAAAAACTAGATGTAACACACAGTTTCAGCTCATGGGATGAAATGAATGGGATGTTTTACCACATCCAGCTCATTGTCTTAAGCTTTGACTTCAGTTTATCAACCGTTTGGGAATCTTAAACAAGAGGTTCAACACAAACGTCTCAGTTTTGCAGTAGCACAACAGTGAAGCCAGTTGCTCGACAATGTATTTTTCATGAAGGGTATTTATTCCGTCTTCGCCAGACATGACAAGTGCACTGATTTCTGTGATTTTGTGATTGTGTAAAAGTGGTGGGGGTGTCCTCGTGGTATAATGGTTAAAGTGATGGACCGTGCAATCGTAGTAAGCGAGTTCCTACTCCAGTCACTTTCGAGCAAATACTCTTGGCTAAGGTATGAACACCCTATCCTCCCAGCTATGGGTTAAATAGTACCACTACTGTTTTTCTAGGAGAATGGCTTTGGCATTAAATAACCTACAAAGGTTGATATGCCATTAAACAAAGAAACCAAACCAAACCAAAAATTAACATAGTTATGCGGATACATTATGTGCGGAAGTTTTATTTTTGTAATATGAAATATGTTGAATAAATGAGTTTAAGTAACGTTTTAGACCTCACTCATATTTTACTTCGTTTAGTTTAAACTCTGTTGTGATAGTTGATGTCTAAGTGGAGTAACCAGTTGGACTTTAACGAAACCCTTGAAAAGTCAAGATGGGTACTACACAAGGCTGATATGTACTGTTTTTTTTTTTTTTTAATAAATCCTTGAAGCAACATCATATAAAACAGCAGATGTACGGCCACTTACTTCCCACCACACAAAACATTCAAGTAAGACTAAAAAGATTTGCTGGGCACAGCTGGAGAAATAAGGACAAACTCATAAGCGACGGTCTCCTATAGACTCCTTTACGTGGACACATCAGTATTGGCTGAGCAGTAAAAACTTACTCACCAGAGGTCCACCCGACGTTCGTTCCGGGTGGATGATTTATAACATTGCGATGTTTTCAAGGTGGAATATATAACAGCTGATTTGAAGGCAGTTTTCTTTTACGCTGAATCCAAAGGTCATTCTCATTTTTTTCAAATTAGATAAAATATTTGAGAAATAAGTTCTTTCCTGAAATGTGTAGAACACTATTTTAACTATATTTTGTCGATGAATTAAACTAATAAATAAGACCATAAGTAAGAATTGTCTTGTCTCAGGTCCTTTCCTCGAGGGAGTATCTGCTTAGTAGGGCTAACTTTATCAATTAGGGCCTGAAATGTCTCCTGGGGTTCAAGCATTTTTGTGACGGCCAAATATCGTGTGTGCCCCCGCTTTCCATCATAAAATGAATTCATGTCAAATCTGACTCGGTGGGAAATGGAAAGAAACTCTTCATTAACTGTCTTTGGATACCGGATGCTGTCAAGGGGATTTATCTAAAATGACAACCTATAGGGATATATCGAGGTAGTGAGTCAAAAGAATACATGCTGTCAGCATCTTCTGATGATGATGGATGCTTTTGGGGACATTTTATTCAGATATTAGGTATAATAATTTTAACCCTGACATGCTTAATTCAGAACTCGTTGTAAGGTAATAGCGCTTCGACCACTTAAGCAACCATTGCCATCATTTTCAGATCACATTCTCATATGATGACTTTTGATGCAACTTTTGTTTTTCAACAATGCCTCTTGATGAAATACTATTATTAATAAATCATGTTTAAGATTGCATCTATGAACGTGTGTGTGTGAGTGTGTTTGTGTATACTATTATTAATAAGTCATATATTTAAGCTTCTATGTGTGAACCGCTGTGTGTGTATGTATTTGTGTCTGTGTGTGTGTGTGTGTGTGTATACAATTATTAATTTGTCATATATTTAGGATTGCGTATGTGAACCTGTGTGTGTTTGTATGTATACTATTATTAATAAGTCATATATTTAAGATTGCATGTGTGAGCTTGTATGCGTGTATGTGTGTGCTTTTATGTATACTATTATTAGTAAGTCATTTATTTAAGATTGTATGCGTAAACCAGTGTATGTGTGTGTGTGTGTGAGAGAGAGAGAGAGAGAGAGAGAGAGAGAGAGGGAGATAGAGTATGTTTGTATGTATACTATTATTAATAAATCATATATTTAAGATTATATCTGTGAACGGGTCTGTGTGTGTGTGTGTGTGTGTGTGTGTGTGCGTGTGTGTGTGTGTGTGTGTGTGTGTGTGTATGTGTGTGTGTGTGTGTGTGTGTTTACTATTATTAATAGGTCATATATTTAAGATTATCTAAACGGGTTTCTTGGAATACCGCGGATTGTTTCTTTTTTGAAATCTTCAAGTGACGACATTCAAGTCTTCTCACTAGTCTCCTCACTTTACTAGGATTCTTTCTTTAGCAATTAAATCCAGGTAATTCTGCGTCTATTTGGTGAAGAAAAACCCCTATAATACCCCAGTGCTTTCGACTATTTCGCTCTGTCATCTACAGGAGTCGTCTTAGATCGTTTGCTTAAGTGAATTTTATATTTATTCGGAGTGCCTTTTTTTAATTTATACACACACACACACACACACACACACACACACACACACACACACACACACACACACACATATATATATATATATATGTATATATTAAAGATGGGGTTGATTCATTCTGTTATGATGGGTGGTCAGTTATTGAATACGTTTAATAGATTTTACTAGTGGTGAATGTTATTTCCTTTATTTTTTTTTATAGTTAGAGCCTCGAGGATTTGTAAACTGTTTTAATGTTTTTATTGTTACTTTTATATATGATTTTCTAGTGTTCATTAGGATCTTTCTTATGTCTGGGGATTTGAGTTGGTCAATTTCTTTATTATGTTTTGTAATTATATACTGTTTTATGGCGTTTTTGTCGGAAAGGTGGCAGTGAAAGCGACGAGAGAGCGTGGTTGTTTTAAAGCCAAGTTAAGTATTAAGTGTTACGTTATTTTCGAGAAACATCTTTAAATGAACATGTAAATTTGTATACTACATTAGTTTGCGTTGAGGGTTTTGGGTGGGTTTGTGTAATTCTTAACAATAAGGTTGTATGTTTTTAAATTAGTGTTATAGATAATGAGCTTTATTTGTTTTTGAGGTTCGGTGGGTTTAGTGTGTCTGCTGTATAACATTGGTTATTATTTGTTCGTCTACTAAATAGTTTTATGCATTTCGTTCTTGTAGGATAGGTTTATTCTATTAGTATTGTTATTGTTGTTATTGCTATTTTTGTTGATGTTATGGAGATATTGTTTTACTTGTTGATCGATTAGTTCATTAGGAGATTATTAGTAATTAATGTGTGTTTTATGTTCGTTAATTCTTTGTAATTATTGTCTTCTACGAGGATTTGTGATAAGCTCAAGGAGTAAGTTTATTTTTTATAAGGGCTATTTCATATTTGGTATGATAGTTAAAGAAAGTGGAGTTGTGACTGGTTGACTTTTTGAATAGGGATGTAATGAATTTGTTGCTGAATCGGAAGAAACGACAAGGGAGGGGAACCTTTTATTAATGTTGAGTTCAGTAAACTGGAATTCAGAGTTCTTTTCAAGGTTTTGTATTAGTTTGTTTATTTCGCCCTGGAAATATGTGCAATGAAGATATCGTCAACATAGAGGACATAGATTTGGGACATTTTTATTGTTTTAAATATTTTGTTTTCGATGTAGGATATGTAAAATTCTGATTTAGTTTCTATTTCAGATTGTATGTGTTAACCAGTGTGTGTGCACGCTCGTGGGTGTACACGCACGAACGTGTGTGTGTGTGTGTGTGTGTGTGTATGTGTATGTACTACTATTAATAAGTCATATATTTAAGATTGTATGTGTGAACCAGTGAATATATATATATATATATATATATATATATATATATATATATATATATGTATATATATATATATATATATATATATATATATATATATATATAATATATATATATATATATTGTATGTGTACACAAACACTGGGAAACACACGTTGCATACATACTTCAATGCACAAAAAGAGAAAAAAATATACATAGACCTTAAGTTTTTGCGAATTATTAACCATAAAAGGGCATTCACAGACTCAAACGTGGAATTAAACAAAATTAAACAAAACCTATCAAGAGCATATATATATATAAGTGTACTTACATGTTTACATGCGCACGTACATACACGGAGATTACATATAAATCTATACAAAGAGAATTTACTTATATATTCAAAGAACATTTACAAAGACCAGAGGCTTCACGGGAAATGAACTCCAATGGGACATTAACATGCAAATGTTGCAATTAAAAAGATTATATCTCATCAAAACAATATTTTCTTTAAAAAATTTTGAAACGTAACTTATTCACTGAAAATCTCTAGATATAAAGTCTGAAACACGCGTAGAAAAAATATAAAATTATGAATGCCTAGATACCAAATTTGAAATAATTTGTGGACCTATAGATTTTAGTATATATATATATATATATATATATATATATATATATATATATATGTATATATATATATATATATATATATATATATATATATATATATATATATATATATATATATATAGCCCTTAATTAAAAGAATGTGCTACAATACAGTGAAGGTAGGGATCAATAAGAACTGATGTATGAACACCTTATGCCCATCTGCATAGTTGTCAACTAACATCAACCGATTGCAAAGTTGAGGCACTCATAATGACTTTTGCCCAGTCGACTTGGGATGTAGAATACACTGACTGCACCTCTGCAGAGGGGTAAAAAAAACAACGATTATACTTGATATGACACTAAACAATCTGATATTTTAAGTTCCAGCAGTGCTGGAGCTTTGGGCAATGCGGAGTACCCCTTTATTGGCATTGCTCCCAGGTCCACTCTGGCCCGGAGTGGTAGCACCTGATAGGGCCCTATCCATGGCTTAAACAGAACTAACAGCATGCTAATGCTAAACTGAATTGCTTGAATAAACTGAATAGCTTGAAATAGAAATGTTTTTTGACAATTAAACCGTACTTACATTTAAACTGCGTGCTTATGCTTAACTGAATTATTTCAAATAGAACTGTTTTTCGACATTAAAACTGTATTTACACTTAACTGAATGGTTACATATAACTGCTTGAATAGTTTGAAATAGAAATGTTTTTGACCATTAAACTGTGTACTTATGCTAAACGGAATTGTTTTAAAAAGAACAGATTATTTACATAAAAATAGATTTGGCGAAGAATCCATCAGTATGTATATATAAAATGTATAAAAAGACAAGATAACCTAATGATGTGTATATTTAGGTATGTTTCTTATGCCACGTTTAAACTTTTGTTTTTTTTAGACTATGTTTATGCTAATATTGATATGTGCTTTTTTTTTATCTATTCCGAAAGATCATTTTCTAACAAGATATCGCATTGCTTACTATCATCGTCCGGAAGATACGTTGAATGTATATTTTATAAATATGTACATATATAGATTATCTGGATATCTGTAGTTTTCATATATATATGTATATATATATGTATATATATATATATATATATATATATATATATATATATATATATATATATATATATAAAAGATACAATTAATATTCAGATAGTATATCTATCTATCTATCTATCTATATATATATATATATATACATATATATATATAAACTCACACACACATCTTACCGTACACTGATTCTGCATTGCGTTACTTAATAAAGAACCTATTTTTTTAGTCTGGCCATTTCGTGTCCCTCCCGGCTTAGATGAAACTGGTCAAACATCGACGTGCATATATCAATAGATTTTGTCGTCTGCCTTAATTGCAGTCTGTAGTAATGGCGTTGGCCTTGTGTGGGTTTTTGTAAGCAATATCAATTCAACTAATTTGACCATGCATTGAACAAAGAAATATTTCTGAGAAAAAATTTTCTCAAATGAATCAGGCAGACGATGAAAAACAAAATAATAACAAAAACGAAAAATTCAAGAATAAAAACTTTTCCCCACATAAAAATAACACCTTTGTCGAAATCTGCTCATTTCTTTTAAATGTTCGCTCAAAGGATTTCCTTAGATTAATGATCGAATTCATATGGCACGTTTTTACACATTTCCATCCTCATACAGGTTGATTATAAAGTGTTGCTTTTAGTTTTATCTATAAAAAAAGACGACTTTTAGTAAATGAAAATGTTTCGTCAATGTGAAAGTAATATAAAAGCTTCGTTAGGAAATAAAATAATCTGACAAATATTTTTTTCACTTCCATACTATCTATTTCTGTCAAAAGTTGTTTGTAATCGTTCCTTTCACCTTCGATTATGGTGCATTTTTTGCCGATTCAGTCAACCAAGAAATAAGTAATTCCAAAGTTTTACTTAAAAATCATTCTAAAAAAAAAGTTATCTAGAAACATAAATATTCTATAATTAGTATTTTTGTTGTTGTGAGGGTTGTCTCTGTGGATAAATACAAATATAGAAATTATATTTATTTCATTTCATGTATCTACTGCCTAAGACGTTTGAAAACTTAATTCACATTTTATGGGTTAAAAGGTTTTGTTTTATTTTATCCTCTTAGTTTGTATTGTAAATTCTGTGTTGGAACTGGGTTCAAAGGTCAAATCTTGATTTGGAATGGATTGACTATAAAGACTAACAAATGACACCTCACACTAGAAAACGTGTATTTGGCTAAAAAAGAGAAAAAACTAAATCTTCAAATAGTAGCACAAAACTGCACCATAAGGACTAGTAATATCAAAGCAGGAATACAACAAAACGGTAGATGTAGGTTATGTTGAGATAGAGGGGAAACTATCAATCACATAAGTGATTTAGCAAATAGGCAATGAAAAAGTATAAGACTAAACACGAAGATGATCCACTTAGATATAGTCTCGCAAAGCTGGATAATAAACTGCTACCAAATGTACAAAATATCAGACGATATCATAAACTTTATCAAGAAAACCATGAAAACCTAGAGATTGGAATTGACAGCAGGAGGAAAAAGTTTTGCTAAAGCGAAAATCCAAAAAGGTATATTCTAGAGAGATGCAATATCACCACTTCTGTTTGTAGTAACGATGATGCCACTTAACCACATCATCATCATCATCATCATCATCATCATTATATCGTGCTGGCAGCACGGATATCCCTGACCCTCTCTCGCCACTCCTCCCTATCGTTCATCGCCCTAGGTAGGTCTTCGGGACAACATCCTGTATCCTCACATAGCTGCTGAATGTACGTTCGAGCTGGTTGTCCTACTTTTGCGCGGCCATGTGTGGGGATCCATAAGAGTACATCTCTTATGAGTTCATCTGTGCTTCTCCAGCAGTGTCCTGCATGTCTGGTTCGTCTAACTTGAATAGTTTTCGTGATAGGGGGACACGCTGGCCCCGTACCTCTTTATCATTTGTCTAGACTACGTACTTAGAACATCGATTGACAAAATCAAAGAGAATGGCTTCGAACTGACGAAGAAAAGAAGCAGAAGATACCCCGCAACAACAATTACCGACGCCGACTACGCCGATGACATAGCGATACTGGCAAATACACATGACCAAGCCGAAACACTTCTGCATAGTTTGGAACGAGCAGCAGCAAGCATAGGCCTCTATGTTAATTCACACAAAACAAAATATATGTGCTATAACCAAACGGGGGACATTTCCACTCTAGAAGGAACCCCACTTAAACTAGTAGACAAATTCACGTACCTAGGAAGCAGCGTCAAATCAACCGAAAAGGATATCGAAACGAAGTTAACGAAAGCATGGACAGCTATCAATAGGCTATCGATTATATGGAAATCAGACCTAACCGATAAAATGAAACGCAGTTTCTTCCAGGCAGCGGTCACATCGATACTGCTATATGGATGCACTACATGGACGCTAACAAAACGGCTGGAGGAGAAACTAGATGGCAATTACACAAGAATGCTGCGTGCAATCCTGAACAAGTCCTGGCAGCAACACCCCACAAGACACCAACTGTACGGCCACTTAACCACATACTCAGGAAATACACAGCCGTATAAAAACTTAGTATACAGTGAGAATATACAGTCAAGATAGAGGGATGGAATTTGGCAAAGAAAAATTCACCATGCGAAAAATGGCACATGACGGAAGGAATAAAAATGCACCAAGTGGAAAATGACACATGACACATGAAAAATGTCACATGACAGAAGGAATAAAACTATCAAATCACGAAAAAATTAGAACGCCTGAAGAAGAAGAAACGTAGAAATATTTGGGAATATTGGAAGCTGAAACTATCAAACAAGTGGAGGTGAAAGTAAAAATGCAAAAGAATATCTCAGGAGTATGAGAAAGCTACTCAAAACCAAACTAAATAGCAGGAATCTTATGAAAGGGATAAATATCTGGGTTGTCCCTCTCGTAAGATACTCGGGACCATTCTTGAAGTGGACCAGAGAAGAATTTAAACAAATGGACCAGAAAACAAGAAAACTAAAGACCATGTATAAGGCATTGTATCCCAGGAATGTCGTTGACAGGCTATATGTTTCAAGAAAAGAAGGAGAAAGACAACACGCCAGCACTGAAGATAACATCGATACCTCGATTCAACGACTCGAAAACTACGAAGAAAAGTGCAGGGGAAGACTGATCACAGCCACCAGAAAAAAATACTGACAACAGGAAGACCAGCTGAACGGAAATAACCAGAAAACAACAATGGGAAGAAAAAGAACTGTATAGACGTTTTAAGCGACTAACAAATGACACCTCACACTAGAAAACGTGTATTTGGCTAAAAAAGAGAAAAAACTGAATCTTCAAATAGTAGCATAAAACTGCGCCATAAGGACCAATAATATCAAAGCAAGAATACAACAAAACGGTAGATGTAGGTTATGTTGTGATAGAGGGGAAACCATCAATCACATAAGTGATTTAGCAAATAGGCAATGAAAAAGTATAAGACTAGACACGAAGATGATCCACTAAGAATTTTGCAAGAAATGGAAATTTGACCATACGAACAAATGCTTAATGCACAACTAAGAATCTCTCCCGGAGAAAGAGACGCAGAAACTCACCTGGGAGTTTAAGATACACACGTATCACCTAATCTCGGCCAGAAGACCGGACCTTATAAAAAAAAAAAAAAAAAAAAAGAGAGAACTTGCAGAATTGTGAACTTTGCTGTCCCGGTTGAACACAGAATAAAATTGAAAGAAAGTTCTTAGATTTTCCGAGGGAATTGAAAAAAACTGTGGAACATAAAATGACGGTTATAAAAATTGTTATTGATGCTCTTGGTACAGTCACCAAAAGATTAGTACAGGGACTGGAGGACTGGGAAATAAGTGAACAAGTGGAGACAGCTTTTCTGACATCCTCCAGAATATTGAGAAGAGTTCTGGAGACTTGAGGAGACTTGCTGTTACTGAAACTCCAGTCAGAAACCATTGGCTAACGATGTGAAAAACTCGAAAAGGAATAACAATGATGATGATGATGATGAAAATGATAATCGTAATAGCAACAACAACAATGACAATAATAATAATAATAATAATGCTGCCGATGATAACAACAGCAAGAGCAATAATCATCATCATCATCATCATCATGTCGCGCCGCCAGTGCGGATATCCCTGACCCTCTCTCGCCATTTCTCCCTATCATTCATCACCTCCGGCAGGTCTTCAGGGTTACATCCTGTGTCCTCACATAGTTGCTGTATGTAGGTTCGTGCTGGTCGTCCCACTCTTGCACGTCCATATGTGGGGGTCCACAGGAGTACATCGCTTATGAGCTCGTCCTTGCTTCTCCAGCAGTGTCCTGCGTGTCTGGTTCGTCGAACTTGTATAGTTTTCGTGATGGGGGGCAAGTGTCCGTATAGTTGGAGTCTCGTGGGGTGTTGTCGCCAGGACTTGTTTAATACTGCTCTCAACATTCTTGTGTAATTTCCGTCCAGCCTCCTCTGCAGCCGCTTCGTAAGCGTCCATGTGGTGCATCCATATAGCAGTATCGACACAACCGCTGCCTAATAATAATGATAATAATAATTATAATAGAGCCGTTGATGGTTTGAAAAACTGTCAAAAGAGTAGAATAATAATAATAATGATATGTGGGAAAGATGATCCACTGGGAACTGTACTAGGAATTAGAATTTCACCAAACAACCAAATGGTATATCATAACAGACAATGTCCCTGAGAATGAGACGCATAAAATTATCTGGGATTCTTAGATACTTAACCCTGTCAGAAGACTAGACCTAGTGATAATTGACAAGAAAAAATGAAGAGGTATTCGACACCCTCCAAATCTCCAGAACTGGAGCCTCACCCTCAGATGGAGTTTACTGTTATACCCATGACATCCCCTTTTTTGTGGTGGTCTTACTCTTCAGGAAAATATGTGGAAGAATTTGTTAAAATTAGGGAATATGAAAAAAATCAAAATCTGGACGAGTTCGGGAACCCTCAGGACGCGAAACCGAAATTAAGGGAGAAAAATCAGATGAAAGTAGCAGCGCCAATTAAATTGAAGCAGAGAGTAGCTACTTCTGATTATAATTAATATCTGCAAATAAACTTTACGGAAATAACTCTTAAAAAACTAATATTACCAGTCAATAGAAAAGACATTGTAGTCAATGTTTCTTTTTTATACTTTAGGTGGTTAACAACAAAGCAGGTGTCTAGTGTATTTTTTAAAACTTTCTGAAAGCAAAAGTATATTTATGATTTCAGGGTCCAACGCTTGAATTATTAGAGGTATATCTCTAATTGGTGATATTATCAGTGGCGGAGGAAATGTTCAAATAAAACCTTTTTTTTAATAAAAAAAAAAAACAAAAACAAAGAGAAAAACTTTTTTGAGTGTGCCAATAACGATAAGTCAACCCATGCGTTTAATCTAGCTTTGTAGAAGGAATGATTAATGGAGTGATACCTTGTGGGGTGTACTAGAAATTAAAAGGTTGAAAACAGTCATTTGTTTTTCTTCTTGTTTTTTTTTTTTGGCTTTTTTTCTCTCTTCATTGATGTTACCACAAATCGCCTTGTACTTTCGACCGACACTTTTTTTATGCGTACAACACAGCATGGATAAACTCTATAAGACGATTAGTGACTAGAGACGGTGAAGGTGACTCCACGGAACTCTATGAGTAGAATTAGTTATTTAGTGCAATAACTTTTTAAGTTAAATGTTCCAAAATACTATTTACAATAAAATAAGAAGTCTACACCACAGCTTTTTGATTAAAGAATAAAAAACATGAATGGACACGTATATTCACCAGTTTTCTGGAAGGAAAAAGAAACAAATTGTTGTAAATCTAAGGAAAGTATAAAAAGAAAAGAAATTTTAAAATGATAAAATATAATAAAATAAATAAAAATGTCTAAATGACATATAAGACTTTTAAAATATAGAGTAATCTTTAGTTTTGTTTGGTTTGATTTTTAGCACATCAACCATTGTAGGTTATTAATCCCGAATCCATTTTTATACATATAAACAGTTTTATTTCAAATAATTCAGTACAGTATGAGCACCGTTTTTTTTTTTGTTTACACACAGTTGAATATCAAAACAGTTCTATTTCATACAATTCAGTTTTGCATAAGTACAGTTCTATTTGACCCTATCATGTGCTACCACTCCGGGACAAAGTGGACCTAGGAGTGATGGCACTGAACGGGTACTCTACATTCCCCAAAGCTCCAGCATTTCTGGAACCTCATAATCAGATTGTTTAGTGTCATATCCAGGACACTCGTTGGGTGGTCTTACTACTTTGAAGAGATGCAGTCGGTGTATTCTACAACCCAAGCCCACTGGGCAAGGGGTAATCTTTGCTAAGGTCGAAGAATATTGGAGCTTGGAAAGTGATTGATATAGTGTGAAGAATTTCAATGGGTCTGATGATCAGAGACACTTCAAATGAAGATTAATCAAAAATGAAGATCAATTTTGAAGTAGAATACAAATGAGTATTTTAGAATGGAGTTATATGTCTGGAAACGGCATCAGTCAGTTATATGAATTTTTTGAAAGAATCGTAAGTAATATAATAAAAAACTGACTAAATTCTACAATAACTCACGCAGAATTATATGGACTGATAAAATGTTTATTTGTATAATAGTTGTATTCTGGTTAGTGAACACAAGTAGTAGTAATAATAAGACAAACCACAATATGTGAGGATAAATAGTTATATTTACAGGAAAGAGTATTTACAAGAGAGAGAGAGAGGGGGAGAGAGAGAGAGAGAGAGAGACTGTTAGTAATAAGAACATAGGATTAGTGATAGAGTAAGGATATACTTCAACAATAGGAACAGCTCTTCTGGTCTGAATCGTAGGCTTATTCGCAAACTGATCTCCGCTACTGCCATATATGGCAGATGGAACAGCTCATTATGCTTAAAAAGTTGGTGATCCTATTTACCCAACCCCTCCACTCGGGCAGGATATGACACAAAGTCAATTTTTAAGCGGAGTTTAGCAGGTTTGAATTCAGAGTTTTCCTTCTCCTAGACTAGTTGCCCCACCAAGGCTGAAGAACCTAGTCTGCCCTACTATTTACCCATAAGTGGAGGGAGAATAATTGGATTCATACCTTTCCCAAGGGTATTAGTGCTATGTGAAATGCAATCAGTCTTGTCCAGGAATTGAACTCGTATCGCCGTGTCCATATCCTGTGACGATAACCATTACACCACGGGCACCTCCCTAAAAAAAAAATTTAAAAAAATTAAAAAAAGTTGGTGATACCCAACAATAATGAACAAGCGAAACCTTCCAGCCAAACTAGTTTGACATAACACAGCAGATGATAAAATGTTGTTGTTATCATGTCCCTATATATATATATATATATATATATAAATGTGTTGAGTAGCGACGGGAAGATACATTTGACAGGCCGCGTAAGTTACGTTGGTGGCAAAAGAGGATACGCACCTATATCTAAAAAAGAAAAACGCGGCGATTATGCATCGTGAATTGTATAGGTGGCATGCCGGAAGGAAGTGTGATGACGAAGATTGCATGGGTGTCCGAAAAATTCTATAACCATAGAAGATTTTCGACCTGGGGAGAATGAAGGAAACCGAAGCAGCCAACAGTAGAGTCACTAGACGTCACGCCACGCCATTCTTGGGACTGGCCTGGTGCCAGACAGCTCTGAGTTAAGAGGTAAAGAAAGGTCTGAACCATTCGAGAGTCGTGTAATAAAATGGCCTAGGGATTTCGGTTCATGCCTTTCGGTTTAGTTAGGCTGAGAACCTTTCGGCTCAGCACATGGGTTAGTTAGGTGCAACGATGATGCAAGTGGTAACACGCGCTCGCGCACAGAGCGGATATGTCACTCAGAAATGTCACAATAGATGATGAAACGGGTGACGAAGTGCAGGTGACGTTATGCACCGGAAGTGCGCGCAGGATTTTGGGAATTTGAAGAAAGTTAAGAGAGTTGAAGCTAGACACCGAACGAGGAGGTTCGACTTTTGGGGCTCGCTGAGGCGAGAAAAATTTGCACGCCATGGGTGCCGCATGAGATAGGGGCCAGATGAAGAAGCCAGCATAAAAAGAGTGTGTGTCTCTCCTTATGTCGAAACCTTTAACTCAAAAGTAATAAAAAGGTTTCGTACCTGAGCAAAGAAGTCATCACGTGTTTTCGAATTTCGAGATTCCGATGTTCTGAGTTTCTATTAGAACATTATGTATATTAGTTACCAACATTCGATGTCCATTTCGCACATGGCCGTATCTGGCTATGTAACTGTCGTTAAAATAAGTAAGTTAAGAGGAGATAATGATAGACTTATGAAGATAATGATAGACTTATGAAGCAGAGAAGTGTGAAGAAAGACCGGTGAAAGAAGAGAAGCGTGAAGAAACGGACTTGCTAATGTCGAAAGCGAATATGTTCCCAGAAGAAAAAAAATGAAATACTTTGTGAAGACCCTGAGGTGAAAAAACATATAGATGCTGAGACGATTAGATGGTTTGAGTCGGCTCTGTAACAGGCCCACGAAAGAAGGACGAAGAAGCGTTTCACTAAAGATTCCTATCCAACTCCAGGAGTATGCGTATCTTAGCCGTCCTCGACTTTCTCCTTCATGCCACTATTTTCGTAATACAATGAAAACAAAAAAAGCAGATTTTATCTTTATGCATAAGTTTTGTTGTTATTCAACCTGGAAAAAAACAAATGTAGAAATATGAAAAAAAAAAAGAGGGAAGGTTTTAAGAAGATGATTTTCTTTATATTTCATTTATTTGCCAGCATTAAACATTTCAGCTTTTTAAGAACAAAACGTATATCAAAGCAAAATAATATGTAACGTTTGATTTTACGTCTATTTTCCGCATATATATATCATCATCATCATCATATCGCGCTGGTAGCACGGATATCCCTGACCCTCTCTCGCCAATCCTCCCTATCGTTCATCGCCGTAGGTAGGTCTTCAGGACAACGTCCCGTATCCTCACATAGCTGCTGAATGTACGTTCGTGCTGGTCGTCCTGCTTTTGCGCGGCCATGTGTGGGGATCCATAAGAGTACATCTCTTATGAGTTCGTCTCTGCTTCTCCAGCAGTGTCCTGCATGTCTGATTCGTCTAACTTGAATAGTTTTCGTGATAGGGGGCAGGTGGCCGTACAGTTGGTGTCTTGTGGGGTGTTGCTGCCAGGACTTGTTCAGGATTGCACGCAGCATTCTTGTGTAATTGCCATCTAGCTTCTTCTCCAGCTGTTTTGTTAGCGTCCATGTAGTGCAGCCATATAGCAGTATCGATGTGACCGCTGCCTGGAAGAAACTGCGTTTCATTTTATCGGTTAGGTCTGATTTCCATATAATCGATAGCCTATTGATAGCTGTCCATGCTTTCGTTAACCTCTTTTCGATGTCCTTTTCGGTTGATTCGACGCTGCTTCCTAGGTAAGTGAATTTATTGGATATATATATATATATATATATATATATATATATATATATATATATATAAGGTGTATGTGTATATTTGTATGTATTTACCGAAACCACACCGAAGGAGCAGGATATGACAGAAGGCCAATTTGAAGTGGACATTGACAGGTCTAAATTCAATTTTTTTCTCTAAGTCTGGTTGGCATACACATTTTTAAAAACTCAGTTTGATCTGATATATACTCATAGCAGGAAGAAGAATAGTTTAATTTTTACTTTAGCTAAATGCATTAGCGTTCTGTGAAATTCAAACAATTTCATCCAGGATTTGAACTCAGGTCACTGTGTTGATTTTCTACGACGATAGCGATTACAGCACGAGCACCTCCACATTGCACACAAACACACACACACACACACACATATATATATATATATATATATATACGTGGTGTGTATGGCCGTGGTGTGTATGGCCGTATAAAAGAACTCAGAAAGACCAGTATTCAAAAGTCTAACCCTCCTGAAGATCGCCTGAGTGAAAATATGAGTTGTTTTTTTTTTAATCTTATTTTAACATTATCAATATTCTATTTTATACAAGAAAAATAGTTTGAACTGCATTTCAAAACATAAAGTACAGTGAAGATTTTAAGGTATGAAAATGCTATTAACTTACATCACTCCCCTACCCCCGTGGGGTTGAGTTCTCTGGCGAAGAAGTAATTGTGTTGCCATTAGCGTCTATTGCAAGCCTCTTCGTAGATGAATTGAGGTCTCGGCAAGCGTTGAACGGATGTATGTAAACAATAGTAATTGTGATTCATAACCGTTTAAAATTTACTTCGCAGCTAATATCTCCTCGTGGCTGAATGGTTAGATGCTTTGGTTTGGCGTTTGAGTCAACCGGGTTTCGATCCTAGCTATGGGAAGATACTGTCTAGCCACACTGATGAGTTCTGATAGAACGAAGCAGATCTGTCTGTGGATGACTATATATGTGTGTGTGTGTCGAATGTCTTGGATTAAAAAATGTCTCATAACTTATTTTCTGTTGTCATTAATTTTGAATGCCATTTATATTATATCAATTTATTTGGCTTTCAATATTTATCTTCCTCAGATATTACAATGATAGAAATGAGCGAGAATGCACCCTCAGTTGTATTAGTAAGATTTACAAATGGTTTGAAATTACTTCAAGTTGTTATAACATTTTTGCGCGATTGCAATTACAAAAACCTTTCTATGATATGCATATCTTGCTGTGATAAACATTGATTAATTAGGACATGAACAAAAAGTAAAAGGATCTCATATGGTTTTCATCTCGACGTTTTTAATTAGATATTTGAGATTTAGGGAGCTCATCATGACCTTTTCTAAAACAAAAGGCAAAGTAATTGTAACTTCCATAGTTTTTTCTTTGAAGACTTAAATGCATAATTGTTGTGTTTATTCCCTGATCTTGAAAATGAAGGGACAATGAAAATAGTTTAAAACGCTCGTACTCGTGTGGACAACAGCCATATTCATTTCGTTCATGTAGACGTTCATAATTTTTTATTTTTTGTCTACGACCTTCACTGTAACAACTTTCCATTCTTTTATCTCTTGAGTACCTATTTGACTAGTTGGTTGGTTGGTTGGTTGGTTGGATGAGTTTTATGGCATATCAACCTTTATATATCTTTTAATACCATATCCATTTTTATACAAATAATCAGTTCTATTTCAAACAATTCAGTTTAGCCTAAGTACAGTTTCAATGTCAAAAACAGTTCTATTTCAAACAATTCAGTTTAGCATAAGAACGCAGTTCACATGTAAAAACAGTTCTATTTTTCCCAGTCGGCTGAAACGGTAGAATACAACGACTACACCTCTGCAGAGGGGTAAGACCCTCCCAATGAGTGTCCCGGATATGACACTAAACAATCTGTTGGCGAGGTTGCAGTAATGCTGGAACTTTGGGGAATGCGGAACACTCTTTCATTGCCATTACTCAGGAATGTTAGCCCCTCGTAGGGCCCTGTCTATGGGTTAAATAGAACTAACTTCATACTTACGCTAAACGGAATTGTTTGAATTAGAACTGTTTGACTAAACTGAATCGCTTGAAATTGGTTATTTCTATAAAAATGGAGTTGGCATTAAATTACCTGCAACGGTTGATATGCCATAAAACCTAAATTAACCAAACCAACCAACCAGTTCTATTTAAAGCAATTCAGTTTAGCATAAGTGCATAGTTTAATTATATTTGACCCATAGATAGGACCCTATCAGGTACTGTACTTCGAGAGAGAGAGAGTGAACCTGAGAGTGATGACAATGAAGGGGTACACTGCATTCCCCAAAGCTCTAGCATTACTGGAACCTCACCATCAGATTGTTTAGTGTTATATCCAGGAAACTCGTTGTGGGGTTCTTACCCCTCTGCAGAGTTGCATTTAGTGTATACTACAGCCCCAGTCGATTAGGCAACGTTTCAAATAGTTTTCCTTGTTAGTTTGCATTCAAAACCGGACATTTCCCGATTTATTGTTCCGAAAATCTTCTGAATTTTCAATAAAATATTAGCATGTTCTATCTTCCATAGGCATCCAAAATATATCATATTCATTTCTAACTGGATTACTTGCCTATCCAAAATATTACCTCAGGAATGTCAGTAAAATATTACGTTGTTATGCAATATGATTTTTTTTACTCATGGGAAATTAACGTAACGACATAATCAGGGGACGATAACTTCCATTATCAAAATTATTTCTATGTGTCACGTGGCACATCGACGATAAGAAGAGATTTTAGACAACTTAGAGGCAGAAGTATTTAGTATCATCAAGTCAATAGAAAATAGAGCAGTCACTTGATTAAAATGACCTTCTTTTTCTTGGCCGATGCAGGAATTTTGTGTGGGTAGCGGTAAGGAGAAATTGAACGAATACCTCTGAAAATATCCATTTCCATCATGTAATCGATAGGTATTTTTGGGTTGGCATATTTCAACAATACTCCAAATCCTTTACAACTCACAGGCTGCTTTGAAGATGAGGTAATTGAATATCATCCAACAACGTCACTGATCAACGTGCAAACTCAGTTAAAAGTGGACATTATGATTATTCAGTTGGATATTCATTTCACATAAGTGTCAAACTAAGCTAAGTAAAAACATATTGAATACACGTACGCACCAACATTTCGTTATGTATATAAAAATTAAACGCATATATACATATATATATATAAGAAGTTATGTTGGCCAATCGTGGTAGAGGGTAAACCGAAAGCTCCGTATGCAATAGCTATGACCTTATAATGCTGAATGTTAAGCAAGAACGTATCAAGTACCATGTTTTTGAGTCTTTGGTATGACTTGACCAGGGATTGAATCCCAGTCTTCAGGACCGTTAACAAACACTCCAACCATTAGAGCATATATATTAAAATTAGAAAGGTTTGACTCAATGTCCAGCAAACCGTAACTTTAACACGCAAATGCACACACACACACACACACACACACACACACACACACACACACACACACACACACACACACACACACACAAACATATATATATATATATACATATATATATATATATACATATATATATAGTTTGGTTTCTTCATTTAATAGCATATCAACCTTCATGAGATATTTAATGCCAAAACCATCTTGCTAGAATTCATTATACTCAGGTGATGTTTAAAATTAACAGATATTTAGATATTTATATGGCTCCTCTGATGGGCAAAATGTGATACGAGGTTGGGTAAATGTAGATGTGCCTAAGAGGAATTGAAATTCTTGTGCTTGGGAGGCATTTTTTTTTTTTACTTTCGTCCATATTTCGCTTCTTGTCTGTCTCGGTTATTGAGAAATAAATTCACTATTTGCCACTCGAGTTTACTATTAATAGAAATAATAGAAATTTCTATTTTCTTAAAAAAAACGAATTTATAAAATTCTTTCTTTCGACATCTTTTTGTGCGACTATATATATATATATAAACCAAAGACCGGTTAATTTAGGATTATAAATTTATTTCCATCCTGTTTTTCAGTTTCTGGTGTGAACCAAAAACACGAAGAAAAAAGATTTATACAGGACTTCTTCAGATCCAATAGATAATTAATTAAACAGATTATAAATTTATTTCCATCCTGTTTTTCAGTTTCTGGTCTTTGGTTTTTTCTTAAAGAAATATTGTTCTGTAATAAATTACATTGAGCTCTCTACCAGGAAAATTTAAATGTTCGGCTCTTGAATGATTTTCTTGTCCTGAAGGAATTACTCCAAACTCTGGTTTAACTTGACCGAATAATTCCTATATATATATATATATATATATATATATATCCAACGCTAAGTCAGTCGAAACGATTCTATTTTGGTATTTTCTATCCTCAATATCCATGTAATTCAAAATCAAAAAAAAAAAGAGCTCAATGTAAAATTATGATAAAAATAAATTACAGAGCAAAAAATTTCTCATAAAAGAAAAACATTTAAAAATCACTGATATTTTTTGTAATAATATTCATTTCAACAGACTCTATATTTTTAAATTGATATTAGATCTGCATCCTCAGTAATATGAGCAATTTTCAAATATTTTTCTTTTATATGGTTTATATACATATGGAAGAATTTCTCTGTAGTGCAGTTGCGCACAACCTGGATTGTAACATGGTCGTAGGTGAGTTCGAACTACGGTCGGGCCATTTCGTTTACTTTCGGACGAATATCTTCCTGAAAGTTATGAACCCATCTATTCCTTAGCTATAGGTTAAATAGCATCACGAAAATTCTTCTACAAAGATGATTTGGGCATTAGATAACCAAAGAATGTTGATACGCCATTATACAAAGAAACCTAACCAACCTACTGAGAATTGGAAAAAAATTAGAGTGAGCAATGAATAGGGAATTGAAAGACAATTTTTCACAAAGAATATCAGCAATTCTTTGACGTTCTTCAGGGAACATGCAAAACCATTTCTTAATAAAGCTTACCACCTCAAACGCAGTGAAACAAGAACATCTTGTTGAGATCGATTTGTTAAAAAATAGAGAACTGAGAACAGTTTTAAATTACACATTTTTCAATGATTAAATCTTTTTTCATATGTGTAACTTATTAGATTCTGTTCTATATATATCTTTTTTTTACATATATATTCCTTTACATTCAATTAATCGCAAAATTGTCATATTTTCGGTGAGGTAGAATTAAATCAATAATCAATAGTTTTGTAGATTTCATGTTGATCTTTTAGTGGCAAAACATCGAACACTACAAGTGTGCGCCAAATATCGAACAGTTCAAAATTGGATGTAATAAATTACATCTGTATTGCGCATATTGCTTAGAAATTAGATTCCCAGGAGACAGAGCTTTGCCTCTTCGTTCGAAGATGGTCGATCATTTTCAAGATCGTTTTCGAAGATAATAGAAATAGTCAAACCTGAATACATTTAGCCAGATTGTGAATGCTTCCTTTTTAGAAATCAATACAAAAGAGAGATATAGAACAAAAGAATATTTCTGGAGAAGCAATATTTGTACAAGTTTCTTTGGTTTGGCTAAATAATCTTATTAATAGGGGAAGAATGTGTAGCCACAATTACTACAAACAGGCAACTTATTTATAAAGATAGGTTTCAAAATTATATGATTACTATGATCCCTTGTGCAGACATTAGAGTAGATCTATGATCTTAACCCTCCTAATAAATTAAGGAGGTACAGTTCACTATCTATTTTTGACGTCAAATCCCAGAGACAGAAAGCAGGAGCATTTAATCAGACAAATTTGGTACGCTACGGGATACTCTATGAGCATTAAACTCACGACATGTTTAGATTTCTAATCATATAATCTCGGCAGAAGCAAATAACGAAAGGAATATTATAGCTCACACACACACACACACACACACACACACACACACACACACACACACACACACACACACATATATATATATATATATATATATATATATTTTATTTTCTATCCTTCCATAACTAAAAATCTTCTAATAGATAGTATCAATTATGCACGTAAATATATAGATATAACAAATGAACAATATGAAATAATAGTAGCTTGTAGGAAAACAGTTATAAAAAAAAATGATTCAACTTGGGTAAAAAATGGATTAGAAAATTTCGACGTTCCAATGGGAGGGTATGATTCCTCCCAAATAGCAGACCTTGTAGGTTTATATATATTAAATATGCTTACTAGAATTATTAGTCATCAACAAGCGGGTTTGTACCATGATGATGGTTTAATATATATTCCAATAGTAATGGCCCTCTTAGCTCTAGTATACAAAAAAGGATTATAAGGGCCTTTAAGTTTTTGGGTTTTAGGATAGAAATCTAATCTAATATTAAAATAGTCAATTTCTAGGATGTGACTTTAGATCTATCAAATAATTCCTATAAACCTTTCATAAAGACCAATCAGAACCCTACGTACATTAATGTTAATTCTAATCACCCTAAAAACATAATTAAGCAAATCCCAAAAGCGGTAAATTTAAGAATAGGTAAGCTATCTGCAAATGAAGTGATTTTCAAAGAGAGTAGTAAAAGATATATAAATGCCCTTAAAGATAATGGTTTTAATGAGGATTTTAGGTATTTAAATGAAAATATAACAAATGAAATTACTAAAGAAAATAATAATTACGATCAAAAAAATAAAAATAGAAAAAGGAAAATTATATGGTTTAACCCCCCTTTTTGTAAACTAGCAAATATAGATGTAGGTAAATATTTTTTGAGACTGATAGATAAACATTTTAAACAAGATAATATATTACATAAAATATTTAATAGGAAAACCTTGAAAATAAGTTATTCTTGCACAAAAAATATTTTTCAAATAATAAATAGTCATAATAATGAGTTAATTAATAAATTTCGTAACAGAGTAAATAATAATAATAATAATAATAATAATAATAATAATAATAATAATAGTAAAAAAATAGAATGTAACTGTAAATCTCGAAGTGATTGTCCAATGAATGGTTTGTGTAATTCAGATAACGTAGTATATCAAACTATTATTTATCCAAAAGAGAACATAAATGATAAGAAATATTATATTGGCATTTCATCTACTAATTTTAAAATTAGGTATGGAAATCATAAATTCTCCTTCTCCCATGAGCATCAAAAAAATCAAACTGCTCTATCTAAACATTATTGGGGATTAAAAGTTAAAGGGTTAACCCCGGAAATACAATGGTCCATATTGAAAAGATCTAGTACCCCAAAATCTTTCGATAGTAGGTGCAACCTGTGTCTTGAAGAAAAAATCCACATTTTGCTTTTTCCTGAGTCCAAAAAATTATTAAATAAGAGAAATGAACTAATAGCTTGGTGTAGACATAGGGCTAAATTTAACTATAAATAATTAACAAAATTTTTCTATAACAACATAGAGCTAATTTTGAGAATAAATAAAATAAAATGTTAGATAGAAAATTGTGAAAAAAGTATATAATACATACGTACTACGCATAAAAAGTGGAACGAATTAATGCTTTCTAAATAATTTTGAAATGTTAAAATATAGTAAATAAATTAAATATTTACTTTAATTTCAATATATCTAATACTGTACCTTTACTTGAATTTTTTATTTAAAGTTTAAATCTTAGTCAATAAAAAACCTGTAAGTTAGGTCTAAATATAAATTTTTAAAAAACCTTTTAAAAAAACAATATTTACTACACTGCTAACCGAAAGTTAAATTTAAAACGGAAGAGGGCTTAATAAAGAGGAAAATCCTCACCCCTCTTCGACTCCCCCCCACCTCTTCGACTCACTCATACTATCCCCTCGCACTACCATGTGTCTATTCATTTTTTTTTATCCAAAATGATCTGAAGAAGTCCTGTTACTTTTTTCGTGTTTTTGAAAACCTCAAAAATGCGTAACAGGATTGAAATAAATTTATAATCCTATGTGACCGGTTTCGTTGTTTTTCTTAAAGTATATATATATATATATATATATATATATATATTCGTATCCCCCCATATATATATATATATATATCATAATGTTGCACTGCCAGCACGGATCTCCCAGACCCTCTCTTGCAACCCGTCTTTATCGTTCATCGCTCTCGGTATGTCTTAAAAAGCTACATCCTATATCGGCACACTCGAGAGGTCTTCGAGGCTATATCCTATATCGGCACAAACCAGTTGTATATAGGTTCAAGGTGGTCGTCCTGCCTTTGCCCATCCATGTGAAGGGGTCCACAGGAGTACGTCACTTAAGAGTTCGTCTCATTTCTCCAGCAGTGTCTCGCATATCTGGTTCGTCTAACTTGGATAGTTTTCGTGATGGGTGGTAGGTGGTCGTACAGCTGCTTTTTTGTCGGGTGCTGCCTCCAGGATTTGTTTAATATTGCTGAAAACGTTCTTGTGTAATTGCCGTCAAGCTTTTTCTCCATACGTTTTGTTAGCATCCATTTAGTGCATCCATATAGCAGTATCGACACGACCGCTGCTTGGGAAAAACTGCATTTTATTTTATCGTTCATGTCTGACTATCATATGACCGATAGTCTATCATTAGCTGCTCATGGCTTTGCGTGTTGATGTCTGTCTCGCTTGATGAGACACTGCTTCCTAGGTAGGTGAACTTATCCATTAGTCTCAGAGAAAACCATTTAGTGTGGAGTTGTTTGCTATAGTTGGAATAAATTAGACGGTATATGGATATAAAGCATTAAAAACAAAATATTCAAATATTGTATTCTTTATATAAAAATGCGAACGTTATGGTCAATCAGACCATCTGCGCAACAAAGGTACCAAATTGGATTTTATAACATCTCAGTACCTATGATATGTTTGTAAATCTACGTCTACGCATAACCATTTGTACCACCATGTGCGAAAGTGCTAATGGCTGAATCGCTTCGTCTTGAGTAGAAATCGGATCCTCTCGTAACCTCAGAGTGATAAAAGGCGACGAATAAACAAAACTCTAACTAAGTTCACTAACACAAAAGTTCATTCACTACTACACTTTTAAATTAGTCGTTGGGAGAAAGAAACAGCGTTTGAAGACTAAGTCGCCCTCGTTAACTGGACAAAGAGAAACAACATTGTCAGGGCAGACACAGACTTTGAATTTTATTCCTGGTTTTCTGTTGCAGTTCTAACGTGTTTGTTTGCTGGTTTGGTCTTCCCAGGTTCGCGTCTGGTATGAGCCCCTTTTTCGAAGCTTACCCCAAAATAGGGACTGTAACTTTCTGCTATCTTCACATTGTCCTAGCTTGTGTTCACTAACATCTTTACCTCGTCACCTCTCCGAGCGAACTAACTTTCAAACCTGGGTCGTCCCTTTACTACAACCTGGTGGTGGAGAGAGGACTTATCCGTTTCAGATTGTTCCACACATTCGCAGAAGATTTGGGACCTCCGTTTTTTTAATCATTTTTAATTACCATAGTCATTCACCCATGACTGGCTGACCTACAACAAGTGCATTTGCCTGATTTACCACAGGTGAGCTGGCTGTTCAGTAGACTCTTTGTCAGCTTTTTCTCCTTGTTTTTCTTCCCTCTCTTCTTCCCAAGAAATATTCCTCCAGTCGCTTTCTAACTACGACCATTCATATCACGTCACCATTGCATGGATATTGTTGTTTTATGCTTATATTGAAAAAAAATTGTCAAAGAAAAAAATGAATTACAAAAATGAAAGTTCTTTTTTGCTCTCTTTAACTTGAATCGTGTTCCATTTCAAACTAGATGAATATCTCTTTTGTATGTTCGAAAATAAATAAAGTAAAATAAAATAATGTCTTTGTTGCTTAGAATTCATTACAAAAATATTGAATTTAAGTATAATTGTATTATGAAGAATACAAACTAATCCAAATCAATAATTTTGTAATTATTTAGAATTAATTAAACTAACAAAGGAAATAAGTTAAGAATAATAAGGTTTTGTTTAATAGTATTGCATTTACAAATCATGCTTGTTTCATCGATCTTTCAGTGTTGATCAAACATTTTGGAATCTTAAAAATATCAGAACGAAGGTTTCTAAATTATGTTATACAAGGAGTCTCAAAATAGGAGCAACCTATTAATATGATAATGACTTATAACCGAGACAATCGCAATGGCTGTCATTTAAAACGTGTCCAGTAAAAAGTGCATAATATGAGCAAGAGACATTAATTCAATGTTTATTTTTCCTTTTTTTAATTGGTATTAGATCAATTTCTAGGACATGTAATCTTGTTTGAGAAGCAAATTATTATCATATAAATGGTTTGAATCTATTTTGAGATACTTTTTAAACAGTTTATCTCCAAATGATAGTGACGCATAATATATATCCTCTCTTTTCCAAGACATTGTGATCAAAGATTAATAGTTGTTATAGTATACTATTTACAAATTCAAAAACAAAAAAGAACACAAGATTATTATTAGTCGAATTATAAACAGTCAAATTGGTCCCGTCTATATTGAGACATCCTATTTTAGGACAATGTTCTATTTTAAAATCTCGTACCTTTAACACGGTCCGCAATAGTACCAGAAATCTCATTAGAATAAGTTCAGTTATAAACATTATCCCATTTTTGTTTCCTAGTTATTATACAGGGACCTCTGAGGTATTATTATTCACTCATTAGAGCTTTTCACATCAGCGATAGCCAATGGTTTTTCACTGAAGTCTGAGTGACAGCAAGTCTCCTCAAGTCTCCAGGACTCTTCTTAGTATTCTGACAGTTCTCAACAATGCTGTCGTTTGGATGGTCTCCACTCGTCCACCAACCTCCAAGTCCTCTAGTCCCTTTAGCAATCCCTTAGTTACTGTGCCAAACGCACCTATTACAATTGGTATAATTGTCACCTGCATGTTCCACAGCTTTTTCAGTTCCCTAGCAAGGTCGAGGTATTTATCCTTCTTTTCACATTCTTTCTGTTTTATCCTGTGGTCTGCCGGGACAGCAAAGTCGACTATTTTGCAAGTTCTCTTTTTTTTTTTTGTTGATTATTATTAAGTCTGGTCTCCTGGCCGGGATTAGGTGATCCGTTTGTATATTAAAGTCCCAAAGGAGTTTATGCGAGTCATTTTCTAGGACAGGGGCTGGTTTGTGCATATACCATTTGTTAGAATGGTCGAATTTAAATTTCTTACACATTTCCCAGTGAATCACCTTACCGACCCAGTCGTTTCTCGCCTTATACTCCTGCTGTGCTAATTTGCTGCATTCGCTTATTATATGATTGATGGTTTCATCTCTGTCACCACATAACCTGCATTTGCTATTTTGTTGCGTCTTATCTATTCTCGCTTTGATATGATTCGTTCTTATGGCGTTGTCCTGTGCTGCTATGAGGAGAGATTCTGTTTCTCTCTTAAAGTTTCCTTTTCTTAGCCATGTCCAAGTTTTGTCGCGTACGATATGGTTTATTAGTCGTTAAAAGCGGCCATAGAGTTGTTTTCCTTCCCATTTTTGTTTCCTAGTTATTATTATTATTATTATTATTGTTATTATTTACTCTTAGAGAATTTTTCACATCAGTTTAAGCTGATGGTTTTTAACAGGAGTTTGAGTGACAGCAAGTCTCCTCAAGTCTCCAGGACACTTCTCAGCATTCTAGCCGTTCTCAACAATGTTGTAATTTAGATGGTTTCCACTCATCCACTTATTTCCATGTCCTCCATTCCCTTTTAATAATCCTTTGGTGACTGTACCGAAAGCACCAATCACGATTGGTATAATTGTCACTTCACGTTCCATAATTTCTTCAATTCCCTCGCAAGGTCGAGGAATTTATCCTTCTTTTAACTTTATTTCGGTTTTATGCAGTGCTCAGCCGGGACAGTAAAGTCCAAAATTATGCAACTCCTTTTTTTTGTTGATTATTAAAAAGATTGGTCTTCTGGTCGAGATTAGGTGATCCATTTGTATGCCAAAGTCCCATAGCAGTATATGAGTGTTATTCTCTAAGATAGATACTGGGTTGTGAATATGCCATTTGTTCGTATGATCCAATTTAAATTTCTTTTACATCTCCCAGTGGATCACCTTGCCCGCCCAGTCGTGTCTAGTCTTATACTCCTTCTGTGCTAATTTGCTGCATTCGCTTCTTCTTCTTCTTCTTCTTCTTCTTCTTCTTCTTATTATTATTATTATTATTATTATTATTATTATTATTATTATTATTATTCCTAGTTGCTCACTCTTTTGCAGGAGTCTGAGCAACGGCAACTCCTGATGTCTCCAGGACTGTCCTGAGTATTTTAGTCTATTTCAGTGACGCTGTTGTCTGAATAGTCTCGATTCTTCCTTAGATTTCAACTTCTTCCAGTCCTCTTTTCAAACATTTACGAACAACAATTGGTATCACCTTAGCTTTTATTGTTTTCTACAAGATCCAAGTACGTGTCAATATATATTCCGCTTTCTCTCTCTCTCTCTCTCTCTCTCGTATTTTTTGGGCAGTTGGCTAGGGCTGTAGAATTCACAGACGGCACCTCTGCAGAGGGGTAAGACCCTTCCCCCACCCACTAACAATTGTGCAGGATATGATACTAAACAATCAGATGGTGAGGTTTTAGTAATTCTGGAGCTTTGGGGAATTCGGAGTACCCATTCACTGCCATCGCCCCCATGTCCACTCTGTTCCGGAGTAAGTAGCGTCTGAAAGGGTACTATCTATGGGTCAATTATAAATAGACAGTTGTTGCAAGAGTTTACATATAAATAATCTGTTCTATTTAAAACAATTCAGTTTAGCATAAGTACAGTTTAATTGTCAAAAAAATTTCCATTTCAAACTATTCAAGCAGTTATATGTAATAATTCAGTTAAGTGTAAATACAGTTTTAATGTCGAAAAACAGCTCTATTTCAAATAATTCGGTTAAGCATAAGCACGCAGTTTAAATGTAAGTACAGTTTAATTGTCAAAAACATTTCTATTTCAAGCTATTCAGTTTACTTCCGGGCCAGAGTGGACCTGGGAGCGATGGCAATGAAGGGGTACTCCGCATTCCCCAAACCTCCAGCACAGCTGGAACCTCGCCATCAGATTGTTTAGTGTCATATCAGGACACTCATTAGGGGGGGTCTATGTATTCTACAGCCCCAGCTGACTAGGCAATAAGCTAAATTGTTTGAAATAGAACTGTTTTAACATTTTACTGAGTGTAAACAAAAATTGTCCCTATGCCAAACTGTACCGTCTGAAATAGAACTGTTCATATATATATAAATAGATTTGGTAATAAATAACCTAAAATAGTTGATATGCCATAAAAACAAACCAAACCAAGCTTCTCTTTTTTTATTGTTCTCTGTCGTCAGTCGGAATGGCAAAATACACTTGATAGCACGTTCTCTTTTTTTATTTCTTTTATTTTTAAACTTGATTGTTTGAACAAATCTGCTTAAATTATATGACAGGAGTAGCATTCAATAAGTTATAAAGACGGAATGAAAAAATAGAAAATAAAAGAAGTTTTGACAACCTCAGAAATGAATAATTTCATCAATTTACTTAATTATCGATCCAACACGCATAAGGAGTCGTGTCGGCTTTTCAGGATATGTCAAATGTTTATTTCTTTAAGGGAAAATTTGAAAGTAATCGGGTTGATAAAAAATATTCTGATCTTGTTAAAATTTAGTGTTACCAAATCTTCTAAATGTCAAATAAATTTTTATTATAGTATATTTCTTTTCAGTATGAGCGATTTTTTTTCCATTTTTAATTGACTCTTTTATAAATTAAACAATACCGTAGGTATGTATGTAAGTATAGTAATAAAAATAGATTATACATGATCTATTGCTATCAGCGGTGTCATGCACCTGCTGGAGGTCTTAAGATATCATTTTCGCTCTTGAACGAACGACTTTTTAACTTTATAATGATAAGGAGGATGAGTGAAACTTAATCTTCCCTTTTTTATTTTCATCTGATAATATTACTGATCCAATTAGTAAAACCAGCTACATGTAAAAAACATAAAGATGCTGTAGTTATATATTTACAACTATAACCTCTGTTCGGGGTCAAGAGCTCCGATAAAATCCAAGATTTCAATTGTTGATATTCGAGGTTGGCAGACCCTGTTTAGAAAATTAACTCAGTACAATCGAATTAAAAACACTAGATAACTGTAACTATATAATTGTAGGAAAATGACTTGACTTAAGTGTTTGTGCCCCTAGTAAAGGTTAACATTCTGGGAAACCAACCAAGAAATTTACCAACGAACACCAATGCCGTCTCTGTGGACTAAAACTAAACACGTTTCCATAGAATTTTATATACTACACAATAGCTATTTCAGTATATTAGAGGGAGTCTTTGTATCGTGGTGGCTAAAGTGCTGGATTGTGACGTGATAAGTGTGTTCGAACTTTAGTCAATATATTACTTTTACTTTTGGACTAATACCCATTAGAAAGTTATGAATTCCCCTATCCACTTAAGCTGTGGGTTAAATAGATCTACAACTGGGTAAAACAGTTGCTGTGATGGTTGATTATTTTATTACCCGGTTTGGTTAGGCCGCAAGTTTTTCAGTTAGTTTTTAAGTTAGCTAAAATCTTTGAGTGGGAATGTAGGTCAAATACGAAAGTTAAGTGAGTACGTAAAGACCTACAGAGGAAGGCCAAAAGGTAAAAAAAAAAAAAAAAAAAAATGGATTCATATCTTGGCTGTGACTGGTTTGATTGATAAACTGTGAATTCGGGACACGAAAGAAATGACGTAATGATTTAGCAAGATGACATCACCCAACCCATAACCTGAATTTAAATATATAAAGATTAGCGAATTTTTAAAAATGTAGTTAGAAGTTTTCGTTCTGCGAGTTCGGTAAGGGCTAGGGGGCGTGTTTCTTTGTGTCTGTTCATGGACCCTTACAGATTCTCTCTCTCTCTCTCTCTCTCTCTCTCTCTCTCTCTCTCTCTCTATCTCTCTCTCTCTCTCTCTCTCTCTCTCTCTCTCTTTCGTGCAACTGTATGCAGTCTGAACATCGAACAATAAGTGATTAACTGTTGACGGGGAGTTCCTCTAGTTTTTGAGTAGCCAACACCCAAGCAACTTTGTTCCAACAGGATCACCCCACCGTCAGAATAAAGTTCCGGATTGATTCTGTCTTTCCTTATCTTGGGATCTTTCAAACACAGATAAACAAACTATCTAGAAACATTTGATACCGGACCGAGCGATAGTGTTAAAATTGGTGCCGGTCGAAACTATAGTACTATATTTGGTACCGTGCCCAAGATAAGGGCCCAGATGGTGCAAATTATAGTTTCATAACTGTCTTTCTAAAAGGGTGGCTTTGGTATCAAATAACCCACGAGGGTTGACAAGCCATTAAAACAAAAACTAAATCAATATGCCATTATATTTGCTAGTAGCATTGCTTAGCGATTGGAGTGCTTAATTATCAACCAAACATCGCAAACACATTCACACACAGATATATATATATATATATATATATATATATATATATATATATTGCTTCGAATCTTGTTCTCTTTATATTTTCTGTCTCTTTCATGGTAATGAAATTTCAATTCTCTATCTTATGTGAACCTTGATAAGACCCAACGTACCTTTACCAAAAATTTAATGATTATATTTCAACAAGCAAAATGAGGCTTTGAATGAGCCCTCGTTCGTAGAAGCATTTTTAAAAGTACTTCTTCGGTTCATAAAGTATTGGAGAAATAACTAAATGGCAATTACACGACAATGTTTTGAGCTGTATTGAACAAGTCCCAGGAACAACACCTTACAAAACAGCAGCTGTACAGCCACCGACCACCCATCACTAAAACTATCCAACTTAGACGAACCAGACATGTGGGACACTACTGAAGAAGTAAGGACGAACTCATATACGATGTACCTCTGGGGACCCTTTCAAATGGACAATCATAAATTGGACAACCAGCTAGAACCAATACATAACAAATCTGTGCCGATACAGAATGTAGCCTGAAAGGCTTCCCGGGAGCGATGGACGATAGAGACGAATCTCGCGAGAGGGTTAGGGAAATCCGTGCAAGCTGAGCGACATGATGATGATGATGATGATAATAAAGGAGCACGAACAATAGGAAATTTAGCAAACTTAATTTAACCTGACATGTGGCTAGAATATTCAAACATGTTGTGTAGATTGTGGTGATTAGACCTGCCAAATATGTTGGGATTTCTTATCCTAATCATTCAATATCGGACGACCCAAATAAATAGATATCTACGAAACCCTGGAAAACTTGCAAGCTATCTGACCAGTGGTAAGCATCCTCAAACGTGGGCATCCATATTTACGCATTATAGAATTTGCTAATTACGTTTTTCCAACCTTCGAAGTTGGTGCCATGATGTTCATCGCCCGTCTAAGATATTCTCTCATGCCTGACCTATAAGCAAAGGGTGAATAACATAATCAAAGCTGAAATTATGTTTGTGATTAGAATCTTTAGGTTGTAATATTGATTCTGAAGTGTTGGTCAAGATCCTTATATCCCTATATCGAGTCCTGCACTTGTCCAACAATTTGTAATCAGCAGCTAAGTCAGGGGTCACTTGGAAGAATTGTCTTCGTCTCTTTGTTTCCATTTCTATCTTCCAGGAATTAAGATCATTTCAGATTTCAGCATAAAAGATACGGACAAGTTTTCAACTCAGACGTTTGACACGTTTGTCTTAATAGACAGAAAAGCAAGCTCATCAGAATGGCTTATTAGGACCGTTCTAGTTGCTTTCATCTCGTTTCAGTTGGACGTAGCGTATTCAAGAGGCTTTCGATGCTACACTTGACTCAGGGTTCGAGTAAGATTTATTAATTCTTGGATGTAATAAACTTACCGACAATATGGAAAAGGAAGAAATATTTTAGAATTGCACGTTTTCAGAATTTTTTTTAGCTCTTAATGAAAAATAAAACAACTGAATCTGTTGACTTCTAGAAACAAAGGACTTTTGACTTTGAACAGAAAGTTCTCATCATTTTCACCCATTGATACTTTTTTTATTCTCCGCTGTTAAAGAAGTATATAGTTTCTTTATCCATTTTTTCTTTTCAAAACAAAACATTATTTTGAATTAGAGGAAATCTCCCCAGGGAACAAAACGGTTACCACACAAAAGTAATCTTATCTATTAAAAGAGGTAGGTACCGCCTCCATGGTTTCTGTTTTACGGTCTTTGACAAATTCGTTTCGGCTCTCACAGAGCAATATATGAGCTTATAACTGAATCATTCAGCCAAGCTAATACTGCTTCCTTGTTCTTTGATATTAGACTACACAGAGAAGAATATAAAGGGATGATCCTTTATCATACCAATTTGAAACATGAGTGGCCATTTTTATAAACGGCATAAGAGGCCATAGTGGTTCTACATTAAGAACAGGTATAATTTCAATGCATATTACAGCAAGGATGATAAGTTCTATACTCACAGATGCATAATAAAAAATTGCAATTCCTCACATTTAACGCCAAATATATAACCTGAAAGAGCAACTAGAAGCATTGGCCTCTATGTGAACTCAAATAAAAAAAAGTCCACATTTTTACAACAAAATAGGATCGGCTCAACAATTAATGGCTATCCTAGAAAATTAATGAGCTAGTTTATATTCATCGGTAGCCATAACTCATAGATAGAAAGTGTTTTCAATGTACGCAAAGAAGAGACAGGGACTGATATTGACAGTTTATTGATCAAAATGGGATTCCTTTCAAGCTGTAGCCATATCAGTACAATACTATGGATGCATCACTTTGGCTTTAATGAAACGCTTGGAGAAAAAGCAAGATAGCAACTGCACAAAGATATGCACACTGTCTTGAATAAATCTTTGAAGTAAAGCACCACAAAAGAGTAACTATAAGGCTACTTACCTCCAATCTTAAAAAAACATCCAAGAAAGACAAACGAAACATGCTGGGCACTGCTGAAGAAGCAACGATGAAATCATAAGCGATGTTCACCCGTGGACTACTACACATGTACACACCAGTGTTGACTGACCTGTAAAAAACTTATATAGACAATGTCTATGATGACACTGCCGTGCTGAACACCTGCTAAGATTGATGGCCGAGAAGGAAGGAAGATGTTGATGATAATGATGATTATAATGCCATAGTGATGTGTTGTTTCCAGCGCTCTGGTCGAAGATATTCCAGTGACTGTATCTCACTAGGTTTTTGTTTCAATCCACTCAAAGAAATGCATCAACTAATCAATTAAGCTGTTCAGCTCTTTGAAATCTACCAAAACCTTTTCCTGTCACACCATTGCAGATACTTCATTTCAGACTATTTACATATCTCTCTATATAACTGAATGTTTGTACATTTGGGTATCATATTTTTAGCGCATCTATCTATCTATCTAGCTAGCTAGCTAGATAAAGAATTCATATCTCTTTATCAATCTCCACATCATGAATGCATAAAATATTTCTCTTCGTCTATGTGCCATGTCTCTTCTATTTTCTCTCCTTCTATCCCTCTTTTCTTCCTTCTCCCCCGCCACTCTCTCTCTCTCTATATATATATATATATATATAAATATTGTCATCCACAGACAGACTGTTTCGTTGTATTACAAATCTTCAGTGTGGCTAGACACGTAGGAAGCTTGAAGCTGGGATCGAAACCCGCCCAACTTTACGTTAGAATTAATATTAGACAGCGCAGCCAACAAGCGTACCACGTCAGCTAGGATATTATAAGGTATTAAATAGTAGCGTTCGTTTGTTTACATTTTATACCTTACCGGATACCAGAGTGCTCAATTCGTTCGAAGAGCTTTGCAGCATGAGAGCGGCAGCCGTAAATTCCTTCGCCAGAGTGCTCAACAACAATGGGGGAGGGTATTCATTGCCATCCACGACAGACTGTTTCGTTGTATCGCAACTCTTCAGTGTGGCTAGACATGTAGATCGTTTGAAGCTGGGATCGAAGCCCGCCCAACTTTACGTTAGACTTAGTATTAGACCACTCAGCCAACGAGGTATTAAATAGTAATATGTATGTGTTTGTGTGTGCGTGTGCGTGTGTGTGTTTGTAAACAGGATTTACCAATAAATAACCCACAAGGGTTGATATGCTATAAATCACAACCAACCATTTCACCAAATAACCAATTAAGTATTTTATATTTTTGGTGTGATGGACACGTAAGTCGCATGAAGCTGGGATCAAAACCCACGCAACTTTACATTAGACTTAGTATTAGACTGCTTAGCCAACAAGCGTACCACGTCAGCTAGGGAATTATAAGGTATCAAATAGTAATATATATATATATATGTGTGTGTGCGTGTGTAAATAGGATTTATCAATAAATAACCCACAAGGGTTGATATGCCATCAAACACAAGCAACCAACTCACCAAAAAACTAATGAAGTGTTCTATATTTTTGGTGTGATAGACACGTAGCTTGCATAAAGCTGGGATCGAAACCCGCCCAACTTTACATTAGATTTAGTATTAGACCGCTTAGCCAACAAGCGTACCACGTCAGCTAGGGAATTATAAGGTATTAAATAGTAATATATATATATACATATATATGTGTGTGTGTGTGTGTGTGTGTGTGTGTGTGTGTGTGTAAATATGATTTATCAATAAATAACCCACAAGGGATGATATGCCATCAAACACAAGCAACCAACTCACCAAAAAACCAATGAAATGTAATATATTTTTGAAGTGTTATATAGAGACGGAGATATACAAAATTAGTTTGGTTTTTCTTTTTTGGACTATGTAAATAGCAAGAATTCTGTTCTCAAACTAATCAGTCTTCACGTTTGTAAGAGTCGTAAAACAATGCCTTTTCTCCTTCGCTCACAAAATACACTCTGCCAGATAGGATTAACCTTAGTAAAGATCAGCTTACACATAATTATTTATTTGATTAATTCTTTCATTCTCTTCTAACATAATTTTCTCGTTCTTTTTATTTTCTACGTTTAACTTTTCCTTTCTTTCGGCCTATATTTCTTTCTTTTTCTTACATTCTTTTTGATTTTCTATCTTTCTATGCTTTCATTCTGTCTTTGTTTTGATAAAATGAATGTCAACGGTTTCAAGCTGACAAAGAAAAGAAGCAGAAGATACCCCGCACAAACAATTACATATGCGGACTACGTCGATGATATAGCGCTTCAAGGATATACACCTGCCCAAGCAGAAACCTTGCTACATAGTCTGGAACAAGCAGCTGCTGGCATAGGCCTCCATGTCAACGCATAAAAGACTGAATACATATGCTTTAATCAAAGAGGTGACATCTCCACATTAAGTAGTTCTTCTCTGAAACTACTGGACAAGTTAACCTACCCAGGAAGCAGAGTCTCACAACCGAGAAAGACATAAACACGTGACTAGCAAAGGCAGAGACAGCTACCTATAGGCTATCGGTCATAGGGAAGTCAGGCCTGACCGATAAAATAAAACGCAGTTTTTTTCAAGCTGCGGTCGTGTCGATACTGCTATGTGGATGTACTACATGGGCGCTAACAAATCTTTTGAAGAAAAGTTCGACGGCAATTACACAAGAATGCGGCAAGAACGACTGAACAAGTCCTGGAGGCAGCACCCCCACAAAGCAGCAGCAGTACGGTCATCTACCACCAATCATGAAAACTATGTAAGTTAGACGAAACAGACATGAAGGACACTGCTGCAGAAGTGGGGAAGAACTCATAAGCGATGTACTCCAGTAGCCCCTTTCACATGGACGAGCAAAGGCTATATGACCATATAGGATAGTGGGTTTTTGCTTAATTTTTTTTGTTTCCATTCACTTTCACTTTCTCTTTCCTCTATGTCTTTTTTTTTCTTTTTCTTTGGACACTTCTTATTCCCCCATTTCTTTTGTTTTTATTCAAAGTTCTGAATCTTATTTTAGAATTTTTTTTCTTTGCATTCTTTCAATAGCGTATCCTTTCGCCTATCCTATTATTTTGACTCTTTGTCTGATTATTTTCTTTTTTTGAATCCCTTTCAAGTATGCCTTCCATTAAATCTGCTTTCTTTATTGCATTTGTTCTTCCCAAAGTATTTCTTTTTTTAATGAAAGTCTCAATGGCGAAGTGGATAACGTAATGGACTGTGGCATCGTGTTGAGTTTGAACATCATTTAAGCTATAAAGTCCACTTTCAGATGGGTATTCTTGCGAAAGGTATGACTCTTTCTTTTTCCCTTTATGCGACAGATTAAAGAGTACCCTTGTTATCTCCCTACGAGGATGAATTGGTTTTAAATAACCCAAGAAGATCGATTTGTCATTAGAATAAATCGAAATTATTCTTTTTCTAGGCCTGATTACCTATCTTTTAAATCTATTGAAGCGTTTATTGTGATTATTAAAAAAATTATAATTTGTAATTCTTCATTACATAGTCAACAATTTAACACACACACACACACACACACACACACACACACATATATATATATATATATATATATATATTAGTTTATGTATATATTTCATAGCATGGATTCTTATCTACCACGAAAGGTTTCATATTGACAAATATACACTGTTAATATATATATATATATATATATATATATATATATATATATATATATATGCATGTGTGTGTGCATATATATAAGCAGCCACACACACACACACACACACACACATATATATATATACTCGTATATATACATTTGTATATATACATATATATATACCAATATACATATATACATATATACACATATATATTCATGTACAAATATATATTTATATATATATATGCACACACACACACACACACACACATATATATATATATATATATATATATATATATATATATATATATATATATACAACTTTCGTTGAATATAATTGACATTTTCTACATATTTTCAAGTTGATCCTTTCATATTGCCGTATTGATTTTATAGTATTCGGCGGGAATTGATTGATATATTTTCCATAGTTGTTTATTTCCCAAGTACTTTCTGGCCGACTTTGGACCATCATCAGGGGAGGATGCATTACAAAAGTGATTTAACTTTCGTAAATACATTACTATTTTGTAAGAAGAAGAGCATCTGGGCCGTTGCAGTGTGTAGCGTTTACTTTTAAAATTGTTCTATATATAGTGTCAGTAGCTAAAGACATTTAAATACATTAGCACTGGTTTGAAAATTAATTCTGTTAAGTTTGGGTTGCATTATATTATATTCAACGAAATTTCGAAATTTGTATTAATGAAGAAATGCTGCCAATATATATATATATATATATATACGTGTGTGGAAAAGGAAGTGGAAGAGGAGAAAAAGGAGGAGGGAGGAGATCATGAGAGAACTGAAGACAAACAGAAGAATAGAAGTAAAGACGAAAAAAGAAAAAAAGAAGGAAAAAGAAATGACGAAGATAATTTAAATGATGGGGAAATTTAAATAAGAAGAATGATTGATGATTGGAGATTAGATAAAAACTATAAACAAACTAACGAATTTGTTACACTTACAGTTTTACACAGACCTTTCTACAGTTTACAACTGTGTTACTGACTACTGTCTGATAGCCACACACACACACACACATATATATATATATATATATATATAATGCTTTGCGAAATATTGTTCGTGTACATGTATATATAAATGTGTTATGAGTGTGTGTGCGTTTGTGCATATGTATGTGTGTTTATCTATAAGAATACACAAACTATTTCTCGACATGCATTGACAAGAAACTTCATTTCAGGTGAACAATCAAGCTATATTTTTTTATCTCAACATGAACTGAAAATAAGCAAATAAATTCTTTCCACGATTAAATCCCGGAATAGGAATTATTATTGAAACTAAAGTTATCTATCTATCTATCTATCTATCTATCTATCTATCTATCTATCTAAGTCTATTCCATTCTGCTATTCTCTTTCTTTCTATTTGTCTATTTATCTATCTATTCATCTTAAATAATGTTTCATTAAAGGCCAGATACGAATATTTTACAGATGTTTTTCTTCCGTACGATTAAATGTATGTCAGTGATTAATGGCTATAAGAACTGTCCAAGTGTTTTTGATCCGGTGCTTTTGAATATTCGTTGAAGTATTATCAAGTTTCAAGTGCTGAATTATATAGGACAAGAACAGTGATTAATGCTGTCATTTCCGTTAAACTTTGTCATTATATTCTACGTGAGTAATAATAATAGAAAGCAGGTGTTAAAACGAAAATTAGGTTCCTCCTTCGGCAAAATGCAGCCACCAGATGTTAAATATATCCAAAATAACATTACCTTGATTTAGGATTCTGCCATAGTTCTTTAATTTCTAAAAGAAATGTTTAAAGAATCAGAATCCTGTATTTCTTTCACTAAACATTGTATAATATATGCGTGTTTGGCGTATATTTGCTAGAAAATCATTGGAGAATTCTAAGTGTTATGCAACCAGCATAAGAATTAGAACTGAGCATTCAATACGAGGCACACGGTATCCAAAGTAGGCGTTCGTAATTTTACAGTCGTCGTCTTTGGAAATGGACCCGGCGACCTGTGTTTAAATCCTCGATTTTTATTTGTGTAATTCACATTGTGCCAATACACTTGGCAAAAGCGTGCATCTTACTATTCTCGATCTCTTTATGAGTAAATAGTTGGACAGAATGAACTATAACAACCGGTCAAGAAGAAGGAAGACTCTGATTTCAAACCAAAAAAATAATAACCTTGCCAAAGCCGTCCTTGGAAAAGAACAACGGTGATACTATTTAACTCATAGCTGAGCATAAAGTATTCACCCTGAAAAACTGAACATTTATAAAACTCGTATGTTTTTTATATCGCTTGATGATAAAAAAAATACAAGGACATGTTTTAAATCATTCATTTCAAAAAGTACAAATATCACATATTTTTCTCCTTTTTTTTTTTGGATTTGAAGCGATAGATAACGTTTTGATAGCCGTTTAAAATTGCTCCTAATTGAAAGACTTTTAGTTAAAATAAGACAAAATTTAATATTTCCCCTCGAACGGGAAATTTTCAAAACTTAGACTATCAACCAACTGAATTTTTTCAAAAATTCAAATAGAAAATAAAAATATTCAAAGTGTTTTTGGCGTATATTATCTACTAACCAACGGTCAGTCAGGCCTAAACACAAGCGGTTAAGCAATGCTTTTTAAAGAATATTTTTCTGTCTGTGGCCTTGAAACAAATATGCATTAATAGAAGATGATTTCCGAAATAAGAATTATTCATATAGATATATATGTTCATATTTCAATGATAAAAAGCAAAAAAAAAGGTAGAGTAATAATTTTCAACGTGTCTTCGACAGCTAGCTCCATCCATCCAAAAATAGGACATTTTTTTAATAATAGAAAACTTTACCTCTTTCGTCTGTTCTCAAATGATGTCATTTAAAACTGATTTAAGTTTGGATTTGCTTTTAATCTAATTTAAGATAATATATCCCCACAGCGCACTTTTTTTTCTTAAAAAAGTATGCTGATCTGCTATAATAATAATGACATTCATTCACTTTACCAGCAAATGATATCAAGTCAAGATCGATATATATATAACAGAAAATTGTTTGATAACAATTTACGGTACACATAAAGGAAAACTATCGGACGTTGACCTTAACGCCTTTCACTAGATTCAGTGTAATGTTCATGTATTTATAATTCTATTTTCTTTTAACTTCATCCGTTAGAACATTGTCTAAACTGAATAGCTTGAAATAGAACTGCTTTTGACATTTAAACTGTGAACTTACATTTAAGCTGCGTACTTATGCTAAACTGAATCGTTTGAAATAGAACTGATAATTTTCATAAAATGTATTTGGCATTAAATAACCTAAAAAGATTTATATGCCATAAAACCCTACCAACCTAACAACCAACATTACCTATATCAATACATCCGGGGTTTACTAACAAAATGTCGTTCACTACGCTTCATGAAGGAATGCAATTGCAAGATCAAAATCATTCAACACTTTTTTTAAAAGAAAAATCATGATGCCCATAGGATTCAGCGTACTTACAGCATATTTCATTTTATTCAATATATCTTATGAATATAATGTTATTCAAACATTGATTCATGGATATTTATCAATCTAACAAATTTTACTCTCTTTTTTTTCTGAATTCTTTGTTCTGACTAAACCATACCGGTATTTAATTATTTTTCATTTCTAGATTGAAGAAACACATATAAACTTAATTAGTAATTTCTAATTAAAAGCCAGTAATTATCGCTGAGATAATTAAGTATACACTTTCTTTTGAAGTTTGGATATTCAAATTCTGTACAAATAGATATGTCTTATTCGAACACAGCTTCATGCGGATTATAATTTTGTCCTTGTTAGAAACCTCTTCTCAAGGAGAGATCATAATGTTTTTTTTTATATCAAAACCTTCCTTTCTATCCAGTAAGTGCATATACAAAAAATAGTTATCTAAACGTTATCTCTCTCTCTCTCTCTCTCTATATATATATATATATATATATCACACACACACACACACACACACACACACACGTATATATATATATATATATATATATATATATATATTTACAATTCTAATATCTACCAGCATTCACGGTACCAGAAAAAAAAAACGAAAATCCCCCGCCAGGAACAAGAGATAAAAGTATCTCGAATCACTGCCCGGGGGAAAAAGAAAAAAAATTAGTTAAAAAAGAAAGAAAAGGCCAACCTCGTCCGACCCCTTGAAAAAAATCAAGACATACGCAGTCAGTTGGTCAAACGAAAACTAAAAACCTTCCGCAAATCCTGCAATGCAATATATATATATATATATATATATATATATATAAATATATATATATATATATATATCTGTGTGGGAGGTGCTCGTGATATCATGGTTGTCGTCGTAAAAAATAAACAGGACACACACACACACACAAACATATATATATATATGTGTGTGTGTGTGTGTGTGTGTGTGTGTTTATGTGTTTAGGTGTGGGGGTGAGGGAGAGGTGCTCGTGATAGAATGGTTGTCGTCGTAGAAAATATACAGGACAATCCGGGTTTTAATCCTGGATGAGACTGCATCACATACCTAGGAAGCAGCGTCTCATCAACCGAAAAAGACATCGACACACGGCTAACGAAGGCAGGAACAGCTATCGATAGGCTTTCGATCATATGGAAATCAAACCTGATCGATTGAAGGAAATTCAGTTTCTTTCAGGCTGCGGTCGTGTCGATACTGCTGTATGGATGCACTACTTGGACGCTGACTAAACAGCTGAAGAAGCTAGATGGCAATTATACAAGAATGTTGAGATCAATATTGAACAAGTCCTGGCAGTAACACCCCACAAGGCACCAACTATACGGTCACCTACCACCTATCACGAAACTATCCAAGCTAGACGAACCAGACATGCTGGACACTGCTGGAGAAGCAAGGATGTGCTCGTAAGTGATGTACTCCTGTGGACCCCCGCATATGGCCAATCAAAAGCAGGACGACCAGCTCGAACATACATACAGCAGCTATGTGATGATACGGGATGTAACCCTGAAGACCTGCCAAAGGCGATGAATGATAAGGAGACGTGGAGAGAGAGGGTCAGGAATATCCGTGTTGGCCGCACGACATGATGATGATGATGAGACTGTCTGCAGTTCCCATAGCTCTGGTAACTTTGCCAAAAGTATGCACTGAAATAATCCCCTTCCAGCAATGAACACAGAGTAAAACAGACGAGGCTCATTAAATTTAGTACGGCAACCGATTTAAGAGAAGGAACACTCTTATTTCAAACTTGTTAAATTACACTAAAAATGACTATGCGTCACACCGGCCTATACTAAAAATTAGATAAATATTATATATATATATATATATATATATACACAGACATATATATGTGTGTGTGTGTGTGTGTGTGTGTGCCAGACTCCAAAAAATAAATTACTTATACAAATAGTAAAAACTGAAACGGTTTTGTAGCTACCTCACCTGCTTACATTATGATTTTAATTCTTTGACTTATCCAAATCCGAAAATCTATTAGATTTAATGAACTCTAATTGGCAGCGCGTCAAATCAATCATCATCATCATCATATCGTGCTGGCAGCACGGATATCCCTGACCCTCTTTCGCCACTCCTCCCTATCGTTCATCGCCCTAGGCAGGTCTTCAGGACAACAACCTGTATCCTCACATAGCTGCTGAATGTACGTTCGTGCTGGTCGTCCTGCTTTTGCGCGGCCGTGTGTGGGGATCCATAAGAGTACATCTCTTATGAGTTCATCTCTGCTTCTCCAGCAATGTCCTGCATGTCTGGTTCGCCTAACTTGAATAGTTTTCGTGATAGGGGGCAGGTGGCCGTACAGTTGGTGTCTTGTGGGGTACTTCACCACATAACTCCATATTTTAGCTTCTTTTTATAATGCTGTCGTCTAAGTTTTCGATTCTTGTATAGATTTCCAGTTCTTTCCATTTTGGTGTCAGGAGATTCACTATGACTTTAAGTACACCAGTTATAGTGAGCAAGAATCTAAGGCTTAACGTTTTACCATTCCTTCAGTTTTCTCTTAAAATTCTTGCAATTTTTTTAAGTCACTTTCAATTTTATGATATTTAATGTCAAAAACAACAGTGATATTCTTGCTAATCACTATGTTTCGAATGTGTGATAGTTATAATTAATTTAAACCCTATAAATATTAAAACAATAATTACTGATATACCCACATGCATAAATGCACACTAGTTATAGGAAAACAATAAAATCAACTGTCCCAATCCAGGGGCGTTCCACGTGGTATCATAGTTAGCCATCGTGCCTAGCTGTGACCATTGTAATTAGTTCGATTCTTTTAGGCTCTCACTTGTATCAAACCAATTTAAAGGGTTTTTCACACTAGCGTTAGCAGATGGTTTTTGCTGGAGTTTGAGTGACCGCAAGTCTCTTTAAGTCTCGAAGAATCTTAGTATCCTGGTCGTTCTTAATCATGCTATAATCTACATGGTTTCTACATATCCTTTATATCCAAGCCTTCCAGTTCCTTTACCAGTCCTGTAGAGATGGTTCAGAGTTAACCAATTACAATTGGAATTCACCGTCACCTTCATGTCTCACGTTTATTCTTTATTCTCGTGTAAGGTCTACGTACTTATCTCTCTTTTTGTTTTCTATTATTTTTACTCAGTGGTGTAGCGGGACGGCTAAATCCAGTGGTGTAGCGGGACGGCTAAATCCAGTGGTGTAGCGGGACAGCTAAATCCAGTGGTGTAGCGGGACGGCTAAATCCAGCGGTGTAGCGGGACGGCTAAATCTACAGGCTCAGCGAACTGGGTAAGCTTTACTTTGAATCTCTTAGATAGTTTCCTGGATCTTTACCCCAAACTGAGGTTAAAAGGAGGGATTATTATATGTATTTATTGTCTTTGCTACCGGTTTTGGATAATAATTTTCAATCACATTATCCTCAAGAGATAAACCCAGTGCGCTGGGGCTGTAGAATATACAGTTGCATCTCTGCCGAGGGATAAGACCCCCTCCCAACGAGTGTTCTTGATATGACACTAAGCAACCTCAAATGATGATATTTCAGTAATACTGGAGCTTTGGGGAATGCGGAATAACCCTTCATTGCCATTGATCCCAGGTCCACTCTGGCCCGCACCTGATACGATCCTAACTATGGCTCAAATAAAACAGTTTGATATTTACACAGAGTGCAAACAAATGGTTTATGCAAAATTAAATTGTTTGAAATAAAACTGTTTGATCGTTTAAATAAATGACTGATATGTAATTGAATTATTTGTAATACATAGCACTACTTGGAACCAAATAACGTTGTCGACTTACGCTAATTTGAATTGCTAGAAATAGAAATGTTTGATCTTTTAATTGTATGTATTTACAAGATATGTTTACACATCCTATATTTGATATATATGTAAAAACAGGATTTGACATTCAGTAATCAACAATGGACGATATACCATAAAAGCCAACCCAAACCAAACCTCCTGAAGACATAAGCAGTCAAATTTAGTATTTACCAATCCTTCCACGCGTGCAGGATGCAACAAAAAGTCAATTTTAAAGCGGATTGTAACAGGTTTCAATTGAAAGTTTTTTTCCAACTAAATGATTGCTATATCAAAAATAAAGATCCCAGGCTGCCCTATTTTTAATCGTTCCTGGAAAAACATTGTTGAATGTATAACTTTCGCATGGGTATTCGTGCGATGTAAAATACAAATAGACTTATCCATAATAAGAACTCAGGCCACCAAGTCCAATTCCTAAGATGATAACCATAATACAACCAAACACCTCCTTTGTCGATTTATATGATCATAGCAATGGCATTTTTATTATAATTTGTTAAAAATCCTTTTTAAATTTCCATTTTTATTATAGTTTTTTTTAATATACTTTTTGAATTTCCATTTTTATTATAACTTTTTTAATTTCCATTTTTATTATAATTTTTTTAATTTCCATTTTTATTATAATTTTTTAAATGTATTTTTTAAACTTTCATTTTTATTATAATTTTTTTAATTTATCTTTAGAATTTCCATTTTTATTATAATTTCTTAAAATTTACTTTTTAAATTTCTATTTTTAATACTAATTTGTTAAATATACTTTTTGAATTTCCATTTTTATTATAATTTTTTAAATATACTTTTGGAATTTCCATTTTTAATATAAATTTTTAATGTATCTTTTGAATTTCCTTTTTTATTAAAATTTTTTAAATTTACTTTTTAAATTTCTATTTTTAATATTAATTTGTTAAATATACTTTTTGAATTTCGATTTTTATTATTATTTTTTAAATGTACTTTTTGAATTTCCATTTTTATTATTATTCTTTTAAAGTCACTTTTTAAATTTCCATTTTTATTACAATTTTTTAAATATACTTTTTGAATTTCCATTTTTATTATAAGTTTTTAAATATACTTTTTGAATTTCCATTTTTATTATAATTTTTTAAATGTACTTTTTGAATTTCCATTTTTATTATAATTTTTTAAATGTATTTTTTGAATTTCCATTTTTATTATAATTTTTTAAATATAATCTTCAATTTCCATTTTTATTTAAATTTTTTATATATACTTTTTGAATTTCCATTTTTATTTAAATTTTTTAAATATACTTTTTGAATTTCCATTTTAATTATAATTTTTTAAATATACTTTTTGAATTTTCATTTTTATTATAATTTTTAAAATATAATTTTTAAATTTCCATTTTTATTTAAATTTTTTATATATACTATTTAAATTTCCATTTTTATTATAGTTTTTTAAATGTACTTTTTGAATTTCCATTTTTATTATAATTTTTTTAAATTCACTTTTTAAATTTCCATTTTTATTTTAATTTTTTTAATTTACTTTTTGAATTTCCATTTTTATTATAGTTTTTTAAATGTACTTTTTGAATTTCCATTTTTATTATAATTTTTTAAATGTACTTTTTGAATTTCCATTTTTATTATAATTTTTTAAATATACTTTTTAAATTTCCATTTTTATTATAATTTTTTAAATATACTTTTTGAATTTCCAGTCTTATTCTTTTTTTTGAAATATACTTTTTAAATTTCCATTTTTATTATAATTCTTTAAAATTCATTTTTTAAATTTCCATTTTTATTATAATTCTTTAAAATTTACTTTTTAAATTTCCATTTTTATTATAATTTTTTAAAATTCACTTTTTAAATTTTCATTTTTATTATAATTTTTTAAATATACTTTTTGTATTCCATTTTTATTACAATTTTTTTTAAATTTACTTTTTAAATTTCAATTTTTATTATAATTTTAAAAAAATACTTTTTGAATTTCCAGTCTTATTCTTTTTTTTAAATATACTTTTTGAATTTCCATTTTTATTATAATTTTTTAAATATACTTTTTGATTTTCCATTTTTATTATAATTTTAAAATTTACTTTTTGAATTTCCATTTTTATTATAATTTTTTAAATATACTTTTTGATTTTCCATTTTTATTATAATTTTAAAATTTACTTTTTGAATTTCCATTTTTATTATTATTTTAAATGTACTTTTTGAATTTCCATTTTTATTATAATTTTTTAAATGTACTTTTTGAATTTCCATTTTTATTATAATTCTTTTAAAATCACTTTTTAAATTTCCATCTTTATTATAATTTTTTAAATATACTTTTTGAATTTCCATTTTTATTATAATTTTTAAATGTACTTTTTGAATTTCCATTTTTATTATAATTTTTTTAAATTTACTTTTTAAATTTCCATTTTTGAATTTCCATTTCGTACAATCCTTCACCGGGTCTCTACTTACATACTAGGTTAACAGAAAGGAGTGATCACATTTATTCTTTATATTTATATTTTGTTGCTACTTTTGAGAGGTATTTTTCAGTCACATTGATTTCTCTCTCCTACGGGAAGAAGCAGTTCTAGTTTGGTTTGGTTGGGTTTAATGGCGTATCAACCATTGTAGGTTATTTTATGCAAATTCCTCTTTATACATATATATTAGATATATATGATTTGTTGTTTTTTTTGGTGGGGTTATGTCATATCGATCATTGTAGGTTACTTAATTTCAAATCATCTTTATACATATACATTCAATATACATGATTTGGTTTGGTTGGGTTTTATGTCATATCAACAATTGTAGGTTATTTAATGCCAAATCTTTTTATACACATGTTGAATATATGATTTCTAAACCAATTTTGTTGCTAACATTTTTAAACGAGCCTGAGATCATTTTTGGCACACTTTCCCTTAATTTCAAACAATTTAATTAAGCATGAGTACATAGTAATTTGCTTATATATAATTAATAATTTTTTTTGTTTACACACAGTTAAATATAAATATAGTTCTATTTTAAACAATTCAATTAAGCATAAGTACCGTTTAAATGTCAACTGTTCGATTTCAAACAATTCAGTTTAACATGTTAAATAAGTTAAATGGTTCCAAGTATGCATCAGTAACAAGAAAATTAAACATCAGTCATTTGTTTACACACAGTAAAATGATCAGTTTTATTTCAAACAGTTCAGTTTAGATTAAGTACGCAGTTTTTGTTTACACACAGTTAAATGTCAAACCATTTCTGTCCCCAACAACTCAGTTTAACCAAAGTATATAAGTTAAATTTAAAACGTTTTATTTGACCCATAGATAGGACTCTATCTATATTTACCAACCCTTCCGTTCGGGCAGAATATGACACAATGTCAATTTTTAAGTGGAGTTTAACAGGTTTGAATTCAGAGTTTTCCTTCTCCTAGACTAGTTACCACACCAAAGCTGAAAAACCCAGTCTTTCCTACTATTTACCCATAGCTGGAGGGAGAATTATTGGATTCATACCTTTCCCAAGGATATTAGTATCATGTGAAATGCTATCAGTCTCGTCCAGTTTTTGAACTCGTGTCACCCTGTCCATTTCCTACAACGATAACCATTACACCACAGGCACCTCCATTAGGACACTATCAGGTCATATCATTCCAGGCCAGCGTGTACCTGAGAGCGATGGCAATAAAGGGGTACTCTGCATTCCCCAAAAGCTCAAACATTAGTGGAGCATCATCATCTGTTTGTTTAGTGTCATACCAAGACACTGGTTGATGGAGTCTAATCCCTCTGCAGACAAGCATTCGGTGAATTCTATAGCCCCAGTCGACTGGCCCAGAAACAGTTCAGCAAAGTGCGTTTATTTTGTATTTTGTATACGCTAGCAACACAGCTTGTGAAAAATCAACGCTACAGAATCCACTACAGTTACACACACTCGAGAAATATAGAGAGTGAGGAGCACGAGAAGCCTAACAAAAATGGTCATATAGTAACGTACACAGTTTCGAATAAACATTTACCGAGTTCGATATGCACTTAAAGAAAAATATACAAGAATATACTCGGTTTAAAGATCCATCTGGCCAGAATAAAGTGACTGGTTAAGAAAACCCACACGCAGCGCAGAGGAGTTTCTCCTGGTGAGACGCAGAAGGTGCCGGGTCGGGAAGCACACCAGAGTGCCCAGTCCATCCAAGCAGCGGTTATGGAAATCTGCACAACATTCAGAAAGATTAAATGGCCAACAGCCGCTAATAAAAACGCTTGGCAAGATTTTGACTCGAATATTGGCGAAATAGTAAAGACATGAGCAAAAAGATCAGTGGAAAAAGACTTTTGGCAATTTCCAAAAGAATCATCAGTCACGTGAAGGCTCAATAAGGAAACTCATTGCTTGATCCTAGACTTTCCTGGCAATAAAAGTGTCAACACCACGTTGACCTGGTTATAACAAGTTACTGGCAAACTGGTTGGCTAAAGAAATAGTCGATTCAGTGCGTGGAAACCAATGTTTACGTTGGCAAATCTTTAAAAAGCGAACTTTGCTAGTAGCGGTTAAGTTTTGGGTGGCAAACTGGTTAGTGATCATCCCGAGTGGGGTCGAACTGGCCAGTGGGGTATTATGTTGAAAGGCATGAAATCCCACAATGACCGAGCTAAAAGATATAACTGATGACGTCACCCAGTGCCTTTTTAATCAAACAAGCGTATTTCTTAAGGGACTGCCAAGAATCGTGTTAATATGTATATCTGCCTCTTACTTGATCATACCCAAGGCTCACACTCTTACTGACATGGTAGTAGTTTTGAGGTGCCACATCGTCTGAATTTTTTATTCTTGTTTTCTTAACATATCCCTCTTTGGTATCTCACAGGAGATTGAATAACAGCTTGGCTCTCCACTTCACATCTACCACAAGCCTCTTCAAATCTGTCTTTCAAGTGGGCTGAAAGACAAATTATCTTAAAAATCCACGTTTAAAATCCAGGTATCAGTTCAAGAAGCACGAATCTCAGTGATCGAAGTGTCCTATCGATTAATTTAATGGTGTAAGGAAAGTTATCACTTGAAAACAAACAATCAGGATTTTATATCACTTGCACGTACCCACTAATTTCGTATCCATGTCTTTTTCCTCAGTGAACGATCTAATGACATTTTACAGGATTGGTTACTTTATTTAAAGCATATCAAACTTTGTGGGTTATTTAATGCCAAAGCCTTTCTCATTTAAGAACTGTAATACTATTTAACCGGAGGAGGATAAGGAAGTACGTAGTTTTTCCAAGGGTATTACCGTATTTGAGGGCATATAAGACGCACGTGTGTATTACACGCACCTCAATTTCAGCTGAACGAATGAAGAAGCAAACAAATTACTAATATTAAATGTGATTAAATCAATATGATAAATATTATCAATGATGACACATTTGATTTGCATAATAGCCTTTTGAATAATGAAAATATGTAGATGAAAGTAACTCAAAAGTCTAAGAAAATCAGAGTTGCCATGTAGCTAATTTCGCCCGACTATTGCTGATTTTAAACCTACGTGTGGCATATAAGACGCGAGGGAATTTAAAAAGATATTTGTAGTAAAAAAAAAAAGTGCGCCTTAAACGCCTTCAAATATGATGGTTCGAAAGCGAACGCTGGAATGCAATCGAAGTTCGAAACGACGTACATCGAGGATATCGTTCAGCACTTTAGCCATGATGTCATCGGGACTACCGCTTGATATGATATGACGCAGTTTCTTCTACATATGGACAAAACGAAAATTTAAAACAACATTTCTGGTTTGGTTTTTTTTATTCCCTATCAATTAAAGAATCTTAGGTTTGATATGGTTTGGTTTGGTTTGGTTTTATTTTTTGGTATATCGATAATTGTAGGTTATTTAATGCCAAAGCCTTTTTATACATATAAATTAGTATATGATTTCTTAACACGTTTTGCTCAGTCGTTTGGGGCTGTAGAATACACCGACTGCACCTCTGCAGAGGGGTAAGAACCTCCCAATGAGAGTCCTGCATATGCCACTAAACAATCTGATGGTAAGGTTCCCTTGATGCTGGAGCTTTGGGGAATGCAGAGAACCCATTCATTGCCATTGCTCCCAGGTCCATTCAAGCACCTAATAGGGCTCTAACTATGGATTCAATAGAACTAACTGCATACTTTTGCTAGACTGAATTGTGTGAATTAGAACTGTTTGACTAAACAGAATAGCTTGAAATAGAAATGTTTTTGACAATTGAACTGTACTTACGTTTAAACTGCGTGCTTATACTAAACTGAATTGTTTGTAATGGAACTGTTTTAGACATTGTATCTGTACTTAGACTAAACTGAATTGTTTGATATAGAACTGTTTTGACATTTAACTGTGTGTATACAAAATCTGTACTTATACTAAACTGAATTACCTGAATTAGAACTATTTGAATAAACTGAATAGTTTGAAATAGTTTTTGATAATTAAACTATGTGCCCATGCTAAACTGAATTGTTTGAAATAGAACTATTTGCATAAAAATTGAGTTGGCGTTAAATAACCAACAAAGGTTGATATGCCATAAAATCCAAAGAACCAAGCAACTAAATACATTTTGTATATAACATTTTTAGACAAGTCTGAGTGGATCTTTTTTACACACTTAAATGCTTTCACTTATTTCTATCTTATGGGAATAATTCTATCTAATTTTTTGGTTGCACAGTTTAATGTTTTCAAGTAGTGTTATGTATTGCTAACAATTCAATTAAATATCAGTCATTTGTCAACACACAGTAAAATGATCAAACAGACCTATTTCTAACCATACAATTTAGCATAAGTACACATTCTTAATGTCAAACAGTTCTTTTTGACCTATAGATAGGACCCTATCAGGTTCTACTACTATGGGGATTTTTATACGCTCCGAAAAGCCCGGTTTATTCCAACGTTTTGTAAAAGAATAACGCAGTAGGGAATTGGTGACAGCTTTTGAAGAAAGGAGACGAACGACTTTTAGTGCAACAAAACTTATATACAACAACAACAATAACAACAATAAACAGGGTTTTACACCACATGGAACAAACAACGAATGTGTAAGTGTTCAAAAAAGTGTTCAAGGTTCAGATGGGTGGTATGGGTTTTGTAAGGTTTGTAAGGTTTAGTTGTAAGGTTATAAGGTAAAGTTTTAAGGTAAGGTAAGGTTTGATAAGGTTAGGTAGGTTACGTGACGGTTGTAAGGTTTGCAGATAAAATGCCTGCTGGAACTTAGCTGTGTATCCTGTTCCTTTTAACTCAGCACGTACGTTAGTCGCTCTTGGCTCCTGCCTGATGGAAGAAGGTACTAACTACGTTTGCCGTCAAGGGCTGCTACGAATGGACCTGTTGCTAAAAGTGGTGGGGGTGGAAAATAGAGAAAGAATCTCCAGTGGAGCTCTTTTTTTATAATGGACGTCATATGACCCCAAGGGGCTGCTGATATTCGGTGAAACAGGATCACCAGTTCCTTAACAAAATTTCTGCACTACTCCGGAAGCGAAGTCCGTGAGAGGTACTCAGCATTCCCGAAAAGCTGCAGATTGTTTAGAGTCATATCCAAGACACTCGTTGGAGGAAGGGTTTTATCCCTTGGTAGAATTGCTGCTCAAGCCGACTGGGTCGAAAGAATTTTGAAGTTTTCTTTTAAATCTTATGCTTTCTCTTACGGTTGATTCTGTTTTTCTTATTTACCATTGATTTTCGTCATAATTCGTAGTTGTGTTTTTTTATAGGTGAACACGAGGGTATTCTATGAATTTTAATTATTATAGTTATTAATTAACTCATGCCTTCATTGTTCTTCTATAAAGATGGTTTTGGCATTAAATAACCCACGAAGATTGATATGCCATTGAACAAAGAAACCAAAACCGAACCTACTGTTCCATCACTTATTGCCCATAACTTCTTTATCATTCTATCATGATTACCAGTCCTGGATTTTATGTAAATCTTATAGAAAGATGTGTTTTAGAAACAAAAAAACAAATAAACAAGTAACAAATATTTCCTGCTAAATGTTTTCTTTTACTATTTTTCTATCATTTTGTTTTATCACTTCATAAACAATTTTAAAAGTCATATTTTTTTCGTCTTTCCCTCTTTCGATCATTGCCTTTTGATATCCAATCCTCAATGGAACTGTCTATATCTTTCTTTCATGACAACTTCTTTTCTCTCTCTTTGTTTCTGTCTCAACGTCAGTCATGTTATCTCTTTCGCCTTTTCTCGATCATCACATAAACAAACACAAACGCACACACACACACACACACACACACACACACACACACACACACACACACAAGAACTGTTTTGACATTTAACTGTGTGTAAAGAAAATCTATATTCATATTAAACTGAATTAGCTGTTTTACTAAACTGTTTAGCTTGAAATAGAAATGTTTTTGACAATTAAAACTAAACTAATTTGCTTGAAATACAAACTGTTTTTGACAATTAAAGCTAAACTAATTTGCTTGAAATACAACTGATTATTTATGAATAAGTTTGATATGCAATTTATAAGGTTTATACACAAATCTACTTAGTGTTTGCCAAACAGTATGTGTATGACAATGTTGATTAATCGTTTCAAAAATCCAAATAGAAACATGGAAGGCCCTTCCTTTAGAATAAAGTTGTTGGAAAAGTTTGAGAAACAGTTTTACTATATTGCTCGAACTTGCGTTCATCAGTGCTATCTGTTATTAACAAAAATGTTTAAGTTTTCAAATTTAAAAATATACCATATTATATTATATTATATTATAAGTGAGTAATGGTCCGGGAGACAGGGGTTCAATCCCAGGTCGAGTCTTACCAAAAACTTAAAAAATGGTACTTGATGCCTCCTTGATTAACATTCAGCATTCTAAGGTACGAATCAAAGGTAAAGTGGAGCAATCAATGGAAAGGTGTAGTGCCCTTCCCTACTCCTCTGTGTAGTAGCTATCGAAAAGGGAACCTTCGGGTCACCCTCGATTACGGTCCCCAACTTTACTTACATTATATTGTCCTGTCGACTGGGACAAGATAATACGTCATCATTACCTTTGCATAGGGCTAAGAACCAACAATAAGTTTCCTGTATGTGACACTAAACTGTATCTAATAGTGAGGTTCCACTCCTGAAACTTTTGGAAATGTTGAGCACACCAGATCCACTCTTACACGGAGTGGTAATACCTGTTAGGTATTGTTCAACTAGGAATATTTAATAATTCTCCATCCTTGAAAACACTTAACTGTGTGCGAACTAATGATTAATATTGAATTGATTTATGATTACTTGGAGAGCTTGAAACATTCAACTGAGAGTAAATAGAATTATTTCTCCTAGAAATACTTGAGACCATTTAACTTAATGCAAACAAATGAGGTCTGTCCGGGAAACCGAGGTTCAGTCCCTGGTCATGTCATAACAAAAACTAAAGATAAAATGGTACATGATGCCTCCTTGCTTAAAACTCAGCATAATTAGGTACGGATCAAGTGTTACTGGAGAAATCGAGGGAAAGGAGAGGTGCTTTCCTTGACACCTCGGTGTATTAGGTATTAAAAAGGAAGCCTTCGGGTCACGATCAACTACTATCGGCCAACTGACTTAGATTATATATATATATATATATATATATATATATATATATATGTTGCGTTCTGGTTAGTGAACGCTTGTAAAATTAAATAAAGGACAAACCACGATATGAGAGGAAATAGAGATATATTCACAGGAAAAAGTATATACAATAGAGAGACTATTAGTAGACAAGAACATAGGATAAGTGAATACAGAATAAAGATATAGTCCAACGATAGTATTGGCTTCCGTTATTACGATAGTTAGTAAGGTGATCTAGTGCGATCTCCAGTCTCCAACGCTCTAATACTATTCCTATAAGAAGCTGCTCTTCACCTTCTAGTCTGCTTTATTTCTGTGTAGTGTACACAGAAGGCACAAGGCCTTGAAGTTTTTGGGGAGGGGAAGGGAGCGGTCATACTTTTTCTATATAAACTAAGGAGACCTAGCTAGCCACATTCGCCGACCCATTCAACAATACAATAAATATCCATTCATCCATTGCCTTTTGCGCTACAATCACCACAATACCACATTTGCTCTATGAAGAAGTCCTACTTAAAATCCCGAGATTCGTGAATGATTTTATGATTTATTTACAATGAATGTGATGGGAATGGGAGAAAAACCCCGAAATATATATAAAAACAAGGAAAAATCCCCCGTTTGGTTGCCCTCCCATCCCCCCGTCTATAAAATTGGAGGCCGACTGTTTTCCGGGGCGAAAGAACCGGAAACAAGTCGGACCTACCCTAGGTGGGGCAGGGATCCTAATCTACAGGGGTGAAAAGAATTTAGGGGTCGGGCGCGGTATGGGTTAATACAAGTAGGTGATATGATTTTTATACATATGAATGTTCAAGATCTTCAGTAAACGTGGACTGGGATGCGGGTTCAGGTACAAAAATAATGGGGATGGGGAAGATCTTGAGAACTAACAACTAGATGACGGGGACAATGACTCACAAACATACTGCTAACTAGGTACCTGGGTACCAAAGAAAAAGGGAACAGTTTTACTCACCAGGGGTGGGGTCCCTAAGGACCCGTACCGTAGACGCCATGAGCCGGCAGAGGAGGGAAGGATGACTCCAACGTTGCTCCCTTTCGCACGACCAGGCTCGCTGCATTCACCCACCTTTTGCTGAATGTTATGCGATCCAAGCGTTTTCTATCGCATCTGATTTTGACCCTCAGCTGATGCCGAAAATACAAAATCAGATCACGATGAGAAAAGTTTGCATCGTCATACAATCCCTTGTTTCGCGTCGTCCAAATCACCATTCTAGCTACAGCTAGGATCGCGAGAAACACCACACGCTTCTCACCCTGATACGGAGGAAGAACGTTGTCCACGACGTAACCAACGTCGAGCAGCACGAGCTGTTTGGGTTCGATGCGAGCCGTCCACTCGCCGACGTGATCCCAAAACGGGCGAACTCGCTCGCAGTAGTAGAAGGCGTGCTCAGCCGTTTCTTCCAAGCCACTGCCGCAGCGAGCGCAATCGGGCATGTCTGCCAGGCCCGCTTTGTAGTTCAAGCCGACAAGGGGTAACGCATTTCGTACAAGTCGCCAGGTGAGCGAGAACTCGGAGTTGTTCAAGAAGCTCGATCCTGGCGCCCAATTCCAATGAGAGCGAATCTCCTCCGTCGTCCAGCCGTGCCGCTCGCTGAGAGGATCAGAAGCGGAACCCACCACTAGCTCCCGATATAGTTCTTTTCGAGGCCGTGAAAGGTCACTGGACCCAAGAAGGTTACGAAGGGCCGTTCGGCACTCGCGGACAAACAGTGTTTCGCCCAAAGGCCTACGTCGACCTTCAGCCTTTGGGTCTGACTTTAGGCGAGGAAAAGTCCGACTCGCCTTCAGTCTCCACACTGCGTCCCCCGTCAAAGCTCTGCCCAGGTATGCAAGTCTTTCAGCAAGCCAGTGGCTCTCCAGATCAGGCATACCTAGGCCCCCGTTGCGTGTACGTTGGATACAGACCTGCCTACGGACCATCGGCCTTGCACCTCCCCAGAGCAATCTGGAAAGGGATCGTTGCAGCGCCAACCGATTTACCTTAGGCAGAGGAAGTACAGCCAATCGGTAAAGGATCAAGGGGAAGACGTACACGGCGCACGCCTCCGCCCTGCCCTTTAAGGACAACCTCCTTGAAAGCCAGATTCCCACCTGAGCATTCACCTTGGCTTGTATTTCCGACCAATTTCGCTCCAGTTGGAGGCCGGGCCCGAACCACACCCCGAGGATGCGGACGGGTCCGTCACTCCAGCGGAACGGCCCCGGAAGAGTATTGCTACCCCTCCAAGCACCGAGCCGCAAACCTTCGCTTTTGTCAAAATTGACCTTGGCTCCTGCAATCCGCTCGTACTCGCTAACCGCCTTCTTCACAGCCTTTATATCCAGACGGCGGGATACAAACACTGTGATATCATCGGCGAACGCGGAAACCCTTGCCGTAAGAGGGCCAGCAAAAGGGACACCGCGCAGGGCCGGATTTGCCGTCCTATCCCTAAGCCTACGGAGCAGGGGCTCCAAAGCTAGGACATAGAGAAGAGGAGACAACGGGCAGCCCTGCCGGACCGACCGCTCGACCGCGAACACCGTCGAACGCCTTCCGTTCACCTGCACCACTGCCTGAGGGTTGTGGTACATCATGCTAATCCATCTGCGGAACTCCGGTTTGAATCCGGCAGTCTCCAAAACAGTCGCCAAAAACCGATGGTCAACCCTATCGAAGGCCTTGGACTGATCTAAACTGATCAGCGCGGCCTCGGTGTCGTCTTCTATACCCTCTAGGACCTCGCGAATCAAGTGCAGGTTGTCCTGGATCGATCTTCCCTTCACAGCAAAGGTCTGCTCAGAGCCGATCAGATCGCTAATGACAAGCTGTAAACGATTCGCTAAGACCCGGGCCAAAATCTTTAACTCTGTGTTAAGCAGAGTTATGGGCCTGTAATCGTCTAAACCCTCCCAAACATGCCTGCCACCTTTCTTCAGCAATGTGATCACGCCCTTGGTAACGCTACCAGGGATGGCTCCCTGGGCGAACCAATGGTTGAACATATCCGTCAGAATAGGCACAAACATGTGCGACATCCTCAAGTACACTTCGTAGGGCAAACCATCTAGTCCCGGCGACTTGTTCAGGCCGACCTGCTTCAACGCGTCACGGACTTCGCATTCAGTAACCACACCCTCGCAGCTAGCCGCTTCAGCCACCCCAAGGCGGGGAAAGTCGGCAAGATAGCTACGAAACTCCCGGAGCGGGAGATCAGTACAGCGGGCAAAGCGATCCCGAAAGTGCGCCCGAAAGGCGTCACGAATCTCACGAGTCGATCGCAGCAGTCGCCCATCCGGGGCCTTGACAGAACCGATATACCGATCGGGGAACCTTCGCACTTCTTCTTCACGCGCAGTCGCGTTCGTTTTCACAGCTTCGTTGAGAACTCTCTTTAACCTAGATCTAACTACGTATCCCTTGTAGCGCTCGCTACTCTCGCGCTCAAGGTCCCCCCTAGCTAGCTCTACGTTTAGGGAGTCCCCCCCAGCCACCGCCCGGGAAAGTCTATCGTCTATAGATTTCGCTTCCTTGGTCCTATCTAGGTTGAGCTGTCGACCGTACTTGGTAGCGAAATCTCTAATCCTATGTTTAAGAGATCCCCACCACCTATTCCCGGTAACCGCCCCCACTAACGCCCGCTGAATTAGGGATTCTAGCCGGTCCCGGAAGTCCCGTATCTCCAGTAAGGAGGTATTGAACTTCCAGTAGCCGGCCAGACTAGGCCTATTTGCTAACCGTAGACTGACTCTAACAAGTTTATGGTCAGTCCACGCTATCAAGTGGAACGTGGGACAACTAACAAAATCAATGTCAGCTCGTCTCACTAACACTCTGTCCAAGTAGGAGCCTACTTTGGCAGAGGGCGAACTATCTAGCCACGTCCACATCTCCCGCCCTGGGTGATCCAGACGAAACCTGTCGACGAGGTCATGACGAGTCATGAGGCCGGCAAGGCTGCTTTCACACCTTCCCACACGCCTAGCTCCCCGCCCGACCTTATCTATCTTGGGATCAAGGATCGCATTCCAATCACCCATTAAAACTAGCCGCTTCGTATCGTCCAGGAACGGCGCCAACCGACGAAAAAAGGAAACCCTCTCCACAACGATATTGGGCGCATAAACCGCAACCAGACGAAACTTGAAACTTTTCACGGCAACATCGGCCACAACCAGTCGGCCCCCGTCACCTGCAAAAACAACGTCAACATCAGCATCAAGGCTGCGTCCAACTAGCAAAGAAACCCCAACGCTGGTACGGCTGCCGTATGCTGAGAAAACGTTAAAATCGCTTTCCAGCACACGACAGTCGGCACCGCAAGTGAAGTGGGTTTCCTGCACTGCAGCAACATCTACGCCGAGAGTTTTAAGTTCACCAAGCAAGCGCGTACACTTGCCTGGATCCCTCAATCCCCTCACATTCAAAGTAGCAAGGTTTAGAGCCATCAATCCCACTTACCTTACTCAGTGTCGACTACGGGCCGGAAATCCTTGGGAGTAAGGATGCCGACGGCCTGACGCAGGGATCCGGTGCCGAGCTCAGTACTTACTCGGTCGTCCCTGGTAATTCCACCGACATCCATAGGGTACCGCAACTTTAGGGACCTATAGAATGATGGGTGAACCAAAATCGGGACCCTGCCCGCACAGAAGGGTAGCATTTTTTTCAGCATTGGATTTTTTGTATCGACCAGCATTACATCCGCCCGGCTGGCTTCGTCAATAAAGTTCCAGAGTTCCTTGGTCCGATTGCCAGCCAAGCGGACGAATGTGGTCAATTTTGGTGCGTCCTTGAATAGATGTGGTTTTGTGATGTCTTTAGTGTCAATTTTTTGGAGTGAGCGTAATGGTTTTAATGATTGTTTTAAAGTGTGGTCTATGTGTGGATTGTCCATGATATCTTCGCAGAAGTAAAAAGAGTTTATGGCACGTCGGGCTTCCGTAGAGCGTGCTCTTGGTTTTTGAACAGTTGCTGCTGATGTTGACGGTGTTTGGGGAGAGGGTGTAAGTCTGGTTGCTGAATAGGATCGAGTAAGCATTTTGGGGGTTTTAATTGGTGAAAGAGAGGGGGGTAATGGTGTTTCTGTTGGGATGATAGGGGTGGTTTTTGTTTTTTGTGGGAGAGGAATCAATTGTGCTGGTCTTTGTTTATTTTGGACTGGCGATTTTTCTGTTGTTTTTTCCCCCTTATGCTGAGGTATGGTGGTTGTTTGTGTGGGTTTTTTTGGATGTTTTTTCTCCCCCTCTTTAGTTGGTGAGTCCTCGCTGTCTCTCCTTCTTTTTAAATTCATGGACATATCCATCGGTTCAATGTTTTGATTGTCTTCTTTTGTTGATTGTTTTGCAGTTGATTGTTTCGTATTTGTTGTCGTTGGTTTCGTAGTTGTAGTCAAAAGAGTTGTTGTATCTGTTGTTGCTGGGTTTTTTGGGGGAGTTTTTTTCCCTCCCTTTTTTCTGGTGACTTGCGTCCACCCTTCCTCATTTTCTTTAGGGGTTTCTTGTTTGTTTTCTGAGGTTTCTGTTGGTATAATTGCTGCTATGACAGGTGCAGGAGTAGCAGTAGTAGTAGTAGTAGTAGTCGTTGTTGTGGTGGTGATTGTTGGTTTTTGAGGGCAGTTTTTCGAAAAGTGGCCGATGTTATTGCAAAACCAACATAGCGGTTTCCTGCCCTCAACGATGACTGTCATGGTTTGATCGCGGTAACGTATTTTATGGGGAATTTTGTTAAACCCTCCCCTATCGAGGCATATAACGAATACGTAGTCACCGTACGCAGTTCCCCGTGTTGACGTTACTTGTGTGACTTGTTCCACGCCGCCGTATATACTTAGATAGGCGGCGAGGACGTCACCACTCAATTGCATAGATACATTGCATACGGTGACTCGTATTCTTCTTTTGCCTCGATATTCCGGTTGTAGCCGGAAGAAGCGTGTGGTGATGTTACCACCGGCGAGGCTTTTCGCTACTTCCTCTGAGGGTAATAAGACATCCCAGGTCGCGAAACTTCTGCGGCAGAAGTACTTCCCTGGGATGTTTGCTGTTTTGAGAAGGTCCTCAAAAGTTTCCTTCTTAATCCCCGCTAGTCTCTTGGTCTTAATGTCTGTGACTACGAAGGACAGGGTCTTCGGTTCGACCGCCTCGACCAATTCGGGTATTGGGAGAATTTCCCCGTCCTTGAAATACTTTTCATACTTTTCGACCCTGTCTCTTGCGTAGTCACAAGGGGATTTTTTATTCACGCAATGTGAAGACCAAGAGACAGCCGTTTGTTTTTGTTTTTGTGCCGGTGGTATTGTACTTGCCGATGAAGAGAGGTCGAATGGAGCTTCTTCCGGCATTGGGGAGGGTTGCGTTTTGAATATGTCGGTCGGTGATTGCGATTTCATGTTGTTGGGCTCCCCCATAGTTGTGAAAACACAACCAGAGGGAGATGAAACGCGTATGGTGTTGCAAAAAATTCAGGCGAGACGAATAAATGTAGAACGATGAATGTTGATAAAAATGGCGGTCGTTTTTTTAAAAAAGTTCAACAAAAAAAATCGAGTCGCGTTTGACCCTCCTCACAAACAAAGAACAATAGTTTGAGGGGGGTCACAAAGCTTTAACAATGATAACAAATAAGCAATAACAAATTTTAACAAGTGTAACAATAATAATAACTTACTTTTTCGAAGTGAAAAAAAGACTCAGACAAAGAACAAACGAAAAAAATTCAGCTTGTAGTCTGCCCTTGTATTAGTAGCTACTGCTATATATGGCAGATGGACTAATTCATTGCGTGGAAAAAGGTGGGTGACACCCAACAATATATATATATATATATATATATAAACAGCCAACTTTTTTTGTTGTACAACTTTTCCAAATTTTTATATATTTTTACACTTTTTATACATCCATCTACCCTTAACATCACTAATAAAACCCATTACAGTCCTGATTATGGTTCAGCAGAACCGAAACGCTGTAGTGTCGACTGACTTTGTTTCTCTATAAATCCCTACTTTCTATTTGGATTACTTGTTGTCAATTTTTCTTCACAAATTGTCGGATTACTATCCATTATTTTCTTCCATATATATTTATCTATATCTATATATATATATATATATATATATAAATTGATTATGAGTTAATCCAAAGTAGGAGAGATTTATTAAAAAACAAAGTCGTAACTATTACAATTGGTAAAACAATGCATTATTTCAACATATTTCTCAATCTAATCATAACTTCGATTTCAATTCTGAAAAGAAGCTCATTTATATTCATGGTAAAAGACAAAGACGAATTTTCGATGTCGGTGCTATTTCACTCTGTAATTCCGTAAATACTCCTCCAGGCTTTTATAATATTTTTCCTTACTTAAGCAAATCCAATTTAAATAGCTACAATATATTCCATCTTTAGTTAATATTTTGCACATATATCATAATTTTATACTTTCTCTTTTTCTTCTTGTCTTTCTTTTTATTTTTCTTCTTCCTTTCTACTGTAATTACGCAGAATTGAATTTTGCCCAGTCGGGTCAAATAGAACTCAACTGTGTCGGTTGAGATGTGAGTGTTTTTGCATTGAAAGTATGTATGTATACTAAACTGATTTATTTGAAATAAAACTGTTTTTATATTTAACTCAGTGTATTGGCTAGTTGCCTGGGGCTGTAGAATACACGACTGCACATCTGCAACGAGTGTCCTGGATATGACACTAAATAATCTAATGGTGAGGTTCCAGTAATGCTGGAGCTTTGGAGAATGCGGTGTATCCCTTCAGTGCCATGGCTCCAAGGTCCACTCTAGCCCAGAGTGGTAACACCTAATAGGGCCCTATCAATGGGTTGAATAGAACTAAACTACGTACTTATGCTAAACTGATTTTTTTAAATATAACTGTCTTTTTTTTTACATTTATCTCCGTGTAAAGAAAAACTATACTTATATTAAACTGAATAGCTTGAAATAGAAGTGCTTTTAACAATTAAATTGCGTATTTATGCTAAAGTGAATTGTATGAAATAAAACTGTTTATTTGTATAAAATATATTTGGCATTAAATAACCTACAAAGGTTGATATGCCATAAACCTATGCAAACAAACAGGCAAAATGAATTGTTTTAAATTAACTGTTTGTCTATTTATCAGTCTGTAAATAAAATTTGTGTAATGTTAAACTGTATTGTTTGATATAGAACTGTTTTTACTGTTAAGTATATGTCCATCAGGGCACATAGCGTAACTGTTACATGTGTTGGTTCCCTAAGCTTCTATGATGACAATCATCTGGGGGTTGCAGGTTCAATCCTGACTTGAGGCGAGTCACAAGAGAGGAATAATTTACACTTGCACCCGGTTATGGTAAACGGAATCAGAGCAAGCGATCCCCGTGGATTAAGTAAAGGTCGTTGTTTGAAGTTCCGTGTAGGCTCCCGAATTCGACAAGAAACACCTGAAGAACGCCGGAAGACACATCCTCCGAAACGTTGGTGAATATAATAATAAAAGATGAAAGCTGGGCAGTTTTGATGAAAATCTAAATCAATCAGATGCGAGTCTTCGAGATATTGTGGTTAAGGGGCATTGAAATAAGCGAGTTCGAACTTCGAGATATTGTGGTTAAGGGGCATTGAAATAAGCGAGTTCGAACTTCGAGATATTGTGGTTAAGGGGCATTGAAATAAGCGAGTTCGAACTTCGAGATATTGTGGTTAAGGGGCATTGAAATAAGCGAGTTCGAACTTCGAGATATTGTGGTTAAGGGGCATTGAAATAAGCGAGTTCGAACTTCGAGATATTGTGGTTAAGGGACATTGAAGTAAGAGACTTCGAACTCCAGTCCCGCTGTAACGTTCACTTTCAGACTGATACCCTTGGAAAATGTATGGACATCCTTATCCACCAGGTTTGGGTGAAAAAATTCTACTACTTTTCTCGCAGACCATTGGCGAACACTCTACTCGTTAGGGCGATGGCCTGGTTATCATCATTATATGATAATTAATTATTTATAATTTAATGTTTGTTTAAGGGTAACCATCATTTATAAAATGATTAAATCACTTGAAAAATATTAAATGAACCAATAGTCATTTTTTAAAATTCGAATTCTGTGCTATGACAATATGAAATATTCACAAGTGCTAAAAAAGCTTATGAAGAGCATGATTGACTTTTCTTTTCTTTTTAGGAATATGTAATTGTCTTTTTATAAAAATATAAAAAGACACATTGACTAAAAAAAAGTTCAAAAATCAATCTAAATGGTCAGTGAGTGGGGTAGTACTAATAGATCTTCCAAAATGACCCATTTTAAATCGTGCCATCTCTTGCCCACCAGTAGGGGTTAAACGGTCAAATCTTCAAATAGATTAATTAGATTTTTTTACTTTTCTTTTAGTTAATGTGAAAAGAGTGCAAAAGGCGTGAGCTGAAACACTTTATTAACCATCCCTCTATATTGTTGTTTGATTAGATCATCGATTAAAACCTGATACGTGGATACAAATTTGATTGACTGACCAGTCGAAAAGTAGTAAAAGAATACAAAATGATCTGTGATTGGTTAGTCAATCGGGAATGTTAGTTTTGAGAGTAATCTTCTATGAAAATAGATTTTTCAGGTTTACATGAGAGAAGAGATATTTCCTTTTGAATACCTGTCCTGACCCATTGGGCTGGGAGACACTTCGGCCGGATCAGATGGGGTATACCTGTTCCTGTGGCAGTCGGTCGAAGCTATCTGACATGGATTCCGGGAAGCCAGCATTCATGTCACACATGCAAAATCGCCCCTCCAGGTTCTGCTCCTCCCTGGAGGGGCTACGTTTATGGTCTGGATCCAGAGATGCCCGTTTTTTAGGGAATACCGACGAGGCTCAACGCCTTTTTGGAACCCATGGGCGTGTATAGGTTACGGTCCTGCGCCTGGTTCCCACAATAAAAAAGGCCATGTGCCATAATTACACGTACGTGGGGAGCTTGAAAAATATCAGAAGTGATCCGATGTCCATACCGTAGATAAAAAAATAAGAAAAGTAATCTCTCCAAGAACTAAAAGCTCTCCAGCAAAAGCCTCACTCTCCCAAAAACTGAGTAAGATAGAAAGATTTCAAAAGTAAGATACCTCATTTGCCTGTCTTTCAAATATGACAAAAAGTGACAATATATATATATATATATATATATATATATATATATATATATATATATATATATATATATTATTGTTACACAATTGTGTTTAAATAAATAGTTGTTAATTGTTAACGTGGAGTCCTTCTTGTATTTGAATTGCCAAACCCCAAGCAACGTGTTCCAACGAACCATTCCAAGAGCCAGAAGTTGCGGATAGATGATGTCATCCCCTATCAGTGGATCTTTCAAACTCAATGTGGGCACAGAGGGAGTTGATAAACCAACTAGTCGGAAATTCATGCAGTTGTTACCGAACTAAGACCACAATCAAATACCGTGATTATCATTGGACCACAGAGAAAATGCTAACCCAACATTATATTTAAGCCGCAAAATCAGCTGTAGATTGATTTTATAGTTTATGTAAGAATTTTTATATTGGATATACTATTTTATTGTGTTATGATAACAAATTCGCAAGGAAAAATAGGACGATTATGATAGCTGTAATCTGAATATTCTCTGTTATTCTTTAATTTCAAAATTTCTCAGAATTTGTTTCATTTTTTTATTTAATTTTTTGCCGGGTGGGTGCGGAGTTGAGTTCAACGAGTTCAAATTATATTGAATATGGATTTTTGTAGTTCACGGTCAAATTTCTGCAGATTTTTCTTTTCTTTTTTTTTTTTCAGCTCCTCCAAGGATGTGAGAGCTTTTCCCTACTTTGGATATTATTGTCGCGTTTATTTGCCACCAAAATGCTGATATATTTGTTGAATGACACCTTAGCACGAAGATAGGAGTGTTAATATTTTCATACTGGAAAATCCGTAAGTGTTCAAATTCAATTTCTAAAACCACAAAACAAAGTTACAATAAATACAAATCAAGAAAATATATCTTACCAGTAAGAGAATAAAAATATCGAACAGAATAAAAAAAGACCAAAAAAAAACATAGAAAATTATTTGGTAATATCAAGCAAAAATGAAAAGTTTCGTTTTAAAGTGACGGGAATTTTCGTTGAAAGGCGTTAATCATAGAAAATGTGGAAATCGCTAAAGAACAAGGTTAATAATGATAAAAAAATTACGCATATAGATATATTTAGTTTGTTTTAGATAAAATTGATATCATTTCGTTATCTAACAACTTGTCGGATTCTTGTTCAAATGATCTAATATTTTAACAGCAAGTGTAGAAACAAAGGAAAATTCTATACCTATTGTTTTGTATATTTTTCATTTTCCTTTTTAGAAACAACATTTACCAGAAAAAAAAATAAGACGTTTAAACATTAAAGATACAATTGTGTATTGTTTTAACGTTTGCCGTTAAATTTCTTGATCACTGAAGCGAGAATTGGTCAAGTTATTAATAATGAAATTATATCTATTTTTCTGAAATAACCAACACATCTCAAATTGTCTTTAATTGGAATCATTTTGAGATGAGGCTTCTTAATCTGAGAATTAGTTTTTTATTTATTGCGGACTTTTTGTCCTCATCTTGGTAATAAATAAAAACTAATTAAAACAATTACAAAATTCGGTACGGACCCGACTATGGAAGACAAGATAAGGAGAACAAATAATTGGATTTATAAGACCAAAAAATCCATCCTTGATCGCCCTTCCGGGCCCGTGGCGCAGCGGATAGAGGCGTTGAGTCTCTTTGGTTCCAGGTGAGCATTGTCAGAAGATAGCGATTTCAAATCCTACCCAAGCCGGCCAGAGGTTTACTTGGTCAAAAACGTGGTGCGATGGACAACAACTATGGAAGGCAGTAATTACTGGGGATACGATTCCTATCCGAGGTCGCGGTTAATCACCTGAAGAAGGCCAGAGGTAAAATTTGACCGAAACGTAGTGAAGAAGAAACAGCACAAAAACTACCAAGATGAAGACAAAAAGTCCGCAATAAATAAATAAAAATTAGTTCTCACATAGAAAATTATATTAAACTTTTTAAACACCTATATAGCGTCATAATCATTCAAATCGCGCTGATAGCAAGGATGTACCTGGCCCTCTCTCTCCCACCTCTCATTCGTCCCTAACATTCATCGCTCCCGGCAGATCTTTTAAACTACATCCTGTCTCCACGCAGAGCTGTTGTAGGTAAATTCTTGTAGGTCAGCCAACACTGGCTGGATCATGTAAAGAGGTCCATAGAAGATCGTTATTTATGAGTTCGTACTTGTTTCTCCAGCCTTGTCCATCATGTCCTGTTCGTCTGGATGGTTTTAGAGATAGGAGGTAAGCGGCAACACAGTTTTTGTTTCCTGAGGAGATTCTTCCAAGATTTGTTCGATATAGCTTGTAGCATCTTTGTGCAGTTCCCCGGTAGCTTCTTCTCCATGCGTGACAAAACGTCCATGTGGTGCATCCACAGAATTGACAGAATTGCCGCTTGGAAGAAACCCGTTTCATTTTGTCAGATAGATCAGACTTCCATATGATCAATAGCTTATCGATAGCAGTCTACATCTTCACTATGCGTATATTAACATCACTTTCAATAGAGGAGACGCTGTTGACGAAGTACTTGAACTTATCAACGGATTTCAGATGACCGCCATTTAGAGTGTTTATGGCTCCTTCTCGATTAAAACACATGTCCTCGTTTTGTTTGCGTTCACATTGAGACCAATACCTCTTGCCTGCACCAGGCTATACAGCTAGAGTCCCGGCAGACCACAGACTGAAAATCAAAGAAAGCCAAATGAGAGAGAAGTACTTAGACCTTGCCATAGAATTGAAAAATATGAATATATAGGTGACGGTGCTTGAAACGATGCCCAAAGTCTTGATAAAAGATTGGAAGACTTAGAAATCAGTGGACGAGCCGAGACCCTCCAAATTAAAACATTGTTAAGATCGGCCAGAATACTGATAAGAGTCTTGGAGACTTGAGGAGAATTACTATCACTCAAAGTCCAGTGAAAGACCATCAGCTAACGGTGTTGAGAAAAACTCGCACGGAGTAATATGATAAAGTTAATGACCTAAATACCAAATTTGAAATCATTTGTAAAGCGATTCATTTACCACACAATCACAAATGTAGTAATTCACGATCCATTTTTCTTCGATATGGTACAAAGCCGTTTGAATGAGGCACCCTATGAGATCCTATTTACCCAACCCCTCTGCTCGGGCAGGATATGACACGAGGTCAATGTTTTAAGCGGAGTTTAAGAGGTTTGAATTCAGAGTTTTCCTTCTCCTAGACTAGTTGCCTAACCAAGGCTGAAGAACCTAGTCTGCCCTACTATTTATCCATAGCTGGAGGGAGAATAATTGGATTCATACCTTTCCCAAGGGTATTAGTGCTATGTGAAATGCAATCAGTCATTCCAGGAATTTAACTCGTATCGCCGTATCCATATCCTGTGACGATAACCATTACACCAGGGGCACCCTATGAGATACACATGCACACATACACACAAACACACACACAGATACACACACACACACACACACACACACATATATATATATATATATATTGAGGGCTGCACGGACTGGCACGTCGTAACCGATTAAAAACATACGTGGTGCATTCAATAAGTTTCCATACTTTTTTGTATAGGAATTTAAAATTGTCGTAGAATCTTGAAAATTCATTATGTTATTGCTGTACATCTTATGAGATGACGGACTAATTTTTATGATTTCAGGATCAAAGGAACAGCTACAGCAGGAATTAGAATACACCCTACTAAAGCCTGATTGTCACAGCTGGTGAATTTCATATATGTAATCTGGACGTGAGGACACTTTAAAAGAATGATATGCAATAATATTCTGTTTTAAACAGGGAAAAAATTCTTCAGACTGCTTTTCGACTATCTTGCATGAATCGAGCATCAGTTTTTGAGTGGCATAAGAGATTTAAGGAAGGCAGGGAGTCGGTGAGGGATGATGAGATGTGTGGGAGGAGTAAGGAAGTCAATACACTAGATTAACCAAAAAGGTTAGGGTTAGGGTTACTATGTTGAGGTTTTAAGGGAATTCAGGAAGAGATTCCGTCGGAAGAGGCCAGCACCCTTCAAATCAGGTCAGTGGCATTTGCAACTCGTTCTCGCGTTCCCTTACCCACTTCCGGTCACATCGAAGATCGCAGGCTCAGGCCTTTGGTTTCGCGCCAAAACAAACAAAAAGATCGTCTGCTTGACGCACCCCACCTCATTGTGTCACAAGACATTCTCTTTGGAAAAATGAAAAATTCTATAAGAACATTTTTAGTTGTCTGGTTCACATGTGTTCATAGTGTAATCGTTGCCGTCATTGGAAATAGTGACGGTGATTCGAGTTAACGCCCTTTAAGGGCATTTTTATTTAGCGCTAATACCATTCGGAAAGATACGAATACAGCTATTATCCCTACATCTATGGATAGATAGTTAGGCTCTCTGGGCTCTTTAAGTTTGATATGGCAACCAGTCTTGGAGAAGGAAACTTCTGAATTCAAACCTGTAAAATTCTTAGAAACTGACCCCGTGTCACATCCTGCTATATGTAGGGAAGTTAATATATATTTCGAACTGACAAAGAAAAGAAGCAGAAGATACCCCGCAACAACAATTACCGACGCTGACTACGCCGATGACATAGCGATACTGGCAAATACACCTTACCAAGCCGAAACACTACTGCCCCTTATCACGAAAACTATTCAAGTTAGACGAACCAGACATGCAGGACACTGCTGGAGAAGCAGGGACGAATTCATAAGAGATGTACTCTTATGGACCCCCACACATGGCCGTGCAAAAGCAGGATGACCAGCACGAACATACATTCAGCAGCTATGTGAGGATACGGGATGCTGTCCTGAAGACCTACCTAGGGCGATGAACAATAGGGAGGAGTGGCGAGAGAGGGTCAGTGATATCCGTGCTACCAGCGCGATATGATGATGATGATATATATATATAATTCAAAATTTGAATATTTAGATAATCCTGGTAGAGAGTTCAATGTAAATGATATCACAGAGCAAATATTCCTTCATGAAAAAAATAAAATTCGGTTAAATTAGGATCATAAATTCATTTCCATCCTGATATGAATCAATAACTCTAAAAAAATTTAACAGGTCTTCTTCGGATAATGAATTCAGCCAGAATGGGGGTCATCATAGGAGGGGAGGGAAAGAAGGAGCATTCTTCCATTAAAGATTACTTACAGTCTCCTTTCGTTGCCGGTTGAATGGTTTAAGAAAATTAAAAATAAGAGCAAAGCCACATTTACTCAGTTTGACATTATTGACTTCCATCCTTCGATAACGAAAAATATTCTAATTGATAGCATTAACAATGGGATATGAATATTTCATCTGTATTATTCCTTTTTCAAAACTAATTAGGGAATTCTTTTTTGTGGAAGATTGTTTTTTTTTTCTTTGAAATTTTAACAGAGTTGTTGAATGAGTATACTTGACAGAATAGAAGCAAAGAAAAAGGTATTGATAACGTGGCATCTTTATTTTCTGAAATAATATCTATTTCCTCAAAACCAAGAGTCTTTGAGTGGCAGTTTCAGCTAGATGACATATATATATATATATATATATATAGATAGAGAGAGAGAGAGAAGAAGGGAGGGAGAAAGAGAGAGAAAAAGAGAGTGTCTCCTTTTCATATATGATGAAAAGATATAGAAATAGATACTAAAGACTTAGGTAGATATATATATTGATTGGTGAAAAATAATCAAACTGTGTGTCCATATCACAGTCACTTGTAACCTCTATTTCCTCATCATATAAATTACAAATGTCACTTCTCTAGTATTCCACTGTTTTCGACATAGATAGATAGATAGATAGATAAAAACAATAGAGAGTTATGTTATATGCTTAAATATACATAATACCAATATACAATCTAATACACGAATTAGACTGAAAAATATAGAAATTGTTAGATATATAGAATTCCTACATGGCCACAAGCGAATCTACCTAGGTTTCACCAAACGGCCCTTTTTTTCACACCAACAGAATTATATATATATATATATATATATATATATATATATATAATTCGATGATACCTGACTTGTATAATGTCATTCTTAAATAAGCGGATTCAATTTCAGTGGAATCTCGATCGTATTAAATAAGAAGCCAAGGCTTCTAAACAAAAGGAGACATTCTTATTGATTATTAACTATAAATTTCACAAACACAAAAGCTTAAAAAATTATAATTTGCTTACTACGATGTCATATGCCAGGACTGCGCCACGGGGACTTGCGCCTAAGTTAAATTTGCCTCATGTTATTCATTTGTTTTAGTCCGACGTCCAACCAATCTATCTATCTATCTAAGTCTAAAATGATATTTTTGTATATTTTTCCATAATATTAATGTATTGTCTTGATCATCACGAAATCGTATGCATTGTCTACGTCATCATGATATCACATTGATAGCATGGATTTCCTTTTACTCATTCTCTCTCTCTCTCTCTCTCTCTCCTTTTCATCCATCGCTGCCTCACAGTGCTGTTGTAAATAAGTTCTTAACGGTCGACTACCACTGGAACATCCACGTGTTAATTGGATGATATCCTAAGGTTATTAGACCCAAATTGAACGTAAAAGCCGGAAAAGAGTTTAAACTCCCAAACCACGATGCCACAGTCCTGCAAGTTTGCCACAACACCATGGGAACTTCTCCCTGAGACATTCGGTCACGAATCATCTTTATTAAATCTGTTTATTCTCATATAAAAATAAATACCCTCAAAAGTATTCTTAAATGTTTGCAGGTTAAAATTTCATCTAATTTTCGGCTGTTTTCTTTTTTCTTTTCTTTTCATATTTTCCACATTTTCTTAATCTTTTTTAAAATTGCACTTTATTCAACCAAATCAGTTCCATGGCTTCCGAAGAAATAGATCCACGACCTCACAAATATTAACCATCCGTAGAATCCTTGAAGGTGTACGGGCAAAAAACCTACAAGCGACATTAATATTTGTCGACTTTACCAAGGCTTTCGATTCCATTCACAGAGGAAAGATGGAACAAATCCTAGTAGCGTACGGCGTACCTAAAGAAACCGTAGCGGCAATAACGATTCTCTATAGAAACACTAAAGTAAAAGTACGATCACCGGATGGAGACACAGAATACTTTGACATTGTAGCAGGAGTACTACAAGGGGACACGCTAGCCCCGTACCTCTTTATCATTTGTCTAGACTACGTACTTAGAACATCGATTGACAAAATCAAAAAGAATGGCTTCGAGCTGACGAAGAAAAGAAGCAGAAGGTACCCCGCAACAACAATTACCGACGCTGACTACGCCGATGACATAGCGATACTGGCAAATACACCTTATATATGTGCTATAACCAAACGGGTGACATCTCCACTCTAGAAGGAACCCCTCTTAAACTAGTAGACAAATTCACTTACCTAGGAAGCAGCGTCGAATCAACCGAAAAGGACATCGAAACGAGGTTAGCGAAAGCATGGACAGCTATCAATAGGTTATCGATTATTTGGAAATCAGACCTAACCGATAAAATGAAACGCAGTTTCTTCGAGGCAACGGTCACATCGATACTGCTATATGGCTGCACTACATAGACGCTAACAAAACGGCTGGAGAAGAAGCTAGACGGCAATTACACAAGAATGCTACGTGCAATCTTAAACAAGTCCTGGCGGCAACACCTCACAAGACACCATTTGTACGGCCACCTACCCCCTATCACGAAAACTATTCAAGTTAGACGAGCCAGACATGCAGGACACTGCTGGAGAAGCAGAGACGAACTCATAAGTGATGTACTCTTATGGACCCCCACACATGGCCGTGCAAAAGCAGGACGACCTGCACGAACATACATTCAACAGCTATGTGAGGATACGGGATGTTGTCCTGAAGACCTACCTAGGGCGATGAACGATAGGGAGGAGTGGCGAGAGAGGGTCAGGGATATCCGTGCTACCAGCGCGATATGATGATGATGATGAAGAATTTCTCAATTTTGATTTTTTCTCGCTGCTCTTGTTTTTATTAGGATGTCCAAAGGATAAAACTCAAGAGAATAAACCGAATATGTTTCCTTGGTAAAGAGGAAAACGTTTAAGTGAACATTTTTACAGTAAGCAAAAATCATTCTCAGATATTTCTTGGGCTTTCAAAGAATCTTGCACATAAGAAATATTGCGCAAGATGAAGAAAAGGTGCAGTTATTCTCACTTAATCAGTCTGGCACAGCAGGTGGTTCGCTGTACTTGACACAAGTTAATTCTTTAAGAATAGAATACAATGGAAATGAATAAATTATTATGAAAAATAATGTTCAAGAGGATAATGATAAACTAAGTTGGTTAAAGAAGGCGAAGAAAATGCCCGAAGGAAAAGTGTCCGGCAGAAGGATTGATCAGGCTTAGCTTCTTTGTTTTAACGGCATATCAACCTTGGTTGGTTTGTTAATGCCAAAGCGTTTTTTGTAGAACTATAGTGGTAATATTAAACCTAGAATATGCGGTGATGGAGGGTCATGCCTTTCCCAAGGTTATTTGTCGAAAGAGAACGTAATTGTGTGACTGGAGTACGAAGACGCTTACTACGATGTTACAGTTTAGTGCGTTAAACACAGCACAACGGGGACACGCTCTGGGAGTTCAGAATATATTAAAAAAAAATTGATTGGTTAAATAGGTATTATGGCATATCAATCCTTGTAAGTTATTTAATGCCAAATACATTTTTATAGAAATAATAAGTTCCATTTCAAACAAGTCAGTTTAGCATGAGTACAAAGCTTAATTGCCAAAAACATTTCTATTTCAAGTTTTTCAGTTTAGTGAAACAGTTCTATTTCAAGCTATTCAGTTTAGTATAAGTGTTGATTCTTTTTACAAACAGTTAAGTGTCAAAACAGATCTATTTCAAACAATTCAGTTTAGCGTAAGTACAGTTTCAATGTCAAAAACCGTTCCATTTCACATAATTGAATTTACAATAAGTACGCAGTTTAAATAAGTGTACTCAGTTTGTCAAAAACATTTCTATTTCAAGCTATTCAGTTTAGTAAAACAATTCTTATCTAAAAAATTCAGTTTTTTACTTTTGCTTTTGTCCACACACAATTACATATCAAAACAGTTCTATTTCAAACAATTCAGTTCAGTTTAAGTACAGTTTCAATGTCAACAACTGTTCTATTTCAAACAATTCAGATTAGCATAAGTACGCAGTTTACATGTCAAAAAAAGTTCTATTTTAAGCAGTTCAGTTTAGCATAAGTACGCAGATTAAATATCAAAGTAGTTCTATTACAATCAATTCAGTTTAATATAAATACGTATTTTCTTTCTATTTGACCCATATATAGGATCCTATTTGGTGCTGCACTCAAGGCCAGAATCGACCTGTGTGCGATGGCAATAAAGGGGTACTCCGTATTTCCCAAAGCTCCAGCATAAGTGAAACCTTACCATCCGATTGTTTAATGTCATATCCAGGATACTCGTTTAGGGTGTTTTTGCCCCTCTATAGAGATGCAGTCGGTGTATTTTACGCCTCCAGCCGACTCCACAAAAATATATCCGATTCAAAATTTACTTTCATCATCATCATCATCATCATCAAGGCTTGCCGACAACTCGGGTTCCTTTGACTCTTTTTCACCATCCGTCCCTATCGGCCATCGGACTTCATTAGCCGTCTACACATTATCTAGTGTCTGCAAAAAGCTGTTAAATGCATCTTTTGTTTTTTTGCTGTCTTGCTAACACTGGAGTGGCCATAGGAGAACGTCGCTAATTTGTTTGTCCTTACTTTTTCCAGTATTTCTTACTTGGGGGACTTACTTGGATGTCTTGCGAGATGAGAGGTAAGTGTCCGTGCATATGCTATTTTGCGGAGTGTTGCATCCAGTATTTGTTTCAAACAGTACACAGCATCTTTGTTAAAGTCATATATTGCTTTTTCTCCAAATGTTTCGTTAGTGTCCTGCTTGTACAACCATACAGTAGTACAGACATTGGTGCCACGCATGGTGTAGTGGTTAGCAGGGTTGACAAGGAAACTCTCTTTTCGAGTCTGTTCGAGTCTCATAAGGTGACTCATTCATTCGGCCTTGCGCCACATCTAAGCAAAAAGCTTAGGAAATTACTACAGTAGTACAGTCACGATTACTGCTGGGAAAAATTCAGGTTTTATTTTATCTGAGAGATTAGATTTACAAATAGCAATAGGAAAGAACAATATTCGCCGTTGTGTTATCTCATTGATACCACTGTATTTTAAGGATGTTTTTTCCAAAGACCTGCTCTCACGAGCAGTATACTACCGAAGTCTCATCAAGAAATCCTGTAAAACAATTAGGATGATAAATTAATTATATCATTTTATTGTTAAGTTTGATGCTGTGGACTGGTTACAAATCTTTGTAGTTCCTGACAAAAGTCAAAAGTCAAACGCCTGCACAGGTAGTGACCAGGTTTAAACACTTCATGTCAAAATCACGTTGGGAAAGAGAGGATATGGATAATAAACAAATCAAGATATCAAATTAGAAAAGATAATTTGGATTTAGGAGGAGTTGATATTCAAAACGCAAAGAGTGATGTCGTCAAAACTTGGGGAATTAGGGGATTCAAATATTCCCCAGAGGTTTTAGACCGAAAGTGAACGTAATAGCGTTACAGTGGTTCCAACTTGCATACTACAATCTCAAAATCTGGCTCTTTAGCCTCAACACAACGTGTAAATCTTGAAGATATATCAAAATGTTTTCATAAAAAAAAACGATGCTGAAAAAGATAGTAAAAGAAAATAAAAGAAAAATGAAGAGATGAAGCTCAGTATAAACAAGAAAAAATATTCAAAAAGATGTAAAAAAAAGTAAGAAAGAAGAAGAAGAAGAAGAAGAAGAAGAAGAAGAAGAAGAAGAAGAAGAAGAGATAAAAAAACATTTATTCCCATCACGATGAAATTAATGTGGAGTGAAAAACAACTAATAGAAATGGGGAAAAATATGAAGGATAGCAAAAATTAAACAAAGATATTACAAAAATAAAAATATAAAAATGCCGTCAAATTTGAAAAACGACAGGAATCTCGTTTAAAAAACAATGCGGGAAAGTGTAACTATCAATTTAAAAAGGCGGAAACTATATATAAATAAGTTATCTACTTCTGAAAACAGAATTTATCAATAGAACAAAATAATTGCAGTAAAAGACAATTCGCGTGTCTATTTGAAAGTGTATCACGTTGCCTATTTAAAGGGGCAATATTTCTTTCGGAACCTTTTAAAGAAATCATTTGAATGTAATAATCTATTGAGGGAAAAGAAAGGTTTGGCTTTTGAGGTATGTAATGTACATACCAGTTGGGCGTATCAAGTAGATGTCCACATACACATACACACACGCATATATATATATATATATATATATATATATATATATATATATATATATATATATATATATGTGTGTGTGGGGGGGTGGGGGGTGTTGTAAGCAAACACACTCCGAGAAATACATCCATACACACACACACAAATACACACAAATACATACATATATGTACATGTATGTGTATGTGTGTGTGTGTGTGTGTATCTGTATGTAAGTGTGTTGTGAGCAAACACACTCCGAGATATACATACACTCACACACACAAATACACACAGATACACGCATATATGTACATGTATGTGTGTTAGTGGTGTTAGTGTGTGTGTGTGTGAGAGAGAGAGAGAGAGAGAGAGAGAGAGGAAGAAGAAACAGATCGTAAATATGTGAAAATATATGTGTAGCTTAAGTGGTCATATATATATATATATATATATATTTATATATATATATATATATATATATATATATATATATATGTGTGTGTGTGTGTGTGTGTGTGTGTGTGTGTGTGTGTGTGTTGTGAGCAAACACACTCCGAGATATACATACACACACACATACATACGCAAATACATACATATATGTACATGTGTGTGTGTGTGTGAGAGAGAGAGAGAAAGAGAGAGAGAGAGAGAGAGGAAGAAGAAGAAAGAGATCGTAAATATGTGAAAATATATGTGTAGCTTAAGTGGTTTTTCGTGTCCAAACTGCAATAAATAAATCGATTCAATTTCTTTGCAAGCAGAACTTTTGTGGTGAATGCCAACTAAAATGATCGAACCATCTCTATTTTATGTATCTATTTATTTTTCTTTTTGGCACCCACTATCCTCACTTACAAGAGAAATACCAAAACCATTATCATTGCTTTCATATGAAACGTCTCGACAGAAAAATGAACCTGACAGAGAAGAGATACAAGTTTTAATTAAAGTAAGCGACAAGAAGATCAAAAGCCATCACACTCGACATGATGTTGCTCGTCAATTGTGCCATGTTACTGAACATGTCATCAAAATCATCATCATGTCGTGCCACTAGCACTGATATCCATATTTACCAACCCCTCCGCTCGGGCGGGATATGACACAAGGTCAATTTTTAGGCGGAGTTTAACAGGTTTGAATTCAGAGTTTTCCTTCTCCAAGACTAGTTGCCTCACCAAGGCTGAAGAACCTAGTCTGTCCTACTATTTACCCATAGCTGGAGGGAGAATAATTGGATTCATACCTTTCCCAAGGGTATTAGTATTATGTGAAATGCAATTAGCCTCGTACAGGATTTGAACTCGTGTCACAGTGCCCATTTCCAACGACGGTAATCATTACACCACGGACACACTAGCACGGATATCCCTGACCCTCTCTTCCCTATCGTTCATCGCCTCTAGCAGGTCTTCAGGGCTACATCCCGTATCCTCACATAGCTGATGAATATATGTTCGTGCTGGTCGTCCTGCTTTTCGCCGGCCATATGTGGGGGTAACTGAGCATGTATTTCAGATTTAAATTAAGGTTTACACCTATTCTTGGCTTATGAGTCTCGGCTTTCTGTTAGTTGTTTCTTTCTTTCTTTAATGGCATATCAACCGTCAAGGATAATGCCAAACTCATCGTTGTAGAAGAACAGTTGTTGTGCGATGGGGGATTTATACAGATGGGGATAACATTATCATTATTATTATTGGGTTTTTGGTTTAAGGTTTAAGTTGGTCTTGTTGGTATTACTTTGGTTGCGTTGGTAATTCGTTGGTACCGTAGGTATTTCTTTGGCAGCCTTGGTAATTCGTTGGTAGCGTTGGTATTTCGTTGGTTGTTATCCCCTCACTAAATGTTGATGGAAAATAAAGGTGGTGGAGAAGAACGAAGACAACGTTAGGTTCTAGTATCAAGGTTTTAATGGCAGCATGAGGTAAAGGGGTTTACACTGGTATGCTGCGAGGTCTCGTAGTAAGGAAAGAAGGTAGGTAGTTTTTAAGGTGTATCATCTAATTTGTTTTTAACTAGGATCCCTTGGTCTAGAAGAATAGACCCGAGGGGTCCATAGACTAGATGGCTCTCCTCATAATGGTTGATGCTGCTACCGCTATTTAGGAACAGACGTTAAGACGTCCGTTCCCGTTGAGGATATCTGAGCGAGAGAAAGATTCGCGGGCTTTCTTCAATTTTTGGTGCTACTAGGAAATATGGTTCGGGCTGAATCGACAAGTCATCCTGATTGGGTGAAAATGTTCGGCGACTCTAACGATCAAATTAAATTACGCGCCAAACAAAAATTCAAGTTTCTTTCTGCTACAGATTCATGCAATTTCCAAGTGTATTAGTCAGAAAGTCTACTTAATAGCGTGACTGGAGTTCAGACTCACATATTACGATATCACAATCAAGAACGTTAACAACTTCTCCCAGGGAACTACCCTCGAACCATTTTGTTTAACTCATCGTGAAAAATGATATCAAACACACACATTCGGTCTTCCTTAAATAACATACTGACATCCACATTATAAAATCAATATCTATAGGTTTTATCGTCAAGTCACACTGCTAGAATGGATTTCCCTGATTCTCTCTCTATTTATCGATCTCTCTTCATCCGTCGCAATGATCCATTGCTCCCGGCAGCTTTCCAAAACTACATTTTGTGTCTACGCAGAGCTGATGTACATCAGTTCTTGCAGATCGACCTACAAAACCCTTTTTTTCATTTAAAAAGTCACTTACGAGTTCGCCCTTGCATCTCCAGCAGTCTTACACGGTTTCTTCGACTTACGTGGACGGTTTTTCAGATATGAGGAAAGAGGCTATACTGCTGTTGCTTTGCGGGGTATTGCTTCCAGGAATTGTTCAATATAGTTTGCATTATTTTCATGTAGTTCCAATCTAGACTTTTCTCTATACATTTTATGAGCATTCATGTGGTGCATTCATAGAATAGAATTGATATAAGTGCTATTTGGAAGATTTTATTTTATCGCATAGATCAGTATTTCCTTTGACCGATAGCCTATCAATAGCTGTTCACATATTTGCTAGCCGCATATTGGTTTGGTTTGGTTTCTTTGTTTAATGGCATATCGGCTCTTTTTATGTTATTTAATGCCAAAGCCATTCTCCTAGAAGAACAGTAGGGGTACTATTTAACCCATAGCTGGGAGGATAAATGGGTTCATACCTTTCCCAAGAGTATTTGCCCGAAAGTGAACGTAATAGCACGACATGAGTACGAACTCACGTACTAAAATTCCGCAGTCCATCGCTTTAGCCATTACACCACGAGGACACCCCCCTAGCCGCATAGATGAGACATTCATGGCAAGGTATATAAATTTGTCTATAAACTGACCGCCATTTCGAGTGAAGATGGTTCCTTCACGTTTAAACACAAGTACTCTGTTTTGTTTGCCATCACGTGGAGGCCAATGAATCCTGCTGCTAACTAATTCGTATGAAGCATCCAGTAGGAATCGATCTCACGAAAAATTATTTGGTAATCTAGCTTGTTAATTATCACACTACATCATGTGACACAATACATATTACAAATATTTATTCACGAAGTTTTGGTAAGTTTTGGCAAAATCCTAAGAGAATGGATTACCTATAATATAACTCAAAAGCAATAGTCTGGCAATCTCGCTCGTTTTACATTGTCTTCAAATGATGCAATCTAACATTAATGATTTTATAATCTTTTGTTAGCACACAGTTAATTTGTTTCAAGAATTGATTTTAAACGTCAATACTTCTATAACCATTTTCTTACACACAGTTAGTTTCAAGCATTTACATTAAACGCAAATATTTCTATAAACATTTGTTTTCACACAGTTAAATAGTTTTAAGTATTACTATTAAACTGTAGCAATTCTAATTAACATTATTGTCAAACGAGCCGGAGTTCATTTTTTAACAATATCAAAAGTTTTCGGTTAATTTTATTCAATACTAATTGTTCTATTAAATATCAATCATTTATATGCAAACAGTTAAATGATTTCAAGCATTTTTTCTAACCCTAATAATTTCAAAGTATTTCTTACCCTAAAACCTATTAATATTTATCATTTTAGGCACAATTTAATGGTTTCAAGTGTTTAGAAGGTTCATAGACTTAATGAAAACAAACAGTTTCATGCTGACAAAGTAAAGAAGCAGAAAATACCCCGCAAAAACAATTACGGACGCGGACTACGCCGATGACATAGCGTTTATGGCAAATACACCTGCCCAAGCCGAAACCCTGCTACGTAGTCTGGAATGAGCAGTAGGGGGCATAGGAATCCATGTCAACGAAGACAAGACAAAATACATGTGCTTTAATCAAAGAGGCGACATCTCCGCACAATAAGATGGTCCTCTAAAATTAGAGGACAACTTCACATACTTCGGAAGCAGCGTGTCATCAACCGAGAATGACATCAACACGTGACTAGCAAAGGCAAGGACAGCTAACAATAATCTATCGGTCATATGGAAGTCAGACGCAGTTTTTTCCAAGTAGCGGTTGTGTCAATACTGCTATATGGATGAACCACATGGACGCTAACTAAAAGTATGGGGGAAAAGCTTGACGGCAATTACTCAAGAATGCTGTGAAGTGTAGTGAACAAATCTTGGAGGCAACACCCCACAAAACATCAGCTATACGGCCTCCTAAAACCCATCACAAAAATATCCAAGTTAGACGAACCAGACTGCAGGAGAAGTAAAGACGAACTCATTAGCGATATACTCATGGAACCATTCACATGGATGAGAAGCTAGAACTTATATACAGCAGCTCAGTGCTGGTACAGGATGTAGTCTGGAAGAGCTCCCGGGGGCGATGGACGATAGAGACGGATGGTGAGAGAAGCTCAAGGAAATCCGTGTTATTAGTGCGACATGATGAAGTATTGCTATTTTTTTTTTATATATAATTCTGTTTATCAAGTACGCCTGCCTTACACAAGCAATACACACACAGATGACAAATAATAAAAATAATCCATAGTAAACGATTGAAAAGTTATCTTTGATGATTATATGGGTTTTGTTTTGTTTTGTTTAGTTTTATGACATATCAACAACTGTAGGTTATTTAAAGCCAAATCTATTTTTATACATATAGACAGTTTTATATCAGCCAATTCAGTTTAACATAAAGACAGAGTTTAAATGTCAAAACAGTTCTATTCTTTAAAAAATCAATTTATCAAAGTATATAATTTAGTTCTATTTAACCTATAGATAGGATCTTATCAGGTGCTACCACTCCGGGGTAAAGTGGACTTGGGAGCGATGGCAATGAAGAAGTACTAAGCCTTCCCAAAAACTCCAGATTTACTGGACCCTTACCATCAGGTTGTTTTTTGTCATATCTTGGACACTCTTTAGCGGAGTCCTACCCCTCTGAAGAGAAGCTGTCAGTGTATTGTACAGCCCCATCTGACTTGGCAATCTATCTCTCTTTTAAAATCTGTTATTTTATTCTCTAGTCCCAGCCGAGTCGGCCCACATATATAGAACCATAATAGGTACTACCAGTCTGGGGCAAAGGGGACTTTAACGTAATTGTAAAAAGGTTTACTCCACCTTTCTCAAACTCCAATACTGGAGCCTTACTATTGTTATGACTACACCCAATTTAAGTTAAGTGTCAAAGAGTGTAACTGGTCCCCAGCAATCATTACACAAAAATTTGACACAAACAAAGAATAGAGAATTAATTTTTTATTGCATTGTGCTCATCTTGGCAGTTTTTGTTGAGGTGCGATAGACAACAACTATGGGAGGCAGTAATTACTGAGGATACGGTTACAAGACTCAGCATTACTATCCGAGGTCGCGGTTAATCACCTGAAGAAGGCATGAGGTGAAATTTGGCCGAAACGTTGTGAGAAAAACAACAAAAAACTACCAAGATGAGGACAAAAGTCCGCAATAAAAAATTAATTCTCAGATTGAAAACCTTCATCTCAAAAAAGGATTCCCAATAAAGACAATCAAAGACTATTCAAGTAAAACAAGGGTTTGAAATGCTAAACTAAGTTTATTTACAGGGGAATGAACTGGGGATGAGGAGACATACAAAGATAAAAATAGATAGCATCATGTAAGCAAGATGGGTGAATGTAATGCATGGGCTAAAATCAACATGAAATCTATAAATGTTATGAAGAGAAAAGTATTACAGGAAATATATTTGGATTATAATGTTTAAAAGATTTCCTTAAGTTTTGCCAGCGAGAATAGACGCAACAAGACCTGAATAAATGGCTAAATACAGCATACGTAAAAAGGATTACCGGATTGTTCTTCGAGCGGGTGATGAATTTAGGAACGTCTTCCTCTGTCAAGAGCCGGATTCATTATAACCTTAACCTGTAAAGCCGGGTCATAAGAACAACAGACAGCAGTTTGAAACCCTGTCGGGTTTAAACATGTGCCAAAAATTCTATTCCTATTTCGCAGAGCAGATATAAATTCTGCTCCCAAGGAAAAGTTGAAAAAGGGTTCTTAGGCGGTAGCAATATATATATATATATATATATATACGTGTGTGTGTGTGTGTGTGTGTGTGTGTGTCTAGGAGTACATCTGGTCCCCAGCAATCATACCAAAAATTTGACAAAACAAAATATAGTCAAGTAAAACAAGGGTTTGAAATGCTAAACAAAGTTTATTTACAGGGGAATGGACAGGGGATGAGGAGGCATACAAAGATAAAAATAGACAGAATCATGTAAGCAAAAAGGGTGAAAATAATCCATGGGATAAAATCAACAAGAAATTTATAAATGTTATGAAGAGAAAAGTATTACAGGAAATCTATTTGGATTATAAAGTTTAAAAGATTTCCTCAAGTTTGGCCAGTGAAAACAGACGCTACAATATCTGAATAAATGGTTGTATACTGCATATGTAAAAAGGATTACCGGATAGTTCCTTGACCGGGAGATGAATTTAGGCACGTCTTCCTCTGTCTACAGCCGGATTCATTCTAACCTTAACCTATACAGCAGGGTCACAAGACCAACAGGAGCAGTTTGAAACCCTAGCGGTAAAGCAGAAGGGGTCTGGGAGAATACAATAAGGAGGACCATGCAAAATAGTATTCAAAATGACCCAGAAAAAGATGTACGGAAAATTCTATTCCTAGTTCACAGAGGAGACATGAAGTCTGCCCCCAAGAACAAGTTGAAAAAGGGCCCGAGGCAGTAACACTATTCAATGTTGCTAATGACATATCCAGGGCTGGTAATATTTTCAAGTATTACTATCTAACGCTAATGATACGAAACAGCAATACTGATTCATTTGTACATCGTTAAATGGTTTCAAGTTTTCCTAACGCTAATAATACTGCTTAGTATTAATCATTTCCCTGCAGACAACAATTTCTATTAAATACAAATAATTGTCTTCAATATTGATAATTTGTTTGTGCATAGTTTTGATGGTTTAGAGGATTGCTACCTCAAGATAGGTGACTCTCAGTCACCGCCTTTTAGGACCTTTAAGATAAAACAGGGTTGGTTACTTTTTTTCGAAGAAAACAATTTGAAAAATAGGGTATGCGAATCTTATATGTGTCACAGCTTAACATAACGAGCTGATTGATAGGATTAGACCTCTCCGGCTGCCCTTCTACTCTATTAAGGACCAAAATTGAGTGTTGGTAGCCACTTGTTTACTTTGGTTAGTGGGACAAAGACTGCTCATCTACCAAGAACCCGTCTTTAAACATTATGAGTCAACACCATCGTGTAAAATAATTAGGTACTTCAGTTAATTGTATGTTTTTTCCTAGCGAGATTTACTGGTGCATCACGAGGCGGTACAAAAAAAAAGGGGAATGGAAATATGAAAATATAGGAGAATGTGGAAAAAGGAGAAACGAATATGAAAGAGAAACGTAAGTTCCCGAAATCCAGGTCATCATTGCGGGTGCCAAAATTAAATGTAGAAATGTATCAGCTGATGACGGGCTCTGGTTGATAGGAAAAACTCAAACGGAAAAAAACCGTTATGAGATTTAATGCACGATAGAAAAGAAAAAAAAGGAGACAGTTGATTGCAAGACGCGACTAACACAGTTGAACAGCAAACACGACGATGCGAAGACAGTCGAAAGTTGAGGTCTCCATTTTGGGAGAAGCTCCGTGAAGAAGTCTCACACCCACAGCGAAGGTGGGAAGATGAAACAAGCAAACAAGCGCGTGTTAGAATTACAACAGAAAACGGGACAGATAAATTCAAGGTCTATGTCTGCTCTCTCTCTTTCTCCCCACGACATTTTATTTCTGCTTTTTCTAGCTAACGTCGGCGACTCAGTTTTCATAGGCTGTTTCTTTCTTCTAAAATGCGTAGTAGTGAATACACTTTGAGATTAACGAACCAAGACGGTGTTTTTTTTTGTGTTCGTCACGTCAATTTCATTACAGTGGAAGTTATCACGAGATCTGATTGACACTTACGACGTAGTGCTACATGTATAGACCCCTTAGAACCATGATGGTACAAATGTTTATGTAGTGCCGAAAAGCAAGAAAAAGTATAACGAAAACCGTAGTGGTACAAACGTCTATTGAGCCCCTACCAGCAAAAACATCCATTTGAACACAGTGGCGTAATGAACTTCTATTGGTTCTATGTAACGGTATTGTGGCCTATTAGAGGCCAGACATAAGACACGTATGATGAGAAAATAGGTTGAATAAATGTATTGAATAAACAGAACATATATACAAAATAAGTGTTCGTACAGCACAGTACAGTTGGAAGTGCCCGTGGTTATCGTCGTAGAAAATGGAAACGGCGACACGAGTTCAAATCCTGGACCAGGCTAATTGCATTTCACATGGAACTAATACCCTAGGGATAGGTATGAATCCAATTATTCTCCCTCCAGGTATGGGTAAATAGTAGGACAGACTGATTCTTCAGCCTTGGCGAGGTAACTAGTCTAGGAGAAAGAAAACTCTGAATTCAAACCTGTTAAACTCTGCTTAAAAATTGACCTTGTGTCTTATCTTGTCTAAACGGAGGGGTTGGTAGATATGGACCTATCCGTTTGAACTGTCAGGTTTGACTGCTGAGAGAAAGTTGGTATTTGTCGTTCTCTCCACCGGCCGGACGAGAGTGGGACAAAACCTTTTTCTACTGGTTCTGAGCACAACTTTTATTCATTTTAGTATTGAATTATCATTTATATAATAGAAATAATTCACTTCACAGGTAACAGTGATATTTTCTAATAGTTTGATTCAATGAGCAATTAACACAATTTGAAAGTTTATCCCCATTATGTTGAGTTTTCTCAATAATGTGTATTTCTAATTAGGTTGGACTCACGACCTTACATACAGTTGAAACTTTTTCAAGTATCTATTTCAAAGTTAGATTCAATTCCCGTATCAGTACCTCAGGAAGCTTACATATACACAGCTATTTATCATATATATATATATATATATAGAAAGAGAGAGAGAGAGGGAAGAGAGAGAGAGGGGGGAAGAGAGAGAGGTGTTCATGGTGTAATCGTAATCGTTATTATTGTAGGAAATAGACATAGCGACTCGAGTTCGAGTCCTAGACAATGGTATTGGTATATCATACAGTGTTGTATAGTATACTGTATCGTTATTAACAACGAGGAACACGTATGTATATAAAAATATAAGAGTATATTTTTTTTTCGGTGATGATACTTGTGTGGCGCAGAAAAACAATCTCAGAGAGTTCGCGCACACGGAGGAGCTATCGGGAGACGAAAAAGCCAGTGAACAACTGACTTTAGCCGAAATTCGGGAACTTACATAGTCTACAACTCTCACGTGACCTGCAGCAATTCCTCTTTTTCGTTAACCATGGTTACGCCCACATCTCACTTTTTTGCTTTCCATTGGTTATGTTGTCTGCTTCCCATTGGCTACTTTCCCACGCCCGGTTCTGCGGGCGTACACATCTGCCACTATCACCGAATTCAACCACGCCCACCGTTCAGGTGATTTTCCGATATCTTCGACCGGATGCCCCTGTTTTCAAGATCCACCGTATTCACAGCAACTGTGGGCATTGTGACATTTCGGCAATCACCTTGTTGATATTATCCTTGAGCGGATGTAGCTATGACAACAGCCTCAGATACACAACACCTGTGGACATGATGACATTTCAGTGATCACACCGGTCTTACCAATCTATCTGTCTAAAACATTCGCCGTATTCACACCCACAGGTCTCGTTAATATATTACAATAGCACGAATACCTTCGGGAAACTTATTAATCCAATTGTTCTCCTAACAACTATGCGAAAATTGTTGGCCAGACTGGTCATTTTAACATTGGTATGGCAACACATCAGGGTGAATAAAAACACTGAATTTAAACCTGCTAAACTCCGGTAAAAGTTGACCTTAGGTGGCATTTTGCTCATGCGTAGGGGTTGTATATATATATATATATATATATATATATATATATATATATATATATATATATAATGTACTCTTGGCGTAGCATATCCATTGCCTGAATGAAAAAAATGTTTTTTTCATTCAGGCAAGGGATATGCTACGCCAGCAGAACAATTTTTCATTGCTTTTCTTAAAGTATATCAACTCTTTTAATTTCTTTTCGATTTAAAAAAAAATTCTAGATGTTTTTCCACAGACGCTTGTTTCTTCTGACAATGATTTGAGTCAAAGGTTGACGGGCTATATATAATGAAATACTTAGGTTAATTATGGAAATGATTTGTTAAAGGTAATCGCATTGCTTTTGATTAGGTGGTGTAAAAACAGATTCGTCATAAGGATTAATTAGTAGTTGAACCTAATTAAGTTGTTGAACATTAACCAGACTAGCACGGAATCTAAGGGTTCAGAAGGGTCAAATCCAAGGTTTCATTGGTAAAAATTCTGCATCGTTTGGTTTAAACTATCAAAACATAATAATTTTGAATAGACCATTGTTTTGATTTTGATCATGGGTGAACAGAAATAATTTGTTTGAAAGGTCAGGATTAAGCCAGGATTGGAATGATTGAAAGTTGACGGGTTTTCAGCGAAACGTGTAACACAAAGCCATTATACAAAAATAGAGTATTGGCTCACCAATTAAAGAAAAAAGTTGAGGAGCGTTTGCTCCCTCTCCGAGAAGTGCAACAGAAGACCATAGTTTTTATTGGTTGACCAATAAAATGTGACCCTTGGACTTTTTCTTCCCCTCCCCGATAATGAGAATACGTGGCCATTTGTCCAGGGCTTTTATTGGCTCGCCAATCAGAGTCTTACCGTTGGGGGTTTCGGACACCCATAAAAGAAGACACAGAACGGGGAAGAAACAGATTGGTGGGTTTTTCCATCGCTAGAAGATCCTTGCTGTCCGCTTCGCCACCCGAAGTACCGAACTTGAACTTCGAAACTACCTCTGAAATAAAGGAATGATTTGAGGCCTTAGCCATACACATTATTTCTTGTCAACTTGTTACTCCCAGTAAAAGAATCTCAAGGTTGGGATAATCTATCTTTTAAATTAAAACTCTTTTTTAAGTATATATGATTTTAAACATTGTATTATAAATAAAGGTTCTGTTTTATTTGTAACTGTTAACAAGTGTTTCTGAATTATTGAAGTAGTTAAGATCACTGGTGAATTTGATCCACAACAAACCCAGCCAGGGATGTAAGGAGTGCAAACCACCTCATCCATTATTTTTTATCGACTTTCCTGCGAATTTATCACCATAACGTAGGTGCGGGAAGTCCGAAAGAACAGATTTACCAGAGATAGACTAACCTATAAGTGGCTGTCATCGCAATACTCACTCAGAGAAATAGATGACGATGACCAAAGGTTTAAACTAAGTGAAATCAATAAAAACAAAAATATTGAAAAATAACGTTATATTCCTATTGGTGTTACCACTTTTGTTAATCTCTTTACACATACAGGAACAAACACATGCATATATATACATGTGTATCAAATTATTCTCTATGTTGCTGTGACTAAAGACAGCGCTCTTTAATCTGAGAATTAATTTTTTTTATTTATTGCGGACTTTTTGTCCTCATCTTGGTAGTTTTTTGTGTTTTTTCTTCTTGGTTCGATAGACAACGTGGTGCGATACACAACAACTATGGAAGGCAGTAATTACTGGGGATACGGTTACAAGACTCAGCATTCCTATCCGAGGTCGCAGTTAATCACCTGAAGATGGCCAGAGGTGAAATTTGGCCGAAACGTAGTGAAGGAGAAACAACACGAGAAAACTACCAAGATGAGGACAAAAAGTCCGCAATAAATAAAAGAAAATAATTCTCAGATTAAGAAGCCTCATCTCAAAATGATTCCAATTAAAGACAAGGGCTCTTTAACTTCCTCAGCCTTGTTAAACTCCGTTTAAAAATTTACCATCACTAGCATTTGGTTTATTCTTAGGGGTTGGTTAAATATATGTAGATATTGACGTATCAACAAATTTCTTTAATGTCATTTACCACTTGTCGGGTGGGGCTTAAGAATACACCGACTGAATCTCTGCAGAAGGGTTAGACTCTCTCTACGAGTGTCCTGGATATGATACTAACGCTTCAGTAATGCTGGAGCTTTGGGGAATGCGGTGTACCGCTCCCAGGTCCACACAGGTCCGTAGTTGTAGCACCCGATAGGATCTTATCTATAGGTCAAATAGAACTAAATAGTGTACTTACGCTAAACTGAATTGCTTAAAATAAAATTGTTTTGATATTTAAATGACATGAGTACAAACTCCTAATCGGGATATTCTTTCAAGTAATTCTCATGTGCAACATTACTTGACTAAACTACTCATGATGTAAATACTAGATTGGGTACTTTTACCACGCGCCTGTCTAAAAATTATGGAAAACAAACGAAGTTCAAGTAATGGACTTAATGTATCCACAATTCTAATATTAATAGGTCTATACCTGCTCTACAATAATCGTATCAAGTATTTTTTCATGATAAATTATATATATATATATATATATATATATATATATATATATATATATATATATGTAACATACCCATGTTACGGATATGTGAAACGTACATAGAATGTTTATCACATATATACATAGAACATAGGAATCCTGAAATACGAAAAACATGACTTATAGTTCAGGTACGAAACCTTTTATTACCTTAGAGTTTAAAGGTTTTTCGACATAAGGAGAGAGATACATATTCTTTCTATGCTGACTTTTCCATCTGTCCCGCCCCCGCAACACGTTTGGCACCCGCCACAAGGCCACTGCGAGCTAGCGAAAGTCACCCTTCTTCGGACCGCAAGACTCAACTCAACTGACTTTCTTTAAAATCCCCAAAATCTTCCGCGTGCGCTTTCGTGCATGACGTCATACACATCCCCAAGTCAAAATTTTCTATCTGGGATTTTTATTTTGACATCTGTGAACGACACATCCTCCCCGACTGCGCTCAGGTTTGCACCAAATGTGCTGAGCCGAAAGTTTCTCAGCCTAACTAAACCCAAAGGCAAGATATATAAAACGAAATCCCTCGGCCAATATATTACATATATATCTTCCCCCTACCAAAAAAAAAAAAAACAACAAACAAACAAAAAACCCCTAAAAAACAACAGTCGGTAACATTAGGATTATAAATTTATTTCCATCCTGTTAAAAGCATTGATATAAATCAATGCCCCACCAAAATTTAACAGGATAGAGTAAGTAAAGTTGGCGACCACAGTCGAGGGTGACTCGAAGGCTCCCTTTTCGATAGCTACTACACCAAGGTGTAGGGAAGGGCGCTACTCCTTTCCCAGGATTGCTCCACTTTACCCTTGATCCGTACCTTATAATGCTGAGTGTTAAGCAAGGAGGCATCAAGTACCATTTTTTGAGTCTTTGGTATGACTCGACCTGGGATTGAACCCAGGTCTCCCGGGCCACTGGCGAACACTCTAACCGCTACAACTAGACCAAAAAAACCTAAAAAATCATTTCTCCTATCTATTAAAGCTAGCCTAAACCTTCCAGTAACACTCAGTAGCAAGAATCATAGCGAGTAAAACTACATCCAGTGTCATCCTACTTAAAGTAGAATGACAACAATAACAGTTACGGTAGAACATGTAGCTTTTATTCATTCACTTAATTTTCATTTATTTATTTATTTGTTTATTTATTCACATAATTCTTTTTTATTTACCGAATTATTCAATTAATTTTTCAAAAATTCAAAAAAAATTAAAGGAATAATTAAGTAAGTAAATAAATAGAAAATACTCTTTAATTAAGATTTATTGAAATGGTAAAGATATTGTAATTTGTCGTTTATATAATTGAGCGTTATTCTATTATTGTAATTTGGGGCGTTTTGACCATAATTAACATTAGTTTTAGTTATTGGGGTTTGTTAGAAAAAAATGATATACTAAGTATAGATTGTGTAAAAAAATTTGTTATAAATGTTTGAATTTGAGACATGTGCTACTGTATCTGCTATTGCTGTTTAAGTTTGATCTGAAGTAGGATGACACCGGATGTAGTTTTATTTCCCATAAGTCTTGCTACTTATTCTTTAATAGATTGGAGAAATAAGTTGTTTTTTTTTTCTTAATTTGTCTAGTTGTAAATGTGTAAAAATTTATTTTATTTCATTTTCGAATTTGATCTGATGAAGTCCTATTAAATTGTTTTAGAACATTGATTTATATCAATGCTTTTAACGGTATGGGATTTAATTTATTATCCTAATGTGACTGATTGTTGTTTGTTTTTTTAATTATTTGCTCTGTGGATTTTATTTACATTGAGCTCTTCACCTGGAATATTTAAATTTAATATTCTGTTTTTTTTTAAAATATACTTTTTATTTGTCCTCACTGGTATTATTCCCTATTCCAAATTGACTGGATTGAATAATATTATATATATATATATATATATATATATATACACACACACACACACACACACACATATATATATATATATATATATATATATATATATATATATATATATATATATATATATATATATATATATATATATATATAAGGGTTTGAATTTAAGCATGAGTTCTTTTATTAAATTGTAGTTATATTCTACCAATTAGGTAGCATACATTTTTCGACCGCATGGAAAAACGTTTGATGACTGATTATTGATTTTCTGAATTTGTTTAAACCAGTTTTCTAAAAAGAAAATTATATATATATATATATATATATATATATATATATATATATATATATATATATATATATATATATATATATAGTCTTTTGTTATAGAGAACGAAGTTATTGTCTACGAGTCATCGAGGCCCAATATTTTATGAGAATTGATGTCACTATAGCGTGTTATTGTAAAGTTAACCAGAAGCTTTTTGCTTCTCTTGCTGGAATAAAGCAAGGCAGAATATCATAAAAAGAGGCAATGTTAAAAGGAAAGATATAAATCTTTGTAAACCCAAAAGGAAATGGAAAGACACAAAACCATCACATCTTTTATAAACTTCCATTTGGTTTTATTAAAAGAGAATGTACCAAAAATTCTTAGAAACTAACATTATATTCTATAATCTAAATCCATGAATTCGTATATGGATTGAAATAATCTATATCTAATTGAATGTTTTAGGTATTTCTTGCATGTTTCATTGAATTGAGACGATGAAAAGATTTCAATCTATGTACAGGGTGGAATGATAAAATTATCACCCTAGAAAAGATGACTCCATTTCCGTTTAATGAAAACTGGTTTTCTTTTTTTCTTACATATCATTTACTAGTTCACCAGTTGTGTACAAATCCCAACAGCGATAGAAGCCGTCTGTCATGTCTGAATGTGACACAATGTTCAACGATCGAGATCGGAGATGTGCCGCTGTACAACCATGCTCTCTACCGATTCAAGTCTGAACATTGCCAGCACCCTCAAAATGCAAACCCGGACGGTTCAACATACCCTGGGTGATGAAAACAAAGTTTCCAGCTACGGTTATGGTCTTTGGTGTGGTTTCAAGAGAGGGCCACATCATGCTACCTCACATCTTGGAAGTCGGCTTGAAAGTCAACACCAAAGTGTACCTGGATGTGCTGAATAGTGTGGTTATTCCCTGGTGTAATCAGGTGGCCGGTGGCAGACCCTGGGTGTGGAAGCAGGACTCGGCACCGGACCCTAAGTCCTAAGAGACCTAAGCTTGGCTTCAGAATGAGTGCTACGACTTTGTACCCTTCTCTCACTGCCCCTTCCTCCCCTGACCTGAACCCGCAGGACGACTTCGTTTGGTCATACGTCGAAAACATCACCAAAATGACCTCACACAACACTAAAGCCAGCCTGATCCCCGCCATCCGCCGAGTATTCGCCGAGCCCCCACCGGCACTTGTGGAAAAGGCATGCTGCCAGTTCCGGATCGGTATCGAGGCGGTGATTGAGGCTGAAGGTGGCTACATCGAATAGACGTCAGCTATACTACATAATCAAGGTACCTGAATTGTTTTTTTCTATAAAAGTTTTAAAATAAAACTGTAGTGTTGTTTTCTTTAGGACGACCATTTTATCGTTCCACCCTGTATATACCCAACTCCTGCACTGTGAGGAGGATTTGGCACTAGGTCAATTTTAAATTGAGTAAAGCTGGTTTGAATTCAGAGTTTTCCTTTGTCTCGATTGGTTGCCTTACCAAGTCTAAAGAACCGTGTCCAAGCTACTATTTTTCGAAAAATTCATGGAAGGGAAGATAAGTGAATATATTGATACATACATTTCCCAAGTGCATTAGGGCAAAGGTGAACGCAAACAGGATTTGAACTCGGGTCAAAGATTTTTTTTTCTGCAATAAAAACTGTCAAGCAAATATTTTTTCAAATGTACTCTGTCGTTTACAAAGAAATATTTCCTTCTTTATAACTTTTCTCCTTTCTGAATCGCTGGATTTCCGTGACTTAGTTCTTCGTTTTTATAAATTAAGCTTCAAGACAAAAAAAATGACGTCAGCCGTTCTAAGACACGATAACCTAAAAGAGAGAGAGAGAGAGAGAGAGAGAGAGAGAGAGAGATTTTGAAGTCGTGATCAAATTAAATTCGTCACCAACAATAGTAGATTTAAAACAAATTTGAAAACAAATCTAGAAATCACAAATACTGTCTACGCAGATGCAGACGAATCTAGAAAATATTACAGTATAAAAAAGAGGCGTATGTGAAAAAAAAAAAAGAATGATTAATCAACAATACCGGCAGAAAAACATACCAAATTGCTGACGAAACGAGTGAGAATAAAACATACTTAGAAATTAGCAATAAAGCGGCTGAACTGAATACTGATTATTGCGTCAATAAAATAGAAAAAGAACAGTCAGTGTTTGTTACAATCAAATATCATAAAAAGAACTTTAAAGGCAACCAACGAAGAAGACCTATCGATACATCTAAAGACCACATTGGTCACGTCGGTAAAACAATACTAAAAAAAATCTGCTGTGAATTAAGGCAGAGTCTCGCGTTAAATCAATTGAAGAACACGGAGTAATTGACTGGTTCAAGAGTTTTCTCCATCTGTTACAGAGAGTAAGACTGACGAAGTTTGATAGATGAGGTGCCCGTGGTGTAATGGTTATCGTCGTACGAAATGGACACGGCGACACGAGTTCAAATCCTGAACGAGACTGACTGCATTTCACATTGCACTAATACGCTTGGGAAAGGTATGAATCCAATTATTCTCCCTCCAGCTACGGGTAAATCGTAGGACAGACTAGGTTCTTCAGCCTTGGTGAGGCAACTAGTCTAGGAGAAGGAAAACTCTGAATTCAAAACCTGTTAAACTCTGCTTAAAAATTGACCTTGTGTCATATCCTGCCCGAGCGGAGGGGTTGGTAAATAGGATAAATGAGTGAATTTGTATGTATGTATGTATGTATGTACCTCTCTCTCTCTCTCTCTCTATATATATATATATATATATATATCTTGTTTATATGACTTAGATTTCATTCGCATATACGCTGACGGAATTTAAAATTTAAACAGCTTAAATAGTGAACCGATAAAATGAAACGCAGCTTCTTCCAGGCAGCGGTCACATCGATACTGCTATATGGATGCACTACATGGACGCTAACAAAACGGCTGGAGAAGAAACTGGATGGCAATTACACAAGAATGCTGCGTGCAATCCTGAACAAGTCCTGGCAGCAGCACCCCACAAGACACCAACTGTACGGCCACCTGCCCCCTATCACGAAAACTATTCAAGTTAGCCGAACCAAACATGCAGGACACTGCTGGAGAAGCAGAGATGAACTCATAAGAGATGTACTCTTATGGATCCCCACACATGGCCGCGCAAAAGCAGGACGACCAGCTTGAACGTACATTCAGCAGCTATGTGAGGATACAGGCTGTTGTCCTGAAGACCTACCTAGGGCGATGAACGATAGGGAAGAGTGGCGAGAGAGGGTCAGGGATATCCGTGCTACCAGCGCGATATGATGATGATGATGATCTAATGAGTATCAAAGCTGCTTGAAACATAGAGTTATGGACATTATTTAACATTATGAAATCTTTAACGTTTTTATATCAAATATTAGTATCCAACTTCTTTTTGTTTAATGCTCATGCATTTTGAACAATTTCTTGCTCCCAAACATATACATAATCATATATATTTCATTAAATAATTAAGCCAAATTTTGTCTGTTTAATCTATTTAAGATCCTTTCAAGTTTTCTGCTAAGTGTCTTAGTTTCAGGTTGGAATTGGTAAATGAATTTCCCAAAATTGTTCCGAGCGCTTTCAGAACCTTCATAGGCCTACATCAGGGCCTTGTATTCCAATAGTATTCTTTTTCCGTTGATAGCGTTCACTTTGAAATCGCGTTCCCTTTTTAAATACACCATTTACCCTGTTTTATCCAACTCTGCGTTCCCATATTTTCGTTATGATATAAACTTTTAAAACTCCATTTAAAAAGATACAAACACACCTTACACAAGAAAGCTACCCCTGATAATGACCGATGAGGGGTCTGAAAGCGCTTGGGACAATTTTGGGAAATTCATCTACCAATTCCAACCTGAAACTAGGACACTTATAAAAAAAAATTGAATCGTAAATAAATTATACAGAGAAAATGTGTATTTATTATTTATTGAAACATGCTTAAATCAACGTCTGCCTTCGGACTACACTCGCACACACACACATACACGCACATACACTCATATATATATATATATATATATATATATATGTATATATAAAATTAGCCGACCTAAAGTCTACGATCACCAGGAATTGTTTCTCAAACTTCATAATAAAGGCTAATTTTGCAAGTGATCACAAAGTTTGAAATGAACAGTCACTGAATTAGCAAGAATGGGGTACACATTTACATGTTTTTACAAGTTATTCGAAAAACTGTTTAGAATTTGATTCTGGTGGATTCTTTGATTAAAAGACAATTTACTTTAATTTGATTAATAAATATTTCATATTCATTTTCATTTTAAGTTATGACATGAAAACATACGAAAAATAAATACATTTCTTTAATGGCATGAAATTTTTCACCTCGTGGGTTAAGCACTCCAGTGGGTAATTTGTGCGCTACCACCCACGCAGGAATTCCATTGCTCTTCTCATGAATTGAAAGCTCTGGTAGCCGATTGTAAAAATCCCTTCACTTCCTTTGAGATGACAATGACCCTGGAGTAAGAGATCTTAACGCCAGACGGGTTTCTATCTCGGGTTGAAGCCACACCGAAGAGTTGTGGTACTATGAAACAGTCCGTCTGTTGATGACAATATATATATATATATATATATATATATATATATATATGAAACAATGTAGTCTAAATTAGTTTTGTTGGTAATGTATTTATCTCTTTATATATATATATATATACACAGAGAGAGAGAGAGAGAGATAGAGAGAGAGAGAGAGAGAGAGAGAGAGAGAGATTGATAGATCGATAGAGAGCGTTACAGAAAATGGGACAATTCGATTAAAACATCTTGAACGGTAATGTCGATTCTGACGAGGTACAGTAGTTATATTCTAGAGGATAGTAGTTATTTTCAAATTATCGGGCACGTTACAGCACCGTAAGTGCCTAAAATTTGGGAGATGGTCCATCTGGTAATACGATTCAGTGTAGTGAAAAAGCCCAGTACAATTTGCACCAGGCCACATTGCCGCACAATTGACACTTTCGCTCATTTAGAGCTGTTTCAGCGTATTCTTTAGAAATTCGAAAGGCAGAATGCTGGTTTCGAAATGTTTTCCGTACATGTTTGACGTCATGTTGACAGTGCTTCTATGTTATTTCCCGTAATGAAATACACGTCTCCCCTTTCGCACATCGAGATTATCGGCAATCAGATATAGTTTGGTTTGGTTTGATTTGGCATATCAACCATTGTAGGTTAATTAATGCCAGATCTATTTTTATACATATAAACAGTTCTATTTTAAACAATTCAGTTTAGCATAAGTACACTGTTTAGTTTTGTTTAACCGATCGATTGGATCCTCTCAGGCGCTACCACTCCATGCCAAAGTGGACCTGGGAGCGATGGCAATGAAGGGGTGCTCCGTATTCTTCAAATTTCCAGCATTACTGAAGCCTCCCCATCAAATTGTTTAGAGTCATAACTAGGACATTCGTTGGAGGAGTCTTACCCGTCTACAGAGATGCAGTCGGTGTATTTTACAGCCTCAGGTGAATAGTACAGTTTATTTGTATCTATAAAACTTAGTCATTTTCGGAGGTGCCCGTGGTGTACTGGTTGTCGTCATAGAAAATGGACTCGCCGACACGAGTTAAAACCCTGGACGAAACTGATTGCATTTCACATAGCACTAATAGCGTTGGGAAAGGTATGAATCCAATTATTCTCCCTCCAGTTATGGGTATATAGTAGGACAGACTGTTTCTTCAGTCTTGGTGAGACAATTAATCTAGGAGAAGGAAGACTCTGGATTCAAACCTGTGAAACTCCGCTTAAAATTGACGTTATGTCATATCCTGCCCGAGCGGAGGAATTGGTAAATATGATAAAACTTAGTCATTAGAAAATTAAAACACATATTCACGAGAATTAATTTTTATTTATTGCAGACTTTTTGTCCTCATCTTGGTAGTTTTAGTGTTGTTTCTTCTTTCACTACGTTTCGGCCAAATTTCACCTCTGGCCTTCTTCAGGTGATTTTACCGCGACCTCGGATAGGAATGCTGAGTCTTGTAACCGTATCCCCAGTAAATACTGCCTTCCATAGTTGTTGTCTATCGTACCACGTTTTTGACCAAGTAAACCTCTGGTCGGTTTGGGTAGGATTTGAAACCGCTATCTTCTGACAACACAAAAACTACCAAGATGAGGACAAAAAGTCCGCAATAAATAAAAATTAATTCTCAGATTAAGAAACCTCATCTCAAATGATTCCAATTAAAGACAGGTACAACATATTCACGTTGATGCAATTTTATTTTCTATTAGTGTAGGCTGGTATAAACTTTGTGCATACGTTAAATGGTTCGCATCTTTTTAACCAATTTCTTATATTCCGTTTAAAAAAATACTGAAATTTTAATAGAAACCTATTCCTAAATATAAGAGGGACAAGACGCCTCAGGGTATATTTTTTCATGAACTGTGATGCCAATTTGATATTTTTTGAAAAATGAAAACGATAAAATTTGATGCAAAAGGGAACGGCAGGCAATTTTAGAAACTCTTTTGTATTGGAGGAAATGGTGAAGTCTTTCCTTCTGAGAATGAAAAAGTAAAGAAGAATTGAAATAATAGTATTCAGTGAACATTGATATTATTTGATTATTTTCCTCTCTTAACCGCAGGTTGAATATGTTCAACGATAATAAGTAATAAGTTATCCGATTGTGTAGAAGAAAAACATAAATACGCTCACACACATATATATGTGTGCATGTGTATATGCATGGATGTGCATATAAGCTATGTATATATGATATATAATAACTGTGTGGATGAAAATCATCTAAATGCATGCTCAAATATATATGCAAACATGTTCTCAAATATAAATTAGTTATAATATAAATATATACATATGATCTAATTTAATCAAACATATAACTCACGTGGTATATAATGCAATAACACACACTCATATATATATATATATATATATATATATATATATATATATATATATATATATATATATATATATATAATGAGGTGTTCATGGTATAATGTTACCGTCATAGGAAATGGACATGGTGACCCGAGTTCGAATCCTAGACGTAGCTGTTTGCATATTGCAAAGCGCTAATGATCTTGGGAAAGTAATAAATATTTCTATTTTTCATCCAGTTATAGTTAAGTAGTCGGGCAGCCTGACTGGTAAGACAGCCGGTCGAGAAGAAAAAGTATGAATTTCAGCCTGCTAAACTCCGTTTAAAATTGACCTTGTCTTGTATACTGCTCCTGTGAAAGTGTTGGGAATATATATATATATATATATATATATATATATATATATATATATATATATATATATATATATATATGTGTGTGTGTGTGTGTGTGTGTGTGTGTGTGTGTGTGTGTGTGTTGAAAGTCAGTTCGCTAGAAGGGCTATTAGCGGTAAATATTAAATCCACTACTAACTTTTACATCGTCGGGTCATAATCGGGTACTCTCACACTTAATGTCTGATATCGAGTCTGGTTAGCCATCCTGCTGGATGAAATGCAAGGCCTATAAAATGACACAGTAAATTCTTTGCTCAATGGCTATCAAGCACATTATTCTGTGGATTGTTGGTCTCCCAATTATTTGTCAAGTTATTCAACTTGGAAGAGGGAAACCTCTTACGTAAACCCAGTGATTAACGTGATTACTGGTTATCTTGATTCGTCTTGTCACAGGATGTAACATGAAGACTTCGAGAATGGTATTCGTGTTGTACAGGCGTTAGCCACTATAATACCACGATGTACAAAAGTTACCTTACGATCTTCTCAACGACGAACATTTTTTTCTCGAAAATGGGTCATGAGCGAAAAGATGCCGATGATGCTGGTTGAAATAATGAAGGACGGCAGAATTCTGAAAAAGACATTGCATCAGATATATATATATATATATATATATATTATATGTGTGTGTGTGTGTGTGTGTGTGTATCATTAGAACTTTAAAAAGATGATATTGAATGTCATTAGATCACCGATTGATGATTAATGATTAAAAATCCATCGGTGATTAAAAAATACTTTATATCAAATTCTCTAAATCCTGATGAGATTTTATTAAAACTGAAACGTTACAGCGTCGACTTTCTTTCATATTAAATTCTTCATTTTGGATTATTTGTTTTTTAAATTTTTCTCCATATTATAGTATAACTTTCTATTATTTACTTCCATACATACATACATACATACATACATGTGGTGTAATGTTATCGTCGTAAGAAAATGGACACGACAACACGAGTTCAAATCCTGGAGGAGACGGATTGAATTTCACATAGCACTAATACCCTTGGGAAAGGTATGAATCCAATTACGCGTCTAACAGGAATGGACAGCATTTAATAGATTTCATGATAGAAAATAGATTAACCTGCCTCAATACAAACTTTCAAAAAAGGGAGGGGAAATTATGGACCTACACATACGCGAATAAGAGTAAAGCACAGATAGACTACGTCCTTATGAACAGGAAATGGAAGAATAGTGCGATGAATTGCGAGGCATACTCCTCCTTTGAGGGTGTGTCCTCCGATCATCGAATAGTTACGGCCAAAGTACGACTAAGCCTAAGAAAAAACGCCACACGTAAAGCGACGACCAAGCACTATGACTGGGCCCTACTCAACAACAGAGATATTAGAGATAAATATGCATTAAAATTAAGAAACAGATTCGAAGCACTACAAGAGAAGGTAGAAATAGGCACCCCAAATGACGAATATGAAAATTTTGTAGAAGCACACCTGGAGGCGGCAGAAAAGTGTATTCCAACAAAACCTAAAACTAAATATAGAGTCCCTTGGGAAACGCCAGCAGCTAGAGAAAAACGTGCACTCGTGAAGACTGCCTCCAAAAACTATCAACAGAACCCAACAAATACAAATACACGAGAACTAGAAAAGGCGCAACATCAATTAACAGGAATATACCTAAAAGAACAGGCAGAATACGTACAAAATCAGATAGATAAGATTAGAGATTCGGTGGAAGATAGGCAATCCAGGATAGCCTGGCAAACAATAAACGAAGTAAGTGGAAGGAAGAGCACAGCCAAAGCAAAATTGAAAGCTGCAAGCCAACAAGAAAGAATAAAACTATGGGAACAGCATTTCAAAAATCTACTAGGAAACCCACCGGAAATAACGGATGAACCGATCACCAGAATTATTAGTAAGCAATTAGACGTAAAACTAGGTCCTTTCACCAAAGAAGAACTCGACACGGTTCTCAGAAGAATTAAAAATAGGAAAGCGGCGGGGCTAGACGAGATCCCCCCAGAAGTGTGGAAGACGAGACAATTCGACGATATACTGCTCCGGCAATGCAACGCAGTCTATAGTCAAAATAGGATAGAACGATGGACGAAGGGATGCATCCTTCCATTCCCTAAAAAAGGCGACCTCGGACTAGCCAAGAACTACCGAGGGATAACACTTACATCCATAGCAGCCAAAATCTACAATGCCCTACTACGAAACCGCATAGAACCCAAAATGGAAAACATCCTTAGGAAAAACCAAAATGGCTTCCGGAGAAACAGATCCACAACCTCACAAATACTGACCATCCGTAGAATCCTGGAAGGCGTTCGGGCAAAAAACTTACAGGCGACATTACTATTTGTCGACTTTACCAAGGCCTTCGATTCCATACACAGAGGGAAGATGGAGCAAATCCTACTAGCTTACGGCCTACCAAAAGAAACCGTAGCAGCGATAATGATTCTCTACAGAAACACCAAAGTAAAAGTACGTTCACCAGATGGAGACACGGAATACTTCGACATTGTTGCAGGAGTACTACAAGGAGACACACTAGCCCCGTACCTCTTTATCATCTGTCTAGACTATGTGCTTAGGACTTCGATAGACAAAATCAGAGAAAATGGCTTTGAGCTGACTAAGAGAAGAAGCAAAAGGTACCCCGCAAAAACAATCACGGACGCCGACTACGCTGATGACTTGGCGTTACTAGCGAATACGCCTAATCAAGCAGAGACACTACTACATAGTCTGGAACGAGCTGCAGCTGGCATTGGCCTACATGTCAATGCAAACAAAACCGAATATATGTGTTACAACCAAACAGGCAACATTGCCACACTAGACGGAGCCTCTCTGAAACTAGTCGACAAATTCACCTACCTAGGAAGCAGCGTCTCATCAACCGAGAAGGACATCGACACACGACTGACGAAGGCATGGACAGCTATCGATAGGCTCTCGATCATATGGAAGTCGGACCTAACAGATAAAATGAAACGCAGTTTCTTCCAGGCAGCGGTTGTGTCGATACTGCTATATGGATGCACCACATGGACGCTTACAAAACGGCTGGAGAGGAGGCTGGACGGAAATTACACAAGAATGTTGAGAGCAGTATTAAACAAGTCCTGGCGACAACACCCCACGAGACTCCAACTATACGGACACTTGCCCCCCATCACAAAAACTATACAAGTTCGACGAACCAGACACGCAGGACACTGCTGGAGAAGCAAGGACGAGCTCATAAGCGATGTACTCCTGTGGACCCCCACTCATGGATGTGCAAGAGTGGGACGACCAGCACGAACTTACATACAGCAGCTATGTGAGGACACGGGTTGTAATCCTGAAGACCTGCCGGAGGCGATGAATGATAGGGAGAAATGGCGAGAGACGGTCAGGGATATCCGCGCAGGCGACGCGACATGATGATGATGATTCTCCCTCCAGCTATGGGTAAATAGTAGAACAGACTGGGTTCTTCAGCCTTGGTGAGGCAACTAGTCTAGGAAAAGGAAAACTCTGAATTCAAACCTGTTAAACTCTGCTTAAAAATTGACCTTGTGTTGGTAAATATGATATGATATATATATATATATATATATATATATATGTGTGTGTTCGATGCGATTTAAGTTTCGGAGTAATCGAATGGAGTAATCAATCTGTCCAATTGTCAAATTAAAGAAAGTATGCGATTTCTCTTCGGACATTTATAAAAACTTTCGATGAAATCATTCCATCATCAAACAGAAAAACAAACTCCATTGTAACGTAATGGCCAAAGGATTTCGGTTCATGCCTTTGAGTTTAGTTAGGCTGAGAACCTTTCGACTCAGCACATGGGTTAGTTAGGTGCAAACATTGATGCAGGTGTTAACGCGGGCGCGCGCGGGCGGACGAAGGTGTCACTCAGAGATGTCACACTAGTCCGAGACAAAACGGGTGACGGAGTGCGAGTGAAGTCACGCACCGGAAGCGCGCAGAGGTTTGTGGAGAATTGAGAGAAAGTTAGGATAGTTGGAAACTGGACACCAAACGAGGAGGTTCGACTTTTGCGAGCTCGCCGAAGCAGGCGAATTTGCGCCCTATGGGTGCCGCACGAGATGGGGGCTAGATGAATAAGACAGTATAGCAAGATTGTGTCTCTCCTCTTTATGTCGAAACCTTTAACTCAAAGTTAATAAAAAGGTTTCGTACCTGAAGAAGAAGCCGTTACATGTTTTCGAATTTCGATGGTTTCGGTTTGGTTTCAACCCTTTTTAGGTTATTTGATGCCAAAGCCATTCTCCTAGAAGAACATTAGTGGTACTGATTAACCCATAGCTGGGAGGATAAGGGGGTTCATACCTTTCCCAAGGGTATTTGCCCGAAAATGAACGTAATAGCGCGACTGGAATACGAACTCGTGTACTACGATTCCGCAGTCCATCGCTTTAACACCCCCTCCCGAATTTCGAGATTCCTATATTCTATCGTTATGAACATTATATGTCCATTTCGCACATGGCGTTAATTGTGGCTATGTAACACAATTATTATTCTTTCTTTGAGGAATATTTTCACTCAGTAATATTTTCAACATATGTATGTTATTTAGAAGTACGGTAATATAATATTTGTAAAGAGGAAAACTCGTAGGATTTATTCATTAAAAAAAATCAATACAAATCCTGACATCCTTCAAAAATATAAGGTCAATGGAAACTAAAGAACCTCTCAATTGGGGAATGACGACAAACACTCAACTCCAGCTTCTCTAAACGAATATTAATCGAGAAAAAAGTTTGTGAGTCATTTTGATATGTCTGTTTGCCTACTTGGAGTATACATTCTTGCTCTTCCGAACCAAGATCCATGGAAAGTTCAAAAGAAGTCGATCGTTCACGATAACTTACTGTTTACTAAATTCCTTGGTCGAATTACCCAAGGAGAAAACCTATAGACCAATTATGTTGTTTGATTTGTTGAATGAATCGTTTTCGTCACCAAATACATATTTGAACATTCCCTTTTTTTTCTCTGCTAATTTAAATCAAAATAGTTCTAATTCAACATGTTACTTTAACCCATTCTTATTTGCCTTGGGCCATAATAAGTTTGTGTCATTATAACCCTAATCATTGTATCATGATTGACCTGCTATTTAAATGCAGTCATTCACCTGATTAGAATTTTCCCATTATAAAGCTGAAAAAATCCGCTGATTTTTATTGGAAATAAAAACGTAATGGATGAAATTTAAAGCTCTTGTGAGCTGCCTCGTAAAGAGTAAAGGATACTACGCTCTTAAGCGTTCCATAGCAAGGAGTTTAGGAAAAGGATTATTCTGATTTCAAAACAAATAGTTTAATTTCGGTAATCACTTTAAGATAATTTTATAACGACCAGATACCTAGCTTATGAGCTCGAAAATTCACAAACATCGACCACAAATATTTTTGGTTACGTAAATCTCATAATTCAGCAAAGATATCCATTGAATGGTAACTATAAGTATTTTATAAATAGTTTTTAGTTGAATTTTCTGGCTTATCTTGTCTCAGACCTGAAATTTTCTGATTCAGAAGATTTAGCGAAACGGAAGCCAAATTTGACCTCTTTTCAGCCGCTTAATAAGTGAAGTGTTCACCAGTGGTCTGGGAGACATGGGTTCAGTCCCATGTCCAGTCATGCCAAAGACTCCAAAAATGGTACTTCTTGCTTAACATTCAGCATTATAAGGTACGGATCAAGGGTTAAGTTGGGAAATCCAGAGAAAGGAGTAGCGCCCTCTACTACACTTTGGTGTAGTGGCTATTGAAAAGGGAGCTTTTGAGTCACCCTCGACTACGGTCCCAACTTTACTTACAGCCGCTTTTACTGTCACACCGATATTTAAAAATTTTGCAATGCTTCACTGACAAGATTAGTAAGGCTGAGCGAGTGGTTCTATTTACTCAGTATCATAGGATCTTCATCATTCTAATCTTTGCATACGCCTTGAGATACTAATTTCAGAGTCTTTTTTATTGTTTTCTGAAAGAGAAGGAAAGCATCAGTTCAAAAAGTATTGATTTATTTTTCCTGAAAATAATTCACTTTATTGAAACTTAATTTTGTAATTCCTGTGAACGATGCAAAAGAATTTCTAATCACGTGCATATTTGAATAATTGCCTATTTGGTGGCGTAAAATATTCATTCTATTTTTGTCGTTATATTAGTTTAGGAACGTCTAGTTCTTATCTGCTTCATTGTAAACGTTTACTTTTGGTTGTATTGTCAGAGCTATTCTGTCAACTTTGTTTTGAATTTGTCAAAATTGCAATATGTGACAATACCCCGCCCCCGTTACATCAACTTCTTCGAAACATTTCGATTCTTGGCCGGTGATCAACTAGTGTTTCCGATAGGAGCATCGCACATTTCTTCATCGCTACAAGAAATACAATCTAGGGAGTGGGAGGAAAGAGCAAAGAACAAACGAACAATATGCTTGGGTTAACTCAAAGTGCAAGAGAGGAGTAATGAACATTGCATTCCCTTGTGCATATGTAGACTAACGCTAGCGTGGATATCTAGCGAAATTTCTACAAAGTTACTAGGAATGCCAACCCATCTTGACCGGTCTACCCTCACTGATACTGGACTCACTCATGCCGACTGGTCACTTCTGCTGTCCGGTGTCGACTGGCCACTCGTGTCACCCTTCGCCAACTGCCTTCTTCTCAGTCCCTTTGTCCCATTCCTCTCGCGTTCCCTTACCCACTTCCGGTCACGTCGAGATTGCACGCTTAGGCCTTTGTTTGGTTTCGCGCCAAAACAGACAAAGGGATCGTCTGCTTGGCGGACCACCTACATAGTGTTACAAATATACGGGTTTGAAAATAATTTGCACAGGCTTGGTTTTGTTTGATGGGTTGATGTTTAGACTCACTAGGGGAGTTCTTTCATGTAAAAGCATAGTGTGATTGATTTTAACCACATCTCTATCCATTGGATATTTGTTTTTTACTAGAGGATAGAGAATTGCGTTAATTGTATTTTCATATTTAAATTTTTGTTAGTTTATTCAGGTTTTTTTGTTGTCCTCAAGCACGGTCTGGTCGGTCTAAAACCTTAGATTTCGAGACCGAACTCCAAGCCATTAATACATGTTGAGCGAGGAGAACCCAGAAAACACGTGATGAGATCAACATCTCGTAGTTCAGTGTCGTTCGTCATGTAACCCATTTGCCGTGATGGTTGATTGTATTAATAATTTCAATATTTGGTTTGGTTGGGCCGCGAGTTTTTCATTTATGTTCGGTTAAGTTTGCTAAAATCTTTGCGAAGAAATTTAAGTCAAATTGGAAAGTTCAAGTAAGTATACCCCGACTAGGAGGATGGGAATTTTTAATATACACAGGAAGACCAAATGTAAAGAAAATAGATTCATGTGTGGTCACAAGTTTGTTTAAGTAAATAAAAAACATGGTAAACATTTGGGGACACGTGTAAGATGACGCAATAACTTAGTGAAATGACATCAAATTACCGACGTCCTGAATTTAGATATATAAAAATTAGTGAATTTAAAAAAGTAGTCAGTTGGAAACAGTTGAGGTGAGACGTCTCTCGGGCTGGGAGGCGTCTCTTTGTGTCTCTGTTCATAGACATATACACATTCTCTCTCTCTCTCTCTCTCTCTCTCTCTCCCGTGCTACTGTAAGCAGTCTGAACATCAAACAGTATCTCTGGATAAAGAAGCGAATATTTCAATGACAGTATCGGACATATTGTAATATAATAGCCGAGGGATTTCGTTTTATATATCTTGCCTTTGGGTTTAGTTGGGCTGAGATACTTTCGGCATGGCACATGGGTTGGTTGGGTGCAAACTTGAGCACATGTGTTGACGCGCGTACGGGGAAGATGTGTCGTTCACAGATGTCAAAATAAAAATCCTTTGGGGATGTGGGTGGTGTCATCCACCGGAAGCGCGCGCAGAGGATTTCGGGAGATTTGAAAAAGTCTGTTGAGTTGATTCTTGCGGTCCGGAGAAGACGGTTGACGTTCACTTGCACGCGGTGGCCTTGCGACGGGTGCACACGTGTTGGTGGAGGGGGGGGGGCAGATGGAAAAGTCATCATACAAAGATTGTGCATCTCTCTTCCTTATGTGGAAACCTTTAACTCAAAGGTAATAAAAAGTTTCGTACCTGAACTAAGAAGCTTTTACGTGTTTTTCGTGTTTCAGGATTCCTATGTTCTATGTATATATGTTATGAACATTCTATGTACGTTTTACACATCTGTATTCATGTATGGCTATGTTACAATATTATTACTGCACCAATACATTCCAATAAATGATTGTTAATAGTTGACGGAGAGTTATTCTTGTCTTTGTGTTGCCAATACCCTAAGAACATTGTTTCAACGAATCACTTCGACCGTTAGAATGAATTATGTCATTCCCTATCTGTGGAGCTTTCAAAAAGGCTTGTAGCACCAGAGAAGGTTGATAAACAAACTCTCTGTATGCTCATTTGGCACCGTTACGAGGATAAGACCAATGATTATTATTACATCTGGTACCACAAATGTTGCTGTGCACAATGGTATGATCTTTGGCGCTGATATCAGCGTGGATATCAGAAACTGAAACAACGTCGAATCAACCGAAAAGGACATCGAAACGAGGTTAGCGAAAGCATGGACAGCTATCAATAGGTTATCGATTATTTGGAAATCAGACCTAACCGATAAAATGAAACGCAGTTTCTTCTAGGCAGCGGTCACATCGATACTGCTATATGGCTGCACTACTTGGACGCTAACAAAACGGCTGGAGAAGAAGCTAGACGGCAATTACACAAGAATGCTACGTGCAATCTTAAACAAGTCCTGGCGGCAACACCCCACAAGACACCAACTGTACGGCCACCTGCCTCCTATCACGAAAACTATTCAAGTTAGATGAGCCTGACATGCAGGACACTGCTGGAGAAGCAGGGACGAACTCATAAGAAATGTACTCTTATGGACCCCCACACATGGCCGTGCAAAAGCAGGACGACCAGTACGAACATACATTCAGCAGCTATGAGAGGATACGGGATGTTGTCCTGAAGACCTACCTAAGGCGATGAACGATAGGGAGGAGTGGCGAGAGAGGGTCAGGGATATCCGTGCTACCAGCGCGATATGATGATGATGATAATAATGTTATAATTAGTGCCTTGCAGCATATTTGGTAATGGTGCCGAACCAAGCGATCGTATCACATTTGGTGTCGGACCAAACATGTTATAATTAGTGCCGTGCCAGTATAGTGATATATATATATATATATATATATATATATATATATATATATATATATATATTCACGATTTCGGCAAATGCCTCTACTGTCAAATTGTGCATCACATTACAAAAATAATGCAAAACTTTGAACTCAGTCTATATGCATATGCATTTCTATGCATATGCATTTCTATGCATATGCATTTGTACAGATATCAAGTATTCCTGTATAATACAATTAATTTGATCGGGCCTTTGTAGATACCACCGCTTTGACGGAGTGAACCTGGGAGTAATGCCAAAAACGGATACTCCACACTCCTCAGAGCTCAAGAACTGAAAACTCACCAGATTTAGGTTAGTGCAATAATCAGAACATCCGTCTTTGAGGAGGTGTTATCCCTCTGCAAGGGATCAAGCTAGCATAATTTAACCGCCATCGACAGGGTCTTTTCCCGAGAAAGATGAGAAAGTTTTGGAGTAATTTATTTACCTAAAAGTTACTCAAGAGCAGGAAAAACAGAATTAATTTTTTTTTTTAATTTTAACATGATCCTTTATTTTTACCTTATATGTAGTCACTGACGCCTCTGCACAAGCACGACATGATACAAGGACAATTTTTATGCAGAGTTCAGTCCTGGCCCACAGGACAGGAGCACATTTTGCTGGCCGGGTTAACTCTTGCACGGGTCGGGTCGGATGTGCCATGGTTTGGTAGTAGTCAAACGAGGCTGCCTGATACGAGGGCCGGGAAGGCCCAACATTCGCGTCACTTTGCTGAGACCGGTGTCATTGAGCATCAGGGGGACGTCCTCTGGGCTCTGATCCTCTACGGAGGGCTGAGGTTTATGCACCCTTTTTACTGGAATGCCGATGGAGCTCAAAGCCTTTGAGGAACCGATGGATGTATGTGGGCTACAATAAAAAGGTATTTTGCAAAAATCGTGTGAACGTGGGACGCACGACAAATACCAGTATAACAGGTTTAAATTCAGTGTGTTCCTTCTCCTAGACAGGTTGTCATAACAAGGTTAAAAATTACAGTCTGACCTGCTATTTAACCCACTGCTGGAGGGAGAATCGTTGGATGCATACCGTTCTTAAGAGTATGTTATTACTCGTATATTCGAGAAAGAAGAAATATACATCAAGTAATTTGATTAGAAAATAGGGTTTTAACAACACATAATATAGAGAACGAACAACCAGTACTTGATGGATGGCATTCACAAGTCGTTTTTCTTTCACTCATCTATTTACCGGAAACAGACGATTACATTTAGGTAGTATATGACAGGGTACTAGTATAATTGGATATGCAGACAATCTATAAATGGAAAGAAGTTTTAACATCACCCAGTAGTGAAGTTTATAGCATAAAAAATGTTGATAAACAGTGGACAAAACTTTATAAACACTTCAAGGATTTCTCTAACATTGTGTCAAAGGTAAAGCTAGAGACTGTTGCACCCACCTAATATGTATGTTCCGATTACGTGAGTGAGCGTAATATCTAGTATCTTGACTACCCCCAAACATATGTGTGTAGGCGAAAGAGAATCATGTGACTTGAAACGATTGATTAATGAGCAGTCAGCAGCGGAATGCCTAGCACTTGGCCCTTGGCGCTCATGTCTGCCCACCCAGCCTGTAATTACAGCGATGAATTATGGACCGAACGAGCAAGAGCCTTCTGCTACAATGGACGTCCATTTCGTTTTAATTCGTGACGGGCATAAAAGGGAAACTTTGACACAGCAAGTCACGGAATATGTCAGCGCCTCGATCGTCGGGTAAATGCGCAGACTCTCGCATTTAGGTGGAGATATATGTGTCGGAATAAAAAGAGAGACAGACAGATACACACACACACACACACACACATTAACGTTCAAATATTCTCTAACACATACAAATACATGCGTATGGATAAGCTGATGAATCAATAAACTCCCACAATTGGGATATCTCTATAGGAGTAAATAAATGCACACACATACATGAGTAGATTCGTCAGTGCCTTGGTTAGCAAGGTAGGCTAGCAAACCTACACGAGTGAGTTCGAGTCTCATCAGGTGATCCATTCATATGGCCTAGTGCAACATCTAAGTAAAAAGGTTAGTAAATTACTATATAAGTTGATTCATACTCTTTAAATTGAAAGTCTTGGTGTTGCATAGGACAAGACTGGAGAGGTTAGAGTAACTATAGTATAATGATTATATCGTAACTAAGGGGTTTTTTCCCGTTATGTAATGGGCGGGGTGGATAATGATCGTTTATGTAACTTTTTCATATGAAAATATCAGAACTTCTCCGAATTGTTTTATTTCTAAGACAGACAAAACCTAAAGGCAGAAAAATATGTTTTCAGCGAGTAAATCGGAGTTCAGACTTGTTTAAGATTACTTTACCTGATATAACTGATTTATTAAATGATTGAGACCAGAGTCATTGAGACACAGGGAGCCGTCAGCCAAGGCTCTAACCCTCTCTGGAAGGGCTAGGTTTATTGCCTGACACCTAGAGGAATACCGAACGGCTCAAGGCGTGTTTGGAACAACTGGGTGTATGTGGGATACGGTTATACGGCCAGTAACCACAATAAAAACGCCTTGTGCTAAAATCGAAGAATTTGGGTGCATTTTGTGTTTAAAAAATAGGGATTAGCGTTTATTGAATATTTATGTTTAAATGCTTTGTGTTATGTTATTGCACATCGTTATATCAAAAGCCTTGTCTCTCATCTAAGGTAAGTTTGGCAAAAAATAAATTAATAAATAACCTATTATAACATGTATTCGTATCTAATGCAAGAATTTTACAAACATATCTATTTGACCCAGAGAGATTCCACGACTGTTTCTCCGGCTCAAAGTCAATCAATGAGTACGTGCTTCCTACTCCCGAGATCCCCAGAAGCTCAATCGGCTGGGATTGTAGGATACACTGACTGCATTTCTACCAAGAGATGACCCCTCAACGAGTGTCCTTGATATGACATTAAACAATCTGTTGGTAAGTTTGCAGTTATGCTGGAGCTTTAGGGAATGCGGAGTACCCCTTTGCTGCCATCGCTTCCAGGTACACTTCAGCACTGAGTGGTAGCACCTGATAGGGTCTTACCTATGGGTCAAATATAACTGTTTAACATTTAAACTGAGAGCAAACAAATACTACATTGAATTCTTAGAAATAGGACTGTTTGATCATTTAACTACGTGTGATGAAATAACTAATGTCTTATTCAATTATTAGTGATAAATAGAAATACTGGTAGCCATTTAAATTTGCTGACTCATGCAAAATTGAATCGTTAGAAATAGAACTGTTTAATCATTCATCTGTGTGTTTCGACAAAATGCTTTTACAGATCATAATTCTAATATATATGCAAAAACTGGATTTGGCATTAAATAACCAATAACGGTTGATATGTCATAAAACTAAACTAAAACCACACCAAAGAACTATAGAGCATTAACCTCACCATCATTGCAGCATTTTGTCATGCCTTGGACCTCTTTTTTGTTAGTGGAACACGTGCCATAATCTATGTTGAGATTACAGTCTGAATATTTTAATCCCCATTTTCAGTGCAATTTATAAAGAGTCACACTCCGTTTGCATAATAAAAAAAATCAATGTTAAATCGTGAATTTATTTTTTGTCTTTTCGTCTATCTGTTCAATGCAACTCAGCATATCTAATTATGAAATAAAAAATGCAATATCTCCATGAGAATACTCAGGGAATCTATTGGTTTAAATATATCGACTGAGTGTATATAACCAAAGGTTATCATATAATGATTATTTGTCGACGTTGTATCTTCATTGTGCTAAGGTAATTGCAGATAATTACATATTTTGTGCATTCTTTCTGTTTTCGTTTTACTCATTGTTGAATCGTGGTAAGGAAAAGACACACAGTGAAATTGAGTTAATCATTTATTAACTCAAGTGGTACAGTCCGACTAGTATTATAAGTCTCGCACTGTTGGTGTTACATTCGAAGTTGATCTTACTACTGACCGACGTCCTTTCAGAGCTATCTCTCTGATTCTTTTTCTGCTTCCGCTTCTGCTTCTCTGAGCTTCAGAAACACAGCGTCTTTATACTTCCACGATACCGGAAGTGCCTCAATACAACACTCATCGATATATTAAAAAAGGTTTGGTTTCTTTGTTTAATGGCATATCAACCTTTGTTGGTTATTTAATGCCAAAAGCCATTCTTCTAGAAGAACAGTAGTGGTACTATTTAACCCATAGCTGGGAGAATAAGGGGGTTCATACCTTTCTCAAGAGTATTTGTCCGAAAGTGAACGTAACAGCGCAACTAGAGTACGAACTCTCGTACTACGACTCCGTAGTCCATCGCTTTAACCATTACACCAAGAGGACACCCATATTAATAAAGTATTTCTAGCGAATACAAATAATTTGAAAATATTACTACTTGATTAACAAAGTGTCTCTGATAGTTACTATCACACTGCTTCAAATTTGACCTGGGCTGATGGCAATAAAGAAGCACCCCACACTCCAGTTCATGATTATATGGCTATCACGCCCCAAAGAAAGCCGGTGAGTAAAATAGTCGAAATTTAAGGGTTATAAAAAAACAACATTTTATCAAAATCAGTGCATTAGAGTTGATCACTTAAAAAAAAATCAAACAGAAAACCGTTTTTTTTTTTGTTTGGTTTTATGGCGTATCAACAATTGTAGATAATCTAATGGCAAAACAATATTTATTCATTGAAACAGTCATATCTCAAACAATTCAACTTAATATAAATAAGATTCAAATGTCAAAGTATTTCTATTTCAAACAATTCATTTTAGCGGAGGCACGCATATTAGTTCTATTTAATCCATCGATAGGACCCTATCAGGTGCTACCACTCGGGGCCTGAGTGGACCTGGGAGTGATACCATGAAATGGCAATCCATATTCTCCAAAGCTGCAGCATTACAAGTACCTCACCATCAGATTTTTTTAGAGTCATATCTTGGGACACTCGTTGGGGGATCTTACCGATTGGGCCAAGAAAACCAAATGTGTATGTTTGAATAATTCACGAAATAAAATAATTTCTCATATGCATTATTCGGTCTTATAAAGACTACAGGAATATCTGCGTGTAAATACAATCATTAAATTTCGGATTATTTAAGATATAACCAAAAAACAAAAGTCATTAAAAAAAAACAATAATCAGCTTTTACAAATGCATCGATACTAACAGTATACAAAGTTAAAAGTTTTGCAATAATTTAGAAACTTGAGGCGCATTTCGACTGCGGATACATTTGTCGAGCTTGTGAAGGGGACGAACAACTTTGAACTATTATTATATATTGACCTTCGGCCCGGGCAAACATGCCATTCCAAAGTGATGCACCGGAAGGAAGTGACACATTCCAATGGCCAGTAATCGAAAGAGATCGCGTGGGTGAATTTGGCTGAGCAAATGTGACAAGGTAAAAAGCCCATGATACACTCATAGACTGATGCACCGGAAGAGAGTGGCCTCTGAACTGCATGACAGTTATTTCCGCTTGATGACGATCAAACAGGCCATTCCAAAGATTGAATGGGCGATTGAGTGGTCGTTGAACTATTATATAACTCGGTCAAGACAGGAAGTCAGACATTTGGGGATCAGAGACGTCGGAGACAAGATGTGGTAGGGAAAGCCACACCCGGCTGAAAGGGCCCTCGGGACCCTCAATGGAGTTTTGGAGAACAGTTGGAGAAAAGATGCAGTAAAGAAAGCCATCATCCAGCAGAGAGCTGGGCCCCTGGGCCTACGGTTGAGCAGCACTGGAGAACAAGAAAGACACAACGCTCATGGCCATAACAGTTGGGGTCAATATATTGCAGTTCTGTTCGGTCTCCAGCTCCCTCTCACATAAAAACCCTGAGTAACCCTTTTCGAACCCTTGCAATAAAGTGAGAGGTATATTTTTTTAAAGAAGACTTCGCTCGTCTGTTATTCATTGCGTTAGTATGTGTTCAGCATATAGTTGTAGCATATGACTATATAACACTATGAGATGTTGATCTCATCTGATGGTTTCTGAGTTCTCCTCGCCGGACTTACCTTAATGGCGAGCAGTTCAGACTTGTAATCCGAGGTTTGAGACCTACTTAATTTTGCTTAAAATTTCTTGAATCGTCCGATTACTATACTGCGACCAACAGCAGCGTCACCTTTCACACAGGATTTTCTTTTTGATTCGCTTTGCTGTTTTATAGTCCAGTTGAAACTTGTAAACCATAACTTTATGAAGTGAGCAATGTTGAACATTAATCTACATAGCTTTCAAATCACATGCGGAGAGAAGAAATACAATTTTCGGACACTAACTGCCATGACTACCAATGACAATGGGTACCTACAACTGCTTGGACTGCTTTATTCACGTAATATACACAGGCGGTGTCCCCGTAGTGTTATGGTTAAAGCGACAAACAGCGGAATAGTAGTAAGAGAATTCGAACTCCAATCGCGCTATCACGTTCACGTTTAAATACCCTGATGAAAGGCATAAACCCCCTTATCTTTCTAACTATGGGTTAAATAGTACAACTACTATTCTTTGGCATTAAATGACCTACAAAGGTTGATATGCCATTAAACAAAGAAACCAAACCAAACCAAACCAAACCTAATATAAACAGCGGAAACTAACGTATACTAAAATATTGCAAATCTTTTGACTCTCCAAAGCAAAATCATTAAATTGCAGATTATACAAGATTAGGTCTAAAATGAAAAGTTCATCAAATTTAAATACACTATATTTGCAAATGCGTAGAAATTAACCTTATATATATTTCCCCATTAATAGTTTTGCTCTCAAGAAATACTGTAGATGTTATGTATACTTTCCTACTTCTACTCGGACAAAATGTTATGTAGCTTTTTACTTTACGACCGTCCAGCGTCCATCTCTTTTTTTCCCTTCGTTCTTCAGAAGTCTTCAGCGGAGTCTGTTGTCCTCATCCATGTTTTTGTTCTTGTTTGTAGTCAGAAGTCTTCATATCCTGTTGTTTTAAGCTCTCTTCTGGTATCATAAATAATAAAGCAACTTACGTTTTCATGTGTAAATATTATTTCTATTTCTGGGTGACTTTTCCTCTCATCACTCGTTGTGGCCTACGGGGAAATACGTGAGCTTGGCGGAATATTTAACCGCTCGAAGTGAGCGTTTCTCACTGACTGAATTACTTATTTCTTACTTACCGTTTTGGTCACCTGATTGAAACCATCCAATGAGCATCTTGTTCTCAAGTTTACCTCTAGTTGAATAGCGGTCAATCATACTGTCGTATCAATGAGTTTCACGAATCAGGACTTAATTTCAATGTTACATAGCATGTCAACTATAGATCTCACCAGACTATTATCTACCATATAATAAAAACTTCAAAACATTTCTATATCCGAAATAAGTTCTTTTTATTTTCGGTTGGAAAAAGTAAGGATCTCCGAAATAATCCTCATGAAATACGGAAAAGTAAAGTTAACGACCATAGTCAAGGTTTACCAGAAAGATACTTTTTCATTACACCATGTAGTAAGGGATGGCGCTACCCTTTTACATAGATTGCTCCACTTTATCCTTGATAATATGATGCTGAGTATTAAGCATCAAGTAATGTTTTGGCATGACTCGACTGGGATTTGAACCCTGATCTCTCGGGTGAACACTCTACTCATCTCAAAATATCTAAATAGTCGAAAGTTATTCCTTTTTGTACGGAAAAATAAGAGAACCTCATAAAACATGAGTATTAATTTTATTGGGGACTTTTGTTCTCATCTTGGTAGTATTTTTTTTTTGTTTTTCTCACAACGTTTCGGCCAAATTTCACCTCTGGCCGTCTTCAGGTGATTAACCGTAACCTCACTTAGTGAGAAAAACCAAAAAAACCAAGATGAGGACAAAAGTCCGCAATAAAATTAATACTCAGGTTAAGAAGCCTCATCTCAAAAAGGATTCCCAAGAAAGACACTCATAAAACATGTACTAATAATAAAAAAACTTCAGAACATTTAAAGCCGTTCCATTTTTCTTCAACTGGAAAAAATAGGGACCTATAAAATAAACCTGATAAAATATGTACCGTATAATGAAATCCCACAAGATTTAAATGGTCAAGAGTGGTTCTTTTTATTCGGAAAAGTTAGGGACCTCTAAAATAACCTCATAAAATATATATCACATAATAAAAACTTCACATTGAAATGGTCGACAATCGTTCCTTTTCTTTCATTGTTTTAAAAAAAGTTTGGGACTTCGGAAATGAACCTCATAAAATATTCACCATTTAATAAAATCTCATAGCTGAATGGACGAAAGTCGCTCTTGTTTTATTTAACTATTTATTTTTTGTTGGAAAAAATTTGGATCACTGAAATAAACTTTATAAAATATTAGTTTGTTCGGATCAAATCATCGAACACCGTGTTCTGTTATCAACATCTTGCAGGGTCAAAATAAACCCTTCTCTTTTTTTATTACATGAGATCGAGGATGGGTGCTGTAAGTAAAAAATCGCGACCAAAAATATATAATTACAATTGCTTTAGCTTTATCTCCCTCATCAAAAACAAAAAGAATAAACCGAGATGAGCCAGTTGTTGTCATGATTTGATCTACATCCTTGATAATTAATCTCACTGGAAAGCAGTTGAAAAAAAAGTGTTTTCTTTTTGGATAAACTCATGAATATTCTCTCATTTTTCTTTTTGGACACACTCATGAATATTTTTTTCTTTTCTCGTGTCTTTTGAGATTCAACAACATTCCCAACGCTGATAAATCCTCAAACTTTTACTTTTCTTTTTACAAATAATCTTTTTAGAGTTTAGCTTTTCTTTTTTTTTTATTAGTTGCTATTTTGAACTTTTCAAGAAGAAAGTTTTAAACTTTTGTCTCTTCCAGTTATTTGAAAAAAAAAAACAAAACACGGAATCTCTTTTTTTTGTTTAATGATGTATGTCATCCATATTTTTTTTATCTTCTGTAGTGAATATTCTTTCAGACTAGAATCGCTTGCACTACTGATGAGATATTGGGTCCTCTATGGTGGATAGTATTCCCGATTTGAAACTCTGTACTACAGGTCACAATTTGTATTGATAAAACTATCCACTCCATTGAATTGTTTCCGTAAACGATTTTCTAAATTTAAAACTCAATTTCACATTATTATCATTTATATGTTTTAATTGCAAAAAAAAAAAAAAAAAAAAAAAAACACAATAGGCACATTGTACAGATTTAGAAGTAATGGCTGTGAATTCAAACAGCAGTACTCTGCTGAAAATTTGACCTTGTGTCGCAGTCGGGAGGTTTAGTTAAAATACATACACAGTCTAAAATGCATTGTAACATTGGACCAACGTGTTGTGCTGTAAAGAAAGAAGTCCGCAGAAAAAGAAATACTCAAACTCGAAGGTAAGGGAAGAAAATATAGCAGTCGTTTATTATTCACTTAGGGCTATGATCGTTACAACTCGAAAAGTTCATTTTAGTTACGTTCTTCTTCCCCCTTCCTCTTGGTGGTGACGGCGGTGTGGGTGAGAGCTGGCTGTTGACACACGCCTGTCATAGCAGACTGGTTAGGACGGGTCGGAGCCTCGGAACCTTTGACTCACCAGTTTTGAAAGCTGCCTTCAACTCTCCCAAAATCTCCTGACTTGTTTTCTTATATAGAGTTTTGGGGAACAAATCGAAGACCCCGAATGTTCGATGTCACCAGTGAAACTGTCGTGAAACTCGTGATAATTCATCTGTGATTATTCTTAAATTACGTCTAACTTTGCAGGTCATTCTGCCCGACACCTTCACTGATTGACGAACGCGCCTGTCCGTAATATTACAGCATGAGTAACGTCAACACTAATCAACATGATATGATGCAATTTTTAATGCAAAATATCAAGTTAATTTCTATCCCGATATATCAGTTACAAGTACGCTAAATCTTACTGGAAAGCTACCTTAACAGAAATCTTGGTCCTTACTTCCACCTCGGCCAAGGAATGCTATCCCAGAATCCATCGCCTATCGCTCTTCTCTCTTTCCTTCTCTCTCCTTTTCTCTCTCGCTCTCTCTCTCCCTCTGGCCAATCAGCGGAGATAGTAGCAGTTGCCGAAGACGACCCAAGAACAGAAGAGGAAGCAGTTGCTGAAGAGATTCCAAACACTAAACACACGTGTTGACCGCCGGACATTTTTTAGCCAACACGTGGCGTTGTATACGAAGAATAAAATTCCTCTTTTAAAGTTAATATTTGTACTTCTCATTTATTATCTCAAATAACCTAACTCAAGTACATATATTACAAAGATTTCGTTTCTTTTTGAATAAACAATTCTGGGTATTCTTTCTCTTCACTTGACTTTTGAGAAACGACAACATGGTTGTTCTTGAGCATTCTTATTACTTTCATTTTTTATCTAACAAAGGTCCTAGCGATATAATAATCTCTTTGTAGTTCAGATTTTCTTTTTCTTTACTTTTTGTTGTTATTGTAATTTTGAAGATTCCTGGAACTACATTTTAAACGTTTACCTCTTCTAGTTTAGAAATTATACATAGTCCGTAATTTAACAGGCCGTGGTTCAATATGTTTTATGAGATATTTACATTTAATCAAAAGCACATTTTTCTCCTTCGTTAGTCTATTTCTTTGTCTCGATTCTTCCTCTGATTTCCAGTTTTTCCAGCCCCTCCCAAAGCTTTTGAGGAGCGTTCAAAAGGCAACAGTTACAATTGGTATCACTGTCTCCTACGTGATCCTTTTTGCCCTGTCGGCTGGGGCTGTAGAATAAACCTACTGCTTCTCTGCAGAGGTGTGAGAACCCACCACCATGAGAGCGCTGCATATGACACGAAGCAATCTGATAGTGAATTTCCAGTAATGCTGGAACTTTAGGGAATGCGCAGAACCCCATCGTTGCCCACGATCCCAGGACCGTTTTCACATTAAAACTACACACTTATGCTAAACTGAATTATTTGAAATAGAACTGTTTTTGACATTGAAACCGTGTACTTACACTAAACTGAATTGTTTGACACAGAACAGATTTTGTATGTTAAACTGAATTGTTTGAAAGAGAACTGTTTTTGATATTGAAACTGTGTGTTTACGTTAAACTAAATTGTTTGAAATAGAGCTGTTTTGACATTGAATTTGTGTACTTGTATGAAACTGAATTGTTTGAAATAGAAAAATTTTGAATTTTAACTGTGTGTAAACAAAAAAATGTTCTCATATTAAACTGACTTATTTGAAATAGAACTGTTTTTTTTAATAGAATGGATTTAGCATTAAAATCCTATGATGTTTAATATGCCATGAAACCAAATCAAACCACATTTTCATTTTCTTCATGTTAGTTCTGCCTCTATTATTCCCAGATATTTTTGCTGGTGGAGAAACCATGGCTAACGTGCTGGAGTGTGACATCGTAGCAAGCGAGTTCGATATTAAGTCAAGCTATTAGGTTAACTTTCGGAAGAACCCCCTTCAGAAATATTAGATTCCTCTTATCCTCCAATTCTGGGTTAAATAATACTTCAGCCCTTCTGCTACTATGGCTTTTGCTTTAAATAACCCACGAATGATGATAGGCTATTAAACAAAGAAACCAAATCGAACTATATTTTTATTGTCTTCTCTATTCGTTTATTTAACTCCCGTTCTTATTTTTTTCTTTAGAGTTTTCTACTTTTTATTTCAAAAACTCAGACTATGTGAATCAATATTAATAGCTAAATAAAAAAATGCAATAGTATATCGGCTATGATATCAGTTTGGTTCAGTTTGGTTTGGTTCAGTTTGGTTTCTTTGTCTAATGGTATTTTTGTTATATAACATATGACATGGATTTTCGGTTCGTTCCTAGTGACCCCGTGTGCTTAGACAAGATGCCACGCTGTGATGAGTAAACAGGGGTATGACAGTACATCAGGGCAGTCGGGTATAACGGGTGTGTAACTGTTAGGAGACCACGTGATGAGAAACACGAGGTCAAATTTGGACAGCAAGTAGAGAATCGCAGTCGAGCGAGGGACACACAGCCGCTCAGAGGTGTCTCAGCTTGCAAGGGGGTGAAAGCGTTGGCACCCCCCGGCTCCCAGAAGAAGATAGGGGAAAAAGAAATCCTCTGTCTGAGTATATGTCTCTCCATCTATATCTCAACTAACCGCAAACCGTGGCTTTTTTCGAGAATAAAATGAGAGGTATATTTTTATAAACAAGTGTGTTTCGTTCGTTCATTGAATTGCGTAAATCGTAGGTATACATCATTTATACGATTTGGTGCCCTGTGCAAGATTTGGGACCAGAGTATGGTCCTTTTATAGTTTTGAGATTCTTCAAGGAATTTCAGAGGGCCCTATTGTCTTTTGGAGGATTAGGGATGCATCTGTATTGCACTTTGATGCAGGCGTGTCGGGATAGCCAACCACGGTAAGAATAGTATGAAATAAATTTAGATAATAATTAGCATTAACAAAAGATACAGACTGAAAAGGTCGCCTTCTAATTGTTTTAAGATTGTATTATTTTTGCTGTTGTTCAAGTAATTTTTTTTTGTTTTTGGTGAGGTGTTGAGGGAAGATGGAGAGAGACGTGAAGAAAATGTCCATATTTGGACATTTTGAAAAATGGCATAGAGAGGAATGTTATGTAACATATGACATGGATTTCCGGTTCGCTCCTCGTGGCCCCGTGTGCCATGCTGTGATGATTAAACAGGGATATGACAGCATATCAGGGCAGTCGGGTACAACGGGTGTGTAACCGGAAGGAGACCACTTGATGAGAAACACGCGGTCATATTTGGACTGAGTGCAGAGAATCGCAGTGAGGCGAGGGACACGCAGCCGATCAGAGGTGTCTCGGCTTGCAAGGGGGCGAAAGCGTTGGCACCCGCTGGATCCCGTAAGAAGATATGGGAAGAAGAAGTCCTCTGTCTGAGTATATGTCTCTCCATCTATCTCTCAACTAACCACAAACCGTGGGCCCTTTTCTAGAATAAAATGAGAGATATATTTTTATAAACAAGTGTGTTTCGTTCGTACATTGAATTGCGCAAATAGTGGGTATACAACATTTTAACCTTCGTAGGTTATTTATTTCTGAAGCCCTCCTTGTAGAAGAACAGTTGTGTTATTGCTTAACCCAAAGTTAGGTGGATTACGGGATTTTTACCACTCTCAGGGGTATTAGTCCAAGAGTGAACGTAAGAGTTTGACTACATTTCGAACTCGCTTACTTGGATGTCACTGTTCAGCACGTTAGCCACTACATCACGGGAATTCTCGCCTGCAATCAGTTGGAAAAATAATTTCATTGAATTTATGAATCTCACTCATTCAGGACGTCGGAGATTGCAAACTATGACTCTCTGGAAAGCTGATTAGTCGCGACGTCAGTCACTGTGGAAACTTCTGGCGTTGTCAGTCTTCACACCACCAAATTTCTATATCACTTTATGCCGAAAAGTCTCTCGCCTTAGGGTGGAACATCGTTCATTGAAGTCGTATCTTGCAGACGATTGTCCACTCAATATTGCTGTCAGCAGAAAGATAAATACCGACAGAAAAATATACATTTTTTAAAAAATGAATATTGTTCTTTTTAATATAATCATGCTGCTATATTCTACTTTACAATTTTAAAAGAAGGAACTAAGCTGCATCCCAGTGGTGGGTACATGATTTTGATGTGCAGATAAATTTAATCAAATTCCTACTGAAAAGTTATAAATCAAACTTTTTGCCAAGTATTATTATCATAAGCAGTAGTATTAGTTGTTGTTGTTGTTGTTGTAGTATTTCTGGTTACGAGTTTTTCACACCAGCGATTGCTTATACTAAGTGACAGCAAATCTCCTCTGCTCTCAAGGACTCTTCTCTGCATTCTGGTCGAACACAACAATTCTGTAGTTTGCCTGGTCTTGGTTCGTCCGCCGATTTCCAAGTTTTTCTTTCCTGCCAAAGAATTTGGGGATAATTTTAAGGGCCCAAACTAAGATTGGTATCAGTATCACCTTCATATTCCATAGATTTTTCAGTTTTTTGGTACGGGCTAATTATTTCTCTCTCTCTCTCTCTCTCTCTCTCTCTCTCTCTCTCTCTCTCTCTCTTTACTTCTTCTTCTTCTTCTTCTTCTTCTTCTTCTTCTTCTTCTTCTTCTTCTTCTTCAATATTATTATCATTGTTATTTTTTGTTGTTATTATTTCACTCCATGAGAGTTTGAGAGAACCAGTTTTAATTGAGACTTTTTTTACAGGATTCTGAGTGACAGAAAGACCCCCTTAGGTCTGAAGGACTTTTCTCAGTATTCTAACCGATTTCAGTAATATTTTAGTGCTGGTTTGGTTAGGTTGCATTCTTTTGCATATCAAACCTTATAGGTCATTTATCATTCAAATCCTCTTTATACATATATATTAAATATGATTTTGTAAACACATTTTGTTGATAACATTTCTAAACGAGTCTGTGCTCATTTTTATTCACAGTTAAATAGTTTCACTGATTTCTAATACAAATAATTCTATTTACAATTTTTTTTTTTTTTTGCACACAGACAATTGTTCAAGTATTGCGATTTATCACTAACAATTCAATTTTGCCCGAGCTGCTGGGGTAGTTGAATACAATGACTGCTTCTCTGGAGATTGGAAATACATCCTTCCAAAGATTGTCCTGGATAGGACACTAAACAAGCGGATGATGAGGTCCCGGTAATGCTGGATCTATAGGAATGCAAATACCCCTTAATTACCATCGATCGCCGGTGCACTCTGACCCAGAGTGGTAGTACCTAATAGTATCTATGGGTCAAGTTGTGTTTGTTGAGAGGGGAGAGTTTTGGCATTTAAACAGCGTATTTAACCTATCACGAAAATTATAGGTAATCAACTAGACATCAAACATAGACAGTTTAAATAAGAAGAACTCGTCTTAGTACCAAGAAAAATCAGAGGACATCCTCACGGTGTAATGGTTAAAGCGGTGGACAGCAGAATCGTCGTAAGCGAGTTCGAACTCCAGTTACGCTATTACGTTCACTTTCGGACAAATACTTTCGGAAAAAGGCATGAACCCTTTTATCTTCCAAACTATGGGGTAAATAACATCACTGCTGTTTTTTTTAAGGGATAGATTTGGCATTATATAACCTACGAAGGTTGATATGCCATTAAATCAAATAACCAACCAAAACATAAGAAAAATTAAAAATACGAAAACTGCAGGTCTTGATGGCTTTCAGATGAAATACAGAAAGAAGCATGGAAGACAAGGACATTCAATGACATACTGTTCTGATACTGCAACGCTATCCTCCCTTTCCCTAAGAAGTGTGGACTCAGAATAGCCTAGAACTTACGAGGTATAACCCTCACTTCCATAGCGGCCAAAATCTACAATGCTCTGCTGCTCCATCGCATAGAACTTAGCATTGAGAAAATGCTTAGGAAGAACCAAAATGGCTTTCGGAGAAAATGATCCGCGACATCACAAATTCTGACTTTCAGTCGAATTTTAGAAGGTATTTGGGCAAAAACCTTGAAGCAACATTATTATTTGTAGACTTCTCCAAGGCATTTGACCCCATACACAGAGGGAAAATCAAGCAAATACATCTCGCCTACGGTTTCCCCAAAGAAACCGTCGCAGTCATATTGATGGTATATAAAAACACTAAAGTAATAATTCAATCACCGGAAGGAGACATAGACTACTTTGACATTGTAGCAGGTTTGCTGCAAGGAGATATATTAACCCCATACCTGTTTATTATCTGCCTACACTAAGTGCTTCGAACGTCTGTAGATTTAATGAAAGAAAGTGGTTTTACTTTGGCGAAAGCAAGAAGAAGCAAGGATACCCCGAACAAACTATTACGGACGCGGACTATGCTGACGACATTGTGCTTCTGCCAAATACACCCACCTAAACCGAATCCATGCTACATAGTCTGGAACGGGCTGCAGGTGGCAGGGGCCTCTATGTGAACTCAGTCAAAACAGAGGCGATATCCCAACAATAAATGGCGCTTCTTTGAAACTCGTGGACAAGTTCACCTACATCGGAAGCAGAGTCTCACCGGCTGAAAATGACATCAACACGCCACTAGAAAAGTCATAAATAGCTATCTATAGGCTATCGGTCATATGGAAGTCAAACCTGTCCTATCAGTCAAAACGCAGTTTCTTCCAAGCAGCGGTTTTCATCAATACTGCTATATGAATTTACCACATGGACGCTAACTAAACTTAGGGAGAAAAAGCTTGACGAAAATTACACAAGAATGCTGCGAGCTGTACCGAACATATCCTGGAGGCAATACCCAACAAAACAGTTGCTGTCCGTACACCTACCACCCATCAAGAAAAGCATCCAAATAAGACAATTCTGACATGCGTAACACTGCTGGAGAAGTAATAACGAACTCATAAGCGATATACTCTTGTGAACCTTATCATAAACACAGGCAACGTTTGGACGACCTGCTAAAACCTATCTACAGTAGCTCTGTACTGGTACGGTATATAGCCTGAAAGATCTGCCGGGAGCGACGGACGATAGGAACATGTGGTGAGAGAGGGTCAAGGAAATTCATTCTAGTTGCGTGACATGATGATGATGGTGATGATGATAAATTGTTTAAAATAGAACTGTTTTGACATTTATACTGCGTACTTTTGACAAAATGAACTGTTTGAAATAGAACTGTTTTGACATTTAAACAGTGTCCTTTTTGTTAAATTGAATTGTTTAAAATGGGGTCGCTTCTTTTTCTGATCTCCAATTCTCTCAATTTCTTTTCCTAAATTTTAGACCCGTTCTATGTGAACCAACTACAACTGGTATTATTATCATTTTCATATTCCATAGATTTTGTATCTCTTTTGTAAGATCCAAAAGTTTGTTGATTTTTTTTTTTTTTTGCTTTCTTACATTCTTACATACATACATACAATTCTCTTGGAGCTTGAGTGACAGCAAATCTCCAGCCTACAGGACTCTTCTCATTATTCTGGCCGATCTTAATATTGCTGTATTTTGGATGGTGTCGGCTCGTCCTCCGATTAATAACTCTTCGAGAACCATTTCCAATTCATTGAGGATCGTTCCAAGCGTACCTTGTACAATTAGTGTCATCCTCACCTTTATGTTTCTCAGTGTTTTTGTGTTCTGGACTGATCTAAGTTCTTCTCTCTCAGTAATATAATGGTCACGGGATTTCGTTTTATATATCCTGTCTTTCGATTTAGTTAGGCTGAGAACCTTTTACTTAGCGCATGGGTTAGTTAGGTGCAACATGAGCGCAAGTGTTCACGCGCGCACGGGGAGGATGTGTCATGCAGAGATGTCAAAATAAAAATCCCAGATAGAAAATAAGACCAGGGGGATGTGAATGACGTCATGCACCGAAAGCGTGCGCAGAGGATTTGGGGGATTTAAGAAAAGTCAGTAGAGTTGAGTTTTTGCCTCCGAAGAAGAAGGTTGACTTTCGGAGCTCCTCGAGGCCTTGCAGCGGGTGCTGCATGTGGTGGGGGGCAGATGGATAAGTCAACATAGAAAGATTGTGTATCACTCTCCTTATGTCAGAAAACCTTTAACTCAAAGGTAATAAAAAAAGTTCGTACCTAAACCAAGAAGCCGTCAAGTGTTTTTGATGTTTCGGGATTCCTATGTTATCTATATATGAGTAATGAACATTCTATGTACATTTCACATATCCGTATCATGGGTATGTTACATCTCGTTTCAATTTCTTTGATTTTCACTCGTTGGTCCGCCGGGAGTGCAAAATCTACTATATACCAGGTTCTCTTTTTTTCAATTATCACTTAGTCTTATCTTTTGACCGAGATCAGGTGATCTCAAACTTCTTGAGAATTCTATGCATCTCGTTCTCTGGTAAAGATATATCATTTGGTCGTATGGTTAATTTCTTGCTCAATTACCAGTAGATCAAATTCTCCACCCAGTCGTATCTAGTCCTTTACTCCCTTTCCGCTAGTTTGCTACATTCGCTTATCATGTGATTAATCGTTTTATCTCAATAACCACATAACCTTCAATTGCGCTTTTGTTATGTTGTAAAACTATCAACAAGCCGGTTTTTGCTGGTTTTGCAGTTCGTCTAGTGGTATGGACCCCGTTGTTAATTCTCACACTCGACCGCCTTCGTATTTCACAGGTTGTACAAAAAACAAAAATGACGAACAATAGAGGATAGAAGGAAGAAAAAGACAAACATGGAGCTAGAACTGCAAAACTCCGGAAGGTGAAGTCCGGCACTTTTAAGCATTTTGTGTGTATTTGGTTTGGCTAACGCGAGAACTCAACTAAAATCCTACTGAGCAACCAAAAATGCTGACTTATCTAGCCATCTCCCCCATTGCTTTTTTCTTGACTGCCCGACCGTACGTCCCGAGTTTTGAATGTCTCACCCACGTCTGTGGAGTCTCGCTCCTAAATGACCGCTTCAGAGCCCCATTCCTGACTGTCTGACTCTTTTAATCCTTTTCTTCCGGTCTTGCAGGTTTTCACGGGCACACCTCTTTGTGAGGTCTTCGCACCAAAGTAGACAAAGGTGTCCCTCTAGACACTCTGACGCCGGTCAAATATGCCGAAGATAAGATCCCTTCTTTGGCTGCCCATCCACGACACACTCAGAGATTCACATACATATATAATCTCACATTAATGCTCCTTATCGTGCCACAGCGTATTATCGATTTTTCACTTCAATATATTTGGCCCTTATTGCGTTTTTTTGCGCTGCTATTTGAAGAAATTTAGCTTTTCTCTTAAGGTTTCTCTTTTGTAGCCAATTTCAAGTCTTCTCGTGTGAGATTTCGATTTTTCGTAATTATGTGTCCTCGCTATCTTAAATTCTGGTGAGTCCTCGTCTTTCTTCTTTTCTCGACACATATATTCTGTTTGTCACTTCCCGGATGTAAGACCTGTGTATCGTCATCAACTTTTGTTACTTTATAGCCTTTACAAATAGTAAAACGCATCTCAGTCGAAGATGCTTCTCTGGATTTTCACCTCTGTTTTATATTCTGCTCTTAATTCTCCTTTCCAATTTTTCTTATAGCTTCTGTGATGAATTTTATGACTTTGTCGGATATCTAGTACATTTTCAGACAATCTACTATGCAGGATTATAGGACTATGTCACAGATAATTTTGAAGTCAATTCACACCATAGCAATGTTTTTCCGCCTCGCTTTGATCTTCAAGAGGAAGTGCTGATGAATATACAGTAAGTTACTTGTTCATCTCGTTTCCTCGTGATATCTATTTTTTTTCTTCCTGAAATAGCCCGTGGTATATGTGTAAGTAATAGATCTCTTCCCTGATCTGTGTTCAGCATTTTCTACCTCATAGGTAGTAGACACGCTATTGGTCTATGGGTGCTGGAGATGGTTTCTTTTGGTGGCCTTTCTGGATCAGAATAGTTTTCCTCTTAGTCAAACATTTGGGTATTCTTCGTTCTTGGCGTCTACTCAGTTCAAGAGCCAGTCTGTTATGGGTGTACATGAATTTTTAAAACTAGAATACATGGTTGCCATCTTGACCAGGCGTTTTCTAAATCCGTACTTTTTGAGCGTAGCTTTAAGCGATTCCATGTGTATGTTTGCCTCAGGTACTTTTTCGAGTCCTTTGAATAATTTTTTCATGCTATCTATCCAATCGATCTTTCTTTTATTTTTTTCTGTTTCAATATTTACTCCAAAATTTCTTTGTTTCCTTTGCATCCGCTTGTTGATTTGTTCTCGTGCATTCGCCATTCTTCTTCTTCGTCTTCTTCTTCTTCTTCTTCTTCTTCTTCTTCTTCTTCTTCTTATTATTATTATTATTATTATTATTATTATTGAGCTTGCTCATTTTTTTTTCTGTTGATCAAAAGATAACATAACTTCAGGGATTCCCAGCAACCAGTATGCACTTTCGTATGCCTCATCCTTAATCTTTCACTTATACTCTCTCTCTCTCTCTCTCTCTCTCTCTCTCTCTCTCTCTCTCTCATAGTTTACCTTCCTTTCTTCTGTCTTGTGATCCTCACAATCTTCCCCAATTTCCTCCATTTATTAATGCTATCTGCTCTTTCTTTCTGTTCTACCAACGTACAAATCTTTTTTTTTTTTCTCTTTTCAGTTATTACATCCTTTTCTTCCTCCTTCGCCTTTTACTTCATTTCTTCTTTATCAATCTTTATTTCTTTCTTCCCCTTGGATTCTTTCTTCTCTACTTCTATTTCCATTTGATTCTCTTTTATAATCATCTTCGCTTCTTCTGTTTTTTTCTCACTTTTCTTCTACTATTCCTTCTTAATTTCTTTCTTCATTTAACCAGGCCTAACACCTTTTTTTTTTCCTTTTTTATTTTCGCCCCCATTTTCATACCTCCCTGCTTTATTAGTTCATGTTGATATCCAAATATGACTTGAATCATTACTCTTCTTCTTCTTCTTCTTCTTCTTCTTCTTCTGTTTTGTAAATATTTTACAGGTAAATCATATATCACGATCTTAAAAGATTATCTCTCTAAGCATAACAAACATATCTTCACAGTTTGCTCCCGATATTTTTTTCAGGGGAAGTTCCAGTGGTGTAGGGGGTAACGTACTAGACTAGGATAGCGTAGTAATCAAGTTAGAACTCCAGTCGTGCAGGGGAATCTACATCGCATAATGACTAAAGTGCTTGATCATTACCGCGAAATAAGCAAGTCGTGCTATAACGTAACTTTTGGACTAATAGGGATATCGATTATATGGAAATCAGACCTAACCGATTAAATAAAACGCAGTTTCTTCCAGGCAGCGGTCACGTCGATACTGCTATATGGGTGCACTACATGAACGCTAACAAAACGGCTGGAGAAGAAGCTAGACGGCAATTACACAAGAATGCTGCGTGCAATCTTGAACAAGTCCTGGCGGCAACACCCCACAAGACACCAACTGTACGGGCACCTGCCTCCTATCACGAAAACTATTCAAGTTAGACGAGCCAGACATGCAGGACACTGCTGGAGAAGCAGGGACGAACTCATAAGAGATGTACTCTTATGGACCCCCACACATGGCCCTGCAAAAGCGGGACGACCAGCACGAACATACATTCAGCAGCTCTGTGAGGATACGGGATGTTGTCCTGAAGACCTGCCTAGGGCGATGAACGATAGGGAGGAGTGGCGAGAGAGGGTTAGGGATATCCGTGCTACCAGCGTGACATGATGATGATGATGATAAAACCCTTCCCAGTTATGAATTAGATAATACCACAGCATTTCCACAACACGTATCGCTTTGGCATCAAATAACCCAAGGTTGTTATGCCAATAATCTATTAAGCCAAAATAATATTGTTCTTCTACGTTTGCGGACTACGCCGATGACGTAGCGCTTGTGGCAAACGCACTTCCCCAAGCTGAAACCCAGCTGCATAGTCTGAAACAAGCAGCTGCTGGTATAGGCCTCCATGTCAATGCACACGAGACGGAATATATGTGTTTTAATCAAAGAGGCGAGATCTCCACATTAAACGGTAGCTCTCTGAAACTAGTAGACAAGTTCACCTACCTTGAAAGCAGTGTCTCATCAACCGAGACAGACATCAACACCCGACTAGCAAAAACATGGACAGCTATCGATAGCCTATCAGTCATATGGAAGTCAAACCTGACGATAAAATGAAACACAGTTTCTTCCAAGCAGCAGTCGTGTCGATACTTTTGTATGGATGCACTACATGGGCACTAATTAAACGTATGGAGAAAAAGCTTGGCGACAACTACACGAGAATGCTGCAAGCAATATTGAACAAGTCTTGGGGCCAGCACCCCTCAAAGCAGCAGCTTTACGGCCACTTACCGCCCATCACGAAAACTATCAAAGTTAGACGAACCAGACATGTGGGACTGTACTGGAGAAGCAGGGACGAACTCATAAGTGATCTACTCCTGTGGACCCCTTCATATGGACGAGCAAAGACAAGACAACCAGCAGCTCTGTGACGATACAGAATGTAGTCCGGATGACCTGTAGTATAAAATGGACGATAGAGAAGGGTAGCGAGAAAGGGTCAGGGATATCCATGCTAATGGTGAGACGTGATGATGATGATGATGATGATGATTTTGATGATGATTACATTCACTTTCGGACTAATACGCTTTGAAAAGTTATGGGTTGAATCGTACCAAAACTGTTCTGCTAGAAAGCTTACTTTGCCATTAAATAAGATACGTAAGTTAATGTGTCATTCTTTCAATTTTCAATTTTGGCATCTTTCCTTGAATATTTCCTTCATTAGTTGTCTCTTCTTTCTTTTGTTAATTTTTTATTTTTATTTTAGTTTTTTCTTATTCCTTTCTTTCCCACGTTTTTGTATATTTTTTCTCGTTTCAATCTCCTTGTAGATATTTCTTTATTTTATTCTTTTTTTTTTCGTTCTTCTTTCCTTCATTTCTGTCAACTCATTTTCCCTTGTTTTTATATCGCTTAGAATTTAAGACCCTTTTCCATTGTGATCTTTACTTTTTTTCAATTTTGATTTGTTTTTTTTCTCTTTCTAACATTTTATCATCTTTTCTTTTTCTTCGCGCTTTTCATGACATTTTTCATCGTTTTAATTATTTATTCTCATTTCTTTCGAATCCTTCACGTCTTTACTCATCACTAGTAATACTCAATCTTAAAGATAATTAATAAAATTCCATTGTTTTATTCACTACTTACTTTTATTCCATTGCTCAAAAAATCTTTCATTCTAATTCTGTTTTGTTACTTACATATATACTGGAGATAGTAATAAATTAGAACGTAAGGAGTTGAATAGAGTAGCGGTTTTTTTTTATTTATTTATTTTTTTTTAATTTATTTATTAGAAATATGCATTAGATTGGTAATATGAGCATAGATTAAGGATAAACGGTGTGGGAAATCTTGGCAAATAAGTATGAGTTAATCTGTAGTAAATGATTTCGTGAGCCAAATAAACGGGAGTTTTTCCTTTTTTTTTTGGCTTCGAATAAGGATATACGGTAAAAGTTAGAGACTGACTGAATCGTTTTGAGTAAGGGCTTTATTCATGTTAGCTTGGAAGTATTAGTATAGGATAGTTTTGGCGGGAGATTCGTGTAAGTCTTGAGAAGTGTAAATCATGGACGCGGACGAGTATTAAAAATAACATCTTATCTCGGTACCGATTCCGGAAGTAGCCAGTCGAAGTATTTGTTGCACGCCCCAACTTACGGGCAAGTGTAGCACAAGTCTTTTTTTCGGTGGGTCCGGGCGCAGGGCCGTAGCCCACACGCGCCTGGCATTTCCCAAAAATGCCTACGGCCCCTTTGGCATTCCCCATCTTAGGGGCGCCTCAAGCGCTGGGCGATTAACCCAACCTACCCGAAGGGAGTAAAAGCCTGGGGGGAAGGCCCCCTGAGGCCGAAGGAATTCGCCAGGTACCGAGACACACTCGGCCAGATTCGTGCCTCGACAGCACGGCCGGCCAAAGCGCTACTTAGCACCTGGAGAGGTCCAGTCCAAAGTCAGTCTGTCGCCAAAATAATTTGGACCGCAGCTGAAGTAGTCAGCCGAAACCGGATGAGGTAAAGATGGTATTATATATAGCAGAGGAGTGTGGAATGCCCTGTTTTCCATGGCTGTTTACTAAAGGACAGATGTCTATAAGAACGGCCGAAGTCCCACCTTTATTAATTTTTCTTTGCTTTGGTAGAGGCACGAGCGTAGCACGTCGCTATCACGGAGGCGGCTTGGCTCTTCCAGAATCATGCCGGGGTTGCTCTCGGAGCCGATATGATTCAGAAATAACCCGAAATCGGCAATGAAGACAGTTGTATCACTGAACACCTCCTTGATGCATCTAGGATGCATGATTGAAATAAATAAATCCTTCTAGTATTTATTCATATCGATCCCCAGACGAAACTATAAAAGTTTTCTCATTTATAATCTACATTTTCTTACCGTTCACAAACGAATATATCTATCTACGCCCGATTTGCAAACGTTTTGTTTTTGATAAATGTTAGTATTTAACAAAATCAAGTCCAAAAGACTTCATAAATAAAGGATTTATATCAATCATGTTAAGGTTATGTTTGTAAGTTACTTGTAAAAATGTATTCGGATATATCAGAATGGCACAAGATTTAAAATTTATTATCCCCGTGACCTAGTGGCTAACGTGCTGGACTACGACAACGCAGTAAGCGAGTTCGAGCACCAGGCGCTTATTGTCATCACGTTTGAACTGATATTCTTTGAAAAGGTATGAAGCTCGTTATTCTCACCAGCTATAGATTACATGTTATGACGATTTTTCTTCTACAAGGATGGCTTTAGCAGTGAATAAACCACGAATGTACATATAGCATTAAACAAAATAGAAATCGAATTATTTATAGCTTTTCAATGACTCTAAGAGGAAAGAGAATTTGTCATAATATATACATAATAATGAAGGCATTTCATATAGCACTAATACTCTTGGGAAAGGTATGAATCCAATTATTCTCCCTCCAGCTATGGGTAAATAGTAGGACAGACTAGGTTCTTCAGCTTTGGTGAGGCAACTAGTCTAGAAGAAGGAAAACTCTGAATTCAAACCTGTTAAACTCCGCTTAAAAATTGACCTTGTGTCATATCCTGCCCGAGCGGAGAGGTTGGTAAATATCATAATAATGAAGGCGATCATGCTGTAATGCTTATTCTCGTAGTAAATGGATACGGCAACCCGAGTTCAAATCCACGAGGAATTTCACGTAACACTAATACTTTCATGACAGTTATGCATCCAGCTATATCTCTTTCAGCAATTACTCTTCCAGCTATGGGGAAACAATACGCCAGACTGGACTATTTAACCTAAGTATTGCAACCGGTCTAGGAGATAGGCAAATTCAGAATTCTAACACAGTGACTCCATTCCCAGGATTGCTCCACTTTACCCTCACCTTTTAGTGCCGAGTGCTAAGCAAGGCAGTATCAAATACCATTTTTTGAGTCTTTGGTACGTCTCGACCCCGGATTGAACCTTGGTCTCCTGGACCATTGGCGAATACTCTACTAATTAGACCAATGGCTCGGTTGCTAAATACTGATATACAAATGAATTTGAATATATTTCTAAGGAGAATTCAGTTTGTTTTTATTTTAGCTGAAGTACTCCCATTTTTCTATACAATGTTACGAGTGGTATCTTCCAAAAGTTTTATTGAAATACACTCACCCTATATTTTATTTGGTATCAAATATGTTTGTTTTTTGTTAGGTTTTATGGCATATCAACCTTTGTAGGTTATTTAACACCAAATCCATTTTTATGAAAATAATCTGTTCTATTTAAAACAATTCAGTTTAAGATAAATACAGTTTGCCAAAAACATTTCCATTTCAAACTATTCAAGCAGTTATATGTAACAATTCAGTTAAGTGTAAATACAGTTTTAATGTCGAAAAACAGTTCTATTTGAAAATAATTTAGTTAAGCATAAGCACACAGTTTAAATGTAAGTACGGTATGTCAAAAACATTTCTATTTCAAGCTATTCAGTTTACTCCAACAATTCATTTTAGCATTAGTATGCTGTTCTATTTAACCCATAGATAGGGCCCTATCAGGTGCTACCACTCCGGGCAAGAGTGGACCAGGGAGCGATGGCAATGAAAGGGTACTCTGCATTACCCAAAGCTCCAGCACTGCTGGAACCTCATCATTAGATTGTTTAGCGTCTTATCCAGGACACTCGTTGGGGGGTCTTACCTCACTGCAGAGGTGCAATCAGAGTATTCTACAGCCCCAGTCGACTGGGCAATATCAAATATGAGTTAAAAATTAAATGTGCCCAAGTATTAACACTAGGCTTTCTGCAAACATGGTTTTGTCACATTCAGAAATTAAAACCTACTTGGCAACCAATAATTGATTTGTATGGTTTAAATTTGCTTTCTTTAAATAATGGCATCTCAATTTTCGTGGGTTATTTAATACCAAGTCCATTCTTGTAGAAAAACAGCAGTTCTACTATTTAATAGAGAGCCGACTAAATAAGGAGGTTCATACTTTTTCGAAGTGTATTAGTCCGGAAATGAATATTATAGAACGACCGGAATTCAAACTCGCTTACTACGATGTCGCAATCAACCACGTTCACCATTACGCAACGGAGCCTTCCCTAGCTCATTTGAACCGACATAAATTTGAACAAGACTAGACGCTGGATATTAGATGTCTTGTACATATCATCTGGTGACAACCAGAATTATAAAATATGTAAGTTGTTTTATCAATGGACAAGTGAATATGTTAAAGCAAGACGTCATTTAGATATGTCAAAGCAACATACCACCTGGATATGTCGAAGCAAGACGCGATGTTGATATGAAGAAACAAGATGCCACATAGATACATTGAACAAAATGCCACCTGGATATCTCGAAGAAAGACGCTCTCTGGATATGAAGAAGCTAGATGCTACCCGGATATATCGAGGTAAAATGCCACCTGAATATGTCAAAGCAAGACGCCTTCTGTATATGGCATAGTAAGATTCACATGGATACGTTTAGGCGAGACGCCAAATGAATATGTCAAAACAAGACACCATCTATTTATATCATAGCAAAATTCAACATGGAACTGTGATGCCACTAGGATATATTTAGGTAATACGCCTTCTAAATATACAAAGGAAAGTTTCAAGCAAAATATATTGAGGCAAGACGCCATCTGAATATGTAGAAGTAAAACGATATCGGGACATATCAATTAAGATGCTACCTGGATATGCCGATGCAAGACGACGCCTAGATATGTCAAAGAAAGATGCTAACTTGGAATGTTGAGGCAAAACGTGAACTGGATATGTACATTGTGTCTCAAAACAGATACAACCCATTAATACGGTTATGATCTATTACTGAGACAAACTCAATGGCGGTCATTTGGAACACGTCCTGTAAAAATCCATCCTTTGAGCTAGAGACATCAAATCAATGTTTTATATAAAATTGTTATTATATCAGCTTCCAGGAGATGTAACTTTTTTTTTTAGTTTCCTGTCTCTGTAATTAAATGATTGCCATATAAATGGGTTGTATCTTATTCGAGACGATTTTGAATGATTTTGTCTCCATATAAGCCGTGACGCAAAATATTTTGTCATCATTTCCAAGGCATAATGATCGTGGATTAATAGTATTTATTGTATGCAGGGTGAAAGGATAAAATTGTCGTCCTGAAGAAAACAACACTACAGCTTTATCTTAAAGCATTTATTGAAAAAATTAATTCAGGTAACCTGATTATGTAATAGAACTGACATCTATTCAATGTAGCCACCTTCAAACTCAATCACCACCTCGATACGGATCCGGAACTGGGAGCATGCCTTTTCTACAAGCGCCGGCTGGGGCTCGGCGAATACTCGGCGGATGGCGGATATCAGGCTGGCTTTGGTGTTGTGGAAGGTCATGTTTGTGATTTTCTCGACTTAAAACAACATGAAGTAGTCCAGCGGGTTCAGGTCGGGAGAGGAGGGGGCAGTGAGAGAAGGGTACAAATTCGTAGCACTCCTTCTGAAGCCAAACCTGGGTCTCTTTGGTCCTGTGGGCCGGCGCCGAGTCCTGCTGTCACACCTAGGGTCAGCCATCGGCCACCTGATTGCACCAGGGGAACACCACACTCTTTAGCGCATCCAGGTACACTTTGTTGTTGACTTTCAAGCCGACTTCGAAGAAGTGAGGTGGCATGATGTGGCCCTCACTAAAAACCATACCAAAGACCATAACCGTAGCCGAAAACTTCGTTTTCATCACCCTGGGCACGTCCCTAGTATTCGTGGCAATTTGCGTTTTGAGGGTGCTGGCAATAGTCCTGTTGTCATAACTTGGATCGGTAGAGAGCATGAGTTGTACACCGGCGTATCTCCGATCTTGCTCGTTGAACATTGTGTCAGTTTCAGACATTATAGAAAGCTCCTATCGCTCTTGGGATTTGAACACAACTGGCCGACTAGTAGATGGTCTGCAACAAAAAATGAAAACCGGTTTTCATTAAACGGAAATGGAATCATGTCGTCTTTTCTAGGGCAACTATTTTATTTTTCCACCCTGTACCATTTTCAAATCTGAAACAAAAAGAACACAGCATTATTATTTGTAGAGTAATTAGCAGTCACATGGGTCCCATGTGTATAAAGACACCCTATAAAAGAAAATCATCGGGATATGATAATGCATGGCGCCTTCTTGATATGTTGAAGCAAGATGTCACCTGAATATGTCTAGGCAAGACGCTCAATGGATACGTAGAGAAATATGAGTTCTTGATATGTTGAAGGAATTACACTTAGATTTTTCCTGGAGAGATATTACCCGGATATTTTGAAGCGAGACACTGTTGTATAGCTGCATACATATACATATACAAATATATGCGGAGCATAATCAAACATAATGAGGAACTTCAATGAACGAACGAACACACTTCTTTATAAAAATGTATCCCTCACACTTTATTCTCGAAAGGGTTGATGTTGGTTAAGGGTAAGAGATGATCTGGAGACGGGGACGGACTGCTATATTGACCCCGCAGTACTTCTTTCTCATCTTGGCTGGGTCACAAAGCCCTCTGTCTGCCACTGGCTCTCAATTCAGCATCTTGTCCCCAACTGACTCAAGCCGTCTGTGCCCTGGTTATATTATTATCTCATACACACCTGCTTCCGCTGTTCTTCCGTTTATTTACACAGGTGCATCTCTTGATTGACGGCTCGGTTGAGGGTCAGTCTATAACAACACTATTTGGATTGGATTTGTCAAAGCAAGACGCCATCTAGATATGTCGAAGCAAGATGACACCTCGATATGTCTTAGCAAGATGTAATCTGAATATATCAAACCAAAACGCCATCTTCATATATCGAATAAAGATGCCACCTTGATATGTAAAAGTGATATGCCAGCAGGAAAGGTTGAATCAAGATGGCACCTTGGTACGTCGTAGCAAGACACCATCTCTATATGTCTGGGAAAGATGCCACCTGGATATGTGTCGTCAAGGTAACATCTGGATATGTAGAAGCAAGATGTCATCTAAATAAGTAGAAGCAAGATTATACATCGATATATCGTTGCAAGACACCGCCTGAATATGTCGAAACAAGATACCTCCTGGATTTGTAGATGCAAGATGTCACCTGGATACATTGACAGAGCAATTTTGTGCCTAATGATTTTGTCCCAACATAATTTTTCTCTCGTTTACGAAACATTTTCTACTGTACGATTTGAGGATGTGATATACTTGTAAAATCCAACAGTATAGCTGCACCAAATATGAAAAAAAGAAATTTGAGAGTGTCTTCAACTATTGGAAAACTTATTAGGATAATTTTGTTGAATTCTGACGAGACCATTTTGAAGAAAATTAACATTTAATTCAGTGTTTTGTTAAAATTAGTTTCAATCTCAATACTTTATGAATAGGGTTATGGTCATTCCTGACTTAAATTCAAAAGTTAACCGGACATTGGTGTAACAGTTAGAGTGTTCGTCATAGGCCTTGGAGACCTGGGTTCAATCCTAGGTCGAGTCATACCAAAGACTCAAAAAATGGTACTTGATCCCTCCTTGCTTAACAGTCTGCGGTAAGGATCAAGGTTAAAGTGGAGCAATCCAGGGAAAAGATTTTATTTCCAGCAGAATGTTATAAATGTTTTCACTTGTATTTGTACGACCTGTAGATATTCGACAACGAAAAAAATAAAGGAGACCCATTTAAGCATGAAAGGGTGATTTGCAATTTCATTACGTATAAATTCTTTTGTTTCTTTTGCTATTAATGATTCAAAAATACATATTAATAATCTACATGATACTTAGGACACATATCATTTGTTTTGTTTAATTCTACAAAAACTACAAGAGAAGGAAAAATACGAATTCAATCCAATTTTTCTCAATTTTGATTTTGTGTCACTTCATTCCCGAGGCAGAGGCTTAGAGTAAATGCATACGTACGTAATTTCATGCATTAGGCGTATAAATACTGAACACCGAGTCGGCTGGGGCTGTAAAATACACCGACTGAATCTACGCAGAGGAGTAAGACCTCTCCAACGAGTGTCCTAATTACATTAAACAATCTGATATCAAGATTCTATTCCTGGAGGTCTGGGTAATAATCGGTTTGGTTTCTTTGTTTTTTTATGGCATATCAACCTTTGTCGGTTATTTAATTCCAAGGCTATTCTCCGAGCTGTAGTGATACTATTTAACCCATAGCTGGGAGGATAAGGGGGTTCATTCCTTTCCTGTTAGCACGACTGGAGTACGAACTCCCGTACTACGATTCCGCAGTCCATCACTTTAACCATTACACCACGAGGAAACCCCTCAGGGTAATAAGGATTACTCTTTCATTGCCATCAATCCCAAGTTCATTCTGATCTGTTGTGGTGGCACCTACTAGTGTCATATCTGTGGGTCAAATAGAACTGCTTGACATTTAAAATCAGTGCAAACTAATAATTTGCGTTAAATCGAAATGTTAGAAATAGAACCGTTAGTCTGTCCAAACAAATAATTGATGTTTAATTGAATTGTTATGGATACATAGGAATACTTAAAACCATTATTTGCGCGTAAACGAATGATTAATATTTAATACAATTATTAACGTTAAATAGCAATATTTGAGACTCTTCAACTGTGTATCTAAATCGAATTGTTACTGTTACATATGCTTGAAACCATTTAACTAGGTGCAAATCAAACCATTTTTATTAAATAGCAATATTTGAAAACATCTCTGTGCAAACAAATAATTAATACTAAATAGGAATATAGAAATGTATTTATCCCCTCCTCCTCTCGAGCGGTATGTGACACAAGGTAAATTTTTAGCACAGTTTAACAGGTTTAAATTCAGAGTTTTCCTTCTCCTGATCAAGTCAAAAGAACCCAATCTGTCCTACTATTTACCCATAGCTGGAGGGAGAATAATTAGATTCATACTTTTCCATAGGGTATTAGTGCTATGTGAAATGCAATTAGCTTCGACCAGGATTTGAACTCGTGTCGCTGAGTCCATTTCCTGGGAGGATAACCACTACCCAACGGGCACCTCCAATCATTTAGGAAAATATAGAACCATTTAACTGTTTGCAAACTATAAGAATACTTTTGTGAAATTAAATTGGCTCTAACTCATTTAAATAAAGATAACCTAAAAACTATTGATTTAAAAATCATATGTATAACCATTTATGTGTATGAAAACTCATGAGCTCTAGCTCGTTTAAAAATGTTATCTACAAACTACGTGTTTACATGTTATATGCATAAAGGGGACTTGACATTAAATAACCAACAATGCCTACAGAACTATAGGGAACCAGAATCCAATCCAAGCACTCAGCGCTGAATGAGAATTGGTTTCTTTCTGGTACCACTAAGTCTGTTTTTCAGGCATGTGATGTTTTCACTTCCTATTAGAGATTTCTTGAGAAAGGTATAAATCCAATTATTCTCCCTCCAGCTATGGGTAAATAGTAGGGTAGACTAGGTTCTTCAGCCTTGGTGAGGCAACTAGTCTAGAAGAAGGAAAACTCTGAATTCAAACCCGTTAAACTCCGCTTAAAAATTGACCTTGTGTCATATTCTGCCCGTGCGGAGTGGTTGGGTAAAAATGATTAGAGATTTCTGGAAATTGCTACACTTTGGATTCATTTTATTTTTATCTATTTTTAAATTTTTTTATAACTCTTACAGTACCCAACTAAAGCAAACCAAACCAGTTGAATATTGAATGTTTAATTAAAAACCGATTTTCTTTGAAAACTTTTCACGCACAAAATATTTTTAGTGAAGGACGATTTTGTTTGTGGTCGGGGTTGGTCCCAAACGTGAAAACTTGCTGCCATGAGACATCATAGTAAGTTAGTTCAAACTCGAATTACGATATTGCGTTTAATTTTGGGAGAATACATTTAGAAAAGTTGTGAGATTTGGTTTCTTTTAATAAAAGCATATCAACCTTTGAGAATTATTTACAGCCAAAGTAATCGGTGTATAAGAACAACTGTTACAAAATCTAACAAATATCAGGGGAGTATAAGAGGGTTCATATATTCTTAGAGGTATTAGTCCGAAAGTGAAAGTAATTGTGCGATTGTAGTTCGAACTCATCTACTTCGAGGCAAGAGAGGTATAAAATTCCTCAACCCCGTCAACTATGGGTTAGACAGTAACATAACAGTTCTACAAAGTGAACTTTATCTTTAAATTGCCTATGATGATTGATATACCATTAAAGTAAGTCTTTTGTTTTCATTCATGATAAGATACGTGTTTTTACATCATCATACGATTTTGGCATGTAAAAAGTAAATTAAACCTGTAGATAGCTATAAATTTAGCCCATTATTTTTAGATATTTTAGCGTCTCATCAACCGAAAAAGACATCGACACATGACTGACGAAGGCATGGACAGCTATCGATAGGCTCTCGATCATATGGAAATCAGACCTAACCGATAAAATGAAACGCAGTTTCTTCCAGGCAGCGGTTATGTCGATACTGCTATATGGATGCACAACATGGACGCTAACTAAACGGCTGGAGAAGAAACTAGACGGAAATTACACAAGAATGTTGAGAGCCGTATTGAACAAGTCCTGGCGACAACACCCCACGAGACACCAACTATACGGACACTTGCCCCCCATCACGAAAACTATACAAGTTAGACGGGCCAGACACGCGGGACACTGCTGGAGAAGCAAGGACGAGCTCATAAGTGATGTACTCTTATGGACCCCCACACATGACCGTACAAAAGCAGGACGACCAGCTCGAACTTACATACAGCAACTATGTGAGGATACAGGATGTAACCCTGAAGACCTGCCGGAGGCGATGAATGATAGGGAGAAGTGGCGATAGAGGGTCTGGGATATCCGTGCTGGCGGTATGACATGATGATGATGAGGATTTTTAGATATCTTTTTCCCTCATGGAATAAAAGACTCTAAGAGTCAAAAAGCTGTTTTTCAATATTGTTCTCAATAACTTTAATCTCTTTTCCACTCAGAATAACATTTTCTTATTACTTTAGAAATAAACCCAATTCCCTTGACAAAGTCCCCCGATTGTTTAAAATGACGCCATTTTTATTTAAAAAAAGGCTTCGTTTTAAATAATAATCTGATGAACTTTTCACGTTGGACAGCTTGGTGTTTATGCTATTCAAGGCACGTTTATCATGAGCTAATATTTATTATGGAAAAACTGCTTCATGTGGAACTCGTTTTATCTGGTATATAATTCTATATGTCGTCATCGCTTAAGCACTAGAGACTTTGTCTGCTCACGACTCTCATGTGTTTGCACACACTGTGGATTTTTGTAGATTCAAGTACAAAGCAAGGACATCTTTTGGGGTAAATAATAATTGATGAGCCTGTTTGCTCTCTTCTCTCTTTTTCTTTCTCTCTGTCTCTCTCTCATCATCTGCGTGTGTTGCGTCGAATTGGGTATAGAAATTGTGCATATTAAACAGGCATTTGGTTCCAAATAAATGTTTTTTCTCCAAAACGAACGCGTAGGCTTGATCATTCTTGAGTTAACCAGTTTTTCAACATTGACAAAGCTCAGTATTGGGACCCAGATAAATTAGCTGCATTTCATTGTTCATTTTAGAACATGCATACCACATATAAGATTGATGCAAAATCTTCGTTCTTCCTACATTCCAGTCAGTTTAGCCCGAAGTAGTAGTATGCTAGAGTTAGTAAAAAATTATGTGCAACTGCCTAATCTAGAAATGATAAAAATTACCTCTATTCTTGTATTCGTATATATTAGATATGTTCAAAAATACCCGTCTTCTAAAGCACTATTTTAAAAATATCTCCTTAAATCGGCAAAATACTGGATTGATTGGATGGTTTTTTGGGTTTATAGCATATCAACATTTGTAAGTTTTTTAATGCCCAATCCACTTTTACACAAATAATCAGTTCTATTTCAAACAATTCAGTTTATTATGAGTACCCAGTTTGATTGTCAAAAACATTTCTATTTCAAACTATTCAGTTTAGAATTTGTATAGATTTTAATCATACCCAGTTAAATCTCAAAACAGTTCTATTTTAAACAATTCAGTTTAACGTAAGTACAGTTTCAGTTTCAAAAACAGTTCAAATTAAAACAATTCAGTTTAGCATAAGTATGCAGTTTAAATGTTCGAACACAGTTTGATTGTCTAAAACATCTCTATTTCATTCTATTCAATTCTAGATCAAACAAATCGGTTTAGCATAAGTACAATTTCTATGTCAAAAACAGTTCCATTTCAAACAATTCAATTTAGCAAATGTATACAATTTAAATATCAAAACAGTTCTATTTCAAGTAACTTAGTTTCGCATAAGTACGCAGTTTGTTCTATTTGACCCATTGATAAAACCCTACCAGGTGCTACCACTCCGTGCCAGAATGAACCTGGGAGCGATGGCTATGAAGGCTGCTCCACATTCCCCAAAGCTCCTGTATTATTGGAACCTCACCATCAGATTTTTTAGTGTCATATCTAGGACACTCGTTGGTTGGGTGGGGGGGTCTTATCCCTCTGCAGAGGTGCAGACGGTATATTCTACTGCCCCAACCGACTGGACAATCTAATAAGTGGATTAAGAAAAAATCATCGCTATTTACAGCAATAAAAGACGAGGGTTTTTTCCGATACATTTTTTCTGAATTCTGAATGCTCATTTTCTTAAAAAGTTGTTCGGTCCTTATACACTAATTCATCTTCAATCGTATTGTTAATTTGACTGCCTTAAAGAAAGTGCAGGTAAATTATTGTTACATGTTTTAAAGACAATTTCCTGGAGAATTAGATTTGGTTTATATTTTTATAACGGTTTGCCTATTTGGTTTGTTCGGATATCAATAAAAACATAAAAATGCTCTTCAAAGATTATAAGAATTTTTTTTCATTTTTGTAACTTAATCTTCTAAGGATGTGATAAATAAAACAGCAAAAATTTACGTTAAATATCTTTAGAGGCTTAAATTGACATAATATATAAAACCCTTCATCACACAACATTCTGCTGAGATAGTCTTAGATAATGTAAAAATCCAGAATGCACAGATTTGACTGATGCGATTAAAAACTGATTATATCTAAATAATACCTTTTTATTCTTTTTTATTGCATTTTTTTAATTAGATTTTTTTCTATGGAGGCCAGAGAGAGAACCAAAATAACGTGGCACATGGGAGATAACCTTTTTCTAAGAATTTATTTACTTAAGAAATACGGATATCACGCTTTTGAAATACATGTCCAAAAAAACATATACTTTTTGAGGCAATATACTTGCCTGGCCTTTTGGCTGGGCCGTCTGGCATTCGTGTCGGATGGGTTATCGAAACCAATGGCAGATTGGAGGCCGAAATCTCCCAACTTCAGTTGGGCCACCCTCAGGTGGGCGGGCTGCCTTTTTTGCACCCCTTGTATAGCACTAGACCTCACGATCTAGTTCAAGCTATAATCTGGCATACGTTCCCGGATCTAGATTTAGGTCCGTGATACTGCTTGACTCATTAGAGCCACATTGCACTTAGTGGGTCAATGACTAGTAGGGTTCGAGTCTCGGCTCGTTCCTGACCTTCCCCTCCCCTTTATCCCCACTTTAATCGGCCTTCGGGCTTTTGACCTTGTATCAAGTCCTGTCTGGTGGGAGGCAGCGACAAATATCATACTTTTTTGAGGCAACGTTATGATTTTTATTTAAAGCGACAGCGTAATAATCCTTTGATTTCTATTTTTTTCCGTGAAGATCTAGTTTTTCAATCATATCAATTTTTATCATTTCTAAACAAAATACGGAGTTCAATTTTCAATTAAATGGTACGTATTCGGGGTCTTCCTTCGTGCTGATCCTCATTGTAATCACCCCTATTCTCGTAATTACAAACATAATTATGGAATTTTAATTAAAAGTTTGAGCACCTTTCTAAATAGAAACGTCAATATCATCTTGAATACATGATACAACGCGAATACAATTTATTCTCTCGGTGTCTACTTCATAATAAATTTCAATTCTTAGATTGACTTCTTCGAAAAAAATATTTCAAATTGTTTAATCAATTATAAATATATTTCGCTAAAGAACTTTTGATTGTTTACACGGAAGCAAGAGACATTTTTAATCGTATCAATGAATAGATTTACTTAAATAAAATGACAGTCACCATCACGAAAACCAAATGAATTTAGTCATCAAATGTGTTAAAATACTTTACTTTCACAACGAAAGGGAGACAGATTCTAACCTGAGCAACAACACGATAAAACAGCTCTCATTATTCTTTTATTTGAGACGAGTTGCAATAAATGAGTATTCATTTTATCTTTTTTTTTTTTTCATCTTTCAAACGAATAATCCGTTCTGTTGATTCAATTTGAAAATGAATGGTTAAATTACCAACAGTGAAGCTAAGGACAGACAGAGAAATAAAAAGGAAGTAATAGAAAATGAATCTGAAAACGTAGTCACGAAATTTAATGTTCCGAGAACGGAAGTGACATTTTCAAAATTGAATATCTCTCACTAGGGACAAAAAGAAAGAGATGCTGGGTTTGTATCCTGCGTAGCGGATATTGATTTTAAAGGACATCGCAATAGAAAAAGAAAGAAAACATTTGACAAAATAAAAATCAGAAAGGATAAGATCAAATATTCTGGCTATTTTTTTTATTTTCTTCACATCTAGAAAATTTTACAGGGAAGTCAATATGTATTTTTTTTTTCAAGATAGATTTTGAATGAAATGTTTACACACAAAATGAAATACAAAATTAAGATCTGGATGATTGTACTTCAAATTTTTTGAATGAGCAAAATTTTTTTTTTTTTATGCAAAACGATCAAACAAAAAAGTGCATTTACACACATCTACAAACGGGTGCCTTGTAAATAGTAACGTTTCGCATGTTAGACTAACAATTATCAATGAATTCGCGCAGCTCTAGGAACACATAATTCCGACCGAGTATCACAACTAAGGAAAGCTTTGTGAATAACAACAAAAGCTCTCTTTCATATACATATAATAATACTCAGTTATAACTTAATTTGGCTTGGCTTATTTGCTTATCGGCAGATCAACCTTCGTGAGATATTTAATTTCAAAGCTATCCTTGTAGAAAAACAGTTTTGTAATTTACTGAGGTTTTTGCCTAGATGTGACTCAAGGCCACATAAAATGGGCACCGAATGAGACTCCAACTCACTCATGAACGTTTGCTAGTCTAGCTTGCTAAAGGAGATATATGTGTAAATATTTTCCCGAAGAGAATTTATCCGAATGAGAACATCATTTCGCAAATGGAGTTTGAACCTGCCTTCTGCGCGCATCAATCCCGTTAGCAACGCCGCTACGCCTCCTCTTCACTCGAATAGAGGAAAAACGAATCAGGCTCTCTTTCTTATCGAAAAGTGCTGAGATTAATCGATAGAGGGAGCCTAAAACTTGTTGAGTTGGGGCAAAATTGAACAAAACATCTGAAAAAGTTATGTATTTAAAGTTCGCAAATATATGGTAATTTCCTCCCTTAGACGCGACTCTTTTTGAAGAAAGTGATTACGGACAAAAAAAAAAAAAAAAAAAAGACATTCTAGAAGAATGAAACTATATCATTCAGATCAGAAAACTCAGAAACGTTTTCCCCTGAATAATTTTGTCTAAGTATAAAGATAGAATGCAATAATCGCAGATGTAACTGATTAAGCTAAAGTGGAATTTTTAAACTAAAAACTTAACAAAAATTTAATGAAAATAAGGGATTGGGATTTTTCTACTCCTCAATAACACCTCAAATATCTTGCCCTGGTTTTTCAAAGGTTAACGGTTTCTGAGGAAAGAGAGAATTTACGCGGATCGCAAACTTACTACAAATGAAATCATGGGATGCAGCATTGTGGATGTAAAACAATTTGAATGAATCCGAAATTGGGACCACTCTGAACTTTACCAGATGCTGATTGAAAGAAACTTATAGGTCAATGCTCAAGGACAAATAAACCAGTAAAGAAAGTACTGCTGCTCATCTTTAATGGCGACGTCTATGGATGAGAAAATAAAAACAAAAGATTACAAAGACTAATTCCAACCGTAAATCCAAACCACATCACATGAGTAAACAAGTGGTGAATTCTGCTGAGGTTGAAGCTATGAGTGACCTCTGTTTTCGAATAATAGCCACAGAGTCGAAAATCATGTTATATAAGTACTGAAATATTGTTAACATAGAGTTATTTAAAATGAGGACACATTAAAACAGCTATTTGAGCTTACAGCATCTGACGACTAACACTATATATACATTATATGCATGCAAGAACATAGATATCTTATTGAAATAGAATTAATGGGTAGACATTTATCTCGGCATCTACGTGGAAAAAGTCTGCCAATACAAATATGTAGGAATTATTCTCAGTCCTCAAGACATAAAATCAATACAGGGTGGAACGATAAAATTGTCGTCCTAAAAATAACTACAGCTTTATTTTAAAACTTTTATTGACAAAATCAATTCAGCTAACTTGATTATGTAGTAGAGCAAACATCTATTCAATATAGCCGCCTTTAGCCTCAATCACCGCCTCAATACGGATCCGGAACTGGGAGCATGCCTATTCCACAAGCGCCAGCGGGGGCTCGGCGAATACTCGGTGGATGGCGGCGATCAAGCTGGCTTTGGTGTTGTGAAGGTCATGTAGGTGATGTTCATGACGTATGACCAAACGAAGTAGTCCAACGGGTCCAGGTCGGGGGAGGAGGGGACCAGTGAGAAAAGGGTACAAAGTCGTAGCACTCCTTCTGAAGTCAAGCCTGGGTCTCTTTGGACTTGTGGGCCGGCGCCGAGTCCTGCTGCCACACTCAGGGTCTGCCACCGGCCTCCTGATTGCACCAGGGGATCACCACACTCTTCAGCACATCCAGGTACACTTTGGTGTTGACTTTCAAGCCGACTTCGAAGATGTGAGGTGGCATGGTGTTGCCCTCACTAAAAACCATACCAAATACCATAAACATAGCCGGAAACTTTGTTTTCATCACCCTGGGCACGTCCCTGTTATTCGTGACAATCCAGATTTGCATTTTGAGGGTGCTGGCAATGGCCCTGTTTTCATAACTTGGATCGGTAGAGAGCATGAGTTGTACAGCGGCGCATCTTCGATCTCGCTCGTTGAACATTGGGTCAGTTTCAAACATGATAGAAGGCTCCTATTGCTTTTGGGATTTGTATACAACTGGCCCACTAGTAGATGGCCGGCAACAAAAAAGAAAACCGGTTTTCATTAAACGGAAATGGAATCATGTCGTCTTTTCTGGGGCGACGATTTTATCGTTCCACCGTGTAAATAGCTTTCAGAAAATCCAACTGAGAATTGTGTGTAATACATTTAGCAGCAACCCCTGCACAAGGATCGTCTATTGCAATAGTCACACTAATAGCGGCGATGAAATATATATCACTACCTTCACCTTTCTTTACTCGACACATTCCCAAACATAACTTTCAAATCATCGGTGTAGTTATGAACGCTTCAGATGAAAATAATGAATTTCACTTATACAACCTGCCAAATGAAGAATATCTAATAGATTTCTAACAGATGAAATGAATAATATCTTACAGATTTTTTCATTAGAGAACAGCCTTTCATGCCAAAACACTAAATTCAAGAGAGAAAAAAAAAGGTGGGGAACTATATTCACTTTGCATATCCTTAGTACCAAGCAATGAAGTTGCCCAGCATAAAGTTCACCATACTTGTTCCTTTGTATTCGAACTAAGTTAAACGTGGTAAAAAAAAACACTTTTATTAGGTTTTATCGTAGTCAAGTCACGCTGATAGCACAGATTACTTCAACTCTCTCTCTCTCTCTCTCTCTCTCCGTCCATATCAGTCATCTAGACTAGTCAGATCTAGACTACATACACTGTCCGTGTAAAGCTGATGGTCAGTGAACACTGATGTCAGATCCTAACAACGTTTATGAGTTCGCGTCTGCTTCTCGGCCAGTTTTTAGTATATCTTGCGCGTCTTACTTAGTTTGTGAGATACGAGATAAGAAACCATGCTGTTTTTTTTGTTTTTTTGGTGCTTCGACTAAGATTTTTTTTTTCACACCAGAACACAATATCCTTGTTAGGTTTCGATCTAGTTTTTTTTTTTTTCTTTTTTTTTCCAAGCTCTTTGTTAAAATCTAGGTAGTGATGGATAGAGTTGTTCTGACGTGGCTACAGCTGAGAAGAAATCCGTTTTTTTTTTATCAAAGAGATCAGATTCTCTTATAATAAATAGCCTGTTAATAGAAGTCCATGCCTTTACATACGTTAAGGTCACTTTCAGTAGATGAAATACAGCTACCGAGGTATGTGAAGTAGTTTGCTCATGTCAGAGGCTTGTTATCTTCTTTAAAATAGATAAACTCGTTTGTTTTTTTTTTTGAGTGAAGATAGTTTTAATTTATCTTCCTGTCCTTTTTAATCAAAGCAGTTCATTTGCTTAGCTGGTAGAGCATTTGCAAATGGCTCGGGACACCGGGGTTCAATCCTAGGTCGAGTCATACCAAAGACCAAAAAAATGGTACTTGATGTCTCCTTGCCTTACACTCAGCATAATAAGATTGGGATCAAGGGTAATGGGATCAATCCAGGGAAAGAAATAGTGCCCTCCCCCACATCTCGGTATAGTTACTAAATAAAAGGCAGCCTTTTGGTTGCCCTCGATGACACTTGTCATCTTTTATCCAAACACTTTTTTGCTCACTAGATTCATCTTATTGGTATTTATCATAACCGGAAATACTTTTGTAATAAAAAACTACATTAGAATTTATTTCCTACTAATAAAGTCTCCTGTAATACATTTTCATAATCATTATAGTAAAATCTAAAATGGAAGCATTTTCTTAACTTTCCGTAACTTGCAGCGAACAAATCGACTTTTAAAGCCTGAAAAATATCTTTAAAAGTAGGGGTTGACTAATGCGTTAGGGCAAAAATGCAAACCTTTACCACAATGTGGCAACCAGTGGAACAATACTCCAAAATCTACGTTTTTCTTTTTTAAGTAGAGGAATTATATTGTGAATTGAATTACCATGACCAGAAAATCCGGTGAACACTTACACACGAGATACGGAAACACTCGACAGCTTGTCCTGTCTTAACTTTGACCATTTTTGTCTCCTTTTAGTGACCTCTAATTCAAGGGAGACCTTTTTCGTAAAAAAGCATTGTCCGGTGGGTCTTGACTTCCGCTCTGTTGCCACGCGGAGCAGCCTTTTTTTCATTCTTCTATCGCCGTCATTCTTTGCATCAACGGTATGTTTTGTTTTACATTCTCCTTCAGGATGTTTTATTTACATTATCCTATTAACCAACCCCTCCGCTCGGGTAGGATATGACACAAGGTCAATTTTTAAGCGGAGTTTAACAGGTTTGAATTCAGAGTTTTCCTTCTCCTAGACTAGTTGCCTAACCAAGGCTGAAGAACCTAGTCTGTCCTACTATTTACCCATAGCTGGAGGGAGAATAATTGGATTCATACCTTTCCCAAGGGTATTAGTGCTATGTGAAATGCAATCAGTCTCGTCCAGGATTTGAACTCGTGTCGCCGTGTTCATTTCCTACGACGATAACAATTACACCACGGGCCCCTCCTGTTTTATTTACATTATTGTCTATCCTGTAATGTAACATTTCATGTCTTCATTACCTTGTTCCTTTACCGATCTATCTCGTGATTGATATCTTTAACCCTTTCATTATTCCTTGTTTCCTTCTGCCCTCCTCTTCACTTAGCTTAACAGGACTCTGACGTTAAGCTTTATTACCATATTTACCCAACCCCTCCGCTCGGGTAAGATATGAAACAAGGTAAATTTTTTAAGCGGAGTTTAACAGGTTTGAATTCAGAGTTTTCCTTCTCCTAGACTAGTTGCCTCACCAAGGCTGAAGAACCTAGTCTGTCCTACTATTTACCCATAACTGGAGGGAGAATAATTGGATTCATACCTTTCCCAAGGGTATTAGCGCTATGTGAAATGCAATCAGTCTCGTCCAGGATTTGAACTTGTGGCGCCGTGTCCATTTCCTGCGACGATAACAATTACACCACTTTATTACCGCTTCTCTCATTTTTTTATTATTGTTTTTCCTTCTCCTAAAACATGCTGTTTTTATCTTTTTCAGTTTTTACTTTTTTACTTTTTCCATTAAATGTCTTCAGAGTCTTTATTTTAGAACTAGTTGACCTGGCTGTCTCAACCGATGCGACAGAAAACAGCTATTTCGACCTTATTACGTTTCATCAGCAGTTTATATCGTGATCTTCATCCCTGGACCACAGATTGCAGAGCCGAAACTCTACAACTAACCCAACGGCCCATATCGCGCACAAATGACGCCAAATTAACTAGTAATGGTAATTGCGCGGTCAAATAACCTGAATGTGTTTTGCAAGATACATACGTACTCACAACAGAGGACTTGCTCACCTCCAGGGCCACGTCTTCCCAAGAGGATTAGAAATACGCATTCACGTAATTATTATGACCTCAAGGGCAAGGATATAGATCTACATTTTATTTTTTAAATAGATGAATTATATTTAAGTAGAGGAATATATTGTGAATTGAACAATAATCATAAAATTAATTGGTAATTCCATTTACAGTACTCCTAACAAATGATATGCACCATATACTGTGTTTCCTGATAAAACAAAACTACCGTCTTTAACTCCTGTATTGTGAAGATATTTAACAAACTATAACTGATATTAATACAAAACAATAAAAGGGAGATAAGAAATAATCATAATATAAATGCACTGTCACACGACATTTCGAACAGCTATAAACACTAATCGAATCGTCACAGGGGCCTACTGTACGTTAAGACCTATCACGTCTAAAATAAAATTATAACAGCTGTAAACATTAATCGAAAAGTCACAAGGTCTTACTGTACATTAAGACCTATCTCTTTTAAGATAGAATTACAACAGCTGTAAACACTAATCGAAAAGTCACAGGGGCCTATTGTACGTTAAGACCTATCATTTCTTAGATAAAATTATAACAGCTGTAAACACTAATTGATAAGTCACAGGGGCTGTCTGTATGTGAAGACCTATCACTTCCAAGATAGAATTATAACAGCTGTAAACACTAATCGAAAAGTCACTGGGACTTACTGTACGTTAAGACCTATCACGTCTAAGATAGAATTATTAGTTAAAAATATGGTAGTCGACTTATATGCCAAGTTGACTTGTAAACTGCAATTACAATAATTTTTCTGCCACGTATTTTCTAAGTAAGTGTATGAATTTGGAAGTGTATAAACTTAACCAGAAAGGGCAGAGAAGATTACACAACATCCACGTCGGTCGAATACAAGCATTACGACGATTTTAAACTGCCATAATTTTGTGTGAATATTTTCAAGTGTCTGATATTTGTTCAGGGTCTCGTTTCAGCTAAAAACGCTGAAATTAGACGTAGAGTTTTGAATAAATTGGAAAACAAGCCAAACCTTACTTTCCCACAAATAGCAGAAGACTGTCAGAGATTCGTAAGCTTACGCCAAGATTCGAAAAATATCGAAGAATCTAGCATAGTACACAAAAGAAAGATACTCGAAAAGAAAAAAATAATCTAATTCTTCCTCTAAATAAAACCAATACAAAAAGAAACAAGATGACATGTCTCCTAACCCGTGTTCTGGTTGTGGGTCACTACATTGGTATAAGGATGTCCTTACCGGAATAAGAGTTGCCTACCTTGTAGCCGTGTCGGGCACAAGAGCTCACACTACCGAGCGAGAAAAAAGGTTAATAGCTGTGTAAAAAAACACAAAATCACATGAACAAGACAGGTTAAACATTAGGAAATACGTGAAAGTGCAAATCCTAAATCATCATCATCATCATGTCGTGCCGCCAGCACGGATATCCCTGACCCTCTCTAGCCACTTCTCCCTATCATTCATCGCCTCCGGCAGGTCTTCAGGGTTACATCCCGTGTCCTCACATAGTTGCTGTATGTAAGTTCGTGCTGGTCGTCCTGCTTTTGCACATCCATATATGGGGGTCCACAGGAGTACATCGCTTATGAGCTCGTCCTTGCTTCTCCAGCAGTGTCCCACGTGTCTGGTTCGTCGAACTTGTATAGTTTTTGTGATGGGGAGCAAGTGTCCGTATGGTTGGTGTCTCGAGGGATGTTGTCGCCAGGACTTGTTCAATACTGCTCTCAACATTCTTGTGTAATTTCTGTCTAGTTTCCTCTCCAGCCGCTTAGTTAGCGTCCATGTGGTGCAGTATCGACACAACCGCTGCCTGGAAGAAACTGTGTTTCATTTTATCGGTTAGATCAAACTTCCATATGATCGAGAGCCTATCGATAGCTGTCCATGCCTTCGTCAGTCGTGTGTCGATGTCTTTTTCGGTTGATGAGACGCTACTTCCTAGGTAGGTGAATTTGTCTACTAGTTTCAGAGAGGCTCCGTCTAGTGTGGCAATGTTGCCCGTTTGGTTGTAACACATATATTCAGTTTTGTTTGCATTGACATGGAGGCCAATGCCAGCTGCGGCTCATTCCAGACTATGTAGTAGTGTCTCCGCTTGATTAGGCGTGTTCGCTAGTAACGCCAAGTCATCAGCGTAGTCGGCGTCCGTGATTGTTTTTGCGGGGTACCTTTTGCTTCTTCTCTTAATCAGCTCGAAGCCATTTTCTCTGATTTTGTCGATCGAAGTCCTAAGCACATAGTCTATACAAATGATAAAGAGGTACGGGGCTAGTGTGTCTCCTTGTAGTACTCCTGCAACAATGTCGAAGTAATCCGTGTCTCCATCTGGTGAACGTACTTTCACTTTGGTGTTTCTGTAGAGAATCATTATCGCTGTTACGGTTTCTTTTGGTTGGCCGTATGCTAGTAGGATTTGCTCCATCTTCCCTCTGTGTATGGAATCGAAGGCCTTGGTCAAGTCGACAAATAGTAATGTCGCCTGAAGGTTTTTTGCCCGAACGCCTACGTTCTACGGATGGTCAGTATTTGTGAGGTTGTGGATCTATTTCTCCGGAAGCCATTTTGGTTTTTCCTAAGGATGTTGTCTATTTTGGGTTCTATGCGGTTTCGTAGTAGGGCATTGTAGATTTTGGCTGCTATGGATGTAAGTGTTATCCCTCGGTAGTTCTTGGCTAGTCCGAGGTCGCCTTTTTTAGGGAAAGGAAGGATGCATCCCTTCGTCCATCTTTCTATCCTATTTTGACTATAGACTGCGTTGCATTGCCGGAGCAGTATATCGTCGAATTGTTTTGTCTTCCACACTTCTGGGGGGATCTCGTCTAGCCCTGCAGACTTCCTATTTTTAATTCTTCTGAGAACTGAGTCGAGTTCTTCTTTAGTGAAAGGACCTAGTGTAACGTCTTATTGTTTACTAATAATTCTGGTGATCGGTCCAACCGTTATTTCCGGTGGGTTTCCTAGTAGATTTTTGAAATGCTGTTCCCACATTTTTACTATTTCTTGTTGGCTTGCAGCTTTCAATTTTGCTTTGGCTGTGCTCTTCTTTCTACTTACTTCGTTTATTGTTTGCCAGGCTATCCTGGATTGTCTATCTTCCACCGAGTCTCTAATCTTATCTATCTGATTTTGTATGTATTCTGCCTGTTCTTTTAGATATATTCCTGTTAATTGATGTTGTGTCTTTTCTAGTTTTCGTGCATTTGTGTTTGTTGGATTCTTTCGATAGCTTTTGGGGGCAGCTTTCACGAGTGCACGTCTTTCTCTAACCGCTAGCGTTTCCCAAGGGACTCTATATTTAGTTCTAAGTTTTGTTGGAATACACTTTGCTGCTGCCTCAAGGTGTGCTTCTACAAAATTTTCATATTCGTCATTTGGGGTACCTTTTTCTGCCTTCTCCTGGAGTGCTTCGAATCTGTTTCTTAATTCTAATGCATATTTATCTCTAATATCTCTGTTGTTGAGTAGGGCCCAGTCATAGTGCTTGGTTGTCGCTTTACGTGTGGCATTTTTCGTAGGCTTAGCCGTACTTTGGCCGTTACTATTCGATGATCGGAGGACACACTCTCGAAAGAGGAGTATGCCTCGCAATTCATCGCACTGTTTTTCCATTTCCTGTTTATAAGGACGTAGTCTATCTGTGCTTTACTCTTATTCGCGTATGTGTAGGTCCATAATTTCCCCTCCCTTTTTTGAAAGTTTGTATTGAGGCATGTTAATCTATTTTCTATCATGAAATCTATTAGTTGTTGTCCATTCCTGTTTGACGCGTTGTGTAGGCTGTATTTGTTGTTTCTGTTTTCCCGATTTGTGCATTCATATCTCCGCCAATGACTAGCAGGTTGCGTTTCGGAATGCTACGTACTAGGGAGGATAGATCTTCGTAGAAGGTGACTATTTCGTTTTCTTCGCTAACATTGGTAGGGCTGTAGCAGGAGATAATTGTTGCCTTGGGGTTGCCATTAAACGTTGCGGCCATCATCCTAGGTTGTATTTTCTCAATGCTGTTCAGTGTTTTTAACGCTCTCGGTCCTATAAGCATTCCCAACCCTCCTACCGATGCATTGACAAAGTTTTTCCATGCCGATGAAGTCACCAGCATCCATCCATTACCAGTTTCGTGATATTTGATATCTTCGGTGTGTGTGTATCGGTGCTCTTGTATGCAAATTACGTCTATCTTATGTTCTACGGCTGATGCAGTTAGCTCTGATAGTTGACCTATTCTATTTAGGGTTTTAACGTTAAATGTCGCTATCTGTATTGTTTGTTTGCATTTTAGTAGTTTTTGTTTGAGCTCTGTAGCTGATTTTTCGAACACTGAGGCCAGGGCTCCAACCTCAGCAGGACGAACCCCTTTTTTAACCGCGCGAAGAGCGATGCGGTTTATGTATGTGGTTTGAGTACGAGTCATGGTTATCTTTCGATAGTATAAAATTACAGTTGGATTCTTGGTCAGTTTGATAATCCTAAATTTACTCAGTTAAAAAAAGTTGGGAAAACTAACCTTGCTAAGAACTAATAAAATGTCAAGTCCCGTGACAAGGGAGTTAAGCAAGTTTAAGGGAGAACTTATCATAAATGTAATATTTCAAGGAAGGACGTTAAAACTAAAAATGACTATCTTTTTAACAAGGGTATTTTATAATAAGACTATTACATATTTCATATGAAGCAAAACGATATATAAATAAAAGCTGGATAAACATGCTTGAAGAATTGTGATTCCATAATTTTTGGCAGAGTGTATAATTGGATCAGCTGGAACCATACCAAGAACACAAGGATATAAATGAGATAAAAAAGAAATTCAACAAAGAATCGCGACGGTCTAAAAGACAACATTGCTGAAGTTTACGACGATACTGTGGAAGGCGATAAAATTTTGAAGAGACAGGCTATCACTTAGCTAGATATGTTGCTTGAGGCGCTCTCCTCGTGGTACAAGGGTTAAAGCGATGGACTACGGAATCGTAGTGAGTTCGAAATCTAGTCGCGCTATTATGTTCACTCTCGAACAAATACCGAAAGGAAACGCATGATCCTCCTTATCCTTCCAGCTATGGGTCAAATAGTACCACTACTGTTCTTCTAGAAGGATGGGTTTGCCATTAAATATCCTACCAAGTTTGATATGCCATTAAAAAACAAAGGAAAAACATATTTCTTGAAGATCTAGAGGCAGTTTACCGTCAGGATATATCAACGGGAATAGAGATTAAAAAATGTGTCATGATTATGAGGAAAAAAAGGAAAAAAGGGAAACAATATAAGATTGACCTATATGGCTGGACTAAAATCTAAATCCTTACCATAGAACGGTCAAGCAGGAGACTACTACGTCTAACAATCAATATACACTGCTTACTGTGTCTCCAACAGACTGTTGCCAACATTTCCCTCTTAAACTTATGTTTGGTGAACATCTAACATAATAACTGAGAGATTAATATGAAATATTAAAACGGCAATACAATTTAAGTATTATTTTAGAGTTAAATCAAACACTATTTTTAAAAGCTGATCCACTACCTATAAACATTACTGGGATCATCATCGCACCAAGAAGGCCAATCAGACAACTATGGTATAGTGTTTATGCACTATCATGATATCACTATTTTGCGAATTCATGTGAATATAAGCTCTAATGTGAAAATTTTCATGTTTCATATATAACTGATGTAATTCTAACTTCAGGACGAATTACCTACACCTGTATGGTGTAGGTAATTTGTCCTGAAGTTAGAACTGGAATAGTATTGGAATAATGAAAGTTTAATGAAGTTAGAACTGGAATAGTATTGGAATAATGAAAGTTTAATGAGACATAATGGTAGTTTATTGAATATACTAATATTGACATTGATAAAGTGTTATACGGTGAAACATTTTGAATAAAGAAAGCTGGGTGACCATCCGCTAAGGATAGTGATTCCATCATATATGGCAGAGGTTATAACTGATTCAGCTGGAACCGTACCAAGAACACAAGAAAGTAGGTAAAATAAAAATTAGAAGTATTTACACAGTTAAAATGACGACATTGCTGAAGTCTGAGACGATACTGAAGAGAGTGTTGGAGATATGAAGAGATAGGAAATCAGCCGGGCATCTTACTCGAAGATCAGTTTACCGCCAGGATATAGGAATGGTTGATGGCCATTCTATTGATAATTGAGGGGTCTAAAATATTGCGCTTTAATTTTAAAAATATCAACCCATACACATTTATAAAGTTAAACATAGATATGTTTGCTACTGGTTGTCATCGCCAACTATTATTTAGGCATATTAAGTAAATTTTGGGCAACAAAAATCTTTGGGTCGGCTTATGTGCCTGGTCGACTTGCATGCTGCAATTTACGATAATGACTTAGCAAAACTTCACTAAAAATAAACCATTTAATTTGCCTTGTAAAAAAGTAAAGTTTGCGATCGTATTCGAGGGCAACACGAAGGCTCCCTTTTCAATAGCTGCTACACCGAGATGTTGGGGAGGGCGCTAATCCTTTCTCTGGATTGCTCTGCTTTACCCTTGATCCATAACTTTTAATGCTGTGTTAAGCAAGGAGACATCAAGTACTATTTTTTTTAGTTTATGAGGTAAAGATCAAGGGCAAAGTGGATCAATCGTAAGAATGAAGTAGCGTCCTCTCCTACACCTTGGTGTAGTAGCTATTGAAAAGGAAGCCTTCGGGTCACCCTCGACTAAGTTCGCGATATTTCCTTTTTCTGCTCACACCGGGACAGAGTGGACCTCGGTGCAATGACAATGAAAGAGTACTCTACATTCCCCATAGTTTCAGTGTTGGAGCCTGGCCAACTGATAGTTTAATGACATACTCATTTGTGGGTGCTGGGGACTTACCTGTCTGAAGAGATGCAGTCTGTGAATTATAAAGCTCTAGATTACTGGGCTGCTGATAACTTAGAAGAATACATGTCTTTAAGAAGGGATTTTCTCTTCATCTTGCCTAGATCAATATACTTTTAATGCAAAGACAGTGAATTCAAAATAACTTAAGTGATTTCCTACTAAAACAGAAGTTAGATTAATTCTTTCAGTATAATAGTAATAGGGAAATAATCTTTTAAATACAGTTTCTCTTTCATAACTTGTGAATATCGAATTTTCTGGTGTTTGCAGGATTAAAATAGGAATACGTTTAGTTTACACTTTTTTTTAATAGACGAAAGAAAAAGTGCTAAATTACATGCTCTAATATCGTCTTTAGAGTTTCGATAATGAATATCTTGTAAGTTGCAGCTTAATTCACACAAAAATGGAGGGGAAATTTGGCTGATATTGCACATAACTATCCGATATTCCCTAATATTCCACTTGTAAAACGTTCTTATACAAATGTGAATAAAATACAAAACTTGAAAACTGACTCCATTTCTTCCAATATGTTCTCCAATAAGTTCTCCTTCTTTAAACGCATCATTATTCATATTATTTTGCATTTTTCACAATGAGCTGCAATCTTTCACCAGTCAAACACTCTACTTTAAAATAATGGGATGAGCCTTGCGCCTGAGAAAGGAACGAACGCTCATATATATATATATATATATATATATATATATATATATATATATATATATATATATATATATATATATATATTAAATTATTTAAATCTGAGTTGGCTATATATTTTACCAAGCCTATACGCAAAATATGAATGAATTTACCCTAACCCTTCACGACGAGAATTAAGTAACACACGGCCAATTTTAAGCAAAGTTAAGGTGGTATAAATTCAGATTTTTTTATTCTTCTAGACTGGTTGCCGTATCTATTTCCTACGGCCATGAACATTACATCAGAAGGACATCAATGATGATTTGATGATATACAGTTCCACTTTCACGACAGATTCAAACTCAGCCATCAGTTACAGGCAAGACAAATCGACTTTCGTGGGACAAATGCGTTAACTCAAAGACCTTGTTCCAAACAAATATGTTATAGAACAATAGTTTCAGTTATGCCCTCTACCTTTGATAAAGTGGTGATTATCAGATCAGACGCTAAGGAGCAAGACCAATAGACATCTGTATTTTTAAAGTTAATGAAGGATACTCAAAAGTGTATATGAAGTTTGTCTCAAACAATGAGACTTGTTCAAGATCAAGATTTTGAAAATAAATGTCAGACTGAGGATTATTCGAGCAACATTGGGTAAAAGTATACGACTCTCTCTCTTTCTTATATATATATATATATATATATATATATATATATATATATATATATATATATTACATTATTTAGATCTGACTTGGCTATATATTTTACCAAGCCTATACCCAAAATATGTATGAATTTACCCTAACCCTTCACCACAAGAATTAAGTAACACACGGCCAATTTTAAGCGAAGTTAAGCTGGTTTAAATTCAGATTTTTTTATTCTTCTAGACTGGTTACCTTACAAAGGCTAAAGAACCCATTCTGACCAATTTTTTACTTAATGCGGTGTACATTTGATTTGAAAACTGAACATTCCTTATCCTATCAGAGGTAAATAACCCTACGATATAACAATAGCAAGAGGTTGCAAAGTTGAACAGACACATTTCCTGAGGACATTAGCAAGATTTAGAAGGCAAACAGCTTTGTCCAGGTTATAATTCAGGTCACCGATTCTATTTCCTACGAAAAGGACCGGGAAAGTTTAAAGCTCTACGAAATATGTACATGTAATAAAATTGTGAGTTTGGGGAAAATGTGGAATTACAAGATATACAAAAATTAAGTTAAAGCCAACTTTCGAAGGACATTAATTTAATGCGCAATGTTGTCAGAAACAAGTGTGCCGGTAAATCGACAAGCAGTACACATTTACAATAAGTATATTTTTTATTATCATCACGACAATATTTGGTATCGTCCACATTCTCACGACAGACCCATTCCAAACACCGCTATATGATGCTTATCAATATTCTTATTTATATTTTAGGAATATTGTGATGTTTAATGTCTCCTAAAAGTATTTTAACGTGGGGCTATCGATTTTATTTAAAAAATGTCCCAGAAATGATTTATCGAAAAAAAAATCATGGCTTCTTGCAGAAATGTATCAATGGCACTTTAGTGAATTATATTCCTAAATTTCACGTGCTCTTTGGGGTCTGCGATTGTCCCCAGTGAAGATAAGACGTGAGAGAAAATCAAAAAGAGATACACTGATCATTTCAAGCACTTTTTCCTGATATCTTTGTCCATCAAAGTTTTGTAGCTATATCACAAGGTTTTTGATCGTTGTCATACGAGCATGAAGTCCGAGATTTTAACTGAGTCACTACCAGATCGATCTTCTTTATAGATGCTGAGTTGATCCTTTTTACCAACCACTCGGCTTGGGCAGGATATGACACAAGATCAATTTTTAAGCGGAGTTTAACAGGTTTAAATTCAGAGTTTTTTTTTCTTCTCCTAGATTAGTTGCCAAACCAAGGCTGAAGAAATCAGTCTATCCTACTATTTATCCATAGCTGGAGGGAGAATAATTGGATTCAAAGCATTCCCAAGGGTATTAGTCTCATCCAGGATTTGAACTCGCTGAGTTGATGATATATGTGTTAATCAACTCCGCTACATGAGCATAATGTGACACAAGGCCAATTTTAAACGGAGTTTTCCTTCTCCTAGACTGGTTCCATTATCAGGGTTCGATAGCCTAGCCTGTTTTACCTACTTCCCACAACTTGAGAGAGAATAGTATTTATACCTTTACCAAGGGTATCAGAGCTTTGTGAAAAGCAAAAAAAGAAACAAAAAAAAACAAAACAAACTCGCCCACGATTTAAACACGGCCCGCCGTGTCTATTTCCTACAGCCATGACCATTACATCAGAAGTACATCAATGATGATTTGATGATATACAGTTCCACTTTCACGACAGATTCAAACTCAGCCATCAGTTACAGGCAAGACAAATCGACTTTCGTTGGACAAGTGCGTTAACTCAAAGACCTTGTTCCAAGCAAATATATTATAGAACAATAGTTTCAGTTATGCCCTCTACCTTTGATAAAGTGGTGTACGCCTCCCCCCCTCTCTCTCTCTCTCTCTCTCATATATATATATATATATATATATATATAACGGAGAGAGAGACAGACATACAGTCATATCAAATTAAACGAGGTGCATTCCATAAGTTTCCATACATTTTTGTACAGGCATTTAACATTTTTGTAGACTCTTGAAAATTCGGTATGTTATTGCTATACATTTTATGAGATGACTGACCAAGTTTTATGATTTCAGATTCAAATGAACAGCTACAGCAGGAATTGGAATACACCCTACTAAATGCAGTCTGGACTTTAGAAGAATGAAATGCAATGAAATTCCGTTTTAAACTTTGAAAAAATGCAATGCGATGAAAGCTTGATCTACTGCTATGACCCAGAGACCAAGGGACAGAGTTCCCAGTGGAAGCATGCTGGAAGCAAGAAGGCCAGCCAGTGCAAAATCCACCCACAAACATTTGATGATCCCTTTTTTTGACAGCACTAGCAAGATCTACATGCACTGGGTTCCCACTGGACAGACAATCAACAAGAAATACTATGTTGAGGTTTTAAGGGAGTTCAGGAAGTGATTCCGTCGGAAGAGGCCAGTACCCTTCAAATCGTGTCAGTGGCATTTCCACCAGGACAATGCACCAGTCCACAACTTCATCCTTGTCAAAGACTATTTGACCAAGATGGGCATCAATACAGTTCCTCATAATCCCTATAGTCCAGACCTTGCTCCCTGTGACTTTTGCTTATTCCCTAACCTCAGACTCTGTCGTTATGAGACAATTAAGGAGATGAAAGAGGCTATGACGAAGGTCATTGACACGGTCACACAAGAGGATTCAATGGGGCCTCCCGGAAGTTGTTGGGGTGGTACAACAAGTGCATTGCAGCCGGAGAAGATTACTTCAAAGGGGACTAGAGTTTCCTGTGTGTACTATCAATAAAAGTGACCATCCGAAAAAATTCTGGAAACTTATTCAATGATCCTCGTATATCGGAGGCATTCGATGTGTAATGGTTACAGCGCGGATAATGGACACGGCACATCGAGTACACACCCTTGAAGAAGCTGTCTGCCATTCACACAGTGTTAATACCCTTGGGAAATGCATGCATCAAATTATTCTCTCTTCAGCTATGAGTCAATCGTAGGGTGGACGTGGCTTTCTAACCATTGTATGATAACCGGTATAGGAGAGAGAAAACTCAGAATTCCAAACTGTTAAACTTTGGTTAAAATCGACCTTGCGTGGGATCTTGGAAGGATTAATATATATATATATATATATATATATATATATATATATATATATATATATATATATATATATATATAAAATAAAACTAACAAACTTCAATTTTATAGTTTCATTATACATTTATTTTAGCCATATAAAATGACTTTCTCCCATCTGAAGAAGGTAATTTTATATCCCTGAAATAAATTTATAATGGAATTACGAAATTTAAATGTGTCATTTAATTCTTTAAAACATGTTTTCGCTCTAAACATGAGTTTCAAAGTATGTTTAATAAGAAATTAATTATACATTTGATAGCCGTTGACATTGAGCACTCAATTGATATTATCATCCTTTTTAGATTATTGCTTAATAGTCTAATCCTTAGACTAGTTTCCTCGGGTTATATATATATATATATATATATATATATATATATATATATATATATATATATGTGTGTGTGTGTGTGTGTGTGTGTGTGTGTGTGTAAAACATTAAAGACATGGAGAGATTAATGTTCATGTTCATGTGGTTTACAAATTATTCAGACGAGCATGTGAGAAAATTAATTAATCAAGCAGATCCTATATCAGCAGACCCTATATTTTCAGAAAGTTTTTAATCTGCATCTTCAGACAAAGAAATAATGAGAAATTTCCGTTGAAGATTTAGAAAAATCCACAATATTCACGTCTCCCTGTCTCCTTAACTCAAATTTCATTTGCTTTTTTAAATTTTTTTATTAAGTAAAGACCCGTTTGGATACATATATATATATATATATATATATATATATATATATATGAAATTCATAAAAATACATTTTGGTAGATTTTACTTATATGCAAGCGTATATAATTACGTTATTTGCTGTAGCCGTATAACCACACTGTACATTAGAGAGCACCTATTTCTGTCCTCTTTCATAAGAGATTTTACATCTAAAGTACAAAGAAAGATACAAATTGCAAAAGTACGAAGATTTTTTTCTATTTCCGTATCCGTTTACGCTGAATTGTTTCTTTTCATTTAGTGACCAATCAAAAAAAAAAAAATGGGTATGAATATTTGCAGTCAGAAAAAAACATTTTCAGATATGATTACAACTCGAAAAGAATAAAGTAAATATGTTTTGAGAGCTTCCTGAAGCAATATCTTTCTAGTTGCCTAAATCTTGAACTAAAAGCAATAATATTATAAATAATAAAAATGCGAGAGGAAATGGTGTTATATAATTAAGGAATGATTTTTTTATATTAATCATTTTTCGTTAATTATATTTTATCATTCAGTTTGGTAAGACTTAGAACTATTCGAGTCTATTAGTCC
>OY757923.1:65235155-65400509 GCA_963585895.1 Sepioteuthis lessoniana | reverse complement strand
GGTGTTCTGTGTAGAGTGAGAAGCGGAAGAGTACGGAAAGTATCATAATGCCAATAATAGGAGGAGGAGAAGTGAATGACGTTTTTGCAGAAGAAGAAGAAGAAGAAGAAGAAGAAGAAGAAGAAGAAGAAGAAGAAGAAGAAGAAGAAAAATTTAGTCAATAAATGAATTAGATTGAAAACATGTAAAAATGAAATTAAAAACAAAAAAAAAAACAGAAGGGAAAAGTATAAATGAAACTTTAGTCAAGAATTCCAAAATAGGGGAAAAGGGGAAGGGAGGAAAACAAAAATAGAAGAAGAAGAAAATAGAAAGAATGGGTAAAAAAAAGAGGGAAAGGAAAAAGAAACACATTAACAAGAGAAATAATATGAAATGCAAAAAGATGAATAATTAACAGAAAGAAAAATAAGTAAAGTTGGCGATCGTAGTTTTGGGCGACCAGAAGGCTCCCTTTTCAATAGCTACTACACTGAGGTGTAGGGGAGGGCGCTACTCCTTTTCCTGGATTGCTCAACTTTATTCTTGACACGTGCCTTATATTGCTGAATATTAAGCAAGGAGGTATCAAGTACCATTTTTAAAGTCTTTTGGTATGACGCGACCTGGGATTGAACTTAGGTCACCCGGAGTATTGGCGAACACTCTACTCAGTAGAGTTAAATTATTTTAAAGAACGGGTAAAATAATGGATGAAATAAATGAATTGGAATAAAAATTAGAAGAAGAAGAAGAAGAAGAAGAAGAAGAAGAAGAAGAAGAAGAAGAAGAAGAAGAAGAAGAAGAAGAAGAAGAAGAAGAAGAAGAAGAAGGTAAAAATCATGACACTGGAGAAAAGAAAAAGAAATCGATGAAGAAAAGAAGAGCGAATTGTAGAAAAGGGAAAATAATGTCGAAAATGAAGGAAAGTGAAGAATAAATAAATGAGAAATGCAAGTGAAAATCACAGGAAGATATGAAAGAAAATAAAAATAGAAATAGTAAGAAAAGACAGCAGAAAGAAAATGAAGAGAAAGAAAAGAAAGAAAAAAAAGGAAAGAAGGAGAATATACAAAATAAAACAAGGAGTGATAGAAAACGCGAGGATATAAAGCCTAAAGAAAAGTAATGGAAGAAAAAAAAAGATTGAAATTTTGAGAGTTAGACGATAAAGTCAACACGATGTTATGGGACGCTAATCAAGCGAGGATCAACTAATGGCAATTGGCTTAGTCCACCTCACGAAACGTCATCTATTGGCAAAGCATCAATCTAACAACTAACAACTCTTAAAACTGCCCACTTAATATGACAACTAACTCAGGCCACTTCTTACTTTCACTCACATCAGAATTGACGCAATGCCTACAGAGGTCATCAAACTTGGGATTTTGCAAGTAAATAATCGGTAGCGGGTGTTCTAGTGGGCAGGAAAGATGAAAGTGAAAGCAGCAGTTATCTAGAAAACGATAAGAGAGGGGTCAGTTATATGAAACAGGTTTTACTGGTGTTGGATATTGAAGAGAAAGCCGACAAGCTGTAAAAACAAGCAAATGTGATCTGAGGAATTGTGTGAAGAAGTGGAATTAAATCTCAAGTGAATGAAAGAGAAACATCATAAACCCATATTTGGCAAAGTTGTGTGAGTGAATGTATTATAGAACACGTATAAGTCTATGCCTCCCTCTCTCCCAGTCTATCTCGATCCGTGTGTGTGTGTGTGTGTGTATACATATGTGTGTGTGACAGAAACAAAAAAGACATTTATTGACTTGAACTAGGAAACTAGAGGAAATACTTTCTGGGGATTCTCAAGTCACAGGGAGGCTGAGGATGAAGCTAATGACCATTTCTTTGAATAAATTTAATCCGGTCTATTTGATGTTGTTTTCCTGTAAATTTTGGTAAATGTAAATAAAACGAGATATAAGTAGAATTTTAATTTTTCCGTAATTAAGACGACAGTTTATCCATCACCCCCAGTATATATATATATATCATCATCATCATCATCATCATATCGTGCTGGCAGCACGGATATCCCTGACCCTCTCTCGCCACTCCTCCCTATCGTTCATCGCCCTAGGCAGGTCTTCAGGACAACAACTTGTATCCTCACATAGCTGCTTAATGTACGTTCGTGCTGGTCGTCCTGCTTTTGCGCGGCCGTGTGTGGGGATCCATAAGAGTACATCTCTTATGAGTTCATCTCTGCTTCTCCAGCAATGTCCTGCATGTCTGGTTCGCCTAACTTGAATAGTTTTCGTGATAGGGGGCAGGTGGCCGTACAGTTGGTGTCTTGTGGGGTGTTGCTGCCAGGACTTGTTCAGGATTATTATTTAAAGAAAAAAAATATTCGGTCTCATTAGGATAATAAATTTATTTCCATTCTGTTAATAGCTTTGATATGAATCGAAGACTCTAAGATGATTTTTAACAGGACTTCATCGGATAAAATAGGAAAATTTTTCCTATTGGATGCTCTTAACAGGATTGAAATAAATCTATTATCCTAATGTGACCGAATATTGTTTGTTTTTTTCTTGAAATAATATTTGCTCTGAGAATTTATTTACATTGAGCTCTTTACCAGGAATATTTAAATATTAGAAATTTAACTTGATACAATTGTTCCCTACTCTGGATTTATTGGATTGAAGAATACCTCATATATATATATATATATATATATATATATATATATATATATTGACGTATGAGGGCTCATCGGTTTTTGAGTAAATTTTAGTATTATTATGCCTGTGTCTTGTATGGACCCTTAATCTTGCCTTAAATGTAAATACTAAAGCTATAATAAACATATTCAAATATCCCTTTAGCTTTTTCGTGAATTATTTTCTTTTAAAGATTTTTCAGGCAGTCGTTTTCAAAATGAGCAATATCATTATCATAAACATTTTTTGGCACTGAAGTACAATAGATTTAAGATATTTAAGAGGAATATGTTTGCTTCTTTATTTAATTCAAAATCAATACTTGTGGGTTAATCAATGCCAAAACCATCTTTGTAGAATAATAGGAATGTTACTATTTAAACCATTTGATATATAATTGCAGAAGGACTTTTTTTATATTATCATATTTCGTTGGTTATATCTTATCTTTCGGTTTAGTTAGGTTTAGAACTATTCGGCTTAGTGCACGGGTAAGGGCACAAATTGAGGATGTGAAAATTACAGATGTCATAATAAAAACCACGGATAGGAAATAACACTGGGGATGGGAATGACGTCATGCCCAGAAGCTGAGGATTTGGGGTGATTTAAAAAAAAAGCAGTAAGTTGAGATTCGGACCTGAGTGAAGCGAGTTGATTTTCGAGCCTCAGCGAGGCCAGTCCAGTTGGGTCTACGAGATGCGCCGCGCGTGGTGGTGTCAGATGGAATAGTCAGCATAGTAAAAATTGTGTTTCTCTCTCTCTCTCCTCGTGTTGAAAAACCTAAAAGTCAAGAAGGTAATAAAAGGGTTGTATTTTCGCCTTTGACCCAGCCAAAAATGCCATTCCAAGGTGATGCACCAGAAGGAAGTGACACATTCTAATGGCAGTTATTAGAGGAAATCGCGTGGGTGGAAATTGGCTGATGAAATGGAACGAGCTAAAAAATTCCCATGGTACACTCATAGACTGATGCACCGGTAGAGAGTGACCTGTGAACTGCATGACAGTTATTTCCGCTTGATGACGATTAAACATTCGATTTCAAAGATCGAGTGGGTGATCGAGTGGGCGTTGAACTATTATATTGCTCAGTCAAGACAATAGTTAAGTTGCAGTTGAGTTCGAGTTCCAGTTGGAGCCGAGCAGTGGTAGGGAAAGCTACACCAGGCCAAAGGGGCTTGGGGCCCTGATGAATTGGGGCCTAGAGAAGATGCTGGTAAGATGCAGTAAAGAAAGCCAGCACCCAGCAGTGTGGAACCCAGGGCCTCCGGTTGAGCATCAGGAGAACGAGAAAGACACAACGTTGACGGCCATAAGAGTGGAAGTCAAAATATTACAGTTTCTGTTCGGTCTCTAGCTCCCTCTCACACGCAAACCTTGTGTAACCCTTTTCGAACCCTTGCAATAAAGTGAGAGGTAAATATTTTGTTAAAGAAGTCTTCCTGCGTCTGTTATTCATTGCGTCAGTATGTATCCTGCATGAATCGATATATATGTATATAACAAAAGTTTTGTACCTGAACAAAGAAAGTCGTCAGTGTTTCGTGTATTTCGGGATTCCTATGCATGTGAACGTTCTGTGCATACGTATATTTTATATATTTGTATTTTGGATATGTTATACATTAGCTGTGGAGGATTAGTTGGGTTCGTACTTTTCCCCAGGTTATTAATCCGAAAGGGAACATAATTGCGAGAGTGCATTTCGAAGTCGATTACTACGACATCGCAGTCCAGCATATTAGTCATCATGCCACGGATATTTCCCGCGAGATGTATATCACCACTTTTTTCAGTTTTTATTTTTACTTGCTCTTGTATCGAAGTGATATCAAGTCTGCTCTTAGCAGCCTATCTTATAAATGATCATACAGCAGAAACTTTGATAAAATGGGGCCGCCAACTTCTCATAGTGGGAAGTAAGCTTGTATATATCAACATCATCATGTTGTGACACAAGCATGGATATCTCTGACCCTCTCTTGCCACTTCTCCCAATCATTCATCGCCTCTGGCAGGTCTTCAGGGCTCCATCCCGTATCCTCACATAGCTGCCGTATGTATGTTCGAGCTATTCGTCCTGCTTTTGCTCGGCCACATGTATGGTCCATTGGAGTACAACACTTATGAGCTCGTCCTTGCTTCTGCAGCAGTGTCCTGAATGTCTGGTTCGCCTAACTTGGATAGTTTTCGTGATGGGAGGCAGGTCGCCGTATAGTTGGTGCTTTGTGGGTTGTTGCCGCCAGGATTTGTTCTAGATTGCTTGCAACATTCTTGTGTAATTGCCATCTAGCTTCTTCTCCAGCCGTTTTGTTAGCGTCCAAGTAGTGCATCCATACAGTCGTATCGACACGACTACTGCCTGGAAGAAACTGTGTTAACACCAATGGTCTTTTACATAGAAAGACACAAGTTTTGTTCGATTGGCAAAAAGTTGCTTTCATTAGCTCTATGCAAACATTGGATATCTTCTGGAAAACTTTCCAAGAGTGATAACTAATATGGATGGAAAGAAATCCATGCTGATGAGGTTAAGACCTTACACACGTCATGCCAGCATATCACATCTACGAATCATTTTACTGACAGACAAGTTCTCTCCTGTTATCAATAAAGATTACTTAGTGTTTTTATTTGTCGTAACAATTGGTAGCAGCATAGATGAATGCATGATTGTCATAATTATAATCATTACAGATTAGATATATGGAATTAGAAACACATTACAAAGAACACTGCATATATATATATATATATATATATATATATATATATATAATTGAATAGGTCCACGCAGAGATTTGTATTTTCAACTTTATTATCAGTAACTTTCAAACCATACCACCACAAAAATAAGCCCAAACCGTAAACGCAAAAAAGTATCTGTAAGTGGAATCCGAGACCACTTTAACACGCACACACAGAAGTTAAAACAACAAAAATTCTAAAACATATCAAATATCAAAGACCAATTAGGTGTAAAACAGACTAAAGTAGACAAACTCTGAGGAAGGATTGAGTGACCCCTATATACACCCACACAAAGATTGAGTTCAAGTCTCATCGAGTACCCTTGTGCCACATATGGTCAATGACGAAAGCAACAAACTGGAAACATCCATGTATGTAAGAATGAAATAAATAAACAAAAAAATAAATCTTAAAAATTACAAATCCCTTTGTGAACCTATTCATCTTAAAATCTTTCTCTCTTTGGATCATTAACGAAATAATTTTACACACACACACACGTATATATATATATATATATATATATATATATATATATATATATTGGTGATAGAACACACGTATATGAATATAGGTTAAGAGATTGATTGACAGGACGTTTCCACAAATCGCTAACATTGTTTTCAGTATTCTCACAAACCTCAACAATGACGTAGTCGGCACAATCTCTGTTATTTCTCCTATTTCAGTCATGTCTGCTATCAGTTGTAGTGTTTTTGACTTGATTCCAAAATAAGCATGGATATATCTTTTTTTATTTGTTTTTTGTTTGTTTGTTTGTTTGTTTATTTATTTATTTCTGTGTTTAGTGGGTCTTGTTTATTTTACTTAATCGTTTATTTTGTTATGTCCACCTTTATGACATAGCGTTGTAAAGGATTAGTATTCTCCGAACAGTACAGATTTCAATTGCCCAGTCAGCTGGGGCTGTAGAATACACCAACTGTACCTCTGCAGAGGGGTAAGAGCCCCTCACCATAACGAGTGTTCTGGATATTACACTAAACAATCTGATGGTGAGGTTTCAGTGGTGCTGGGGCTTTGGGGAATGCGGAGCACCCCTTCATTGCCACTGCTCCCTGATCCGTTCTGGCCCGGCGTGGTAGGGCCCTATCTATGGGTTAAATAGAACTAACGTCATATTTAACTAAACTGAATTATTTCACTAAACTGAATAGCTTAAAATAGAAATGCTTTTGACAATTAAACCGTGCTTACATTTAAACAGCGTGCTTATGCTCAACTGAATTATTTGAAATGGAACAGTTTTTTGACGTTGAAACTGTACTTAAATTAAACTGAATTGTTTAATATAGAACAGTTTTGACATTCAACTGTGTGGAAACAAAATCTGTACTTATACTAAACTGAATTCGCTGGATTAGAACCGCTTGACTAAACTATATTGCTTGAAATAGAAATGTTTTCAGAATTAAACTGTACTTACATAAAAACTGCATACTTAAACTAAACTGAATTGTTTTAGATAGAACTATTTTCATAAAAATGGATTTGGCGTTAAATAACCTACAAAGGTTGATATGCCATAAAACCCAAACGACCAACCAAGCAAGCAACCAACCAACAGATTTAACTTAATTTGTGAGCAGTTGTCTATCTTTCTCCATCAGATTCTACAGACGCAAACACCCTGAAACGGACACATACGCGCTCGCACACGACACATCCGCACACATATGAACAAGCAGAAACCAAAAAAGAACACGCGCACATACAGTCACTAACAAAAACAAGAACAAGCACACACACACACACACACACACACACACACACACATATATATATATATATATATATATATATATATATATATATATATATATATATATATATATGCCAGGAAGAAAATAGGACATGAGAAATTTTAGATCTAGAGAAAGTTCAGGAAAAATGAAATCTGTGTTTCATAAACTTGAAAACGCTCTGACGAGCACAATTATATATATATATATATATATATATATATATATATATATATATATTTACTTTTATTTTATTTATATTTATTTTTATTTTATATATATTTACTTTTATTTTATATATATGTATATATATATATACATATATATATATATGTATATATATATATTTACTTTAATTTTATTTTATTTATTTTTTTCTGCAAATTCTAAGCTAGGTGGGTTTATGGTGAATATAAGACGGCGATTTCTCCTTTAGAATTAGTCGAAGTTAAGCTTCCTGATGATCCGATGAGGTGAAACTTTAGTAGAAGATTTTCGACTTGCGCTTTAAGTTGATTTTATATATATATATATATATATATATATATATATATATATATATATATATTTCAGAATTTGATGAAGGAAATTACAATATTCGTGTGAATTTCTTCTTTATAGTGACTGACAGCTCTATTTTCTTTTCATAAGTTCAACAAACCAAAACAGTGTCCAACAAAATATCCTTACACTTCCAAAATGTCATAATATTCGTAGGCAGTGGTGACTGAATATTTCCATTGATTTTCTGACACGTTATTACCGAACGACTACGATAAAATATCACGAGCATTTAACAGCCTGAATACAATGACGAACACTTGTAAGACCAAAGGAATAGCTTCTATCGACAATCATTAAAATAAAAATGAATTTAAAACAAAAAAAAAAAAATCTTTGCTAGGAAAGTCGGAGAAGTGTGATATTTGATTAATGAAAGCATAAGATTCATGCATTCATATTTACCAAACCCCTCCGATCGGGCAGGATATGACACAAAGTCAATTTTTAAACGGAGTTTAACAGGTTTGAATTCAGAGTTTTCCTTCTCCTAGACTAGTTGCCTCACCAAGGCTGAAGAACCAGTCTGCCCTATTATTTACCTATAGCTGGAGGGAGAATAATTGGATTCATATCTTTCCCAAGGGTATTAGTGCTATATGAAATGCAATCAGTGTCCTCCAGGATTTGAACTCGAGTCGCCGTGTCCATTTCCTACGACAACAACCATTACACCACGGGCATAAGATTTACGCAATAAACAATGAGTTTTCTACCGTCAACTTACGGCTGAGTTTTAATAATTCTTCTTTTCTCCATCGAATTGATGCTTAAAAAAATGAAGAAAAGGCATAAATGTACCAAAAAAAAGAAAAGAAACATGATTCAACGCTGCCAGCCAGTCTTCATCGGACCTCAAAACACGTCCTCCTCAATCACCTAACACATCTCGTCTCTTTACGACCACATGTCTTCGATTCACCAACAATCGCGCTCTAAAGTTCTCTGAGCCATACCCCCAAACCGTGGACTGTCTGAATTTATGTAGGCAGGTCCCGTGCGCTGATTAGTTGGTTCTTTGGCTAATCAGTATCGGCCTGTCGTGAGAAAAGCCGGACTCAGAACGACCGTTCTCTCTTTTTCCACACGACTCGCCGCCCGTCTAATTTCCGGTCCGAGACACGTCCATCTTGTCTTTCGTGGTAAAAAAAAAGCCTGCCATCCTGATTCTCTTCGACCCACAAGGTAACTGTTCCCTATAATAAACTACAACGAAAATGTATTAATCTAACCAATGCAGTTAAAAATACTAAAAAGAAAATCATCACAATTCTCTATTCAAAAGAAATCGATTTCGGTAATAAATTCATGTTCATCAGTGTGCGTTCCATTTCCCACTAATATTCTTGCCAAAGGCATCAATTCATCTCTCCTTCAATCAGCAATGAAAAAAAAGTAAGATAAACTTGGATCTTCATACTCGCTTACCAAGGTGGAAAAAAATCTGAGTCCAAACATTTCATGTGCTAACGTGTCGAAGTAATGCCAATTTCCATGTTTTAGTCTTTGATTTGGTACATTTGTTTAACGGCATATGAACCCCTAATGGGTTATTCCGAACAAAAATTTGTTATTGGGGAATGCAGAGTACCCCTTCATTGCCATTGCTCCCAGGTCTACTCTGGCCCGGAGTGGCAGCACCTGATAGGGCCCTATCTATGGGTTAAATAGAACTAACTGTATACTTATGCTAAACTGAATTGTTTGAGTAAAGTGAATGGCTTGAAATAGAAATGTTTTTGACAATTAAACCGTACTTACATTTAAACTGCGTGCTTATGCTTAACTGAATTATTTCAAATAGAACTGTTTTTCGATATTAAAACTGTATTTACACTTAACTGAACTGTTACATATAACTGCTTGAATAGTTTGAAATGGAAATGTTTTTTGACAATTAAACTGTGTACTTATGCTGACATTAAAACTGAATTGTTTTAAATAGAACAGATTACATAAAAATGGATATGGTGTTAAATAACCTACAAAGGTTGATATGCCATAAAATCCAACAAACCAAACCAAACCACGTATTTCATAAAACGAAGACAATAATTTCATCGCAAATTTTAACCAAGGTCAATGATATAATCATGGGTCATCATTATCATCGTCATCATGAGAACGTATCAACTGCACTGTCTCCCTTTACTCTCTCTTGATCTTTCTCATTCTTTCTCTCTTTCTTTCTCGACATCCGTCCCTATCGTCCATCGTTCTTAGTAGGCCTTCAAGATAGCATAACTGATGAATGTAAGTTTCTTTCTGCTTCCTTTGTTTAATGGCATATCAGCCTTTGTAGGTTATTTAATGCCAAAGCAATTCTCCTAGAAGAACAGTAGTGGTACTATTTAACCCATAGCTGGGGTTCATACCTTTCCCAAAGGTATTTGTCCGAAAGTCAACGTAATGGCACGACTGGAGTTCGAACTCGCTTACTACGATTCTGCATTCCATCGCTTTAACCATTACACCACGAGGACACCCCCTGTAAGTTTATGCCGTTCGGCAAACATTATGCAGAAGCCCATCAGAAAGGGTCACTTATAAGTTCGTCTTTAATTCCCCAGAAAAGGCCAGCATGTCTTGTTCATCTTTAAATTTTTTTATGATGGGGTAATTTGTTGTATTGGTGCTGTTTTGTGGATGTTTCTTCCAGGATTCATTTAAAATAGTAAGTAGCATCCTTGCGTGATTCCCATTAAGCTTTTTCTTTAAACGTTTTGTTATGTTATTCAATACTTTCAGATTTTTTTCTGATATATAACTCACTTATGCTGAACAAAGCAAGGAGTAATATAATATGGCACTTGGCAAATGACAGGACGATAAAATATTAATAAAATAAACGTCGAAAATTGAATGACCTTTCATTAGCAAATATCATATACTTTGTGATGACAGTTTATATGACAACTTACAAATTAGTTTATGAGAAAGGTATATCAGAAGTAACAAAATTAGAATAATTTTAACACTGAACACTGAAAAATATAATTGTTTTATATATATATATATATATATATATATATATATATATATATATATATAAGCCTAAAATAGATTAAGATTCAGTCTCCCTTCTTTGACTGTACCATAACTGTCGGTTTTATTCATTCTTTTTGGGGAGTAGGATATATACAATCATCAGTAGAGAACACAGTCAAGGACACAGACACAGACACACACACACACACACATATACATATATATATATATATATATATATATATATATATAAAGTAGGCACTCTTGGTTTATCATCGTGTGGAAATAGACATGGAAGCATGAGTTCAAATCCTTGCATTTCACATAGGGCTAATATCCTAGAAAAAATAATGCAGCAATGGGTAAATACAAGGGCAGACTGTACCGTTTAACTTCAGTAATACAACTGGTTTAGGAGAAGGAAACTTCTGAATTCAAATATGGGAAGCTACGCATTAAAATTGACTTTGTGTTACATTTTGCTCATTGCGGAGGGGTTGGTAAACACAAACGTGTGTTAAATGTTTTCGAATATTTTTTATCCAACTCTACAGATTCTTTTTTTAATATCAATGATTTGTTTGAACACAGCTAAGTAGTTTCAAGTATTGCTATCCATTTCAATCATACATCCTAGATGCATCAAGGTAAGTCTTCAGTGATGCACTGTCTTCATCGCCGATTTCGGGTTATATGCATCATATCGGCTCCGACAGAAACCTCGGCATGACTCTGGAAGAGCCCAGCCGCCTCCTTGATCGCGACGTGCTACGCTCGAGCCTCTACCAGCACTTATAATTCAATTTGATATTAATCATTTTTGTACACAGTTAAATGGTTTCACATATTGCCCTTAAATACTAATAATTCTATTTATCATTTGTCATATGTTTGCTGATAGTAAAATTGTGACATATATTGTTCTCTAATACTAATAATTCTATTTGATATTAATCATACGTTAATTCACAGTTAAATGGTTTCGGCAAATATACCCAACCAAGCTGAAACACTACTGCATAGTTTGGAACGAGCCGCTGCAGGAATTAGCCTCCATGTTAATGCACACGAAACGGAATATATGTGCTATAATCAAACAGGTGACATCACCACACTAGATCGAACCCCTCTTAAACTAGTAGACAAATTCACCTACCTAGGAAGAAGCGTATCATCAACATAAAAGGACATCGACACGCGGCTAACAAAGGCATAGACAGCTATTGATAAGCTATCGATTATATGGAAACCAGACCTGACTGATAAAATGAAACGCAGTTTCTTCCAGGCAGCGGTCGTATCGATACTGCTGTATGGATGCACTACTTGGACGCTAACTAAACGGCTGGAGAAGAAGCTAGACGGCAATTACACAAGAATGTTGCGAGCAATATTGAACACGTCCTGGCGGCAACACCCCACAAGGTACCAACTATACGACCACCTGCCTCCCATTACAAAAACTATCCAAGTTAGACGAACCAGACATAAAGGTCAATGCTGGAGAAGCTGGGGCGAGCTCATAAGTGATGTACTTCTATGGACCCCCACATATGGCCGGGCAAAAGCAGGACGATTAGCACGAATATACATCCAGCAGCTATGTGAGGATAAAGGGTGTGGCCCGGAAGACCTTCCAGGGTCGATAAATGATAGGGAGAAGTGGCGAGAGAGGGTCATGGATATCCGTGCCTACGGCATGACATGGTGATGAATACTAATAAATATATTTGTTATTAATCATATGTTCGCTCACAGTTAAATAGTTTCACGTATTGTTATTAATCATCAGTAATTCTATTTATCAAGTATTCCTATAAAATACAAACAATTTGCACACAACAGTATGGTTTCAAATAACTAATAATAATCCTTAGTTAATAATTAAACACTTCTATTTGACTAAAAAATAAGAATCTTACCGGTACTACCGCTCGAGGTCAGTGTAGATATGGGAGTAATGGCAATGAATCGCTATTCCACATTCTCCCAAGCTTCAGGAATGAAATCTTACCCCCTCATTATATAGTGTCCTATCCAGGATACTCACAGCTAATTGTGCTAATAAAAGAAAAGTTGAATGAATACTCTACATGATCACATTAAAAACTTATCAAAGACAACAATCAACCCTATCAGAAGGGGCTGTAGAATACACCGACTACATCTATGCAGAGGGGTAAAACAGTCCTAACGAGTGTTCAAGATATGACATTAAGCAATCTGATGGGAAAGCTCCAATAATTCTAGAGCTTTAGAGAATGCGCAGTACCCTTTCATTGCCATCGTTCTCAGGTCCACTCTGGCCTAAAGGGGAAACACCAGATGGGTTCCTGTCTATGGATTAAATAGAACTGTTTAACATTTAAACTGAGTGCAAACAAATGACTTAAGCTAAAAGAAATTGTTTGAAATAGAACTGTTTGATCATTTGACTGTATGTAAACAAATGACTGATGTTTAACTGAATTGTTAGTGATACGTAGCAATACTTGAAACCATTTAATTTTGACTGATGTTAAATTGAACTGTTGGAAATTGAAATATTTGATAAATTAACTCTGTGTATCGAAAAATGTTTTTATGAATCATATATATTTAATATATATATATGGAAAAACAGGATTTGGCATTAAATAACCAACAATGTTTGATATGCCATGAAACCAAACCAAACCAAAGACAGCAATGATTTTAAAGCACCCCGTACGGCTTTTACATATTCATTATATTTTAGAAGAAACATTAACGATACTGAGAAAATACTAGCCTATATTAAGTATGAAACATCTAAAATATCTCAAAAGAAATAAATCAATACCGTATATACTCGTGTAATGAACGTTCTTTTTAGAGTAATTATTCTCCTCAAGAAACAGAAGGTACACCGCAAAAACAATTTCCGGCGTCGACTACGCCAATGACATAGCGTTACTGGCGAATACACCCAACCAAGCCGAAACACTACTGCATAGTTTAGAACGAGTCTCTGCAGGCATTGGCCTCCATGTCAATGCACACAAAACTGAATAAATGTGTTATAACCAAACAGGCGACATTTCCACACTAGACGGTACCTCTCTGAAACTAGTAGACAAAGTCACCTACCTAGGAAGCAGCGTTCTCATCAACCAAAAAAGACCTCGACACACGGCTAACGAAAGCATGGACAGCTATCGATAGGCACTCGATCATATAGAAAACAGACCTGACCGATAAAATGAAACGCAGTTTTTTTCAAGCAGCACTCGTATCAATACTGCTATATGGATGCACTACTTGGACGCTAACTAAGGGCTGAAGAAGAAGCTAGACGGCAATTATACAAGAATGTTGGGAGCAATATTGAATAAGTCCTGGCGGCAACACCCCACAAGGCACCAACTATACGCCCACCTGCCTCTCATCACGAAAACTATTCAAGTTAGACGAACCAGACACGCAGGACACTGCTGGAGAAGCAAGGACGAACTCATCAGTGATGTACTTCTATGGACCCCTGCATATGGCCAAGCAAAAGAAGGACGAGCAGCTCGAACTTACATACAGCAGCTATGTGAGGATACGGGATGTAGCCCTGAAGACCTGCCAGAAGCAATGAATGATAGGGAGAAGTGGCTAGAGAGGGTCATGAATATCCGTGCTGGCGCCACGACATGATGATGATGATGATTCTCCTCAAAAACAAGAAGTCATTCATTACATATTTTTTGAATGTGTTGTAGCTAACGGTCATTCATAAAACGCAATATTTGATAAAGACACATTATAGGGGCTAAAAATTAGGGATCGTTCATTACTCGAAGTGTAAAAAGATACATCAAAATGCTACACGGCTATTTATATATCATTGAGAGTTTTATTTATGTATTTATTAATACTTTTGCCCTCACAGTTGTTGTAAGATTTTAGAAGTAAACATAACTATTGTGTTTGGAATATACCCTCTTATTTAGCTATAAGGAGGGGCCTCTTTGATATAGTTGCTAATGTACTGGACAGCGATATCCTTGCAATCGAATTTAAACCCCAGTAGCGTTATTATGTTAACTTTCAAATTTATAGATTAAGGGAAGCTATGAAAACCGTTACCTCCCCAGCTATAGGTTAAATCCTAGTGTTATTCCTGAGGGGTATGCTTGGTATTAAATAATCCATGAAGGTTGATATTAAATCTATCAGTAATTCCATGACTTAATTTAATGACAAACACTCACGTCTGTAACTCAATGAGATTTTTTTTTATTCAATGAACAAATCATGAAATTACCGAGCAATTTAAATTGAGAAATTCTAATGTTTGAATGTGTGTGTGTGTGTGTGTTTTATCTTTTTTTTTTTTAAATCAACGTTATTAAATAACGACGAACTCATAAGTGACGTTTTCCAATGGAAATGTACAAGTAGATTGCGGGTCGGGGTCATAGTTTCAATTGTCGACCACAGGACCGTTGAAAAGAAAAGATTATACATGTGAAAGAGAATCGAGGCACAGACATAGATAGATAGATAGATAGATAGAGAGAGAGAGAGAGAGAGAGAGAGAGAGAGAGAATGAGAGAGAAAGAAAAAGAAAAAGAGAGGCAAGATGAAAAGGGAGAAACGAATTGTAAAGAAGAAGTTAGGTTCCCGATATCCAGGTCATCATAGCAGCGGACGCTAAGGTTAAAAATAGAAATGTATTTGCCAGAAGTCGGTGACGAGTACTTATTGCCTATAAGAAACTGAATGTCTGCGTCTGACCATGGCTGACCGTGACTCTGTGGGTACCCGTGTATGTATGATTTCAAAAGGCCCAATCGTTCTTGTTATCATTCCGACTATCATCCCACGTGAGCTACTTCCGCTTTTTTACACAGGAGGAGCATCCTTTTCAAAATTGCTTGATTGGCGGCTTTTTCAAGCGTCAATATGCCACTACTTGATAAATAGAATTATTGTTGTTGTATACCAACACTTTAAACCATTCAATTAAGGGCAAAAATGAGATCTGCCTCATTTCAAAATATTGTTACAAGAAAAACTTGCTCACAAATCATATATATATATATATATGTATATATATATATAAAAGTTGGTTCTAAATAACCCACAAGGGTTGACATGTATAAAACACAACCAAACTAACCCAGTAAAATAATAGAAAAATAATAGGAAAATCCATAAATACTATAATGAGTTTTATTCCCAGAGTACCCGGAGTTTGAAGTCTTTGAAAAGATTAAACTAAAGTTTTTGAATATTGGTTTATCTTGACATGGCCCAACGATTAGAAACAAGTGTTCATTTTGTGACAAATTCATGAAAATTTAATTTCTTTTACTAAGCTTTCCCTCGTCTGTTACACAGACTTTCGCTTATTTACTGTAGCTGCTCTTCTAATGTAATCACTGATTGAAGTATTGAATTGGTTCATTGTTGCCTAACGGTAATTATCTGACGGTATCCGATGCTTTCAGCGTGGCTAAAGATGAAGGCACTCATTGGCTCATTGGCATAATGATAAGAGTGACTGCAAATGGTCCGAGAGACGTGGGCCCAATCTTACATTGAGTCATACCAAACACTCAAAAATGGTACTTGATGCCTTCTTGATTAACGCTCAGCATTATAAGGTAGGGATCGAGGATAAGTGGAGCAATCCAAGGAAAGGAGTAGAGCATTCCCCGACACCTCAGTGGTGCAGCTATCGAAAAGTAAGCCACTGAGAAATCCTCGAGTCCGGTCGGCAAACATATATATATGTATATATATATATACAAACATTCATGTATATATATATATATATATATATATGCAAAAGATATGAAAGTGTTTTTAAACGTTACATTAAAAAACAATCAATTTCTAAAAATGCCTCTGTGTGTGTGTGTGTGCGTGCGTGCGTGCGTGCGTGTGTATTTTCATATGATTGCATTTTTCTTACTGAAAACACCCCAAACACACACACATACATAATATATATATATATATATATATATATATATATATGTGTGTGTGTGTGTGTGTGTGTGCGTGCGTGTGTTTTAGCCGATTTTATTATATATATATATATATACATGTATATATATATTTATATATATATATATATATAACTTTTAATTTCATGCAATTTTGACGGTTAGAGAGAAAAATACAATCGTCTGAAAATGCACATACACACACACACACACACACATATATATATATATATAGTTATCGTTGTAGGAAATGGACACGATAACACTAGTTCAAATCCTGGACAAGGTTGATTACATTTCACATAGCGCTAATACCCTTGGGAAAAGTATCAATCCAATTATTCTCCCTCCAGCTATGGGTAAATAGTAGAGCAGACTGTTGTCTTTAGCCTTGGTTAATCAAATAGTAAGGGGAAGGAAAAATCTGAATTCAAACCTATTAAACTACACTTAAAAATTGACTTTGAGTCACATCCTGCCTGTGTGGAAGGGTTGCATATATACATACGATTGTATATATATATATATATATATATATATATATATATATATATATATATACATTGTTACAGGAAAATGTGACACCCTCATACATTCGCCGGTTTATGGGGAAGGAAGGTGCGACTCGCTGGCCGTTAGCTGACTATAGCAGTAACTAAGAATAGTATCAGTGGAAAGGCCGTCTCTCTTCAACCCGCACTAAGTGACATGGTCGTGAGAGAACTCCACTCTCTATTAACCATATATGCCTCAGCGGAGTGAGGCAAACCTGCGACCATGATGGATATTGAGAAATATACGCCAAAAAGCCAACACGTGGTAATTTTTCAACCAACGGAATATACCTAGTTGCCGTTTATTCATCGGACAATGAAGACACATAATTTGGGATACGGAGGAAACCCAAATTCCTAAGTTGTGCCGCGCAGAGAACACTGAGAGAAAAGAAAAAGCTTCTTTGAATGAATTTGCACCCAAATGTATGGTGAAACTCGTTAATCGAATACCCAAAGAAAAGACTTGTCCACGAGGAAAAAGACGATAATTTATCATGGTCTTATCTCGCCTGAGACCAAGAAAACTTTTCTCTTCTACCCCATGTGTGAAAGTAGTCCCCACACAATAAGATATCATATAGAGCTTTGACAAAATATTTTATGCGGTCGAAGTCGATCCGTCAAAAAATCGGACCAAGGGATATTTCACCACATGTCTTTCTTTTACTTAATTAAAGCATCCTGTTGACCGAGTTTCTACGTCTTATTGACCTTGACTTCTTTAATGCCACGAGGAATCTTAGGTGAGAAAATGTTGATCTTTCATTAAGGTTTTTGTTGATTCTATAAAGCAGAAAATAACCCACGCCTTATTGTCATTATGTCACCGTCTTGACAAAGGTTCTCTGACTTAATTTTGACACTGCTTACTGCAATTCTTTCGACAGTCAACCATTTTGAGCCAGCGTCGACCTCTTTGTTGCCCTTATACTTTCTTTACTACATAGCAACTTCCGTACTAGTCGCCATAAACTTTTCGATGAGACTTCTAAAAACGATCTGAAGGGTAGCACTATATAAGTCAGAACTACTCAAGCTTGTTAGATGGCCATGTCATTTTCGCTGACAGTTGTTGACTTTCTCTCAAGAGTTCAAGCCAAGCCGACTGCATCTCCGCCAATGGGTATAACTCCCGACACACGAGATTCCTGGATATGAATGTAAATTATCTGATGGTGAGACTCCTATCTTGGAACTTTGATAAACGTAGAGTCCTCGTTTGTTGCCATTTCATCCTACTCTTACACAGTGTTAATACATAATAAGGTCCTATCTATGGGTCGAATAGAATTGATTGACGATTTAACTGTGTGCAAACAAATGACTGTTGTTAAATTCAATTGTTAGAGGTAGCTATAACTGAAACCATTTAACTGTGTGCAAATAAAAACATTGGTATTAGATAGCGATACTTAAAGCCACTTAAGTGCGTGCAAACAAATGTTATATCAGAATGCATGAAACCGTTTAACTCTGTGCAAAAATTGAATTATTGGCATTAAAAAGCAACTCTTGGAAATACTCGACTGTGTATAAATAAATGAACTTAGATGATTATAATAATTATTGTTAAATGGCAATACTTGAAACCATTTACTTGAAGTTAAAGCAATAAGCTCTAACGCATTTTAAAATAGAATGAACAAAAAACACCCCCTTACAAATCACATGTGTATAACCATTCAACGGCGCGCCAATAGTTGGTGTTACATAGCAATACTTGAAACCATTTTGCCTTGCAATCAAATAACTGATGTTGAATTAAATTGTTAGTGTTACCTCGCAATACTTGAAACCATTTTGCTAGGTGCAAACAAATAACTGATGTTGAATTAAATTGTTTATGTTATCGAGCAATACAGAAAAACATTCAACTGTGTGCAAACAAATGTGTACTGACTTGTTTAGAATTTTACCTTCAAACCATAAGTTTACTGATTGTATTTTTAGTATATATATATATATATAGACATATATATATATATAGACATATATATATATAGACATATATATATATAGACATATATATATATATAGACATATATATATATATATATATATATATATATATATATATATATATGTATGTGTGTGTGTGTGTGTTTGTGTGTGTGTAGAGAGAGATATATGATAGATTTGGCATTAAATTAGCAACAAGATTTAATATACCATAAAACAAACAAAAAATAACAAACCAGCCGTCAAATGTTTACGCCACTGTAAATGGGACACTTTCGTGGAGGTCCAATAACATTCGAATATGTACACTCGGAAATGGCCGGTTAATATGATGACAAAGTTTCACTGATTGCATATAAAAAATTCTGGATGCAAAAACAATATTCCCAAGCTTTTGAGTAGCACTTTTGTTAAAGATGGAATTTTTGTGCTCTTAAAAATACGCAAGATGAATAAAAAAAAATATTGCATCAGTCAGAATTCTGGTCGGTATGAGACAACTGGTTTACAATAAAACAGCTAACGAAACCTTCCAAAACAGATCACAGCTGATATCAAGAAGGCACGGAATATACCAGCCGATAATCAGTGATGGTTTCACACTGGTATTCAATCCTGTCGTGAATTCAGAATTTCGGATGCTAATTTTCGTGTCAGATAGAAAATTGAAAAAATAGTATATTGTGGGCCTATAAATCCAATTCAAAAACTCCATGCTAGCTGTAAAATTAGATTTATTAGTATACAAGGCAATAAATTGCTACCTAATATATGTTGCTGCCAAGAAGAATTGGTTGGATCATTTCGAAAGTCCAAAAATAATTGAACTTGTTAGTATTACAAAAGTGTTGAATTCTGTATGAAAACTGAGGAAATGTTGTTATTTGAAGAAACTTCATATTACACAGTTTCTGGCGAAAATCGCCTGACCTCTGACCCGAATAGGCAAATAAATGAAATATTATCATATCTTTCTCAGAGAAGAAAGTTTCCCAGAAAATATGAAACAAAACACACGATTGGTTGTTTAAACTAAAAACACAATGAAAGAAAAGAAAATCTGTAAGAGAATCGAAATTCTAAAATAACTGTTTTATACAATGATTATTGACCACCCACGAAGAATAGAGTAAAGAGTTTTGGATGGTAAATCAGAGAAAGAATTAATGTTATCCGTTCCATTAATGATAAATCTGAAATGTTGCAAACATATTTTTATTCTTTCAAGAAAATCAATAAATAACATTACCATGGGGTTATAAGGTACATCCTATCTCAAATCTAGAGATACATAAAGATCTGCATCTGAAGTGTAAAAGAGAATTAGAAAGAAGAATTCAAACACTCTACAAGCAATAGAATTTCAAGGAAGCAATGATTCTAACCAAAGATGAAAAAAGGATTCTCTTTGGCGTTGTTGCTAATGTGCTAGACTGCGAGGTTGTCGTAAAAGTAAAAACGTTAGTTGTGTTCTTACGTTAACTTTAGGATTTTTATGCTTGGGAAATCTATGAACTCCCTATTCTTCCTGGTATGCGTTGAATATTGCCACTACTGTCTGTCTACAAAAATGGCTTTGACATTCAATAAACCGCAATGTTTTATAAGCGATAAAACTAAGAAAAAAAGAAGAAATATAAAATAGGAAATAGACACAGTCCACATGCAGACTATAAGCGATCTTTTATGTTTTTTATACAAGGCACTTAAGTTCATGATTATACCAGCATTTAAGTATTTTGTCATATATTTCACACTCATACATTCAGTCTTTCTCAAAATCAAAGTTACATGTATCAAAAATAGTTTAATCATCGTATTTAATAGAAAAAAAAAACAGTTTAATCGTCGTATTTAATAGAAAAAATAGTTTAATGGAAAAATAGTTTAATCATCGTATTTAATAGAAAATTAAATACGATGATTGAGACCTTTTTTAAATTTAGTGATTCGGTTCGCAAAACGAAATGTTTTATTATACGTTATAATTGATTCACAAATTACAATTCGTATTAGAATAATACACATACACACACGCGCGCACAGGCACGCAAACACACACACACACACATGTATATATATATATATATATATATATATATTGTTTAATTTGTTTAACAGTATGTCAAAACCTTATAAAATATCTAATACTTAAGTTTGACATAATTAATTTAATCTTTTGTTATATAGTTTTGAATATACATATATATATATATATATATTGGAAAAAGAAGAACAATTTATAGGTTGAATTATTTGCCTACTCGACACGTTTTGGTTTTTAAATGTAAAAAGGTTAAACCTTTATCAAGGCGCATGAATTACACTGGTTTACAAAAATAAATTTTTGGTCTGAGGCAAGAATGGGGATAGGTATTTTATGTTAATTTGGGTGTGCTGAATTCAAATTTATAAATAGTTTTGCTCTATCACCTCTAGTTTTCTGGCTTTAAAATAGTCTCATTTTAGTATAAACAGAGAATATATGTGCATATTTCAAGAGTTGCAGCAGCTTATAGCAGATAAAACAGGATAGATAAAGAACACTGATTGAATGACACAATTGCACAATTCATAGTACCATAGACAGTCAAAAGTATGTTTTCTTAGAAGATCTGGTGTATTTTGCTCCCGGAATGTCACGCAAGAGTATCGCGCAGAAGTATCCCATCATGCCGGGGTTCCATTTGCCTTGATAGTTGCTCTCCATCTTCGTAATGTCTTGCTGGAATCTTTCTCAATGCTCTTCACTCACTACTCCAAGGTTTGGCGGGAAGAAGTTGAGGTGGGAATGGAGAAAATGAATCTTGACTGACATTCGGCACCCCATATCCTCGTAAGACTTTAGCAACTTCTTAATACAGGCTTGGTAATCTGGTACGCGTGTGTTACCAAGGAAGCCACGACAGACTGACTTGAACGCTTCCCATGCTCTCAGTTCCTTTAAGTTAAGAAGCTCCTCAAAATCAGTATCTTTCAGCACTTCTCGGATCTGAGGTCCGACAAAGATGCCCTCTTTGAGCTTAGCAGCACTAAGACATGGGAACACAGTAGACAAGTGTTGGAAGGCAGCACCATTTTTGTGCAACGCCTTCACGAAATTCTTCATTAGACCAAGCTTGATGTGAAGAGGAGGAAGAAGCACCTTATTCATGTCCACCGGAATTGATTTTTTTCAATAAAAGTTTTAAAATAAAGCTCTAGTGTTGTTTTCTTTAGGACAACAATTTTATAGTTCCACCCAGTATTATTCGAAGTTATCAATTCAATCTAATAATGATAATTATTATATTTGTACTCAGTTATATAGATTCATGTATTCCTATCTAATACTAATGATTTTCTAACAGTTCCATTTGACCCATAGATAGTACCCTTACGGGTACAAGCAGTCCACGTTAGAATAAACACGGGAGTAATGGCAATTAATGGGCATTGCCTAATTCCAGAGACTCAGAACTGATACAATTTAATCATACCTAAGAAACAGTTTTACAAAAAGTATTATCCTTCAGCAAAGGATGCAATCGGTGTATTCTTTTCCCTACCGACGAAGAGACGAATTTCTAAGCAGAAATATCATTTTATATACCCGTACTCGTCCATACATATAATTAATTGCATATCTAAGAAGAACCACGTACAATATCCTAAGTATTTACAAGACTTTGAATTAATTAAGATGTACACTTGAAAAAAAAAAACACGGCACGAAAGAAAAGTTACGTCTGCCAGATGTTATTATCAATAAAAAAAATTGTCGGTGACTCAGGAAATAATGACTTCAACATATAATATAGCGTAACACACAAGATAAACGATTATAACATCACACGCTACAAATAGAAATTCCCAACCCTACGGTGTTCAAACGGAAGTTCGTGCTGACGTGGTCTCAGTAGACGCTTGTCCTACTTGTACGTCTTAGGTGACAGTTGGACCTTGTGATAATCTCGCCATAAGAAAAAGTGACGAACACACAAATACCCCGTCTTGGTTCGTTAATACCAAAGTTTATTCACACTTTTTTGGGTTGTCGGCGGGAAGAGAGAAACACAATATGAAAGCTGAGTCGACTGCCTTAGCTAGTCAAAGAGACTCAAAATATCATGAAGAGAGGAGAGGGAGGAAAGATACAGACCTTGAATTATCTTCCTTGTTTTCTTTTTTAGTTTTAACCGTGCTTCCTAGCGGTGTCTGTCCCCACCGCTGTGCGGCTGGGGCCCAACTGTTGCCTTTACCTTGACGCGTCCAGCCGTTTACTAATTCTTTCCTGTGTCCTATCCTACGTTCACTCTTAACCGTTTTCCCGTATGAGTCCCCTTCAGCCAATCAGAATTCGTTGTTGATTCACTGCTGTTTCTGTTTTTAACCTGGGTGTCCCAAATAATTTTGCGATAAGTGATCACTATAAAAAATCACTTGAAGAATTTTGAAGAATTTTGAATTGATGCAACATTGCCATCGGCTTAATGAAACAATTTTCCCAAAGAACAGTCTGGAATGCGTCTAATTCATTGAAGAGTATAAGAATTGGAGCTTGAAATACAAGTCTAAATTGATTCAAAGTAAAATGTTTAATACTTTAGGATATAAAAGTTTGCTATAAACACAATGTAAAACAAGGTCAATTTTTAATTGGAGTAAAGGTGATTTAAAATCAGAGTTCCCTTCTCCTAAACTGTTTGCTTATTGGCCTAGAGGGTAGAGTGTTCGCCAATGGTCCGTGACCCCTGGGTTCAATCCCAGGTCATGTCATACCAAACACTTTTAAAATGGTACTTGATACCTCCTTGCTTAACACTTAACAACATAAGGTACATATCAAGGGTAAAGTGGAGCAATCCAGGGAGAAGAGTGGCACCCTCCCCGACACCTTGGTATAGTACCTAATCAAAAGGGAACCTTCTCGTCGTCCTCGACTACGGTCGCCATCTTACTTTACTTACTTTATAGACATAAGTGTCTGAAACACACTGATTCATGCCTTTTCCGACGTAATTACTTTAGTCTTGGCATTGCACTACAAAAAATTTGACGATTAAAATTGAGAGTACTTTAATCGATCCCGATTTCTGGCGTAAAACATAAGGGTGTTTATCCCTTTTCTATGAAAAACTTATCTTGTTTGTCTGTTGTGATTTTTTTGTCATACTGACAAGCAATATTTAACAAGTCAATCTCAGGATTTTTCTTTTTCAATTTGGCACGAATATATCTTACTTGGCATTTTGATCTTCTAATTGATGGACAACACCGATAAAGTGTTTAAAGATTTTGTTTGGTTATGTTGTAAGCATTGAACGTCGAAATCAATTCAATACGAACAAATCTAATAACGAGAAATGATTTGCTACAGATATTAACATAATCATCTCATTATGTTTTTCCTTGAATCTTTAGTGATTCCTCAGAATCCAGGGAGCTAATTTACGTTTGACTCCGATCACCACCCGACCACATCAAAAGACATTTGCCACAGATCATTGCGTCGTAAATTACATCAGAGGCTCATCTTTCTTTATCAGAACCCTTCTACTCAACTTCAATTCCTGGATGGACTAACCAACATTAGTTGTTGGTACTAAAATCTTCGGTTATAGCGCCGCCAAATTAGAAATAGATTTGATTTGAAATTTGGTTAAAAGCCAAGTAAAGATGACCGTCGCCTCTGTGCGATCTATAGAAGGATGAAGATATAATCATCCTGTCACTGAAACAAAATGAGCGCGGTAAAAGAAAGTTGAAGACCTTTCTCTGATTTAAGAAGCTAAAGAAAGTCAATGGCAACCAGTCAAATTGGAGGAAATAGTGCCAATTCATATCAAAGTCCATTGCTTTCCCTTTTGCTATTCGCGGGAAGTTTCAATGAACAAGAACACAAAATAGTATGTCAAGGTAAGTTTATCTGTTCATTTATGTTGCAATAATAACAGAAAAGGAGCTAAGATTTATAATTCAATTGACAAGGATAGCAAGAAAGAAACTAATGCAAAGAGGTTTTTTGTACGTATCCTTAGAGAGATTTAAAAGAGTGAAGAGTACCATTACATTATTTTATCTAATATGAAAAATAAAGAGAGAAAGGATAGAAAAATATAAAGGTACAGTGTTTTTAGGATCAAAGCTTGCCAAATACTACATATATATATATATATATATATATATATATATGCAAAGGAAGAAAGGATGAGTGGGAAAGGGGTGAAAGAGAGAGAGAATCTATGGACGTCTAATTAAAATTTCTTCAAGTAGACTCTTCAGGACTAATGCAACCGTCATTGTGAAATATGTCAATGTCATGTTTTCCAATTCCAATTATCTAACAAACTAAGTCTTCCTTATTTCTATTGGTATTTTAATGTCACAGTGTATTTTTTTAAATATATTTTCTTAGAGAGACTGTTTTCTGCTTGTCATTAATATATGTCATTCATTTTCATGTAGACATGAAGCATAGGTGCTTACTGCGATATTACTCTCTCTCTCTCTCTCTATATATATATATATATATATATATGTGTGTGTGTGTGTGTGTGTGTGTGTGTGTATTTTTCAGTCCAGTCAAACCGGAGTCGGGAATAATTCAGTCAGGATAATTAAATTATTCAAACTTCGGACATTTAAATATTCCTGGTAAAGAGCTCAATGTAACTGACATCACAGAGCAACAATTTCTTTAAGAAAAACAAAATCCGGTCATTTTAGGATTATGAATTTATTTCCATCCTGCTATGAGTATTGATATGAATCAATAACTCTAAATTTAACAGGACTTCTTCAGATCCTAATGGATATAATGAATGCAACCAGAATGGTCACAGGAGAGTCTGGTGAACTTTCCGAAAAATAATAAAAAAAGACAACCGTGAAATATTAGGGTGACGGTGATCCCAATTGTTATTAATGGCTTGGAATTGTCCCAAAAGATTTGGAAGTGGGACTTGAATATTTGGAAATCAAAGGAAGGAAGAATCAAAACTAAAGGGTGAAACTATAAAATTGACGTCCTAACGAAAACAACACTAGAGCTTTATTTTAAAACTTTTATTGAAAAAATCAATTCAGATAACTTGATTATGTAGTAGAGCTGATATCAATTCAATGTAGCCGCCTTCAGCCTCAATCACCGCCTCGATACAGATCCGGAACTTGGAGCATGACTTTTCCACAAGCGCCGGCGGGAGGTCGGTGAATACTCGGCGGATGGCAGCGATCAGGCTGCCTTTGGTGTTGTGGGAGATCATGTTTGTGATGTTCTCGACGTATGACCAAACGAAGTAGTCCAGCGGGTTCAGGTCAGGGGAGGAGGGGGCCACTGAGAAAAGTGCACAAAGTCGTATCACTCCTTCTGAAGCCATGCCTGGGTCTCTTTAGACTTATGGGCCGGCGCCGAGTCCTGCTGCCACAGCCAGGGTCTGTCACCGGCCACCTGATTTCACCAGGGGATCACCACACACCTGGGGAGCTTCATCAATAATTGCCTGGACGTTTCCGATGAACTCCTTGGTCCGGGTCTTCCTGGCGGTGTCCTCAGCCTTGGGCTTCCGCTCCACCACATCAGAAGGGTCGTCCGATGCGTTGAGCTGTGCCCTTAAGCGTTGAACCGCCCGGGTTTGAATTTTGAGGGTACTGTTTTCATAACTTGGATCGGTAGAGAGCATGAGTTGTACAGAGGCACATCTCCGATTTCGCTCGCTGAACATTGTGTCACTTTCAGACATGATAGAAGGCTTCTATCGCTTTTGTACACAACTGGCCAACTAGTTGATGGTCTGCAACAAAAAAAAGAAAATCGGTTTTCATTAAACGGAAATAGAATCACGTCGTCTTTTCTATGGGGACAATTTTGTCGTTCCACCCTGTATGCAGACTACAGCATTGCGGGGATTGGCCAGAATAAGCAGAAGATTTTTAGAAGTGAGGAGATTTGCAGTTGTTCACACTCCGGTGAAAGACCACAAACGATTGCTGATGTGAAAAACTTGCATGTAGTAAAATGTCTCAAAAGATGTCTCAAAATGTACAAAATATCACAGGAAGTCATAAACTTTATCGAGAAAACCATGAAGATCTGGTGAGTTGAATTGTAAGCAGGAGAAAAAAGCTTGGCTTAAACAAAGATCCAAAGAGGTATTTTCCAAGAAGATGCTCTATCCCGCTTACAATTCATAATTCCCATGATGCCACTTGACCACATACTCAGAAAATGCACAACCGGATACAAACTTTGTAGATCGCAAGAAAAGATCAATCACCTAATGTACATGGATGACATCAAACTATTTGCAAAAAATGAAAAAGAACTGGAAACCCTTATACACACAGAATATACAGTCAAGACATTTGGCATAGAAAAGTGTGCCATGCTTGTAATGAAAGTGTCAAACGACATCTAACTGACGTAATAGAACTAACAAATCAAGACAAGATTAGAACACTCAGAGAAAACGACGCCTTCAAATACTTGGGAATATGGGAGGCTGAAACCATCAAACAAGTGCAAATGAAAGATGAAATCCAAAAAGAATATCTCAGGGAAACTAGGAAACTACACGAGACAAAACTCTCTTACAGAAACTTTATCAAAGGAATACATACTTGGGCTGTACCCCTTGTTAGATACTCGGGACACTTTCTCAACTGGACCAAAGATGAACTTAAACAAATTGCTCAAAGAACTAGAAAACTAATGCACAAGGTATTATAAACCTTGAGACGACATTGACAGACTATATGTATCAAGAAAAGAGGGAGAAAGAGGACTTACCAGCATCGAAGACAGCGTTGACTCATCATTACAACGACTCAAAGATTACATAGAAAAACATGAACGACGACTGATTACAGCCATCAGAAACAATACTGACATCACGATAAATAACAGAATGACAATAAATAGGAAACAAAAATGGGAAGAAAAAATAACTCTATGGGCGTTTTAAATGACTAATAAACAGCATCTCACACGACAAAAGCTGGACCTGGCTAAGAAAAGGAAACCTTCAGAGAGAAATAGAATCTCTCCTAATGGCAGCGCAAAACAACGCAATAAGAACCAATCATATCAAGGAGAGAATTGATAAGACTCAACAAAATAGGAAATGTAAGCTATGCGCTGACAAAGATGAAACCATCAATCACATAATAAGGGAATGCAGCAAATTAACACAGAAAGAGTACGAGACTAGACCCGACTGGGTGGGCAAGGTGATCCACAGGGAAATGTGCAAGAAATTTAAATTTGACCATACCAACAAATGATATATGCACAACCCAGCACCTGTCCTAGAAAATGAAACGCATAAACTTCTATGGGACTTTGACATACACACAGATCAACTAATCTTGACCAGCAAAACAGACCTTATAATAATCAACAAAAAAAAGAGAATTTGCAAAATTGTCGACTTTGCTGTCCTGCCTGACCACAGAATAAAACTGAAAGAACGTGAAAAGAAGGAAAAGTACCTCGATCTTGCTAGGGAATTGAAAAAGCTGTGGAACATGAAAGTGACGATTGTACCAACTGTGATTGGTGCTTTTGGCACAATAACTAAAGGATTATTAAAAGGCCGGGAGGACTTGGAAGTTAGCGGAAGGGTACAGACTATCGAAATGACAGCATTACTGAGAACGGCTAGAATACTGAGAAGAGTCCTGGAGACTTGAGGAGACTTGCTATCACTCAAATTCTAGTGAAAAACCATCTGCTAATACTGATGTGAAAAACTCTATAATAATAATAATTATTATAATGTGGACTTTGCTGTCCCGGTTGACCATAGAATAAAGTTGAAAGAAAACAAAAGAAAGGATAAGTACCAATATCTCGCAAGGAAATTTTTAAAAACTGTGGAACAAGAAAGTGACGGTTGTACCAATTATAACTGGTACTCTTGGTACAGTAACCAAAGGATTGGTAAAAGGACTTGAGGACTTAAAAATAAGAGGACGAGTGGAGATAATTCAAACTACTGCATTGCCGAGATCAGCTAGAATTCTGAGAAGAGTCCATGAAAGTTAAGGAGACTTGTTATCACTCAGACTTCAGTGAAAGGCCATCAGATAATGATCAGAAAAACTGATGTGAAAAACTCTCAAAGAATAAAAATTCTAATCTCAGAGTGGATTTGAGAAGAACATCAACAAATGGACTAGAAAACAAGAAAACTCATGTCAATGCATAAGGCCTTACACCCCATATATAACGGACACACACTGTACGTGTCAAGAAAAGAAAGAAGAAGAGGATAGCGTCGATGCATCGATACAACGATTTGGGGACTATATAAAAAATGAGGAGTAAGACAGATTACAGCCAACAGAAACAATACAGGCAACACAAGCATCAACAGAACAGTAATAACCAGAAAACAAAAACGGCAAGAAAAAACAACTGTATGGACAAAAAACAAACAAGCAAAATCTCACATGAGAAAATTTGGACATGGCTTGGAAAGAAAAAAGAGAGAAACTGAATCTCTTCTGATAGCAGAACAAAACAACGCCATAAGGACTGACTATGTCAAAACAAGAATAGACAAGACGCAACAAAATAGTAGATGTTGATTATGTAGTGACAGATACAAAACAATCACATTATAAGCAAATGCAGTAAATTAACGCAAAGAAAGTATAAAACAAGAAAAGACTGAATGGGGATGGGGATTCACAAGGAATTATGCAAAAAATTCAATTTGACCAAACGAACAAGTGGTATAGGCACAACCAGAATCCTTCCTAGAAAATAAGATGCACAAATTTGGAAGGGATTGAGAGACAAATAGATCATCTAATCTAAGCCAGACGACAAAACCTAATGATAGTCTATAAAAAAAGTATCTCGCGAAAAGGGTACTTTCCGTTACAGCTGACCTCAGAGTAAAACTGAAGGAAAGCGAAAAGAGAGATAGATACCTAGAACTTACAAGAGAACGTAAAAAACTAGAGAACATGAAAGTGACAGTTATACCAATAGTAACTAGCGCACTCGGTACAGTAACCAAAGGATTGATACAGGGACTGGATTACTTGGAAATAAAAGGACGAGTGGAGACCATCCAAACTACAGTACTGAGGATATCGGTTAGAATACTGATAAGAGTCCATGAGACTCGAGGAGGCTCAGAATCCACTGGTAAACTATCAGCTAACTCTGTAGTGGAAAACTCTATAATAATAATCATAATGTTTCTTGTTTATGTTTCACCCAACGTTCATTCAACATTACTTGTACGTGAGAAGAAATAGGTTCAAATTGATAAAAAAAAAACCTTCGTAGAAACTAGTTCTAATAGTATGCCGACCCAGCGACAAATGTCTTCATCTCACGTCTGAAAATTCTGGTGAAATATTCATCAAATTCATTGTAACAGCATTGAAATCATCGCTCGAAATTTAACTCCATTTACTGTGTTTAATCAATTCATCTTAATGCATAAAGAAAACTGGTAAAGCCATGGAATAATGTTTTGAAATATTTCTATAAAAACGAAAACTTTCAACTCATTTAAAAATCATTAATTTGTGTTTGGAAAAGAATTTATTTGAAATTCATGAGAATTTAGAAAAGAACTTAATTTTTAAACCAATTATATTGATTCTTTCCGTTCCTCATTGAATCTGCTTTTTCCTAATAAATTCATGAAATTCACCAAATGATTCATCAGTCATATTGAAATAAGGAAAACACAAAGTTAGGATGAATAAAAATGTCGAGACATCATGGCGACATTTACTTTTACGTCTTTATTTCAAAGTCATTTTATTTGTCTATTTTATTTATTCATTAATTTCATTTTGTGAACATCGTCATGTTTTCGACGATAAGAGTTCATTGTGTCACATTGTAGAGTCTCTACAGAAGTTTCCAGTGATAAAGACAAGATAAAGACATGACAACAGGATCAGAGAACAAGTTCAGACATGCGTTCCAAGAAAACATTCCATTCACTTTACTGGTGTGTTTTAGTTTCCCCGCCAGGACGTCTCCAAAACGTGAAGTGGTAAATTTTTTTGCAGATAAAAAAGAATCCAATTTTCGTAAGATAACAAAGCACCAAAGAGATTTTGCTGTTTTGCAAAGAGGATATATCAATGATGTTCCAAAGAGGGATTATTGTATAAAAGAAAAAGCAACAACTAAGGAACTATTAGTTTTGCTTATAAAACAATTGATTAGCATAATGCTTAAAGTGTTCGCCAATGGTCTTGGACACCAAGGTTCAATCCTTGGTCTAGTAATAGAAAAGACTCAAAAATGGTACTTGATGACTCCTTGCTTAGCAATCAGTATCATAAGGTATGTATCAAGCGTCAAGTGAAACAATCAAGGAGTAGTTAGTGAAAAGAGGCCTTCAAGTCACCGTCGACTTCGGTCGGCCAATTTACATATATATATATATATATATATCTTTAAGAAAAAACCAAAGACCGGTTAATTTAGGATTATAAATTTATTTCCATCCTGTTTTTCAGTTTCTGGTATAAACCAAAAACACGAAGAAAAATATAACAGGACTTCTTCAGATCCAATGGATAAATAAAACAGACTAGACACGTGGGGTGGAGGACCTATATATATATATACAGAAGGCATATTGAAAACTACGCGAGTTCTTGAACACACAAGCACACACACGTAACGTGTTGATAAATACTCTTTTAAATGTATAAGTATAATTAGATTTAATGAGTAACGATGACACTAAACACAAGTAGTTTGATTAAAAACAAATATTTTGACTCAAAATTTTCTAGAAAAATGTTGGGGGTGTCCTCGTGGTGTAATGGTTAAAGCGATGGACTGCGGAATCGTAGTACGCGAGTTCGTACACCAGTCACACTATTACGTTCACTTTCGGACGAATACACTTGGGAAAGGTATGAACGCCCCCTTATCCTCCCAGCTATGGGTTAAATAATACCACTACTGTTCTTCTAAGGGAATGGCTTTGGCATTAAATAACCAACAAGCTTGATATGCCGTTAAACAAAAAAACAAAAAAAAACAAACCAAGAAAAATGTTCCCAACTCTTTTATTAATATGAATCCATAACCTTGTTATTTAGTTATCAAATCATTCTTCTATGACTATACGCCTTTAATGAATATTACATATTGTGTTAAATAATCAATTGGCTGATCAATTATTGGCATGTGCTGATAGTTTTAATAAATTCCAACCGTTAGGATCTCACTACGTTTAAGGTCATTCAACAGCACGGCTTTCACTGGGCATGAAGGTCACGTGATTGAAAGCTCCCAAAACGTTTAGAGTTGACTAATTTTAGCGAGTGAGAGTGTGACATAACTGAATAGCTCATAGGAAACTGGAAGAATTTATAAATAAAATATAACAGACAGTAGTCACCGAATAACATGGCCTAGGCAATCGTAGTAATTAAAAATGATTAGGGAAGACACTAGAGGTCCTAGGATCGTTTGAGAATGTCTAGAAACGGATATGGTTCTGCTCCCGACACGACAGGCGGAAGTGGGGGGACTACTTGTGTGCTTTTAGAGACGCGAGAAGATGAAGACGTCAGTAGAAATCAAGACACGAAGATATAAGGAGAATAAAACTTACGAGCTCCAAATTTTGGGGGGGGCGCCCCAGAGAGGTTTTTAGATACAGTAGACAAGCATGTTAGAACCAAGAAAAATTCAAGGTCTGTGTCTGCACATTCTTTTTACTTGGATATGTTGCTCATACTTTTGTCTAGTTGACGGTTGTTTCAAGTTTCTTATACGCCTCTTTCTTTCCCTCGGCGTCTACTTGCTACCTTGTGGTAACTAGCCCTTTGGTGTGTGTCTAAAAGAGTTTCGCATTTGTCAACTTTGCTACCAAGGCGAGGTCACAACGGGGATCTCAGAACGCTTTAGTACTACTATGGTACAAGAGAACCTTGAAGAAAGCATATCTATAAAAAAATTAGCGTGATAAGTAATTATATTGAATTTTTTTTATCAATAATTAATTATATTACTTATTTTATTATTAGGTTAGGTGAGGTCACAAAGAGTTCATGGCTCTTTTAGTTCAATTGCACTCAGCACCGAGGTTGAAGAGTATGCGCTTGCGTGGAAGGATACTGCAATTACCATTTGTCATAATAAGGTTTAGGACAGGAAAGGAAAACAAAGTTGAAGTCATTTCACGTGATAAGTTTGATTGAAATTAAATAAAAGGAATGATGTAATGATTTAGAGAGATTACGCCATACCAATAGAATATTTAAAATCGCAAGATATAAAAAAACCGTAGAATTCGAATCTAGGCAGACAACTTTTGAAATCCAAGGAGAAAAGTTGATTTTTCTTTACGGCAAACGTGATGGGTGGGGTGTCGGGAGTGGCTGCTTGTATGATTCGCTCATTGACCGTTTGACATCTTCCTCTACCTTAAGTGTCGACTATAATCATGCAAATTTACCAAGAAGAATAAAAGCTTCGTATCCAAAGCAGGAGAATCACCTATTGTTATTTTTGAAGAGTGTGTAATTTCGAATATTCAGCATTGTCCTTCGTGTTACAGGTCGATTTGCACTGATGCTCAGATCTAACTGGCTCCTCATAATTGCAACGGTTAAGATGAATGTTGACCAAAAATAAAATAATATGTGCGCAGAGAAACGTGGTCTGCGTTATTTTTTCATTTCAGCTAAGCATATAAAACGAGAAAAAATGACAGAAAGCCATAATATAGCGAGAAGACAAGGGATATAAGCACGAGAGAGACTCAGCTATTGATGAGGATTAATACAACGAGGAAAGAAGATGAGTTATTGTGCAAGATGTAAAGAAGAAACCTAACGATGGCAGTATAAAAAGAAGATTAACCCAATGCAGAAAAGAAATTATTCCAATCGAGGATCAATATTATATACTATCGCCAAAGAGAAACTGATTTACTGCTCTTCTCGTTAGATAAAGATTCTGTTTTTTGCGACGATGATCAGGGCTTGCCGATCAAAATGGGTACATCACAAATATGTATCAAATGAATGGCTCTTGTTCATTGATTGTACAAAGAGGAACTTATAATGTGCGCTTCTGCACTTTAGCAACAAATATAGATCAAGGACAATTGGTTACTCAAATAATGAGTGAACAGCAAAAGACAATTTTCCTAGTCCTAAAGAAGACATCATACCACGATCACTAGTGGTTAATCTGTGTTTTTTAGAAGAGGGTGATTTTTATCCTGTTTCTGCAAAATGGAGATACCAAGTATCCCATCTTTATCAGTATCTTATAAAGGCGTTCAAAGGATAAGCACTGAGAGAAAAAACAATAACCTCGGATAAGTGATGTTAGAAGAAAAGAATCTATATACAGAAGATTTACTTGACAGATATAAGATCTTTTTAGCATCACTGCACATTAAACTAGTATTAATAAAACAGTTTCTAAAGACTCTGAACAAAGAGAAAGGTTACTTTGACAACATATGCAGAAAACCTCCATTTCAAATGAATTAGAAGATAAAGGCAGATATTTATGACGGCTTTCAATTCAGGGAACTCATGAAAGATCCACATTTTCAGAAACCTGAGATTTTTTTAATGGACTAAAATTGTGATAGTTTATTGCTGACATGTTTGAAAAATACGTCACACATATAAAATAACTCTTTAGCTTCGATTCATAATTGTTTGCTACGCTAAATTTGCAACTTGTTAACACTGTCATAGATACTTGCACAAAATTTTTTTTTCAATTTCAACGAATCAAAGTAACTAGTCAGTTTTGGTAGCTTATTGATTCACATTTAAGAATTATTAAAAAAATAATCTTTATTAAATCTCATCAAACTCCATAATTATAATTTCAGTTGATCGTTTAGTTTAGCTTCTTTGTTTAATGACACATCAATATTCAAGGATATTTAAACCTAAACCCCCCTGTAAAACATCTGTAACACTATTTAACCCAAGATTAAAGATTAATGCAAATTTATTTGCAAAATAAGAGAATTTAGGTCAAAAAGTTTGTTGTTTAGGTTAAAGACAGAAGAAAATTAGTATCAGGAAAAAAGATGAACACGTTGAAAGTTTTAAATTACTTTTTTAATCGAATCACCATGACCAGAAAACCCTGAAAACACTTGCGTGCGACATGCAAAACCACTGAACAGTTGTTTCGACCTGATCATCAATAGTATACTGTGATCTACCCTGCAGGAGATCGAACCAGTGACTACAGAATGCAGAGCCGAAACTCTATTACTGAACCACACCGCAAACAAGAGATGCCAAGTTAACAAATCATTGCAATTGCGCGGCCCGTTAACCTGAACGTGTCTTGTAAGTTACATCTGTACTCTTTACTGAGGACAAGGTCACCTCCAGGGCTACGTCTTACCCAGAGGATTAGAGAAACGCATCGACATAATTATTATAACCTCAAAGACAAGGAATAGATGTACAATTTCGTTTTTAAGTAGAGGAATTATATTATAAATTGAATTATCCTGACCAGAAAATTTTCTGGCTTTGGTAATTCGATTTACAATATAATTCCTCTACTTAAAAAAGAAAATGTATATCTATTATATTACTGTTGCAAACAAATAGTTCTGTTTGCGGCTGTATAATATTAAACAATCACACTCATAATAATACACTAAACTGAAGTCCTTGTGTTGTATACACCAAAGTTTAATGTACTTCACACGGTTCTAGTTCACTGTAGCAGGGACAGTTTTAATATCGTCTCGTTACTAAGCTTGGTTAGAAAAAGACACCAAGACATCTGGCGTCTACGTATGCAGGCCATGTATTTTTCTTTTTACTACATCGACTAATGAAATGTGTCATACGAGGCCTTTAGAGAGTGAGGTCGACCAAGGGAGACAAACCACTCACCTTGATTTTATATATATATATATATATATATATATATATATATATATATATATATATATATATATATATATACTTTTGCTGAGGTAATTGTCTCTATTGGGAATCCTTTTATAGAGGTGTTCATATCTTTCATAAGAGTATTAGTCTGAAAGTGAATAAAACAGCACTACTGAAGTTCGAAGTCGTTTACTTCGAGGCCATGACAAAAACCTGATCCATCCCAACACTAATCAAATTTACAAATGGTTTGAATTCACAGTTTTCTTTCCCGTAGACCGGTTGTTATACCCATGTTAAAGAGCTCAGTCCATCCTACTAGTAATCTATAGCTAAGGGCAGCAGAGTGGGGTTCATACATTTCCCAATGGGTATTAGCTCGATGAGAAATGCGAACAGGCTAATTCAATTGGTCAAGTCTACTTGGGGATTGCCAAGTCAATTTCTTAAGAGTATTACCATTATGCTATGAGAACTTCCATTTACGCTGAGATATTAAAAGAATAACGTATCTAATCACAATTTCCACCGTTGTTCTCGTTTTCATTGCTTGTAAGTATCTAATTTAAAATACCATTCGCTTTTTATGATGATTTATTGATTGATCTTAACGGCATATCAGCTCATATTGACTTAATGTATGCCTCGATATTACAAAATCATGTTCGTTCATACTTATATTTTTGTGTAATTCTTTCTTAAGTATTTTATTTTGCTCACGACCCTATAAAATAAGAATAATTTTTAAACAGATCTATCTGATCCATAGATGAGACAGTAACATGTACTACCACTCAGGGAGGGGGTGTCCTCGTGGTGTAATGGTTAACGCAATGGACTACGGAATCGTAGTAAGCGAGTTAGTACTCCAGTCGCGCTATTATGTTCACTTTCGGGCAAGTACCCCTAGGAAAGGTAAGAAACCCCTTATCCTCCCAGCTATGGGTTAACTAGTACCACTACTGTTCCTCTAGGAGAATAGCTTTGGCATTAAATAACCTACAAAGAGTCGATATTCCATTAAACAAAGAAACCAAACCAAACCATACCACTCAGGAACAGAGTGGATCTGCCTGTAATGGCAATAAAGGGGTATTCCAAAGTCCCCTGATCTCCAGAAACGGAACCTCACCATAATATACAGTTAAGGGTCAAACTCGGGATACGCCTTTTGCGGGGTGGTTATCACCATTCTGAAGTGGATGCAGTCAGCGTATTTTACGCCCAGTCGACAGGCTTTGTTATAAGATGAGCAAAAAGATTAAGTTAAAGTTTTCAACACTGACCAATCTTGAAGTTTTTATCGAACTATTTTCCTTTTTTTTTAAATATTTGTTCATAATGACTTTTTGATCTGACTCATTGATTATTACATTTTTGGAAAATTCAGGTATTCATTCTGCATCTTTCCAGTTTATTCTTTTTTTTTTTATTCTGGTGACTTCAAGAAACACATTTTTTAATACTATGTTTTTTGAAAGCTTATTTGATACGCTTTTGTATGTTGTTTAATTGCTATAAACTTTGGTCATCCATTTCCAATATGAACTTGCACCAACATTCTCATTATAATCAACTTCAGGAGTTTATTACGTATTTCCAGTTGCCCTTTTTTCGATTGGTCATAAAAACAAAATGAGACTAATACCAATTTTTTTATTAAGTCATAATTCACACCTCTCCATCGGGAATTTTTTTTTTAAATAATCAAAATATGTGGTGAATTCAATAAGTTTCCAGACTTTTTTGTACAGGCAATTAAAATTGTGGTAGACTCTTGAAATTTCATTATGTTATTGCTATAAATCTTATCAGATTACTGACCAATGTTTATGGTTTCATGTTCAAGTGAACAGCTACAGCAGCAATTGGAATACACCGTACTACAGCCTCATTGTCACACCTGGTGAATTTCAAAAATGCAACCTGACACTTTAGAAGAACGATATGCAATAAAATTCTGTGTTAAACTTGGAAAAAAATGCCACAGAAACGTATGGAATTATTCAGACTGCTTTTGGAGCATCTTCCATGAATCGTGCATCAGTTTTTGAGTGGCATAAGAGATTCAAGGAAGGCCGGGAGTCTGTGAGGGATGATGAGAGGTGTGGGAGCAGTAAGGAAGTCAATACACCAGAGTTGATTGGACAAAAGGTTTGGGTTAGGGTTACTATGTTGAGATTTTAAGGGAGTTCAAGAAGAGATTCCGTCGGAAGAGGCCAGCATTCTTCAAATTGGGTCAGTGTCCACAACTCCATGCTTGTCACAGACTATTTGACCAAAAAGGGCATCAAGACAGCTCCTCAGTCTCCCTGCAGTTCAGACGTTGCTCCCTGTGACTTTTGGTTTTTCCCTAAGCTCAGAGGCTGTCGTTATGAGACAATTGAGGAGTATCTGACGAAGGTCATTGACACCCTCAAACAAGAGAACTTCCATGGGGGCTTCCAGAAGTTGTTGGAACGGTACAACAAGTGCATTGCAACCGGGAGAGTGTTTCATGTGTGTACTATCAATTAAAGTCCCCATACGAAAAAAAGTCTGGAAACTTATTTAATGATCCTTGTATATGCATATAATTGAAATATAGAATTCATTAAATATTGAAACTTTTCTAAAATTTCTATGATATGATTAAATTGATCGTTCTGGAAATTTTTGCTCAACATATCATTAATATATATATATATATATATATAGCATGCGGAAGTAAAACATAGAATTATTTCTAAAACATCTTTTTCAATCTGATTATTCCACTTTTTGAAAAAAAAAACACGATGAATCTCATTTTTCATGATTAGCTCTTTATTCAAGAAGGTTTTCATTAAAATTCAGTCAAGTATGAGTGAGCAAAAAAAGAAAAGACAAATAATCTATGGTTTGTTTAACACCAAGACCAAGTTGAAAACTTTTTCGAAATAATTAGAGTTTTTAATGATTTCCATCAAGCTCAGACCTTAACCTCCTTGATTTTGCTATATGGGGCGTTTTAGAAAACAAAACAAATGCAGCATCCAATCAAAATATTGGTTCGCTTAAGACTGCTATTGAGGAGCAATGGAATAAAATGTTTGAAGAATTTCTTTTGATGGCATGCAAATTGTTTCGAAGACTTGTTGATACAATAATTTTAAAATTTGACGACTATATAGAGTAAATTTACCATTTACGGTCTATCTTATTATGTTCCTTTTTTTAAATGAAAATTAAGGTTGTTTTATAATCAAGACTTTTACTATTATACTAGATTATTCCTAATTTTACTTCCACATCCTATATATATATATATATATATATATATATATATATATATATACTTTGTGAATATACGATGGTAATTTGTGCATTGAAGGATTATATGTGTGTACAGGTATAAAAAAAACTTCAGATATTCTTAAGTTTGAAATGAAGCGAGTTAAAATTCAAATGAAACTAGAGCGACTTACGTGGTGCAATGTTTAATGTACTGAAATTTTATATAATCGTAAGCAAGTTCAAACTCCGGCTTTGCTTGCGTTCAGTTTTGGACTCATACCCTCCTGAAAGGTATAAAACCTTTTATTCCCTCAGGTTTTGCTTAAATAGTATCACTACTTAAATGGCTTAAATTGTATCACGAACTAATTACGATCTATCTTCATAATGACGAACGGAGATCATCCCTTACTTTATATATATATATATATATATATATATATATATATATATATATATATATATATATATATATATATATATATATATATATATATATATATATATATTGTAATGGTTATCGTCGTAGGAAATGGACTCGGCGACTCGAGTTCAAATCCTGGACAGCACTGATTGCATTTCACATAGCACTAATACCCTTGGGAAAGGTATGAATCCAGTTATTCTCCCACTAGCTATGGGTAAATAGTAGGACAGACTGAGTTCTTCAGCCTTGGCGAAGCAACTAGTCTAGGAGAAGGAAAACTCTGAATTCAAACCTGTTAAACTCCGCTTAAAAATTGACCTTGTGTCATATCCTGCCCGAGTGGAGGGGTTAGTAAATAGGATATATATATATATATATATATATATATATATATATATATATATATATATTCTATGGGGGTGGGTACAAAATTTAATTATACTGACCGGTTTTGTTCCCATCTGATCTCAGTTTGAACTAGGACAACGATTACGACACAAAAAGAGGAAATAGACTCTGTAATGTTAGGGAAAAAAACGGCAGGGAGGGGAATGTTAAATGGTAATCCAATTAAGACCCAATAAATATTCCCTCTGTTTACAGAGGGACGGTTTACGGGTCAAAATATGAATGGTTTCTAACACTGAGATGGAAATCCGAGTGGGACCTGCTTAGAATAGTAAACAGGTCTGCACGGTTGCACGAGGCACAACCATGGTTAGTTATCAGATGTTCAGCAATAGAAGACCCGTATGTATTCTTAATATGTTCAGCAAAGTAGTTTCCTAGACGTATTTTCGTAAGCACATGTTCCTTAATTCTTGCGTCAAATCGTTGATTTGTTCTCCCTATGTATTGCAGGCCACAAACACATCTAAAAGAATATATTAAAGCACTCCTACGTTGGTTGGCGGGGGAGAACATCTTTCCGACCAGATGGCAAAACAGTATGTATGCGAAACACAACACGCAAATAGGAAGAAAAATAACACTTCTGTACACAGGCGATCTGATTAGTAAAACGATCTCTGATATCACCAAGCCAAGGGAGCCTGAGATAAACAGGATATTTTTCTGGACAGAAGCAACTTTTGCCTTATGAAAGTGAACCATTCTATCCCTAATAACAGATCGAATAATATCTTCAGGGAAGCCATTGTTACAAAGTGCCTAAATGATAAACTAACTTCACAGTCAAGTTTAAACTCAGAGCTTATCATCATTAACTTTTTTGTAGCATCTGCCGTCAAAAATCAACGATAAGTATGTATAACATTAAATCTTATAAATAGCTGTTTTAGCTTAGATTCTTTAAATGGCATATTAACTTTCCAGGGTTATTTAATCGTAAACCCTATCCTTGTAGAAGACCACCAGTGGTGCTGTTTAAGGTATAGATGAGTTATCAATTCGTTCATATTTTTTCGAAGTGTATTTATATTGAACATAATAGCGCGACTGAAGTACGAACTTGCTATCTCCGATTTTGGTTTGATTTCTTTGTTGTAACGGCATATCAATATTCGTGAGTTATTTAAAGTCAAAACAATCATCTCAGAAGAAAATAGTTGCACTTTTTAACCCGTACCTTGGCGGGGAATTTGAGGTTCAGATTTTTCTCTAGGGTATTCGTCTGACAGTGTATGTAATAGCCTGACGGGATTTCGAACTCACATCATACGATGTCTCAGTCCAAAACGTAAGCCACAACGCTATCGGGATTCTATTTGAATATTATAGTTAGTTTTTGACAAAGCTCATTAATCTATAATCGTTATCTTTCTTTCTTTCTTTCTTTCTTTCTTCCATGAAATTAAATTTTTTGAAAACGAGATGTGTTCACCTTCGGTAATAATATTTTACAATTTGTGAAGTGATTTTTTTTTTCAAGTGACACATTTATATTTGATCTAAAGAGAATTCTAATTCCTCAAGTCAAAATATCGAGTAGATTTTAAACAGAATTTCTTTTTCATTTTATGAATATTAGGGTTCATCAATCTACATCAAGCATCGTAAATTACCAAATGTTTTTTTTAAATAAATGTTAAGATTTTTTCCCTAATATCAAAACTTTCACGAATAGAAGGTAGTTTGAGCTTACATGAAAAAAAAAAAAAAAAAAAGAAATATTTTGAAAGTGGAGTTCAGTAAATAGATATTAACAGATGTATCAGTTTGGCTTGTGAGAAAAATGAAACTGGCTGAGGATTCCGTTAATCAGAATCAACAGTTTATTTAGTGATAGTGTAAATCTTATAAATAAGCTTTGATAAATGAAAGGTCACGAACTGAACATGTAAATTGCCGTACGATTCAATTGGCAACGAGCGAAATAGATTCCGAATCTCTTGACTGAATAATACAAATAAAAAAAAGCCAATATCCACATGCATGATGGATGTGTAGAATGTGCCTATAAAAAAGGCGAAGGTGAACACATTTACGAAATAGGTTACATTAACAACAAATATTTCAAAACTTTTAATGTTAACAAAAAAGTTAACACCTGCCGTAAAAAATCAACGATAAGTCATAAATATGTTTAACATTAAATCTTATAGCTAGCTGTTTTAGCTTAGATTCTTTAAATGGCATATTAACTTTCCAGGGTTATTTAATCGTAAACTCTATCCTTGTAGAATATCTCCTATGGAACATCTTAAGGTATAGCTGAGTTATTTACGTGTTCATATTTTTTCAAAGTGTACTTGTATGATGTTGAATATTATAACGTGAACTTGCTAACTCCGATGTCGTAGGTCAGTAACTTTGGCCGACTAACTTTCGTGGGTTATTTAACACCAAAGCTATGCCTGTAAAAGTGTAATGTATCACCGTGTCCTGCAGACGTGTTAAACCAGCGGATGTTATTGACAGACATGTCAACAAAGTGATTATCGGAATATCACCGTGACCTGTAGGTGTTTTGGGCCGAGAATGTTGGGATGAATGCACCTGACCGTTGATAAAATCAACAAAGGGAGTACTGAAATATTACATTGACTTGCAGATGTGGTTGAAAACAGTGGATGTTTTGATAGATACGTGGTACATTCAATAATTTTGCAGAATTTTTTTTTGTACAGGCATTTAAAATTGTCGTAGACTCTTGAAATTTCATTATGTTATTGCTATACATCTTATAAAATGACTGACTAATTTTTTATGATTTCACGTTCAAGTGAACAGCTACAGCAGCAATTGAAATACAGCCTTCTAAAGCCTGATTGTCACAGCTGGTGAATTTCAAAAATGCTATCTAGACGTGAGGACATGTTAGAAGAACGATATGTAATAAAATTCTGTTTTAAACTTGAAAATAATGCCACAGAAACGTATGGAATGCTTCAGACTGCTTTTCGACCATCTTGCATAAATCGAGCATCAGTTTTTGAGAGGCATAAGAGATTCAAGGAAGGCAAAAGAGTCTGTGAGGGATGATGAGAGGTGTGGGAGCAGTAAGGAAGTCAATACACCAGAGTTGATTGGCCAAAAGCTTAAGGTTAGGGTTACTATGTTGAGGTTTTAAGGGAGTTCAGGAAGAGATTCCGTCGAAAAAGGCCAGCACTCTTCAAATCGGGTCAGTAGCATTTCCACCAGGACATTGCAGCAGCCCACAACTCCATCCTTGTCACAGAGTATTTGACCAAGATGGGCATCAAGACAGCCCCTCACCCTCCCTATAGTCCAGACCTTGCTCCCTGTGACTTTTGCTTATTCCCTAAGTTCACAGGCTGTCGTTATGAGACAATTGAGGAGATGAAATAGGCTGTGACGAAGGTCATTGACACGCTCACACAAGAAGACTTCCATGGGGCCTTCCAGAAATTGTTGGAATGGTATAACAAGTGCATTGCAGCCGGATTAGTTTCCGTCGAAGGGGACTAGAGTTTCGTGTGTGTACTCTCAATAAAAGTGCCCATATGAAAAAAGTCTGGAAACTTATCTAATGATCCTCGTACATTCAGCCGTGGAGAAAATCAACAGCGTTGTTATCGGAAAACACGCAGTATGTGGGTGTAAAAAATAGCCAATGAAAAACGAACAATGCATGAATGTGAAATGTAGTTAATGAAAGACAAGGAACTGAGGCGTCGGCGTAACCATAGCCAATGGAAAGAAGCATTGCGTGTGGATCACGTGGGAGTTTGAAGACTATATAAGTTCTAGAATTTGGGGCTGGAACAGTTCCCGCTGCTGCTCAAACTCCTGACAGCTCCTACGTATGTGTAAATTCTCTCTCTGATTGCACCTTTGCTCCTCACAAGTGCCAACGTCACAATAAGAATATAAGATAAAATTTTGGTATACACATGTTCCCATTGTTCAAGACACAATTGTAGTATATAACAGAAGAACGGTTGTGGAGGGGAAGATAAAAGAGTTCATACTTATCCAAAACAGAACGTAATTGAGTAACTGGAGATTGAACACGTTTTCTACGAAGTCACTGTCGTTCACATTAGCAACTACAGTGCGGGGGATCCTCCATTGCTAAATGTTGTCTAATTTCAATGTAATGCACACGTCTGCGTCGACATGCCACCTTGACGGTTTTTCTGCTAAAATACGAAATATGAACAGAGATTATCATTTACACACACACACACACACACACACATATATATATATATATATATATATATATGCGGCGTGTGGTAAAAGTAAAATTAGGAATATTCTTGTATAATGATAAACGACTCTATTGTAAAACAATATTAATTTTACTTTTAAAAAATGAACAACAAAATAAGACGATAGACACAAAACACTAAATTTACTCAATATGGCCACTATTTTGTTTTGCTTTTTAAAATGCCGCATGTAGAGTAATAACGTGGCTTAAGTATTGTAAAACAATATTAATTTTACTTTTAAAAAATGAACAACAAAAAAGAAGATAGACACAAAACAGTAAATTTACTCAATATGGCCACTCTTTTTTAAGTTATTGCATCGATACACCTTCGACACAATTTACATGCCTTCAGAATAAATCATTCAGAAATCTTATTCAATTTCTCCTCAATTGCAGTCTTAAGCTAACCAATATTTAAATGGGATGTTGCATTTGTTTTGCTTTCTAAAATGCCCCATGTAGAGTAATAAAGTGGCTTAAGCGTTGGCTTACATCTTGCTTAATTGCTGTCCCCATACTTTTCTTGTGAACTTTCAATCAATTAGCGTACTTTCTTATTGACGTTGTGGGGTCCTTCTTAATCGCAGTTGCGAGAGCAGTTAAAAAGCCTTATTTTCATTTTTTGTTCCTCCACTTTTCTTAAAAATCCCTTTTCCTATTAAAAAATTTCTTTGTTTTGTTTTTAGCTCTAAACAAATTATAGATTCTTTGTCGCTTCTTTTTTTGCTCACTCATATTGGGGTGAATGTTAATTTAAAAATTTCCATGGTTAGTTTGATTATTGAAACCCGTTCAATAATCAAACTAACCATGGAAATTTACTTTTATAGTTTTTTTTTTTCTTTCAAAAATTGAACTAATCAGGCTAAAAAAATGTTTTAGAAATTATTCCTTATTTTGCTAACGCATTCTGTATATTCAAAAAATTGTCAAAAATGCGTTTCTACTATATTACAATATTAGCAAATGATTCAGATTCTGGGGTAGTAATAATTCCAAGAGATAGTCCAAGGCAGAATCAGGCCTTCCTAAGGGAAACTATTGAATTCTTTAATCTACCTTGAATAAATGATACATTCTACTCAGAAGAGAATATCGTTTTCTAATGATCCACAGTGTCATGCCACTCTCAGGCAGAGATACAATTAAACTGAAATTGAACAAAAATTTAACTTTTAGAAGAAAAATATCAGAAATTACCATTTATAAACACAATGTTTCGCGAACAATAAGAATTATAGATCTCCATTATTAATAAGCAAATAGACAGAAAAGTTTGATCAAAACTTTTTATACAATTTTAGGGTAACTATTTGGCCAGATACACCTTTTATCTTCGATAGAGCAAGTAGTCAAGTCGAAGGAAATCATTGAATTGAAACCCGCTCTATTCAAACCGCACATAAAAATTGTCTTTGTGTTGTACCCTGTCGGTAGAGTAATGGTCGAGTAAATAAACATACTACTTTTACATTCACTCGGATCGTAAAAAAAGAAAATGAATGAATAAATAAATAAAAAAACATAACAAATAATGAATTTTCATGATCGGCTATACGAACTAAAACACACAAGTTTTTATTCTATATATATATATATATATCTGTCCATTATTGTTACATTGCTGTCTTGACTTATAAAAATTTCTTCAAGTTGTTAATGTATATGATATTTGAAACACCTCTTTGCTCAGTGGAGTAGATTTAAAGGAACAGGTTTAACACTTCTTCTTTAAAGTAATAATATCTTCTTGTTGGCCTTTAATCAAAAAAGTTTTGGTGAAAGTTTCTCGTCAAGTACACACACTCCTATTTTCCTTAAATCTAACTAAATATATCAGTAAAGTTGGCGACCTTAGTTGAAGGTGACCCGAAGGGCCACTTTTCAATAGCTACCACACCGAGACGTAGGAGTGGGCGCTGCTCCATTCCCCGGATTGCTCCACTTTACCGTTGATCCGCACAGTATAGTGCTCAGTGCTAAGCAAGATGGCATCAAGTATCATTTTTTTAGTCTTTGGTATGACTTGACCTGTGATTAAACGCCGGTTACTCGGAACATTAGCGAACACTCTACTCATTAGAGCCAACGTCTCGGTATATATATATATACATGTGTGGGTGTGTGGGTGGGTGTATGTGTGTTTTTCGGTCCAGTTAAACCGGAATTGGGAGGAATTCCATCAGGACAAAAAAAAAACATTCAACAGTGAACATTTAAATTTTTCTGGTAAAGAGCTCAATGTAACTGACATTACAGAGCGATAATTTCTTTAAGAAAAAACAAGTTTTTTCTTAAAGGAATATATATATATATATATATATATATATATATATATATATATATATATATATATATATATATATATGTTGTATACATCGGTAGAATGTCTCATCTATTGAGCGATACAAGTATACGCACAAGAAAGCCATGGACTGCAATTCAAGCGTTGTTGATTGTTTGGAAATAAGATCTCTCTGATAAAATACAACGGCATATGTTCCAAGTTTTATTTCTTTCGATATTAATGTATTGATCCAGCACCGGAACTCAAACACAACATTAGAAGGAAAGGCTAGATGAGAATTTATGTTGAATGCTGCTTTAAAAAACCTTGAAGCAACACCCCACAAAAGAGTAGCTGTACGGCCACCTGCCTTCCATCTCACTAATCATCACTGCAAGATGAACAAGACACGCTACACACTACTAGAGAAGGAAGAACTAACTCATAAGCAATGTTCTGTTATGGATTACTACACATGAATAAACTGGCTTTGTGCTGACACTGGATAAAAATCTAGCGGGCCGGTCAGGAGAGATGGAAGATAGGGACTAACGGTGAGATAAGAATCAAAGAACTCAGTTCAATCAGCGTAACATGGCGATGAAGATGATGATGATCATTATTTGTTTCCAAACAAGTTGTTTAAACTGAGATTTCAGCTTTTACCTTTTCTTTTTAGCTAGTAAATCCTGCCAAATATTTTAGGCTAGCGTAATACTAAAATCCTGCATTATTTTCGTACATTAATTATCTAAAAGTTTGCCGGGAGTAGATCTTATGACGTAGTGGCTAACTTACTTTGAAATTGTTGTAAGCGGGTACGATTTCCAGCTAGAGCTATATAGATCGCTTTCGGACTATTACCCTCGGGAATTATTCCTCTAGCTATTGGTTAAATAGTACCAATACTCTCTTTCTGCAAAGATGGCTTTAGTATTAAATAACCCAGAAAAATTTATATACCATTAAACAAAGAAACCCAATCAAACCTAAAAGTCTGCTTACGTATATTATTGTATGTTGCAATATGAGTCCTGTTGGATAATGTTTTTATAGCAGAAAATGTGATTTGGCTAAAATAATTTTAGTTATTTTTATTACCGCTTTCTCAAAAGTTATAAACATTCTATCGTCAAGTTTAAGCACTTGAAACAAAACTTTAAGCGAATCAGCTGTTTGCCTTCCTTTGTCAGATTAGTGGTGAAAAGTGTTCATCATTAATGCAAATGTCCGCTGCATTCTGTGTCTCACTGCCTGGAGCTGAATCGTGAGAGGTTGAGACGAAATATGTTAATACTTATGTTTCTTTTATCATTGTCATTTTGCAAATATAATATTCTTTGTTTTTGCTTGGTGAGGGGAAACCAAAGAGAACGAGAGGGAAGTTGAAATGAAAGTTGACTTTCCTGTTGGCGGGGTTGTCGTGATAGAAACAAAATTTAAAATTGAATTTTTGATCCATTATTTCATCAACAGGAAAATGCTTTCTACGAATTCTTTGATTTTGCAGACGATAAATTTAGTCTATAAAACTAAAATATTGAAGTTATGTCTGTATAGCAGAAGCAAAATAATAATTCATTCTATCTATGTTAATAAACTGGCAGGTTTTTCAAAAATAAGCAACATTTGGTACAAAGCAAAGCTTTGTCATTTGCAAACGGTGAAATTAATCAATTTTGTTGGACCTAAGTTTTTAGAGTTATCCTTCAATAAACCTTAATTTCGTACATTTGTCATCTTACTCATACGCGCAGACACACAGACACACAATGTAAAAAAAAAAACTCTTTTATATCTCACTGTCTTTATATAATGTAAATAAAGTTGGAGACCATTTTCGTGGGTGACCTGAAGGCTCCTTTTTCAATAGCTATTATACTGCAGTGTAAGAGAAGGCGTTACTACATTCACTTGATTGCTTCACTTTACCCTTGATACGAACCTTATAACGCTGAGTTATAACTCGACCTGGAATATATAAACAAAGAACCTAAAACTTATATATATATATATATATATATGTGTATATGTATATATAGTAAAATTTAATCGAGACTCAAACTCGGTTAAGTCGTCATAATAAATTTATTTCGGCGGGGAATATTATTGCCATACTCTCCGTCTCGTCAGATGACTCTTTACATGCTTTCCGCCTGTCGCAAAGTTGCGAATGTGGAGTTTCAGTTCTTATTCAGAAGATAAAATAAGGTAATTAAAAATGAAATAAAAAATAAGAATCAGAAAATGAAAAAAAAAAATTTAATTAAATAAAAAAAAAAAAATTTAAATTGAAATAAGGTGGAAATCAAATTACAAATTATTTCATTCATAGGCGTGAGCCGAGGGGGTTAACATGTTATATGCTAGAACAATTAAGAAACAGGAGTGGAATTAATCTACTGGTCAGTCCCTACTAATTTTGAGTTCTTGTAGTAGTTCCTCCTACTTGACCGGTGTGATTTTCTAAACAGACTAAGATCGTTTAACTAATGGCTATCTCATACATGATTTACATTTATTCCTAATATGTCTGTTAATTAACTCAGCTGTTGCCATCCTAAATATCCGTCTTGTTTCAATTAGGACCGAGATAGTTAAACCAGATAAGGTGGAGACATTTTATATAGTCGTCAAGTGTTTTTTTTTAAATATTTACCCTAAAAATAGTCAAGGGGAAATAACCACTCCAGAATCACAGGCCCAAATTTTTGGATTAATAATCTACGTTCATCAGGCCCTTATCTAACCTTTATCTTTCCCTGTCTTGGTGATATCTGTTGTTGGGCTGATCTCTATTAGTCTCTAATACATCTTTCTCATTGGCCTTACGATTATTCGGTGTCTTTGTTTAAAGTTATGTCAACCATCATGGATTATTCAATGCCAAAGTATTGCTTTCATAGGCATAGCAAGGAACATAGGGGACATCATACCTTTTGATAGGAAAGTATTTCGTAAGGGAGCGTGATAGTGTGACTGGAGTTCAAACTTGTTTATTATTGCAGTTTAGAGTGTGAGTAACCCCTTCATATATATATATATATAGAGAGAGAGAGAGAGAGAGATTTTGTTTAGGTTTTTTATAACATTACTATTCTTTAAATATTCTATATTTCTTGATGAAATTCTATTTCCGCTGATAGAGTTCTATTTCATAAATTCATCAGCGTCTCAGTTTTATCCAAATCTCCGTTTACGTAATTATGTTAAGTTAAAAAAATCCTAACAAAACTTTTTCAAAAACCTATTTTAAAAACTCTCTTTATACGCGCAAGCAACCCTTGATGATGGCCTAAAGATTTTCAGAAAATAGAATATTATAAAGAAATATAGAATATTTTTAAAAAGTGTTAAGTTATAAAAAACCTAAAAAAAATATTAAAAAAAAACATTCTTTATACCTGCACGCAACCCCTGATGATGGCCTATGAAAGGTACGAAAACTCTCGGGACAATTTTGGTAAATTTATCCATCAATTCCAACCTGAAACCAAGACAGTTATCTGGAAACTTGAAAGGATCTTAATAAAATTATATTGACAAAATGTGTCTTTATTATTTAATCAAACATGCTTAAATGAAAGACTTCTGCCCAAGTAAACACACACACACACACACACACACCCACACACACACACATATATATATATATATATAAATCTTCCGTCAAAATCAACTTATGAAGGCCCATTAGTTCAGTTAAAGATGTGAACCAAAGGTTTGCCTAAACAAGTGATTCGGTTATTGCAGTGAAGTTTCTCTAACTCTATTAGCACTTTTTGGATGATTTGATAACAAAGTGTGAACTAATGAGCACTCGTCACGTTTTGATTTAATAATTTATAATCTTCCTAGACTGGGTCCATTACAAAGGCTAAAGATCCAAGTCTTTCTTACTCTTTTTACATTACTTGTGAGAGAAGAGAATGATTCATATCTTTTCAAAGAGGATGAGGCACGAACTGAAACACAAACAGCATCGGCTAGTATTTGAAATCGGATCGTCTGGTTCATTTACTTACGAGTATATCCGATACTCAATGAGAATCATCTTCTCGTCTGTTTTCCTCTGCCTTTTCTCTTTCTCTCTGTCTGTCTGTCACTCACTCTCTCTCTCTCTCTCTCTCTCTCTCTCTCTCTCTCTCTCTAAATATACATAGCAGTTCGTATATATATCAACAGCCGAAAGCAAACGTGTTTTTAAATCACAAACTGCACTAAAATGAAGATGAAGAACGTCCAATGTAATTTCTGCTTTTAGTTGATCTGGCGTATAGATAGATATATATTTCTTTTAAATACCCTGTCCGGTGGCAAAAACTGCTTGGTAACGCCAGGAGTGGCAGTACCGCCTTGAGCTACCGAAATTATGTTATTACCCTGGTTGGCAGCTGATGAGGGCAGGGTATTGCACGTGCTTTTAAACGTTGTATGATGAAAAAAATATTTGTTTTTTGAAGAGTGTATATTTAGCCAGCAAGTTATTATTCTAGCAAGTTTTGTTTTTCTTAAAGAGTATATATATATATATATATATATATATATATATATATATATATATATATATTCGTCGATAATTCAATTGTATCAAAGAAGATTTACCATCTCTAAGTTTTTTCTTTTTATATACTCTAAAGATGTGTACGGGAACTGTTGCTAAATTGCTTTTGTTCAAATTTTAAGGAAAATAACAATAAAAATACCGATGTCCGAGTTTATCTCTGTATATATAATATTAGACTATTAACAAATATATAGTAAAGCAAGGTCAATCTAGTCAAATTTGTAAATGAGTTAAATATAACGTTGTTAAATATCATAAAACAGTAAGTTTATATATATTTCATCTTTTGAATCAAGTAATTCTTATCGATTTAGTATAATAAATACACGAATAGACTTAAATTTGAAGATAATTCAAATACAAATCATTTACATATAATTTGGTTGCTGAATAAAGAAAGTGATTAGAGTTTAAGTCTGTAGAAAAATAAAGGGATAATAATCACTTCCTGTATTCATTTTGATACACGTTTTTATCGGAGAAATGAAAATAGACGTCATTCACTTCGACTGCCAGCGTTCATATATATATATATATATATATATATATATATATATATATATATTGCCAATGGTCCGGAGACCGTGGTTCAATCTCAGGTTGAGTCATACCAAAAACTGAAAAAAGCGTATTAGATGCCGCCTTGCTTAACACTCAAGATTGTAAGGTACGGAGCAAAGGTAAAATGGAGCAATCCAGGGAATGGAGTAGTGCCCTCCCCTTCACCTCGGTGTAGTAGCTGTTGAAACCGGAGCCGTCGGGTCACCCCTGACTTAGGTCACCAGCTTTACTTTTTAGTACCCTCATAATTTTTCTATATATTTAAGTTTGGACTAAAAACAGCGCAGCATAGGACATTTTTTATAAAGCGGGGTAAGCTTAGATATACTCATATAAAAAATGAAGCAATTTCCGTTCTAATTCTTAACTAAATGATACTTTTATGCAGAAGGCAGACTTGTATCATTCGTAGTAAATTACTATGACCGAAGTATATCAAATAAAACCGGAAGCTGATTGCCTATTAGTATATGTATAAACGCAAAAGACAAACAAGACAGCATATTTATAGAGAATATAAAGATATCATCAATGACCCGTCTGGAAATTGATACCAATTGATTTTCTATTAGTTAATAAAGCCAAGTCATTCATTGTCGCACTGTAAGTCGTTGACATTTCGGTCTACGCTTTGCTCATTTTGAAATGTGCTTTTTCTGATCTATGGGGATTAAATGTTATAAATATTATTAGATTGTTTAGAAAATATAGCCTGACTTTTGTTAAAACTATTTAAATCTTATTTTAACATATTATTTTAATAGTAGTTGAATTAAAAATTCACTTTCCTAATTCGTAAAGTTTCCTTTTTGTTAATTTTTCTATCACTTCCTTCCCAATTTGATTTTAAAGGTTATATGCCCCCAATCAGGAACATACAAAAGAAGTAATGCTTTTTCTTTTTTAGTCATGATCATTACAATGCACGGTAACATGTTGGCAACTACGATACTGCAGAAGTTCACTGTCTTGGGATATAACACTTTTCCCTATCCAACCTTTTCCCCTGATTTCTAAACTACATGATATATAGTTTTCAAGTATCTGAAGATTTTTTAAGCTCAAAAAATTATTTTCCAAAATAGTAGTGGAAACTTCCTTTAAAGATGTGTCGGCAACAAAACTTTTGGGGTTGTATTTTGCAGACAGAAATAACCTTGTTAATCGATGAAAGAAATGCATTGATCTTCAGGGGTCCTATTTTGACTGATAAAAACACTTTCAATGCATTAATTAAGGTTAAATGGTTTAAAATCGGATATTTTTGTCTGAACATCTAACACATGAAATTGTCCAATCGGCTTGGGCTGTTGAATATATCGACTGAACTTCTGCAGAGTGGGAAGACCCCCACGACGAGTGTCCTGGATTTGACATGAAACAATCTGATTGTGAGGCTCCAGTAATTTTGGACTTTTGGAGAATGCAGAGTACCTCTTTAATGTCATCGCTCCCTGGTCCACTTGGGCCGGAGTGGTAGCATATGATAGGGTCCTAACTATGGGTCAAATAGAACTAAACTTTGTACTTATGCTAAACACAATTACTTGAAATAGAACTGTTTTAAAATTCATTAGTGTAAGAACGAAGACTATACTGATAATAAACTGAGTTGTTTGAATTAGAAAAGTTTGACTAAACTGAATAGCATTAAATAGAAATTAAACTACGTGGCGTTTTCAATAAATTTCCAGACTTTTTTTGTACAGGCATTTAAAATTGTTATAGACTCAAGAAATTTAATTATGTTATTGCTATACATGTTATAAAATGACTGACCAATTTTGATGACTTCACGTTTAAATGAACAGCTGCAGCAGCAATTGGAATACACCCTACTATAGCCTGATTGTGACAGCTGGTGAATTTCAAAAATTCAATCTGTACAAGAGGACACTTTAGAAGAACGATATGCAATAAAATTCTGTTTAAAAAATGCCACAGAAACGACCATATTGCATGAATCAGCATCAGTTTTTGAGTGGCATAATAGATTCAAGGAAGGCAGGGAGACTGCAAGGGATGATGAGAGGTGTGGGAGGAGTAAGGAAGTCAATACGCCAGAGTTGATTGGCCAAAGGGTTAGGGTTAGGGTTACTATGATGAGTTTTTATGGAAATTCAGGAAGAGATTCCTAGGGAAGAGGCCAGCACTCTTCAAATCGGTCAGTGGCATTTCCACCAGGACAATACAACAGACCACAACTCCATCCTTGTCACAGACTATTTGATTAAGATGGGTATCAAAACAGTTCCTCACCCTCCCTATAGTCCAGACCTTACTCCCTGTGACTTTTGCTTATTCTCTAACCTCACAGGCTGTCGTTATGAGACAATTGAGGAGATGAAATAGGCTGTGACGAAGGTCATTAACACGCTCAAACAAGAGGACTTCCATGAGACCTTCCAGATGTTGTTAGAACGGTACAACAAGTTCATTGCAGCCGGAGGAGATCACTTCGAAGGGCACTAGAGTTTCATGTGTACTATCAATAAAAGTGCCCATACCAAAAAAAGGTCTGGAAACTTATTTAATGATCATCGTATGAACTGAATTGTTAGAAATCGAACTATTTATTTGTATAAAACGGATTTGGGATTAAATAACCAACATAGGTTTATATGACATAAAACCCCAACAAACAAATAAACAAACAATATAATTACACTAAACTGAATTGTTTGAAATAGAACTTTTTGACTAAATTGAATAGCTTGAAATAGAAAGGTTTTTGACAGTTAAACTGCGTACTTAGTCTAAACTGAATTGTTTGACATAGAATTATTTATTTGTATAAAAAATATATTTCCCATTAAATAACCCACAAATGTTGATATGCAATAAAACCCAAGCGACCAAACCAACCAATACATGAAATGATTCAGACTAATATCATTATCGATGTATTTTAATCAGTACACTTTGAACACAATGTTTATCGGTCTTCTTTTGGTTGTCTGAAATTCTGAAATAAAGTGTGGACAATATCATATTAATTATCCAGGCTTCTATCTGTTTTCTTCTATGAAATTGATATGGATCCTCTCTAGTCTTCTTTGTGCTATCAGAAGTTTTTAGACAAACACTTGTAAGAATTTTATGAACTTATCAGACAATTGTTGTAATTTTTTTAGTTTTATCACGTAATTTTGTTCAATGGGTTCTTCTCTGCTTAGCAGGAATATTTTCCACTTTGCAATTTTGGATTGCGAGTCAACTTTTCGCTCTTCTTTAGGAAATGAGAATCAATATTCATACAAAAAACTGATCTGAAACCTATGTGAGACAGTTGTGTATTTTCCTGTAATAAAAATGATCGATGTTCAAACGCAGTCTTCAAAGAAAAAAAAAAGAAAAGTAAAAAGGAACAAGCATTTAAGTGGGTCTTATCCTTCCAACTTAAGGGATTGGTGCATCTCATTCTATCTAATTTCAAATGCCACTAAAAGATAATTTGTGCCAGGCTAAACTATTTTTAGTATATATCGATTTAAACAAAAGAGGTGCTACAAGCGTAACGGTTTTCCTTGTAGGAAACGGATGCAGCTACCAGAGTTAAAATCCGGAACGAAGCTTTTTGCATTTCATATTGTCTTAATGCCCTCGGTAAGAATATTGACCCAACTATTCTTATTGTGATTATGGGTAAATGGTGATACCCACTCGGTATAGCAACCAGTCTCCATAAATGAAACTCTAAATTCAAAGCTGTTGTAGAATTAAATTAGTTTAGTTAGCCAAATGAATAGAGTGTTCGTGAATGGTCCGGGATACCGGGGTTCAATCCCAGGTCGAGTCATACCAAAGACTCTAAAAATTGTACTTAATGCCACCTTGCTTGACACTCAGCATTATAAGGTAGGGATCAAGTGGAGCAATCTAGGGAAAGGAGTAGCACCCCCCCACCCATAAACCTCGGTGTACTAGCTCTTGAAAAGGGAGCCTTCGGTTTACCCTCAACCAAGGTTGCCAACTTTACTTATTTTATTATCCGTTATAGGTTATTCAACGGAAAATTGGTCGCTCACTCACACATTCACGCATATATATATATATATATATATATATGTGTGTGATTGGTAGGTGAATACTTTGTAAGTAATAATATTTTTTAATTGGAAAAATCTCATTTGTACACCTTTCAATGGTTTCAAATACAGTAATCACTCTCAAATAATTCTATTTAATATTGGTGATTATTTGTACACAGTTAAATGTTTTAATTAATAGTAAATAATTGAAGTTCTATTTGACTCACTGATGGGACCCGAACAGTTACTAACACTCTGGACGGGAGTGAACCTAAGAGTAATGGTAATGAATGGTTACTCCACATTCCCTAAACTTCAAGGGTGGAGTCTTACCCTCGGATCACTTTGTGTCATACCAAAGAAACTCGTTGCGAGTGAGGATCTTACTCCTCTTCAGAGATACACTCGGGATATTTTTCAGCTCCAGCCGATAGGGTCGGTAAAATACTTTGTAGACTTGGAGAGGTTATTCCTGTTCAAGACTCTGTATATTATAATCGCTCCCAAAATCAACATTTTTTATGGGACTTGTGACGATCATATAAAAAAGTTCAATTAATGCATTCTCGAAATAAATGGAAATTCTATTGATATTGATATATCATTAATTCATAGTCAATATTCACGACTGTACTTCATTACATAAGCAGTTTTGATCCTCGTTTCTTCTAATTTCCTGTGTTATTCTTTGTTTTCGTTGGTTTAGGTTTTCGCATCCATATAGTAGTATCGATGCGACCGCTACCTGGAAGAACGGTTGAAGAAGAAGCTAGACGGCAATTACACAAGAATGTTGCGATCAATATTGAACAAGTCCTGGCGGCAACACCCCACAAGGCACCAACTATACGGCCACCTGCCTCCCATTACGAAAACTATACAAGTTAGACGAGCTGGAGAAGCAAGGACGAACTCATCAGTGATGTACTCCAATGGACCCCCGCATATGGCCAAGCAAAAGCGGGATGACCTGCTCGAACATACATACAGCAGCTATGTGAGGATACGGGATGTAGCACTGAAGACCTGCCAGAAGCGATGAATGATAGGGAAAAGTGGCGAAAGAAGGTCAGGGATATCCGTGCTAGCGCCATGACATGATGATGAGGGTTTTCGCACGTTTCAACCTGGTAGCACCATGAATTACTAAAGTGTCGATAGAATTCAGAAACCTCTCCACAAGATTTCAGAAAACAGCGAACTATAGAGGATGAACGATGGGTACGTAGTGTGACGAAGAAATATGACACCCTAATACATTCTCCGAATAGTGGGGGAAGGAGACCGGCGGCTGACGATAGTAGTAAACAAGAATTACAAGATAGTGGAAATAGGAGAGACCCCTCTCTCTCTCACCCTCTCTATCATTGTAAGGTGATATAGGTATGTGAGGACCTCATTATTAGCTATGTATGTGTCAGCGGAGAGGCAGACCCCTTCGACCATATTTAGTACTGAGGAAGAAACCACCAAAATAAATCAACACGTGGTAATTTTTCAAACAACGGAAATAAGTTAGTGAGCGTTCATTCATCACCGGGTGAAGACGCATAAAGAGTTGCCATGTAGTCGAAAGGTGATGACACACCAGCAGTTGCCTTTTGTTCGTTGAAAAACAAAGAACATTATTTAGGATATGAAAGAAACCCAAATTCCAAAATGATGTCGAGCAGAGATCCCAGAGAAAAGAATAAGCTTATCCTTTGAATGAACTCAGCATGCCGAGGTAGGGTAAGCCTCGTTGAACGAATACCCAAAGAAAAGACTTGTCCACGAGAAGAGGAACAATTATAATCTTGGTCTTATCTGAAATAAGACGTGTATCCTTCTACCAACGTGTTATGGAAAGCCAATAATGAGCGGAAAAGGAGAAAAGAAAAAACATCAGAATCCCAAGTAAATAACATACAATTTAAATATATTCAAATTTATCCTGCTGCATTCATACTGAAATGATAAGCTTGAGATTTGGAGCACGAGCTCTACCATTAAATCCCATAGTCTGAAGGAAAGCGAACCATATCTACCGTTGTCGAACTACATTCTCACCTTCCGCCATTAACAGATATTTTATGCCTGGCTCTTCCAAGGATAAAGATATTTTATGAGGGGCTTAGTCCGGGATACGGATATTTTAGTAGAGGCTCCACCGAGATACAGAAAGACATTCTCGACCCTGACTATTACCTGAATTGTTCTTTTTTTTTGTTTCTTTCTTTTATTCAATAAAAGAAAATTGTTATAAATCTTGTTAACTCAAACACAACAGTTCAGGGTCCTTTTATTATTGTGAAAGAATTGTACTTGTCGAAGACCTTGTATTTGAGGGGGAAAGCTAACCAGTTAGCTGTGTTAACTTCTAATAATTTCACCTATAACCCGCCTAGTGGCTTTAAAATGTGGTTCCGCTCGGGAGTTGGTGATATCTGTGACACTAAATAGCATTGTGCAGACCACAGCCAACGTGAGTACCCTGCGTTAACTGGTGGACTTCTTGGGAAGGAACAGCACCATGTAAGCCCGCTGGGCACAAGGCGGCATAACAGTAGCCAAAATTAAATAATTAAGCAAAACAAACTAAGAAATAACAAAGGGGAGATAAAATTTTTGAGATATTTGCGTATGTGCTAGTTTCCAGAAGTTGTGGGGATCGAACTGATGCCACAAATGATGTATATTCTGGACCTAACTTGTTTTGATCGATGGCTCAATTTTTGCGCTCGTTACGATTCAACAACCGAGGACGTAAAAGCTTTAATTAAAGAGTTCTTCAATTCAAAGGACAAGAACTGGCACCATCCTGGGATCAGATTTGACAGAAAGGGGACTTCAACTTGTAAATAGTCCAGGAATAGCTTGCTCAGATTATTGGTCTGATCCATGGATTACTGTATCGGAATGGGATCAAAGAACTAAGAGAAAAGTGGGTTCAGTCGGTGAGACACGGTGCCCTCAACGTGGAAGTCTTTCTTTCTTTTGTTGTACCTTGAAGTTTGAATCAAGGATTAAGTTCACAGGCATCATAAGCCCAGATAATATTGATTTGCAGTGATATTTAGGTATATAAACAGAGATCCACGAGGTGTAATGGTTAACGTTATTGAAAATGGATACGGTGGCTGGAGTTCAAATCTTGGATTGAAGCTGTTCACATTTTGCAAAGCGCTAATACTCTACGGAAAGGTATGAACCCAACTATTATCCTTCTGACAATGAGTAAATCGTTAGAAAAACTGTGCTCTTTAATATTTGATAGGCATCTGGTTTAAGGGGAGATAACTCTATAGTCGAACCTACTTAGCTCTACTTAAAATTTGCTGTCAGTCGCACCCTGCTGGCTATTTGGTTTCTTTTGTTTTAATGGCATATCAACCTTTATAGGTTATTTAATGCCAAAGCCATTCTCCTAGAAGAACAGTAGTGGTACTATTTAACCCATAGCTGGGAGGATAAGGAGGTTCATACCTTTCCCAAGGGTATTAGCCCGAAAGTGAGCGTAAAAGCGTGACTGGAATACGAACTTGCTTTCTATGATCCCGTAGTCCATCGCTTTAACCATTACACCACGAGGACACCCACTGCTGGTGAGGAAGGATTGGGTGAATATATATATAAACAGTGCTACTAGACTGTATTCGATTGTGTGATTCCAGTTTTAGAACTCGTTAGAAAATGACGTCATTCTTTTGGTTCAATTACTCCGAAGTTCATTTTTACTGATAATGATAGAATAGAGGTATTGGTCAAATTGATATGTATGGGTAATGTTTAAACTGTGTGAACTACATTAATATATTCGCTCTTAAAACAATGATATTGCAGCTAAGTATGAAGCGTTTATCCATATTTACCAACCCCTTCACTCGGGCAGGATATGAAAGAAGGTCAATTTTTAAGCGGAGTTTAACAGGTTTGAATTCAGAGTTTTCCTTTTCCTAGACTAGTTGCCCCACCAAGGATGCAGAACCCAGTCTGCCCGACTATTTACCCATAGCTTGAGGGAGAATAATTGGATTCATACCTTTCCCAAAGGTATAACTGCTATGTGAAATGCAACCAGTCTCGTCTAGGATTTGAACTTGTGTTCCCATGTCCATTTCCTACGACGATAACCATTACATCACGGGCACCTCCGGTAGGAAGAATTTATCTGTTTGTATTAAGAATAGATAATTGAAACATTAATTGTTTGCAAATGATTATTATCCTATCCTATTTACCAACCCCTCCGCTCGGGCAGGATATGACACAAGGTCAATTTTTAAGCGGTGTTTAACAGGTTTTAATTCAGAGTTTTTCTTCTCCTATACTAGTTGCCTAACCAAGGCTGAAGAACCTAGTCTGTCCTACTATTTACCCATAGCTGGAGGGAGAATAATTGGATTCATACCTTTCCCAAGTGTATCAGTGCTATGTGAAATGTAATCGGTCTCGTCCAGGATTTGAACTCGTGTCGCCGTGTTCATTTCCAACGACGATAACAATTACATCACGGGCACCTCCACAAAATGATTATTATTAAATAAGAAATATCATTATCATGCTATGACGCTAGCACGGATTTACCTGACCCTCTTCCGTCAATTGCAATCGGTAGATCTTCATAGAAGACCTTCCGATTGCTACATCCTATATCAGTACAGACCTGTTGCAGATAGGTTCTAGCTGGTTGTCCTACTTTTGTTCGTCCGTTTGAGGGGATCCTCTTGAGTACATCGCTTATAAGCTCACCCTTACTTCTCCAGCAGTGACCTGCATGTCTTGCTCGTCTAATTTGGATGATTTTTGGTGTCCGTACAGCTGTTGCTTTGTGGAATACTGCCTACAGGACTAGTTCAATACAGTTGTATTGATTAAATAATAGTTAATTGAAATAATAGATTCCCGAGGTGCCCGTGGTGTAATGGTTATCGTCGTACGAAATGGACACAGCGACACGAGTTCAAATCCTGAACGAGACTGATTGCATTTCACATAGCACTAATACCCTTGGGAAAGGTATAAATCCAATTATTCTACCTCCAGGTATGGGTAAATAGTAGGGCAGACTAGGTTCTTCAGCCTTGGTGAGGCAACTAGTTTAGGAGAAGGAAAATTCTGAATTCAAACCTGTTAAACTCCGCTTAAAAATTGACCTTGTGTCATATCCAGGCCGAGCGGAGGGGTTGGTAAATATGGTTAATTGAAATAATATACTGGCTTACAAATTCTAATTTGGTTTGGTTTGGTTTTATGGCATATCAACCGTTATCTGGTTTATACAAATATATTAGCAATATATATGATTTGTAAACATAAATTGTTCAAAGTATTGCTATGCAACACAAACAATCTAATTAATCAGTCATTTCTTTAGTCACTGTTAAAGATCAAACAGTTCTATTTTAAAAAAATTAAATTTAACATAAGTCATTTGTTTGCTCTCAGTTTAAATGTCAAACACTTTTACTTGACCCATAGATAGGACCCTTTCAGGAGCTACCACTCCGCGTTAGAGTTGATCTGGGAGCTAGGACAATGAACGGGTAGTCTCCATTTGCCAAATCTCCTGAGATTGTTTAATGTTATATCCATGGGACACCCGTGAGGGGGATTTTAGCTCTCGGTAAAGATGCAATCAATGTATTCTAATGCCCCTAGAGACTGTGCTGACAGATTCATAGGATTAGATTAAAATCTTTTAAAACAGATAACTGTACATAAATTATTGATATTAAGATAGGAATACTTCATCATCATCATCATCATCATCATGTCGCACTGGTAGCACGGATATCCCTGACCCTCTCTCGCCACTCCTCCGTCTCGTTCATCGCCCTAGGCAGGTCTTCAGGACAACATCCCGTATCCTCACATAGCTGCTGAATGTATGTTCGTGCTGGTCGTCCTGCTTTTGCACGGCAGTGTGGGGGTCCATAAGAGTACATCTCTTATGAATTCGTCCCTGCTTCTCCAGCTGTGTCCTGCATGTCTGGTTCGTCTAACTTGAATCGTTTTCGTGATAGGAGGCAGGTGGCCGTACAGTTGGTGTCTTGTGGGGTGTTGCCGCCAGGACTTGTTCAAGATTGCACGCAGTATTCTTGTGTAATTGCCGTCTACCTTCTTCTCCAGCCGTTTTGTTAGCGTCCATGTAGTGCACCCACATAGCAGTATCGATGTGACCACTGCCTGGAAAAGAGAAAGAAAGCGAAAAAAAATGATGAAATTAGTATCCCTCCCCACCCCTGTCTCGAACAGTAGACCGTCTCCAAACATACCTAAAATTCAGTAGTAAATAAACGCCAAAAGGAAGAGGAATGATTTGAACTCACGTGCCAAAAATAGGAATACTTAAAACCTTGTAATTATGACTTGTATAAAGGATACGTACTTGAAGCTATAATTTTTATATATTATTGAAATTATTAAATATCCTTAATTACTTGAAACCATCGAATTGCTGAAAAAATGACTGATTTCGACAAGAGTTAACATGCCGTTAAAACCAAACAACCAATGAAATAAAGATGTTAATTTTATTGTATGTTTATATGCACACCAGAAAATGTTCAGTATAAATAATCATAGATTGTAGATAGAAATTTTTTAAAAAAATCTACTTCTTTAAAAGATTAAAGACATTATGAAAGATTGAAAAAATTTAGAAAATCAATTAAATCCAGAGAGGAAAAAGAGGAAAATTTCGTAGTTACTAAGAAATTCTAAAAATTAGAACTAATTACATTCTACAAAGAAATAGATTTGATTTCGATTATGATATATGGAACGAAAATTGAAAGCTATTCAAGAATAATTTAAACTGCTCATATCGAAGAACAGAATTGGATTTTATCAGATATTTAACATTTTCTTTTGCAAGTAAAAGGCTCTGATTTATTTCTCATCAAGTAATCTTTGAATTTATGGAGAAGTTGCTGTTTGCTAAAATATAAAAATACCTAAAAATTCGCGTAGCCAAAGTAGTCCGCTGGTGGCCGAGTGGTCTGAAGCTTAGTGTATCGTAAAGTTTGACGGGTTTCGATTCCGGCTTCAAGCGTGCTGCGTGTCTAGCCACACTGAAGTGTTCTGATAGAACGAAACAGTCTGTCTGTGGATGACAGACTATATATATACATAGTGAGTTGACCGACCACAATCGAGGGCATCTCGATCGCTCCTTTTTCAATAGCTAATACATCGAGATATAGGGGAAGGTGCTACTCCTTTCTCTGGATTGCATCTCTTACCCTTTATTCATACCTTAGACCGTTGAGTGGTCAACTAGGAGGCATCAAGCAGTATTTTTTTAATCTTATTGACGCGAATTGGGATTGAACTACGGTCTCCAGGACCATTGGCGAATACACTTTAATACTAATGTGTGTGTGTGTGTGTGTGTGTGTGTTCGCACGCGTGTGCACGTGTGTGTGTGTGTGTGAGAGAGAGAGAGAGAGAGTGTAACATAGTGCAATCTATGTCGCCTGATGAACATAGCCTGTTGGCTGAAAGGCTATTGTTTTTTTAATGTTTCTTAGCAGCAGATTATGTATATAATATTAAATTCTGTCTATCTATCTATCTATCTATCCAGACCCACCAGAACAATAACTTTTACTATACCAGCTTCTCGGGGCTAACTTCGGAAAATGACTTCCGATCGTGACGTCGTACGCTTTTCGGTGTCTGCTACCCTACACGAGGTTAGTGATACAGATTTGAACACCGAACTCTAAATTTACTACTCCTGACTGATATAGTTTCACTGCTAATTACATGTTCGCCATAAAGCGTGACTCGTTCATCTTGAATTTTCGTTAAGTTTCTGCAACAATCTGGTTAAACGTAGCAGATCTATCTCTTTGCAATGTCTTAGAACAGCCATTATACTTATTGTGTCATCATGTATTCGTGTGCTCAATATTAAAACTGCTCTGACTGTTATAAGAAGTATTGTATACATTCCATTCTTGTTGTTCATAGATTTCTCAATGCTTTAACTTCGATTGATGTAGAACTGTTTCTACCTTACTTTTTGGATATACAAGGATTGGACGAAATAATAGAAACATCTAGATTATTAGTATCATAATTAAAACCCGTGGTGTAATGGTTATCGTCACCGGATATGGACACGGCAATACGAGTTCAATTCCTGGACAAGACTGATTGCACTTCACATAGCACTAATACCCTTGGGAAAGGTATGAATCCAATTATTCTCCCTCCAGCTATGGGTAAATAGTAGGGCAGACTAGGTTCTTCAGCATTGGAGAGGCAACTAGTCTAGGAGAAGGAAAACTCTGAATTCAAACCTGCTGAACTCCGCTTTAAAAATTGACCTTGTGTCATATCCTGCCCGAGCGGAGGGGTTGGGTAAATAGGATCATAATTAAAACCATCAAACATTTGTTATTTTTATGTTTTTGATTTATTATTAATTTTTCTTGTCTTTTTTTACTAAGATTATTGTTATTTTACAGATATGATCAGAAGAAATTAATCAAAATTCGTTAAAATAGGAGATCTATCAGACTTTTAATGAGGTCAAGTGGTTGGTTCTTGTATGGCAGCTGCTAGTATAAAAAACCACTGAATTATTTGGTGTAGAAATGAGTACTGTCTCGAAAGTAATTAAAGCATTTAAGAAAGAAGTTAAAACCTCCTCATTGAAGCAAAACTCTGGAACTAAGTGAAAGCTGTCTATTAGGGACTGTTTGACTTTTACTTGGATTATTAGGAAGGATCACAAGAATACAGCCTCGGAAATTATTGCAGAGCTTAATGACCATCTCGAGAATCAAGTTTCCTCCAATATTGTCAGAAAAGAACTGCACAAAGCCATATTTCACGGGAGGGCTTCAATCATAAAACCATATTAAAATAAATTTGTTGGAAATTTGAAGGTGTTTTCATAATTTTATCCGACCCCTGAATGTACATAATTATACAATTATACAATTGGTATAATTCCAATTTTAAGAGGTTCATTGGAAAGTTAAAGTTAGTTTTTTTTTTATATATATATTGCCCGTGGTACAATGGTTAGTATCATTAGGAAATAGACAATGCTGTTCTGAATGTTATTAGAAATAATACCATCAATCTGTCACTTAGTGTTTATAGATTTCTCAGTGCTTTAACTTCGGATGTAGAGGTCCATTTTATCTTAATTTTTGGATATATATATATTTACCAACCCCTCCGCTCGGATAGAATATGACACAAGGTCAATTTTTAAGCGGAGTTTAACAGGTTTGAATTCAGAGTTTTCCTTCTCCTAGACTAGTTGCCTCACCAAGGCTACAGAACCTAGTCTGCCCCATAGCTGGAGGGAGAATAATTGGATTCATACCTTTCTCAAGGGTATTAGTGCTATGTGAAATGCAATTAGCCTGGTCCAGGATTTGAACTCGTGTCACCGTGTCCATTTCCTACGACGATAACCATTACACCACGGGCACTTCCAATGGATATGAGTCGTATTTAATTCTATAATTGGTAGCAGAACTAATCCCGATATAAACACGTTTATATGAATGTTGATATTAGTTTATAGGTATATCTCATATATATTGCTCGGGGTATATCATTAGCAAATAGACTCGGTGACTGGTGTTCAAATCCTGGACGCTGCTATTTGCATTTCTCACTGCGCTATCACACTATTATTCTGTAAAGGAATGCATCCAACTATTTTCTTCCAGCTACAGATAAAATAGTCGGTTAGAATGAACTCTTTCATCTCGGTCTTTTGAAAAGGACATTTTAAATTCCAAACTGTTAAACTCCGCTTATAAATTGATATCGCGTTATTCGAATCCTCGTATTGTAGGAGTTGAGTGAATATATATATATATATATATATATATATATATATATATATATATATATATATAATCATCAGATTTATCTTCCTGTTTGATTATCATTATCATCATGTCGCGCTGTCAGCACGGATATCCCTGACCCTTTCTCGCCACTTCTCCCTATCATTCATCGCCTCCGGCAGGTCTTCAGGGTTACATCCTGTGTCCTCACATAGTTGCTGTATGTAAGTTCGTGCTGGTCGTCCTGCTTTTGCACATCCATATGTGGGGGTCCACAGGAATACATTGCTTCTCCAGCAGTGTCCCGCGTGCCTGGTTCGTCTAACTTGTATAGTTTTCGTGATGGGGGGCAAGTCTCCGTATAGTTGGTGTCTCGCGGGGTGTTGTCGCCAGGACTAGTTCAATACTGCTCTCAACATTCTTATGTAATTTCCGTCTAGTTTCCTCTCCAGTCGCTTAGTTAGCGTCCATGTGGTGCATCCATATAGCAGTATCGACACAACTGCAGCCTGGAACAAACTGCGTTTCATTTTATCGGTTAGGTCCGACTTCCATATGATTGAGAGCCTATCGATAGCTGTCCATGCCTTCGTCAGTCGTGTGTCGATGTCTTTTTCGGTTGATGAGTTTTCTATATTTATGAATAAAGAATGTTCAGCACCGGTCATGAAGGCTACGGACATTTATGTTAGGATAGCTTAGGCATAAGATCAACGGCGCTTAGTGACTGACAGTATCTCGCTTATGCGATCATCATATCGAAGTGTTCCAAGTTCTTAGTAACCTCTTTGTCAATTGATCACGTAGGCGAGAATCTGTCAGTCATATATAATAGTCGAAAAAGAATTCAGTTATATTATATTATAAATTTGTTTCGGTAAAACAAATAGTACTGTGAACTCTTCAGATGGAATGAAATAGTTATATATTTGAATATAATCCCGAAACGCTAACATGGCTTTCGGCAAAAAGAGAATATTATTTTCATTAAAAAAAAGAAGATAAAATTTAATTTGTACGTTGGTGGACATATAACCATGTTTTAACAAATAAAAGGTTTAAGCTTTCTTTTTTTTAAAAGCCAGTTACTTCTTATCTAAGGCATTAATCAGTTTTAAAAACGATAGATACTATAAATTATTTTTATCATTAAGGGTTTTCGGACTATTGTCTTCTTCGTTATTGTTTTTTCCACAGCGTTTCGACCGATATATCCTCCAGCCTTCTTCAGGTGTTTGTCGAACTCGGGAACCTTCACGGAACTTCGAACTATGTCCTTTATTGTGAGGATTGAATTCAGTGTGAATTTTTGGGAATTGTCCTGGAGGACACATGGCGTAACGGTTAGAGGCGTTGGTTCCCTAAGCTTCTAAGGAGACAATCATCTGGAGGTTGCAGGTCAGGTTCAATCCTCACTACAGGTGAGTAACAATACAGGAATACTTAACACTTGTACCCGGTTATGGCTAACGGAATCAGAACAGGCAACCCCCGTGGTTTCAATATATATATGATAGAAAAAACATATATGCTCTCATATATTCATGTATATACATGTGTGTGTTTGTATAGACAAAATAAACGCATTCTCGTTCATAGTACGTTTTGTTTTCTCTGTATTCCTAAGAACGAGAAAACAGCGTAGTCTGAATAAAAAATGACTGAATTTGTCATCTAGATTTGCGGTGCAGCCGTTAGTTTAATATCAGTGTTTTATGAATTCTTTTAGCTAAAGTATACATTGATATCTCCCTTCATTCAGTAAGATCACCTTTAATTCTTATCGTTGTTTTGTAACCGACAAAGTTAAAATCCCAATTTTTTTTAATTGCCCTTCAGGTCAAACATTCTTCTATTTCAGTGTCTCTGTTTTATGCCATATCAACTATATTTTTTTAAAGCCAAACCATCCTCGTATAACATTAGTGGAACAATTTAACCCATAGCGAGGGCGGGGGCATAACTCTGTTTCTACCTTTGCTAAGGATTTTTGTTCGAAAGTGAAAGTGATGCGTTCGAACTTGCTTACTACGATGTCCAAGGCCTGCATATTGGTCATAACACCAAGTAGACTCTACCATATATCCTTGGTAATATTCACCTAACAATATTCTGGAAAACTATATATTTTCGCTTAAATAACAGGAAAATACATACCTCCTTAGTCAAGCATACTACCTTAAAAATCTAAATTTTTGAAGAATTTTCCTGTTAATGGTTTGTTTGTTTGGGTTGTATGGCATGTCTACATTTCTAGGTTATTTTATGCTAAATCCATTTTCATACATAAACAGTTCTATTTCAAACAATTCAGTTTAGCATAAGCGCCTAGTTTTCTGGTCAAAAACACTTCTGTTTCAAGCTATTCAGTTTAATCAAACGTTTCTAATTCAAACAGTTCAGTTGAGTATAAGTATAATTTGTGTTTACACAAAAACAGTTCTATTTCCAACTATTCAGTTTAGCGTAAATACTTGGGTAAATACTTACCACCAGGTTTAATCTGACCCACAACGGTTGAATCTGTTAGGGTCTCATCTATACATCAAATAGAGCTTTTCAGTGTCAAAAACAGTTTAATTTCAAACAATTCAGGGTAGCATAAGTACGCAGTTTTTATGTCAAAACAGTTCTCTTTCAAGCAATTCAGTTTCGCATAGGTACGCAGTTTATCAGATGCTATCAATCGGGGCCAGAGTGGACCTGGGAACGATGACAATGAAGGTGTACTCCGCTTTCCTCAAAGCTCCAGCATCACTTGAACCACACCGTAAGATTGTTTAGTGTCATATCTACGACACTCGTTGGTGGGGGTCTTACCCCGCTGCAGAGGCGCAGTCGGTGTATTCTACATCCCCAGCCAATTGGGTAGTCCTCTTAATGGTAAGATCTGTAGTACCTATAAGCATTGTTTAAAAAGATGGTCATCAAAATATAGTTTAAGGGACCCAAACTATCACCATGACTTTCTCCACGATTAGATGAACAGCTGATCAAGCCCTGTAATCTCATAATACTCAGAAACGGATGGGTCCCGTATTGACTACAGACCGAGTATAGTATGCGAAGGATCTATTATATCCTATAAAAAACCAACATCGTGACTGCTATTGTTGAGGAGGCGGGCTCTTCCATAAAGTTTCTATTGTTCACAGCTCTGTTTGTGGGGCTGAGGTTGCGCTGACTGTACCCACTGCTGTGGAGTAAGATCCTCCTAAAAGTGGAATGTCCTGTGTATAGATTTATTCGACATCCAACCATTAGATTTAACATGAAGTCATGTCATAGTGGGCGGAGGGGGGATTCACGAATCGTTATTTATGCCTGTCAATCTCAAAAATGCTTCATACTGTCAGCATTCCCTTTTTGGGGGCTCATCAGATTTCATCCGATGAGGAATCTCCGGTTCTGGAGACCTGGAGAGTGTGGAGTAACTTTTCATAGCCATTACTCACAGGTCTAAATGGAGGAGTCCCTAATGCCACAGAAAATAGAGACAGGGGCCCGAATTCAAATACTGGACAGTACTGTTTGATCTTCCTATCGCGCTAATACTCTTCAGAAAAGAATAAATTGAACTCTTGTCTTTCCAGCTATGTGTAAATAGTAGGGCAGGCTAGGCTCTTTAATCTTGGTATGGTAACCAGTGTAGGAAAAGAAAAACTGAATTCGTATAAAACTCCACATAAAACTGACCTTATGTCATATCAAGCAGTGAGGTTGGGTAAATACTTACCACCAGGTTTAATCTGACCCACAACGGTTGAATCCGTTAGGGTCTCATCTATACATCAAATAGAGCTTTTTGAAAGATTTATTCTGTTCAATAGCGGCGGGTGCAAAAACTAATTAGAAAAATACACAAAAATTGTAAAAACAAATTAACAATGAACGCTATTCCCTAACCTCTTGACAGAAAATAACGTTGTACATTAAAATCAGTCAATCAACTTCCTCACTATTATACCATTTAGGGCAGTACAATCTGCTATTGATCCCCGTTGTCCACACTAGGTCATGTGACGAAAACAATAAAGTTTTTCTCTTAATCTGAACGCTGCTATATATCAATACATATTACATCGTATTTCTTTTTAAAACGATACAGTCTTACGAACCTTTTCGAATATCAATGATATTTTATTTACCTGTATTAAGTTACTGTTAGCAATCATGATCATCCCAGATTGATACATTCACTGGCTTATCGGTCACAATCATCCCATTTAATCTCTCTATCAATCACTATTGTCAGTGACATTTGCAGATTTGTAACTAATCCTACATTAACTGCGAACTGACAAGCCTCTTGAGATCGTTCATAACGGCCGAGTAATCAAGACGCACGCTTCAGTGAATTAAGAAAAGGATGAAATTCTTTCCCTGAATGACAATTCATCTCCTTGTGGATTAAGCTGACAAGTAATCGCGGTCGAAACTCTCGCATCTAGGTGACAATGGTTATCTTCCCTTTACACACTGCATAATAATAAGGACGGTTAGAATTGGAAGTTCTTTTCTGGACAACCAAAGTTAAGCAACACCGAACTTAACACTTAAATGAATGTTTAATCATGTTAGAAGTTCAGACGCCTAAGTGAATGTAACCGTCGATCAATTTATTCGGGATCAGACGGAATCATATTGTTGAACCACGCTCCCCATTCATAAATAAATTTTAAAATGTGGAATAGCTATTAGTACTATCATATCAAAGAGGAAAGGTTTTCATTGTGTAATGGTATATTCCTTTGTGGGTTTTTAATACCAAAGCCATTCTTATTGAAGGTCCATAGTGATACTATTTCCTAGCTGTCTGGGAGGAATAAAGGGGTTCACATATCTATCCACAGGAATAGTCCGAAAGTAAATGTATTTGCGGAATTAGAGATTGAACTCGCTTACTTCGAAACCTCAGTCCAGCACATTAGCCATTCATCAACCGGTTCTCCTCGGAGAATGGGAGAAATATTATATCTAATATATATATATTATACACAGAAAGGAAAGTGTAGATAATTATAACTTTTGTAACATGAAACATTATTTTTTTTTTGTTTCAGTTTCATTATTTTGTTTAATGGTGTATCTGTCTTTGTGGATTGTTTCTTGCCAAAATCATCCTTGTAGTGACCCACTAACTGCATCTCAACAGAAAAGTAAGACTCCCCGCAAATTTTGCATATCCAATTGAAACTATACATCTCCATGTCCATGCAGAATCATAACGACGACACAATAAAGACGAGCGACACAGTTCTTAGAAAAATATACCTCTCACTTTATTTGAAAGGGTTCGAAAAGGGTTACTCAAGGTTTTACTGTGAGAGGGAGTTGTAGACCGAGCAGAACTGCAATATATTGACCCCCACTCTTATGGCCATCAGTGTTTCTTTCCCGTTCTCCTGATGCTGCTCAACCGGGGGCCTGGGGGCCCAGCCTCTCTGGGACATGTTCTCATTCCAGCATCATCTCACTAACTGGTCTCCAAACTAACTAACTTCCTGTCTTCACCGAGTTATATAATAGTTCAATCGCCCACTCGATCTTTGGAATGGCATGTTTGATCGCTATCAAGCGGAAATAACTGTCATACAGTTCACAGGTCACTCTCTTCCGGTGCATCAGTCTATGACTGTACCGCGGGATTTTACCTTGTCCCATTTTTTCAGCCAAGCTCGCCCACGCCAATGGAATACGCACTTCCGCCGTCTTTGAAATGGCATGTTTGGCCGGGTCGAAGGTCAATATACAACACAAAGACTGTCCTGCATATGACACAAAACAATCTGATTAATACCCTTAAATAATTTTCAGTGATGCTGGAGTTTGGGGGGATGCAGTGTACCCCTTTATTGCCATAGTTCCCAGGACCAATCTGACCCAGAATGGAAGCACCAGATAGGGCTCTATCAATGGACCGAATAGAACTAAAGTATGCATATGCAAAACTGAATTGTTTGAACTTTTTACATTTAACTGTTTCTATAAAAAAAACTATACTTATATTAAATTGAAGTGTTTGAAACTTTCATCAAAATGGTTTAATTCGGCGTTAAATACCCCGAAAAGTTTGATGTACCATAAAACAGAACATCTAACCAACCAATCGACATGCTTGTAGAAAAAACAGTAGTGATGCGATTTAATTCCTTGCAAAGGAATAAAGGGATTTGTAACTTTATGAGGTGTATTTATCTGAAAGTGAATCTAATAGAGTGACTTCGAAGCCTTAAGCAAACACTTTAGCCATTACTCTTCGGAGCTTTCTCTGAGAACAAGAGTGAATGGCTGGTTGGTTGGTTGGTAGATTTTATGGTATATCAACCTTTGTAGGTTATTTAATGCTAAATCCATTTTATACGAATTGTTAGTTCTATTTCAAACAATTCAGTTTAGCATGAGTACACAGTTTAATTGTCAAAAATATTTCAATTTTTACCTATTCAGTTTAGTCAAACAATTCTTATTCAAACAATTCAGTTTAGTATAAGTATAGATTTTCTCCACTCGCAGTTAAATGTCAAAACAGTTCTAAATTAAACAATTCAGTTTAGTGTAAGTACAGTTCCATTTCAAATAATTCAGTTTAACATAAGTACACAGTTTAAATGTAAGTACACAGTTTGTCAAAAACACTTCTATTTCAAGCTATTCAGTTTAGTCAAACAGTTCTTTTTGAAACAATTCCGTTTAGCATAACTATGCAATTAATTCTATTTAACCCAGACATAGGGCCCAATCAGGTGCTACTATTAAGGGCCAGAGTTGACCTGGGAGCAATGACAATGAAGGGATGCTTCGCATTCCCCTAAAGCCCAGCATCACAAGAACCTTACCATCAGATTGTTTAGATTCCTATCCAGAACACTCGTTGGGGAGTCTTACCCCTCTGCAGAGGTTCAACCGGTGTATTCTACCACCGCTGCCGACTGGGCAAGAGAGTAAATGAGAAAGATATTATATCTATTATATTTATTTTACACGGAGAAGAAATAGTGGTACTATTTAACGCCTAGCTGGGGAATAAAGGAGTTCATGACTTTACCAAGGGTATTAATATTGAAATTAAATAATAGCACAACTAGAGATCGAAATCGCTTACTTCGAAGACTCAGTGAAGCACTTTAGTCATTCTCTTCGGGATTTCCTCAGAGAACCAGAACGAATGAGAAAGATATATCTATTTTACACAAAAAAGAAATTGTGTTGCTATTTAACCCTTACCTAAAGAATAATGGTTGGTTGGTTGGGTTTGGTTTTATGGCATACCAATCATTGTAGGTTATTTAATGCCAAATCCATTTTTATACGTATAAACGGGTCTTTTTAACACAATTCAGTCTTATATAAGTACATTTTAAATGTCAAACACTTCCATTCGACCTATTAATAGGACCCTATCAAATTCTACCAGCCCGAGCCAGAGTGGACCTGGGAGCGATGTCAATAAAGGGGTGCTCTACATTCCTACAGCTCTATTACAAAAGCCTCATCATCAGATTTAGTGTCATATACAGGACAATTCTTGGACCATAGCTAAGGTATAAAGGGGTTTATAACTTTACCAAGGGTATTAGTTTTGAAATAAATGTATTAGCTTGACTGGGTTTCGAACTCGATTAGTATAATGTTACAGTTCAGCACGTTAGTCACTACGCCACAGAATTCCCCATAGAAGTGACTTTCATCATGATTAGTTTCTCTTCACTCATGACCTAGCACAAGACTATGTGAATCTGATGTTGTTTAGTTGTTTGGATTTTATGGCATATCAACCTTTGTAAGTTATTCAATGCCAAATACATTTTTATACAAATAATTAGTTCTATTTCAAGCAATTCAATAAGTATACATGAACAATTTCATTTCAAACAATTCAGTTTAGCATAAGTACGCAGTTTAAACGTAAGTACACTTTTAAATTGCCAAAAACATTTCTATTTCAAGTTGTTGAATTTAGTCAAACAGTTATATTTCAAACAATTCAGTTTAGCATAAGTACGCAGTTTAGTTCTATTTGACCCATTGATAGGACCCTATCAGATGATACCACTCCGGATCAGTGAACCTGGGAGTGATGGCATGAAAAGGTACTCTGCATTCCCGAAAGCTCCAGCATGACTGATACCTCACCAACAGATTGTTAAGTATCATATCTAGGACATTCGTTGGGGATGTTTTACCCCTCTGCAGAGGTGCTGTCAGTGTATTCTATAGCCCAAGCCGACTGAGCAAAAGGGAATCTGAATAAATACAATTAAACTTTTTTTCTACTAGCATGTGAATTATCATAGTATCTGTTATTGAGCTTTGATCAGTATATTTTCGGCCTTTCTGTGAATGTCTGAAATCATAAATTTGCATGAATGGCAGGCCTCTTTTTTTTTTGGTTTACACTATTTCAGACATTACTTTTCGAACTTTCCCTTGTGCTGTGTGATGTTCTCGGATATAGCTTTGTCTTATTTCATGATTTTTTTTTACTGACAGCATTCTTTTATTTGTTTCAGTTGATACGTTTTACGATCTTTTTCAAACGTACGTTGAGCGTTTGATCTTTGATGAAGATATTTTGACTTGCCCATAAAAATATCACAAAGACAGCAGAGTTCTTTGATTCTTGACGAAATAGAGAGAATCAATGACTGGAGATGACAATTGTAAGACATATAAATTGTACCTGAAAATTAGTAAAAAATAAGTAAAGTTGGTGACCTCAGTCGAAGGTGACCCAAACACTCCTTTTTCAATTGCTAGGGGAGGACTCTACTCCATTCCTTGGATTGCTCAACTTTACCCTTCGTCCTTACCTTATAATGCTGAGTGTTAAGCAGGGCGGAATCAAGTACTATTTTTGTGTTTTTGTTATAACTCGACCTGGAGTTGAACCCCGGTTCCTCGGACCATTGGCGAACACTCTACTCATTGGCCAATGGCCTGGTAAATAAACTATAACAGATGCTAATTACGTACATAATCAAGCGCTTCTCGCATTGAAAATCTGCGACTTAGCCCAGACCAAGCAGCAAAAGATTGTTAGAATAGCAGAAAATGCCCTGCATACATTGAAACGTCCAGCTTTATGGGTTTTTTTTGTCCGTTACTTGCAGTCTTATTTGTTGTGCACAATCATTACCGTTTGATGACTGGTAAAATAAAAGTCTCTGAGGAAGGTAAGGATAATCTTTTTTGTAAAAGAAACGGGATGATTGTAAGGAAACTGACAGTCTGCCTCATGGATCCAAAACCCTTCTATTTATCGATGGTGCCATTATGAGCAATTCTCCCGATATCCCGCATAAATGTTAGTCCCAATGTCCTATACATGGCAGGGTGCAAATAAATTGGGACCATCACTAATACGAGCTTCATCAGAAGACAGAGTCTGATGTGCTTAATGGATTCTCCAATCCTACCCATGATTCTCATAGTCTTTCGAAACGTTCTGATCACCGGAAGCAGCAACACTCATGGAAAGTTCATTGAGTCGTCTCCATCTTTACCGTCGACTTTTTGGAAGTTGTGCAGGATCCTTAGGTCCTTCAGTTGTTGCCCCCGCAATCTGTTTCTCCTCTCCAGAATATCCGCGTGCATTCTAAATTCGACTTCTCCTTTCTAAGCAATTTTTTGACGGCTGTTCATCCTTCAAGCTAGTGGCATCAAATGTGGCCTGATTTTCCGTGGCTTCAGGGAAGACACAGTGAAGCTAGAAGACTCTTTTTTATTTTGCGTACGGGACTCGACTTTGTACCGTTTGATGATTGTAAACAACCCATGGAACATTCAATAAAATAAATTGTATTGTTCATGATTACATATTTAGATGGCATACTTTCTCCTGTTAATAAGTATCCAACCTTTAGAGCTGGAATGAGAAAGAAGTGACTTCTCTTAGAGTCAAACTTACTAAATTAATTATCCTGATTACAGGAGTTTGGTCTCTGGACTAAACATGACGGGCGTCATAATAGGAGAGCCTCTACTTATATTGTTGCAAGGAATTTTTTGAGACTGAGTTTTCCCAAGTTGAGTTTATATAATACCTTTTATACTTCTCCCCCACTGACTTTTCGATGGAATACAACGCCTTTGCTGTTGGTAAAAGAAAAGTCTCTGAGGAAGGTAAGGATAATCTTTTTTATAAAAGGAGGGGGTACCGTTGCTTAACAGCAACCGGTACTTCGGGCGCCTTCCAACATTTGTCTTCTCCCTTCTAAGTAATATTTTGGCGGCTAGCTCATTCTTCAAGCTGGTGGCTTCAAAGATGACCTGATTGTCCGTGGCTTGAGAGAAGACGGAGTGAAGCTAGAAGACTCTGGAGTCGGGGCCGCTGGTTTTGCTTCGTCCAGTCACTTTTTAATTTGGAGGAGGTTCTCGAAATTTCCCTCTCCTGACTCGTGTGTCTGCTTTTAGTAGCTATTGTTATTTTTTTATTATTTTGCGTAGGGGACTCTAATTTGTAAGTGCCTATCTAGGGAATTTTTTGAGACTGAATTTCTCCAAGTTGAGTCTATTAAACGACTTTTCTACCACTCCCCCGTTGATTTTTCGATGGAATCCAACGTCTTTGTTGTTGGTAAAAGATAATTCTCTGAGGAAGGTTAGGACGATTTTTTTCAATTAGGAGCGGGAACTGTTGTTTGATAGAAACCGGTAGTTCGGATGCCTCCTTTTTACTTTTTGTCAAGAGAGATGGAAGTCGATTTCGTGTTCGCTTTGATGCTTTCTCATAGGCCTTCTCCCAGGGAAACTCTTCACCGGGATACCTGGCTTGTTTCCTTCCTGTCAGAATAACAAGCCACCAACAACTTTTCATATCAAACGAGTTGGATGTGGAGTAAAAGGTTTTTCAATTGAACATTATGTTAAACCTTTATTCCTCCCGCATATTGTGTGACGTAGACAAGATTTCTCCAAACTGCAACATTTTTGCACCTATATTCTCATCTATGAGATATCTAGGAACCTCATATACAGCCACTATGATATTCTTCCGCTCTAGATTCTCAATTCTAAAGATATAATTATTAGTTTCATGAGATTTTCTAGTAAACGTAACAGCATTTTCTATTTTGAGGAAACAGTAACTCCCCAAAAGCGTAAGCGATGCCAGTTATTAGAGCGAAACACTTTATTCCGTGACTAGCCAGCGATTTTGGGACCAATTCTTTGGTGGCTTTGACATTCTTTTTTGTTTATTTGCCAGCCACAAAGATCTGCACTGATTTTTTGTTTTTGTTTTTTTCTAAGTCCTCAAATTGAAAAAAAAAACACAATCTCCTTTATCTACTGAAAAATGGACTTTTTCCGCAGAACCAAATTGGCGACGTTGATTGCTACTTTCGGTGGATTGTTCCACATGTTAGGAGGACGTCTACTTATATTGCTGCCAGTTGTTTATTGTTCTTTTTTTGTTTGCTTTATCATTGTTATTGTCGTTAGTTTTTGTGTTTCTTTTTTTTTTCTTTTTTTTTAGATCGACTAACTTACTTGGGGGTCACAAAAAAAAAGGCCTTGATGGCCAAGTTGCAAATTCGGCCTTCCAGGATAAGAGAAAAAGATTTAAAATACCTAACTGGCTTTGCTTTTTCTTTTTTCTTTTTTTCTTTTGTAAGTGGTTTTTGTGCACAACTTGATCACAAAATCGCTAGTTTGTTCTGGTTTTGTCCCGTGGAGAAAAGAAAAATATTTGGCAAGATTCAATCAAATGAGAGTAAGTTTGAATAATGAATACAGAAGAGGAATTTCCCAGTCCTGATATGACACTAAAAAATCTGATGGTGAGCTTCCAGTGATGCTGGAGCTTTGGGGAATGCAGAGTACCCCTTTTTTGCCATCGCTCCCAGATCCGCTCTGGCCCAGCGTGGTAGTATGTGATAGGGCCCTATCTATAGGTTAAATAGAACTAACCGTATACTTATGCTAAACTGAACAGTTTGACTAAACGGAATAGCTTTAAAAATGTTTTTGACAATTAAACCGTACCTACATTTAAACAGTGCTTACGCTAAACTGAATGATTTTAAATAGAACTGTTTTTTGACATTGTAACTGTACTTACACTAAATTGAATTGTTATACATAGAACTGTTTTGACATTTTACTGTGTAAACAAAATCTGTACTTACGCTAAAATAAATTTGCTGAATTAGAACTGTTTGAATAAACTGAATAGCTTGAAATAGAAATGTTTTGACAATTAAACTGTGTGCTCATGCTAAACTGAATTGTTTAAAATAGAAATGATTATTTCTATAAAAATGTACTTGGCGTTAAATACCCTACAAAAGTTGATATGCCATAAAACTCAACCAACCAACCAGCAGAATAGGAAAAGGAACAATGCAAGGCACACATGACAAAAAAGTTTTGTCCGTATAGATTGTAATTGTTTAATTTAGGAGCGAAAGTCATTCTGTAGGAAAGTTTTTATCACAAATGCAGAGTTTACATTCATGAAAAAATTCTGAAAAATGGAACATTTTAAATAATTTCCTATATTTTTTTGAATTACCCTATTATATATATATATATATATATATATATATATATATATATATATATATAAAAGTTAACACATGATAATTTATTGGGTGAACTAATTTTGTTAGACCAATTATGGCTTCGCTATAAATTCATAATATAAGAATAATAAAAATTGAAAATAGGTCTTTCGTACCCGATCGCAGTTTTCTTTGTCCAGTAATTTGACATACATAATTTCCAGACACACTTACTGACACACATAATCAATTTTGTTGATTATATATATATATATATATGTGTGTGTGTGTGTGTGTGTGTGCGCGCGTGCAAAGGTTTATCATAATCCCAGTAATGATTATGAAATATACGTGGTAATGTGGGGTTTTTTTTGGGGGGGTGGCGTGTCAGTTATTGAAATTGTTTAACCCTTTATAAATCTATGCCATCCTCTGAGAAAAGTTAAAATAAATATTGGAAACTCATTGAATTCTTAAATTGCAGGTAATGTAATGTATAATTTGTATGAATAAAATTTATGTCTATATTTATAATAATAAAGCTTAAATGGAATTTTCAGTGTGTTTACTATACATTTTTATGTGTTTCCTAATATCATTTTCATTATAAATGGTAGAATTAAGAATTAAAAAAAATGAGGGAATATATATTATTGCATCTATTCCATTATCTTAACCACGACACGAAGGAAATAGCTAGAAAGTAAGAGAACTAACAAAACATATCATAAAAAAGAAAAGTTTAAACGTGTGTATAAATAACCAAGTACCAAAAAATACATTATACACACACACACACACACACACATATATATATATATATATATACCAATCACGATACCAAACACAAACTATTACAGATGCAGACTACGCTGATGACATAGCGCTGCTGGCAAATACACCCCACCAGGCCGAATCCCTGCTGCATAGACTGGAGAAGGCAGCTGGCACTATAGGCCTGCATGTCAATACTGACCAAAGAGAGTCAATGTGCTTCAATCAAAATCAAACCAGAGGCATCTACACCCTTTCAGTTACCTCCTGGAAACTCGTGGACAAATTCACCTACCACAGGAGCAGCATCACATCTACTGAAAATGATATCAATACGCGGCTGGCAAAGGCATAGTTTGCTATCGATATATTATCGGTCATATAGAAGTCAGACCTATCCGATAAAAGCTACAGTCGAGTCCATACTACTACATGGAGGCAGGGCATGGACGCTGAATAAGTGCATAGAGAAAAGGCTTGACAAGGATTGTAGAAGAATGCTAGGAGCCATATTGAACAAATCCTGGAAGCAACATTCAACAAAACAACAGTTATACAGTCCCTTACCTCCCATCACTAAAACTGTTCAAATTAGACCAACAAGACATGCAGGACACAGCTGGAGAAGGAAGGGATAATTCATAAGTGACGTTCTCCTGTGAACTCCTTCACACGGACGAGCAGATGTTGGATGTCTCGGTAAAAGCTATCTAAAACAGCTCTGTTCAGACACTGGTTGTTGTCTAGAGTATGTGCTGAGTGCGGTGAATAGTAGAGACAAATGAAGAAGGAGAATCAGGGAAATACGTGCTCTTGGCATGACATGATGATATGTATATATCATATTTACCCAACCCCTCCGCTCGGGCAGGATATGACACAAGGTCATTTTTAAGCAGTGTTTAACAGGTTTGAATTAAGAGTTTTCCTTCTCCTAGACTAGTTGCCTCACCAAGGCTGAAGAACCTAGTCTGTCCTACTATTTACCCCTAGCTGGAGGGAGAATAATTGGATTCATACCTTTCTCAAGGGTATTAGTGCTATGTGAAATGCAATCAGTCTCGTCCAGGATTTGAACTTCCTACGACGATAACCATTACACCACGGGCACCTGATATGTATGTATGCAAATAAAAATGTATATACAAAAACAAGAAAGCAATGTTTTGCTTACCTGATGGCGATACAGATATCTTTTATAATGTTACTGGAGTGTTGCAAAGAGATATATTAATGTCTTATATGTTTACAATGTGCCACAATGTACATCGAAAAACTATAGATCTAATAAAAGAAAATGGCTTTACACAAAAAAAGGCAAGAAGAAGATAGACACAGACTACGCAGATGATCTAGTCCTTCGCACAATTACACCTGCCCAAACTGAAACCATGCTATATACTTGGTAGCAAGGGGCGGGGGTTAATGGCCTCTGACTGAAATAAAGCAGAGTTCGTGTGTATTAAACAAGATGGGCCATCTTCACTTATGTTATATAATTGCAGAAGGATTATTTTATATTATCATTTTTCGTTGGTTATATCTTATCATTCGCTTTGGTTAAGCTTAGAATTATTCGGCTTAGTGCACGTGCAGGTGCACACATTGAGTGCAGTTCACGCTAGCGCGCGTAGGATGTGACAATCACAAATATCATAATAAAAACCCCAGATTGAAATGAGACTGGGGTGTGAATGACGTCATGCCCGGTAGTGAGGGTCTAGGAATTTTGGTGATTTTTACAAAAAGCAGTTACTTGAGATTCGACTCTTGGCGAGGTCAGTTGAGATTTGAAGCTGGGCGAGGCGAGTCCAGTTGGTGGGCTACGGGATGCGCGTGTTTTTGTTGGGTCAGTGAGTTGAGATTTTGACTCTGGGCCGAGAGTTCAGTTGGGAATTGAATGAAGGATAATGTAGGAACAGTAAGCATAGTAAAAATGTATCTCTTTCTCGTGCCGAAAAACTAAAAGTAAAAAAAAAAAGAACAGTTAATAAACGTTTCATACCAGAACTAAAGAAATTCGTCAGTGTTTCGGGATTTCTATGCATGTGGACATTTTACATATCCGTATATTTTATTCATATTCGTATTTTGAATATGCTACACTTAAACTTGGAAGCCTCTAAAATTGATAGACTCATTGACATATCTTGGCAGTAATATCTGATCAAGTCAAAGTGGTGTCAACGTAAGCCGAGCAAAGGTGAAGACTGCTTTGACAGGTTTTTGATCATATGAAAATCTAATCTCTCCGATAAATTAAAATTTATTTTTTCTAAGTTGGGTCGGTGTCAATACTACTGTATAGATGTAGGACATCTATGTAGGGCAAAGTGCAGGAGAAAAAGGTACACTGGAACTAGATAGCAATAATGCTACATTCTGTTGTGAACAATTCCTGGAAACAAAACCCCACATAACAATACCTCTGATGCCAATTACCCCTCCCAATCCAAGTAAGACAAACGATACATGAGGGGCACTAACGGAGAAGCAAGGGCGAACTTATAATTGGCGTTCTCTGATGGACTCCTACATATTGATCCGATAGTATTAGCCGATAAACAAAGACTTATACATAGACTATGTGCAGACACTGGAATATAATTTGGAGCACTGCCACTAGCAATGGATGATAGGGAGGGATGTTGAGGGAGAATCAGGGAACCCCCGTGCTGTTCGTTATATATATATATATATATATTTGGGTGTTAACGAAAGAAAAGGGTTGATAAATTACTCGCTTACGTGAATTCTAAGACAATCTAATTGACATTATCTAGATTTATTGCAGAAAATCAATATGTTAAATGCCTCTAATCCTGGATATCGATTCATACTGCAAAACTGCTTCTTGGTCTTGTCTCTAGATGTTAGATTCAATAGTAAGGATGGACAATGAAAATGAAAAAAAAAACTTTCCTTTAATATCTTTGAGTTCAGAGTGCGACAAAAATATCTCTCGCATTTTAAATTGTCGCTAGAGAAGTTAGGCAAGTGATAACATCTTGGATAGCGTGTTTGTTGCTTGAATCGAAATCTTTCCTGGTTTTCATAATTTTCCGGGAGCCCACGCAATCATAGTGGACACGCCTCACTTCTAGCATGCCACCCACACATATTACGCAGCACTACCACTGAGGAAATACCTGCAAGCTGCTTGCTTGGGAAAGAAGTGTACTTCCTGTTGTTTTTCAGCTTCCTGCTATAGACCTTCCTAGCATGCCAGCAACGCAATTAGCGCGGCATTTCCGCGGAGGCATCTGCGTCCTGCTTACTTCAGGAAATGGGTCTATTTCCTATTACGCCACCTACGCAATTTATAAAAGGTGTCTTCAAGCCAATACTAGCGTGGAGTCTTGAGAGCCACAACATTTTAAAAGAACACCAGATCTTTGTTATGTGTTAGAGATGATGGAATATGAAATGGTTTGTTTCACTTAGAATCATTCAAAATAACATTCACTTTTTTTAAAAGAATGTTAATGCTTTTCTTGATTGATTCTCTAATTGGTGATGGAAGATAATGAACAACATTTTCGGCATATTCACTTTTTTTTTCTTTTGATAGATATTAAGTCGTTACGCTTTAGCAAACAGATTCGTGCAATTTATGGAGAAGTTACTGCAGATTATTCAACCTGTCTAAAGTCTTGCCCAGTCGGCTGGGGCGGTAGAATACATCGAATCCTCCTCTGCAGAGAGGTAAGATTCCCCCACCGAGTATCCTTGGATATGACACTAAACAATATGATGGTGAGGTTCAAGTGATGCTGGAGCTTGGGGAATGCGGAGTGCCCCTTCATTGCTGTCGCCCCTGGGTCCGCTCTGGCCCGGAGTGGTAGCACCCGTTAGGGTTCTACGAATGGTTAAAATATAACTTAAATATGTACTTGTGCTAAACTGAAATGTTGGAAATAGAACTATTTTTAAATAGAACTAAACTGTATACTTATGTTAAACTGAATTGTTTGAAATGGAACGTTTTTGATATTTAATTGAACTGTTTTGGTTTTTAACTCTTTGTAAACAAAAATTATACTTCTACTAATTGTTTGAAATTTAATTCGGCGTTAAAAGACCCGAAAAGGGTTGACACGCCGTTAAACAAAACAACCAACCAACCTCTCTAAAATAGCTTGGAAGACTTTGTGTGGTAGGTGTCTGGAAAAAAAACTTTTCTCCTCGGTAAAGGGAGATAACATTAAGATGCTGATGACAATTATCAACATTTTATGTCACTGGAAGATTCTAAAGATGCTAAATCGAAAAGTAGAATATGATTTAGACAAGGTTGTGTTATGTTGATATGTGGTTTTCCCTAACTAATTTTTAAAAAAATATATTGTGAACAAAGGATTAACTGAGCCATTCGTTTTAACGGCATTTTAAGCCGTAATGAGTTATTCTATACCTTTTGGTAAGAAATTGCTTTCATTTTATATCTATATTTCCATGTTGGGAGTTCTTGTTGCTTTAGAAGGTTTTCTTTAACACACCCTATCGAATACGAATTATATTTATCCAGATCTAATACGCATAGGTAGGACGCTAACAGGTACTACCACTCTGGCTCATAGCGTTAAGAAATGATGGTTACAGATACTTACAACAATATCGAGTGAAGAAACTTCTACGAACCTTAAGAATGGCTAACATCCATAGAAAATTGTTTTCTATGGGGTGGGGCTGGCAAAGAATATTTTGGTAGAACTTCTTTCCAGAGAACTATCAATCGATTAAAAAAATCTATTGATTGGTTCCATTAAATAAATTATTAAAAAAAGTAAAGTTGGCGACTTTAGTCGAGGGTGACCCGGAGGCTCCCTTTTTAATAGCTACTACACTGAGGTGTAGGGTAGGCCCCTACTCCTTCCCTGGATTGCTTGACTTTACCCTTGATCCTTACCTTATAATGCTGAGTGCTAAGCAAGACGGCATCAAGTACCATTTTTTTAATCTTTGGTATGACTCAACCTGGGAATAAACCTTGTCTCCTGGACCATTGGCAAACACTCTACTCATAAGGCTAATTATAATAAATTATAATTACTTGAAAATCATCAGGAAGTCGGTGTATGTTGTTATAGGCCAGAAATAAAGACACAAGAGAGGGATAGAGTAAAAGAAATCTATTAACAAAACAGTAGAACAACGTATACAAATGTGAGAGTTACCAGTGAAACTGTTCTGTTCCGACTGTCAAGGCAGTATACTGAAATATTACCTGCGGCTACTTATTGCGGCTAGTGTTCATGTGTGCTTGAGTGGGTTAATTACCATAAAAGTGTATTTGCAATGCAATAACTCTTAACAAAATTCATATTGCTGACAAGGTAAAACAATTTTTCCGAAACAGTGTCACACAACTGTCACATTCACCATTTATTACATTTTTATATTAACATACTTTTGATTTGAGTTTGGTTTTATGGCATAATGAACTCTTGCGGGTTATTTGATGCCACTGGAGGGTCTTGCGTATCTAGCCACACTGAAGAGTTCTAATACAACAAAACAGTCTGTCAGTGGATGACAGTATATTCTTTTCCCTATCTAGGGGTTGAGCCCTTTGGCAAAGAAATTAACGGTTGCCTCTCGCGTAATGCAAGAATCTTCTATTGTATTGAGCACTTCGGTATCCCATCGCAAAATCTAAACTAAAGAATGTTAAAAAATATGCGTTAATTCCCGAGCCAATGTTACGTCGTAGGCTTAGCTTAGGGCTATGTCAATAGGCCTCACGTAAAGTTAGGCTGGTTTCGATCTCGCGTGTTTAGCCACACTGAAAAGTTGTGATACAACGAAACAGTCTGTGTGTGTATGAAAATATATATATATATATATATATATTGTGAGGTATAGCGCGCTCCATTTGAGACTTACTTCTGAGATGGGTCAATCAGTTTGCGTGACCGATATTCTACAGATGATCGCGTGATTTTGAAGCTGGCAGCGCAAATCACCTTCCCTTGGCATGTAAGGATCGGCTGACGTAACAGGATGCGTCTGAATGAGAGAATAGAGCTCATGACTAAGTGAGATCTTTTTCGTCAAGATTATGAATTAACGAACAAGTCAGTCAGTTGAAATAATTGGAAGGAAGGGAATGTATTTTTATCTTACTCATCAAACCAAATCGACACGCTCTGCAAGATGACGGAACTTTATTTAAGCCTACTCTCGAGAAAGGCCCTTGGTATCTACATGTTACTATAGTGGTGATAACAGAGAAGGAATATAACAAGTACTATGAATATACAACATCAATGAACCCTTGCTTGGGGGAGGACTGAATTAAAATCGGAACTTGATTTTATTATGAACATTCCAGGTATCGCAAGAATAGTAGTTGAGAGATAAGTAAAAACTACTTATGTCACCTCCTCCTTTCTTCTCATTTTTTTGTATAAAAATATCTTAAACCATTTGCACAAAACACATATATTCACCGTTATATTTAACAGCAGTTTCCGTTGCTTGTTTTGATGATTAACCTGGAGGTTTGTGTTTGTTCAACGGTTTGCAATTAAGGTTGTTCAATTGTTAATGCGGGTCAGCGTCATCTTTGTTACTTCACGAATTTGTCTCATCATTTTATTTTCAATGTGTTCGGGTTGATCTCTCAGGAAATTTGAAGCAAGCTTGTGTGATATTAAATGGTTTGCTTCCGTTAATATTCTCGACTTGTGACAATTTATATATATATATATATATATATACGAGGTGCATACCATAGGTTTCCAGACTTTTTTCGTATGGTCACTTTTATTGATAGTACACACATGAAACTCTAGTCCACTTCGAAGTAATCTCCTACGGCTGCAATGCACTTGGTGTACCGTTACAACAACTTCTGGAAGGCCCCATGGAAGTCCTCTTGTATGAGCGTGTCAATGACCTTCGTCACAGACTCATTCATCTCCTCAATTGTCTCATAACGACAGCCTCTGAGCTTAGGAAATAACCAAACGTCACAGGGAGCAAGGTCTGGATTATAGGGAGAGTGAGGAACAGTCTTGATGCCCATCTTGGTCAAATTGTATGTGACAAGGACGGAGTTGTGGACTGGTCTATTGTCCTGGTGGAAAAGCAACTTATCCGATTTGAAGAGTGCTGGCCTCTTCCGACGAAATCTCTTCCTGAACTCCCTTAAAACCTAAACATAGTAACCCTAATCCTAACCCTAACCCATTGACTAATCAACTCTGGTGTATTGACTTCCTTACTCCTCCCACACCTCTCATTATCCCTCACGGACTCCCTGCCTTCCTTGAATCTCTTATGCAATTCAAAAACTGATGCTCGATTCATGGAAGATGGTCGAAAACAGTCTGAAGCATTCCGTACGTTTCTGTGGCATCATTTTTTCCAAGTTTAAAACAGAATTTTATTGTATAGCGTTCTTCTAAAGTGTCAGATTACATTTTTGAAATTCACCGGCTGTGACAATCAGGCTTTAGTAGGGTGTATTCCAATTCCTGTTGTGGCTGTTAATTTGAATCTGATATCATAAAAATTGGTCAGGTATCTCATAAGATGTATAGCAATAACATACTGAATTATCAAGAGTCTACGACAATTTAAATTGCCTGTACAAAAAAGTCTGGAAACCTATCGTATGCACCTCGTTTATCATCAAGTAGCACTGACAGCATTGATTTCCCTCTCGCTCCCCATCCATCTTATCACCCATTGCTCCGAACAGGTCTTCCAAATTACATCCTGTGTCCACACAGAGCTGATATAAATAAGTTCTTGCTGGTTGGCCAACTAGAAAAAACGTCAAGAATAAGTTCGTCCTTGCTTCTCAAACAGTGTCCCGCATGTCTTGTTTCTTTCACTTGGATGGATTTTGAGATGTGAGATAAACGAATAGTTTGTAAGAAACATTATTTTAAAGCAATATATAGCCCATTCGTTTACACATAGTTAAATTTTTTCAAGTATTGCGATTTATTGTTTATCACAATTTAAATGGTTTCATATTCTGTAATTTATTATTTATCATGAGTTGAATTGTTTCAAGTATTGCAAAGAAACACAAATAATTCTATTCAATATTAATTATTTGGTTACACTCAGTTAAATAGTTTAATGTATTTCTTGTTAACACTAAGAATTCTATATAATATTAACCATTGTTTACACACACTAAAATGATTTTATATATTTCTATTAAGCTAGAATAAAAGGGTACCCGTGGTGTAATGGTTATAGTCGTAGGAAATGGACACGGCGACTCGAGTACAAATCCTGGACGAGACTGATTGCATTTCACATAGCACTAATACCCTTGGGAAAGGTATGAATCCAATTATTCTCCCTCCGGCTATGGGTAAATAGTAGGGCAGACTGATTTCTTCAGTCTTGGTGAGGCAACCTTAGTGAGGCAACAAGTCTAGGAGAAGGAAAACTCTGAATTCAAAACCTGTTAAACTCCGCTTAAGAATTGACCTTGTGTCATATCCTGCCCGAGTGGAGGGGTTGGTAAATAGTATTAAGCTAGCATAACTCAATTTAATATTAATCATTTATAACACTGTTTAATGGTTTCAGGGAATGCTGTTTAATATTAAACATTTGTCTACACACTATTAAGCGTTTTCAAGTATTCTTATCTCACACTAATAATTCTTTTTGTTCACAGTTTAAAAATTTCAGGTAATCTATTATTAATGATCTGTTTACGCAGATATAAATGGCATCAAAGATTGGTATGTAACGCTAATAATTCTATTTAAGAAAAATCATTAAATGATACACAGATAAACGCGGGTGTGTCCTCGTGGTGTAATGGTTAAAGCGATGGAATGCGGGATCGTAATACGCGAGTTCGAACTCCAGTCGCGCTATTACGTTCACTTTCGGGCAAATACCATTGGAAAAGGTATGAACCCCCCTATCCTCCCAGCTATTGGGTAAATAGTACTACTACTATTTTTCAAGGAGAATGGCTTTGGCATTAAGTAACCTACAAAGGTTGATATGCCGTTAACAAAGAACCCAAACAGATAAATGCACTCAGGTAATGCTTTTTAACAATATTAATTCTATTAGTATTAAACTGTTTAAAGAATGTTAGTCTCACACAAATACATTCGATTTAATATTAATCATTTGTTAGGAAACAGATAAATGATTCCAAGTGTTGCTTCTTAACCCTAATAATCCTGCTTAATAATTATTATTGATTTACAGAGAGTTAAATGCTTTCAAGTACGTCTTTTTAAGACGTTTAATTCTATTATATATTTATCATTTGTATACACTCGGTTCAATGGTTCCAAGTATTAATATTTAATAGTAATAATTCAATTCAATATCAATCATTTATTTACACACATTTAAATGAACTCAAGTCTTGCTATTCAAAAGTAATTATTCTAATTAATACTTATAATTTGTTTGCACACGTTTGAATGTGTTTTTTCTAAAAATATTGACTATTTAACACTTGTGAATTTATTTTTGATGATTATTTCTTTACACACAGTTAAATGGTTTCAAATACTAATATTGAACATTTATAATTGTATTTGATATTAGAATAGTTGTTTGCACACAGTAAAATGGTTTCAGTATTATTATTGAACATTAATAATTTTATTTTGGTTTGAGTATTATTATTGAACACTAATAATTTTATTTTGGTTTGAGTATTATTATTGAACACTAATAATTTTATTTTGGTTTGAGTATTATTATTAAACACTAATAATTTTATTTTGGTTTCAGTATTATTATTGAACACAAATAATTTTATTTTGGTTTCAGTATTATTATTGAACACTAATAATTCTATTTTGGTTTCAGTATTATTATTGAACACTGATAATTTTATTTTGGTTTCAGTATTATTATTGAATACTAATAATTTTATTTTGGTTTCAGTATTATTATTGAACACAAATAATTTTATTTTGGTTTCAGTATTATTAATGAACACTAATAATTTTATTTTGGTTTCAGTATTATTATTGAACACTAATAATTTTATTTTGGTTTCAGTATTATTATTGAACACTAATAATTTTATTTTGGTTTCAGTATTATTATTGAACACAAATAATTTTATTTTGGTTTCAGTATTATTATTGAACACAAATAATTTTATTTTGGTTTCAGTATTATTATTGAACACGAATAATTTTATTTTGGTTTCAGTATTATTATTGAATACTAATAATTTTATTTTGGTTTCAGTATTATTATTGAACACAAATAATTTTATTTTGGTTTCAGTATTATTATTGAACACTAATAATTTTATTACTATTTGTCGACTTTACCAAGGCCTTCGTTTCCATTCACAGAGGGAAGATGGAACAAATCCTACTAGCATACGGCCTACCAAAAGAAACCGTAGCAGCAATAACGATTCACTATAGAAACACCAAAGTGAAAGTACGTTCACCGAATGGAGACACAGAATACTTCGAAATAGTAGCAGGAGCACTAGAAGGGGACACGCTAGCCCCATGCCTCTTTATCATCTGTCTAGATTACGTGCTTAGAACGTCGATTGATAAATCAGAGACAATGGCTTCGAGCTGAAAAAGAAAAGGAGCAGAAGGTACCCCGCAAAAACAATTACCGACGACGACTACGCCGATAACATAGCGATACTTGCAAAAACGCCCAACCAAGCCGAAACACTACTGCATAGTGTGGAACAAGCCGCCGCAGGCATTAGCCTACATGTCAATGCACACAAAACTGAATATATGTGCTTTAATCAAGCAGGCGACATTTCCACACAAGAGGTAACCTCTCTGAAACTAGTAGACAAATTCACCTACCTAGGAAGCAGTGTCTCATCAACCGAAAAAGACATCGACACGCAGCTAACGAAGGCATGGACAGTTATCGATAAACTATCGATTATATGGAAATCAAACCTGACCGATTAAATGAAACGCAGTTTCTTCCAGGCAGCGGGCGTGTCGATACCGCTTTATAGATGCACCACTTGGACGCTCACAAAACGGCTGGAGAAGAAGCTAGACGGTAATTACACAAGAATGTTGCGAGCAATATTGAATAAGTCCTGGCAGCAACACCCCACAAAGTACCAACTATACGGCCACCTGCCTTCCGTCACGAAAACTATCCAAGTTAGACGAACCAGACACGCAGGACACTGCAGGAGAAGCAGAGACGAGCTCATAAGTGATGTACTCCTACGGACCCCCACATATGGCCGAGCAAAAGCAGGACGACCAGCTAGAACATACATACAGCAGCTATGTGAGGATATGGGATGTAGCCCTGAAGACCTGCCAGAGACGATGAAGGATAGGGAAAGTGGCGAGAGAGGGTCAGGGATATCCATGCTCGGGGCACGACATTATGGAGGTGATGATGATGATATTTATTCAGGTGACCGTATAGCTGTTGCTTTGTTGGGTGCTGCCTCCATGACTTGTTCAATATTGCTCGCAGCAATGTATTCTCTGCTTCTAATTGATCTGGCATGTATATATATATATATATACAATTTTTTTAAATACCCTGTCCGGTGGCAAAAGCTGCTTGGTAGCGATAGGAGTGGTAGTATCGCCTTGAACAACCGAAACTGTGTTATCACCCGTGGTTAGCGGCTGATGGGGACAGGGTATCCCACGTGATTTCACACGTTGTATGATGAAAAAGGAAAATTAAGCCTTTGATTGCACACAATTAAATGGCGTCAAGAATTGCTATTTAACCACAATAATTCTATTCAATATATTTCATTCGTTTTCTGACAGTTAAATGTATTCAAAACTTGCTCTGTAATACTAATAATTCAATTTAACATTATCCTTTGTTTGCCCTGAGTTAAATTGTTTTAAGTATATTAAATGCTTAAGTAGTTTTGTTTGACTCAAAGATAAGACCCAGGTAGATATTTCCTTTCTGAATCAGAGTGGACATGGGATTAAAAAAATGTAGGAGTGATCCACACTTGACAAAACTCCAGGACGGGATAATCACTATACGATGGTTTAGTGTCGCATTCGCTGGAAGTCTAAGTTTTACTCCTCTAAAGAGATACAATCAGCGTATTCTGCGAATTCAGCAGTCTGTTTTGAGCATGTTTTTTTGTGCTTAAGGAATTATCACCACGACATCTGCCGCTCAAATCGTAAACAGCACAATGAAATCTAACGGTGAACCAAGTTTAAATTCAGTCTTAATTTGCATTCATTTAACTTTAATACCCTTAGGAAAGGCACGAATCCATCTTTTCTCAAATTAAATAGTTCTAAAATAGCAGGGCAATTAGTTTTGGAGAAAGCTTTTGAAACAGTTTGATATAAAATGTATGTTTCTTCCAGAAGCTCCGCCATTGACGCTGATTTCAGTATTCATCTCTCCCGGAAATGAACGTCTAATGTATAAGAAAGCCGGAACTTGATTTAATAACGGGCGTTCATAATGACATTGAAAATGTCCTTAAGACGAATTTTAACAAGAATGGATAAGAAAAAAATCAAAATATTTATTTGAAAAATAATCCATTTGGTGCAAGACTGAAAAAGGTTTCTTGCTAAGAAGGATATAATATTCTCGGAGGATATGCTTATGAAATTGCCTTAAAGATGAAGAAGATAGACGAAGAAATAGATGAATATGTTCTTCAATAAAGTCATCGTAAGCAAGTAAAAGTTGGCGACTGGTTTATTATCGCATTCACTGGAAGTCGAAGTCTTACTCCTCTAAAGAGATACGATCAGCGTATTCTTTTCAGTAGCTACTACACCGAGGCGTTGGGGAGGGCGCAACTCTTTTCCGTGGATTGCTCCACTTTACTCTTGATACGTACCTTATGATGCCGAGTGTTAAGCAAGGTAGCATCAAGTACTTTAGCATGACTCGACCTGGGATTGAACCTCGGTCTCCCGGATCATTGGCGAATACATTATCCACTTGTCCAATGAGCTAGTTCAATTAAAATGATACGATAATAGCATATCAACCTTCATGTGCTATTTAATGCCAACGCCTTCCTTGTCCAAGAACAGCCGTGATATTTAACCCATAACTTTTGAGATAAGAGGGTCTAAATCTTTTTTACGGTTGGTATGAATCCAAAAGTGAACTTAATAGTATGATTTGAGTTTACATTGATGCCTCAGTCTGGCACGTTAGCCATTACGCCACAGGGACTCCCCTAGAGTCGCTTGAATCAAATAGCAAAGTAGAAGTAAGTTTTAGTGATAATAATATTTATAATACGAATAATGGTTAAATAAGTAAGTAGTAAAGTTGGCAACTTTAGTCGAGGGTGACCCGAAGGCTCCCTTTTCAATAGCTACTACATCGCGATGTAAGGGAGGCTGCTACTCCATTCCCTGAATGGTTAGTTAATAGTATCATAATACTAGTGAAATAAATCGCTCGTAGCGTAACGTTCATCGTTATAGCAGATGTACTCAGCTCCCAAAGTTCAAATCGAGAACGAGGTTTGATTGCATTTCTTATAGCACTATAAGACTTTGGATTTGTTTGAATTCATGTATTTCCCTCCAGTAAGGGAAAAATAGCATTTTTTTTAGTTTGGCTGTCTGGCATGAATAAGTTCCAGGCAGGAGACAATCAGGTCTCATTCAAGCTATGAACAGGTATACGTGCTGGTCTCACATTGTACTTAATGAGTCCAGTGGGGTCACCTGGTTAACATTGCACCCAGTGAGTTTATCACTAACAATTCAGCAGGACAGGAGTCTCGTCTTGTGCCAGACCTCCCCTTCCTTAAAATCCCTACTGTAAAAAAGACCATGTGTCTACTCCTGTCTGCTTTGAGGCAGCAATAAATAGGAATATCGATAAAAGTGGGGCAGTTTGAGCGCTTGAAACTAGGTAAAACAACCGCTCAAAGAGAAAGAAAATTCTGGATTCAAACTGCAGATCTGCTGTGAAGTGCCTCAACGACTAAACCTGGTTCCAGTGCCAGTGAATACTACTAATTGCCTGAATGACAAATTTTATAATAAGTTCCTCCATGAAAGGGATGAAATTGTTGACACTTAGCTCAATATTAGATTTTATCTGACATCCCAAGAGAGCTTAAACTATTCATTTCTAAATTTCCGACTTAAATTTCTTGTTTTTATGCAGATATCGAACAAACGTAGCATAATGAAATTGATGACAGAACCAGCTTAATAATGACAGATGATTACTTTAGATCAGCTATTCAGTATAGGATTTACCATCCTTAACGTGGCCTTTTAAACCATAGCCACCACCAACACACACACACACACACACATATATATATATATATATATATATATATATGAATATCTAGACAGCATTTTCTCTTTTTAAAATGTTTTATGAAATAGAACATGACTTTGTGACAGTAGATTCCGTTTTTGACCCGTTCATTTCTTTGTATGAATCGTTTGAATTTGGGATAGAATGAAATTTAAGAATACACCGTATGTAAACATTCTTATCTTCCGTAAAAATCCTCCCGTTTGTTCTTCCTCTAACTTTCATATATATATATATATATATATATATATATATATATATATAGGACTCTTCCTTTTGTCTTTTCCTTATTCCCGTCACTGAAGTTGGCAACGATTGGAGCCGAAAGTACTTTTGAAAACATTCGGTACCTTCTTAAATTCACTCTACCTAATGTAAAATGACTCATATGAAGTTTTTACGGATCAAAGTCAGGTTAAGCACGCAAAACGTTTCAGTACTATTCGATCAAACACTATACAAACACTCATACATACATACATAGTGCAATTAGAAGGAAACTCAAACCTGATTGAAATGTCATTATAGATTTATTTCACCGGGGAATATCATCATATTCTCGCTCTCATCAGATGACTATATGTGTTTAGTCTGAGGCTGAAAAAGAGCAAATGTGGATTACAGTCTATATGTGTATTAAATAAAATGAAAAAAAAAGGAAAAGCCCTACATAAATTCTAAATTCTTATGCGAGAACAAAAGGGGTAAAAAAAAATAAAGTGTTGGAAACATTTAGTGTTTGTGAGTTTTGTTATATAAACCTGGAAGGATAAAAGATATGTAAGATTAACCATATATAGAGCACTCACATAGATTTATATGATGTTCTTCTAATATTCTATACGCGAATAATCCACACCCACTATCTTCCGCCGCTGAGTAGATATTGCTGATATATATATATATATATATATATACATGAATCCATCTCTGAATCATAGGGAAGCCAGATAAAAATGATCTATATTGATTTAATTCAACTTAGCGCGATATGTATCCCTGCTACAAATCTTCCTTACATTAAATCCATAATTTTACCACCGTTATTTTTTTATTTCATCTTCTCTGCTAACTCGATTATGTGTGCTGCATAACATACTGGTTGTTCACTTCACTTTGTTCGGTCCATGAAACATTTTGATTTGCTAAACTCTTTGTGCATATTTTTCTAATTCATTTCTGTCTGCATCTTTCAATTTGAAGATCGACTATTTCGAATTTTTTCGACTGGAATTAAACATGACCACCAAAATGTGCATATTACCATCGATTATACGTTAGAAAGATGAATTGATTCTACAAACAAAAAAACTGTGGGTGTCATGTAAAGATTTTTTGTCATCATTCAATAAATCATTCGAGCAAGTATCCTCAGTCTTAGGCTTCAACATTTATGTTTAAACTGCTGATTCAGCGGGTGTTGAGTTTCTACAAATGACACTGACTAAATATACAAGAGCTATTCAATAGATTTTGGAATATTATTTTAAAAAGCAAAAAAAAGCTTTTTTAAATTTTTTCAATAAATGATAGCATCATTTAGAATTGGTTTATCACAAAAATTATATAATCTCGTAAAATATTTGTTTTGAGGCTATTCAAAGTTGAAACAAATAAAACAACATTTTTCAGGCCAACGGACGTCAGTCAGGAAATCAAAAAATTGCTCAAAATGTGAAATTCACGGAAGAATATGTGATGTATACGAAGATAAAAATTTTAGTCAAAAACATGTATATAAATGAGCTAAGCATGGATTTGCTGCCACAACACAAATTCCAAGCACAGTCCGCTGCATGTGGAAACACATTGATTCTCAGGTAAAAAAGAAAACTTCCAGGTGTAAAGGTCAGTAAAGAAGGGCATACTGACAGTGTTCTGGGACATGAAAGTATCCATGACTATTAGTTTCCTCGGAAAAAGTGTAATTGTAAACAATGTTCCTAAAGTAATTTACTAAGCATTTTGCTTAGATGTGTGCACAATGCCAAAAAGCAGTGTTTCTGTATCGTAGGCATAGCCATAAGTTGCTAAAAGGGATTGGTGTGCCACGTGGTCGCTCAGGCATATGTTGGAGGGCGTGAAAGTTGATAAAGAAAAACAGCAGGAACGTTTTAGTATTTTTCATTAGGGTTTATAGCTGGCTTGCTACCGCGAGTTGTCCGATAAGACAGAGAAACTCTGGTTAATATTTATTGATTTAAAAGGGTTCAGCATCTCTTTCGACAAAAGTTAGACCCGACTTCCCTCCTCGCCAGGCGGTCAAATTTTATCGCTTAAAACCGAGTCGTTTCCTTATTTCCGCCTGTTGTCTTGGTGAGGAACATATGCGTATCCGGTGATTCCATACTTTTACAGAAGATCTGGAAGTCCCATTTTTTCTCGTCATTTTTAATTGTTCCAATCATTCACCCGTGACTGACTGACCGACAACGAGTTCTTTGTCCTGACCACCCCTGAGATCTACTGGCCGTTCGTACTCTGCTTTTTCTGGTCTTTATGTATAAATTTTTCCCAGTTTTATTTTCGATGAAATGTTTAATTACGTTACACTTCTGTTTGGTATCACCCACCCCTTTCCACTCAATGAACTAGTCTATCTGCCACATATGGCAGTAGCTACTAACACCAGGGCAGACTAGAAGGTGAATAGCAGCTTCTTTTAGGAATAGTATATCAAACCAGACCGATAAAATGAAACACAGTTTCTTCCAGGCAGCGGTCGTGTCGATACTGTTATATGGATGCACAACTTGGACGCTAACTAAACGGCTGGAGAAGAAGTTGGACGGCAATTACACAAGAATGTTGCGAGCAATATTGAACAAGTCCTGGCAGCAACACCCCACAAGGCACCAACTATACGGTCACCTGCCTCCAATCACGAAAACTATCCAAGATAGACGAACCAGACATGCAGGACACTGCTGGAGAAGAAAGGACGAGCTCATAAGTGATGTACTTCTATGGACCCCCACATATGGCCAAGCAAATCAGGATGACCAGCTCAAACATACATACAGCAGCAATGTGAGGATACGGGATGTATCCCTGAAGACCTGCCAGAGGCGATGAATGATAGGGAGAAGTTGCGAGAGAGGGGCAGAGATATCCGTGCTAGCGGTACGACATGATGATGAGGATGATGATTAGAGCGTTGGAGACTGGAGATCGCACTAGATCACCATACTTGCTACCGTTTTTACGGAAGCCAATACTATCGTTGGACTATATCTTTATTCTGTATTCACTAATGCTATGCTCTTGTCTACTAATAGTCTCTCTATTGTATATGCTTTTTCCTGAGAATATATCTCTATCTCCTCTGATATCGTGGTTTGTACTTTAACTAATATTACAAGCGTTCACTAACCAGAACGCAACAACTTCCTACAGCAAATTCCTGAGGAAAAATCACCTTATGTATTGAATTACCTTCGTATATTGGTGCCCTGGGTATAACAGTTAACTACATCTGATGATGAGGCACCATAGAAATAATGAGTATGGAGTATCTTTTTATTGACATTACACCCAGGTTTAATCTGATCCTAAGCGTAGTTTCTGTTAGGTTCGTATCTAGGGCTGAAATAAATCTGTTAAGATATTCATATTCAATTGAACAGTTTGCAAGAGAGATTCTTCACAAACAATTACATTAAAAATACTAATGTGATTGTGACTGCTAAATATCTTGTCATGAAATAGTCCAAGATGGTTTATTAACACGTTAAAATCAGTCAATTAATCAATCAGAAATATTCAAGTATTATTTGAACAAGAATCAATAAGTCAACTTTAATGACAACGTTACAATGTATTTTTTTAAATTCAAATTGAACTATCATGCATCTTTGGTTTGTATATTAAAAAATTGTCATTTTGTTGTTAGATGAGTGCAATCTGGTTCCTTCAGGCCCTGCCTCACCGTTCTTTATTCTCAATATCTATCTCCAACCTATTCCTGCATTTATCGGGACAAAAGTCCTTCTGGAAGTTTATTCATTTCCGTGGCCCTCTCTTTTTTCTTTTTTTTTTTTTTTTTTTTTTTTTTTTTTTTACTGTGGTGGAATATATTCAGTGGTAGATCGACCACAGAAGAATGTCAATTCTAATAGTGATTCTTTTCCCTAATAATTTTTTGCTTGAACAGAGTTAGAAAGTTTTCAGTTTTTCTGGTTATAACGGCCATCGATTTTATTGCAGGCTGATATTAAGATGTCATTTCTGAAGATCATTTTTATTCGATTGAATTTCTACATCATTATATGCAGTTGCCTAGCACAGAATGACACATTCAACATAAATGGCCTTCTCTGAAGTATATATATATATATATATATATATACATATATATATAATATCAACAAAAAATACATATAAACCCTTGTATATACGTATGCGTGTGATTGATTGTGAATATGAAGAAAGAAAAATCAAGATATTCATCGGATGTTTGGTTTGATTTTAAGGCATATCAATCATTGTAAGTTATTTAATGCCAAATTGATTTTTATTGATATAAGCAGTTCTATTTCAAACAATTCAGTTTAAAATATAAAAACAGTTCCATTTAAAACAATTCAGTTTAGCAAAATTCATAGTTTAAATGTCAAAGCAGTTCTATTTCAAGCAATTCAGTTTAGCCTAAGTACGCAGTTTTAATGTCAAAACAGTCACATCTCAACCAATACAGTTTAGTCCTGTGTGACCCATAGATAGGACCCTATCAGGTGCTACTAATCCGGGCCAGAGAGGACCTGAGAGCGAAAGTAATGAAGAGGTACTCCGCATTGCCCAAAGCTCCAGCATTACAGGAACCTCACCATCAGATAGTTTAGCGTCATATCCAAGACACTCGTTGGGAGAGGTCTTACCCCTCTGCAGAGGTGTAGGCTGTATATTCTACACCCCAGTCAACTAGGCAATCAGAGGATGTATTTATTTGTATATAAATAAAATGCCAACGTTTATGTTTCGGTTTTTTAAATCATCTTTAGGCCGATGTTGTTAAGAGATGTCTCAGCCAAAAAATTATTTTCAAATGAAAAACAAAATGAAACTGCACACATAAACGGTACTCTTGAAAATTCTAAATAATTTTGAAATTCTTATAAGGCGTCATAATTTTTTTTCCTTTTTTTGCATCTAATGTAAATTTGTTAAACTTTTCAAAAAAAGAGTATAAATAGTATAGACTAAATAAAAATGAATCAAAACTAAATACGTAATTTTCGTCACTTTCTTTTCAAAACAACGCTATTGATAAAAATGGAATGTTTAGAATTTTCTAATTTTTTCGTTTTATTTTTTCATTGGTTATAATTTTTCAAATAAGACAATTTCGTGAAATAACAATGCAATGAGGATGGATTTAAAAAATCCTGTTAAACGTATGTATGTTGTTAATATACACATGAATACATCCTATAATTATCTTGTGTTCATTTATTATCATATTTGAATAGTGTCACTTTTAGATTCATTACTCTCTAACACACACACACACACACACACACACACACACACACACATATATATATATATATATATATATATATATATATATATATATATTAGGGTGACAAGAAAGTTCTTGTAGAATTTTTAATTTTGATTTCAAATGATGTATTTTCAAATAAGTTTTCGTTATAATACCTTTACTTTATATATAATTTTAAAGAGCGTTTTTCGCTCTATCTAATCGTTTAAATTACAATCGTTTTAAAACAATTATGCCTTCTTTTCAGAACGTTGAATACGTAGAAAGCAAATTTGCACAATTTTCTTATTTCAATTCAAGCTAGGCCGAAAAGTTGCTGAAACTGCTCGCGATATCAACGAAGCGTTTGGCCCAGGAACCACTACTGAAAGCACAGCACAATGGTGGTTTAAGAAATTTCGTGGCGGTGACGAGAGTCTTGAAAATGATCAGCGTAGTGGTCGGTCATCGGTTGTTGACAACGATCAATTAAGAGCGTTAATCGAAGCCAATCCACGCACAATTGTTCGAGAACTTGCTTCTGAATTAGACGTAACGTATACGACGATTTTCAACCACTCGAGAGAGTTTGGAAAGACAAAAAAACTTGATAAATGGGTGCCTCACGAACTGAACGACAACCAAAAGAAACGCCGTTATGAAGTGTCATCTTCCCTTCTTTTACACAAGAATAACCCGCATCTCGACCGGGTTGTGACTTGCGATGAAAAGTGGGTTCTTTACGATAACCGGCGACGCTCAGCTCAGTGGTTAGACGCCGACGAAGATCCACGACACTTCCCGAAGCCAGAGTTGCACCAAAAGAGGGTCATGCTGACTGTTTGGTGGTCTGCGACCGGTATTATCGATTACAGATTTTTGAATGCAGGCAAAACCATTACGGCGGAGAAGTACTGTCAACAAATGGGTGAAACTTCGACAACAACACCCAGCATTAGTTAACAGAAAAGGCCCAATTCTCCTCCACGACAATGCCCGACTGCACGTTGCTAAACCGACACTGCAGAAGTTGAACTAATTAGGCAATGAGACTCTACCTCATCCGCCATACTCTCCAACTACTACTTTTTCAAGCATCTTGACAACTTTCTGCATGAGAAATGCTTCAAAAACCTAAGCGATATCAAAAACGCCTTCAGCGACTTTATCGCCACAGAACACATGATTTTTACGTTACTTGCATAAATACACTTGTTTTGCGTTGGCAAAAGTGTGTGGATTTTGATGGTGCTAATTTCGATCAATAATTTTTTGTTTTGAGCTGAGACATGTTCTGAATTTAAAAGTTAAAAACCGCAAGAACTTTCTTGTCAACCTAATATATATATATATATATATATATATACTAATCTAATATCTACCAGCATTCACAGTACCAGAAAAAAAACGAAAAAACTCCCGCCAGGAACAAGAGATAAAAGTATCTCGAATCACCGCCCAGGGGAAAAAGAAAAAATTATTGGTCAAAAAGAAAGAAAAGGCCAACCTCATCCGACCCCTTGAAAAAAATCAAGGGATACGCAGTCAGTTTTTCAAAAGAAAACTAAAACCTTCCGCGAATCCTGCAATGCTATAATTACAAAAGTGCTCAACACAAGTGGAGCCAATTATAAAATTAACTTAAACCGCGAGTCGGAAATCTAGTAGAAGATTTCCGACTCGCGATTTAAGTTAATTTATATATATATATATATATATATATATATATATATATATATATATATATAAGGCAAGTTTTATTAAAGACGATGGAACATTGTTTATTATTTCTAATTTCAATTTTTCATGTCTTCCTGTGTTGGGATCCAAGTGTTAAAAAATTGTCCCATATCTTTTAATCAAGTGCTTTCGACCATACTTTTGCTCATCATCAAGGGTCGTGTAGTTTGAGTTGACAGTTTAGTTTAAGTTTTATTGTTTTGCTTGTTGGTAGCATTTTTATTTTAAAGTGGTCATTTGGCACGTTTTCAGCGTTTTGTCTTTAAACGTTAATTAGAAAGGTTTTAATAAATATGCATTCTGTTGGATGAGTTTTCAGATAGGGTTGGTGATTTTAATTCTTAAAAATGTTCAATATGTCGGTACCTGTGTTAAAATGCTATTTCATTTATGTTTGTCTACTTTATTTTTATTCATATTGCTTCGATGATTTCTAATCGTTTTTATAATCATTTTTCTATATAGCTAGTGTATTATCAGTGTGAATCTTCCTTACATTGGAAGATGTAAGTTGGTCAATGCTATTCTTGGGCTTTATAATTAATTAGATGCTGTTTTATGACGCTATTTATAGCAAGGTGATAAATGCCGAAAAATAGCATATTTCTTTACTACCTGAATCCTGACACAAGAAAAATAACAAGTAGATTTGAAAAATCTAAATTAAAAATAATAGACAGTGTTCCATCATCTTATATAAAACTTCAATTGCTACCTAATATTCATTCTTCAATATATATATATATATATATATATATATATATATATATATATGGGGGGGGGATGAAATTCACTTGTAGAGAAAAAAGAAAGGAAGATATTAGGTAAATTCACACATTTCAGTTTTTAGGTGTAGCAACATTTAAGACAGAGCCGCCCCCTCCACGGTTTTCCGGAAAGCCAGTTGGTATTATAAACGAGTGAGTATAAATGAGTTGAATTCCTGGTTTATGGTTCAATTCCCCAAGGTGATACCGGCAACGCTGAGTTTATTAAGTGCCTGAGGCGCCTTAAGGGAAATATAGTGGAAATACCAAAGGAATAAAGTATTTTTGTGACGACAACGAAGGAGTTTCACTTCGTGCGTGTCTCTTCATATAAAAATGATCTTGCGTCAAATCTGACTTGTTGATTTGTCCTAAATCTTATAGTCAAAAGAATCGGTCCATTATTCCACAAAAAAAATTGAGTCTGAATTTATAAAAAAGATAGCATGTTTCTTTCTTTTGTTCAGTCTCAAGAATAGCAAGTGTAGTTTATGCAATGCTACAATTAATCACATTAGCAAATGCAGCGAACCAGCACAAAGGAAGTATAAGACTAGACATGACTGGCGGGAGAAACGTATCAAGTACGAACAACGAGAAATTGATATTTGACCAAGTTACTAAATAGTACAGGCACAAATCAGAATTCTTTCTAGAAAATGAAACACTTAAAATCCTCTTGGATTTAGAGATACAAACAGATCTGCTAATCCAGGCCAATTGACCGGACCTGTTGATAATTAACAAGAAATAAGAGAACGTGTAGTAAAGAGGATTTTGCTGTCTCAGCAGACCACAGTAATCAAAGTAAGCGAAAAAAGTGACTAGTACTTAGACCTTGCCAGAAAACTGAGGAAGATGAGGGTGATGGTCATACCAATTGTAAATTATGCACTTGGAACGATCACCAAAGGCTTGGTAAAAGGGCGGTAAGCGTTAGAAATCGGACGACAAGCAGAGACCATCCAAACTACAGCATTACTGAGATCGGCTAGAATGCTGAGAAGAGTCCTGGAAACATGTGGAAACATGCTATCACTCAGACACCATTGAAAGACCATTCGCTAACGCTGGTGTGAAAAAAAAACTTGCAAGGGGTATACAAACGAATTAGTTAATTTTTCTGACGATATTCATAGAGCGAAACATATCAGTCTGATTCTAAGTAGAGAAATCCTTACTTATATTGGAAATGGTGCAAATTCCTGATTGAAGAAACTTCTAAAAAAAAACAAAACAAAACGAATCAATTTTTGCGCAATTTTTAACATTAAAAAAATCACCGACGAACATGTTCAAGAAATTAGGAAAAATACAAATTTAAAAAATCGAAACACTTGACTATAGTTTTTGACCAATTGGGAGTGACAAAAAAATACGCAGTCACTTTCTTCGTGAGGAATTTGCAGAGTTAACGCGCGTGTTTGCATTCCCCTCCCACTAACAAAATCAAGTGAAAATAGTTTCAAAAGAATTCATTTTGACTTCAAAAGAACTTTAGAACAGTTTATTCGTCTCCACCAATAAGTCGAATACATCTGTATCTCGAAATCTCATTGCAGCACACCTCACTTGACCACTGGATGACCCGTATCAAATTAAGACTGTAGTCTTCTGTAACATTCTTCCTATTTGTTCTTCCTCGGACTATTATATAAAAATATAAATATATATGAACTCGTGATTGTATTATTATTCCCTCGAAACGAAAGTACATTGGAAACATGCAGCAACTTTCTAAATTTATTCATTTACTTAAACGTTCCACTCAGGTTAGAAATATATTTTATCAAATTTTAAGAACTGTTTTTCTCTTATCATTTACTCACTTTTCCTTTATACATGTGTAGAGGACTACACCATTATTTTTAGCGGATTAACATGAGTCCTACAAAATAGAGAAGTTTTATTTTTGAATCAACCTGAAAACAAAAATTAAATCGTTCATGTCATTGCAAGTTGTAGTAAATTAATAGCACCTGCGTAGAGTTGTAAAGTTATCGTCCCGGCTGACGGTTGTAAAATAACACTTAATGTCTCCATGCTTAATATTCGGCATTATAAAGTACTGATCAAGGGTAAGTGGATCAATTCAGGTAAAGGAACATCGGCTTCCTCTACATATCGATATAGTAGCTATTGAAAAGAAAATCTTCCGATCGCCGGCGAACTTATATATATATATATATATATGCCTAAGTATTTAATTGTTTTTCATTTCACTAACTTGCCCTTGAATATTAAAAATAGAAATATTACGCAAGAACCAAATTTTTTTGCTATCAGGTTAACAAAGCATTCATCTAGTGTTGTTTTTCCTCGCTCTAAATGCGAAATTTTAAGGAAATTCTACTTATGTTTATTACGATTTAGAATACTCTTAGTACATTATATTCAGAGGGGTAAGAACCTCCACAAAGGGATGTCCTGGATATGACACTAAATTGCCGCTGATAGTGAGGCTCGAGTTACGGAGATATTAGAAGTTTAGCTTATCTCTCCGTTGTCATTTCACCCAAGTCAACTCAAAATTTGAATTGTCCCTGTCGGCTGGGGCTGTAGAATACACCAACTGCTTCTCTACAGAAGGTTAAGACCCTGCCCTCATCAAATAAGTGTCCAGGATATGTCACTAAACAATCTGATGGTGAGGTTTCAGTAATGCTGAAGCTTTGGGTAATGCGGAGTACCCCTTCATTACCATCACTCCCACGTTCATTCTTGCCGGGAGTGGTAACACCTGATAGAGTCCTACCTATAGGTAAAATTGAAATAAACTATGTACTTATACTAAACTGAACTGCTTGAAATAGAACTGTTTTGACATTTAACCGTTTGTAAACGAAAACTATACGTATACTAGATTGAAATGTTTGAAATGTAATTCGGCGTTTAATAACCCAAAAAGGGTTCATCATCATCATCATCATCATGTCACACAATCAGCACGGATATCCCTGACCCTCTCTCGCCACCCTTCCCTATCATCCATTGCTTCCGGTAGGTCTTCAGGACTACATCCCGTATCGGCACACAGCTGCTGTATGTAGGTTCGAGCTAGTCGCCCTTCCTTTGCTCGTCCATGTGCAGGGGTCAACGGGAGTACATCACTTATGAGCTCGTCCCTACTTCTCCAACAGTGATCCGCATGTCTGGTTCGTCTAACTTGGATAGTTTTCGTGATGGATTGTAGGAAGCCGTACAGCTGCCGCTGTGGGGTGCTGCCTCCAGGACTTGTTCAATATTGCTCACAGTATTTTTGTGTAGTTGCCGTCAAGCTTTTTCTCCATACGTTTTGTTAGCGTCCATATAGCAGTATCGCCCCGACCGCTGCTTGGAAGAAACTGCGTTTCATTTTATCGGTCAGTTCTGACTTCCATATGACCGAAAGTCTATTGATAGCTTTCCATGCCTTTGCTAGTCCCGTGTTGATGTCTGCCTCGGTTGATGAGACACTGCTTCCTATGTAGGTGTACGTGTCTACTAGTTTCAGAGAGCTACCGTTTAGCGTGGAGATTTCGCCTGTTTGATTAAAGCACATATATTCCGTCTTGTGTGCAAATGACATGGAGGTTGATGCCTGCAGGGGCTCGTTCCAGACAATGTAGCAGGGTTTAGGACATGGGCGGGTGCATTTGCCAGAAGCGCTAGGCTGTTAAACAAAACAACCAACCAACCACCAAATTTGGAACAGTGTTACTTGTTAGGATCTCATCTATGAGCCAAATAATTTGTTTAAACACATTTTAATTCGATAAGACCAAGTGCAAAAAATAGCTCTTAAAAAACGACAAAAATGTAATTCCCTAACCCATAAGCATACAAATAAGCCTTGACTGTTTAAGATGCTGTTAAAATCAATAAAACACTCAGTCTAATTTCAACGGTGGTCGAAGAAAGAAAAAAATACAAAACCGAGAACCAAGAATGCGGTAGTAAAGATAAAACATATATTTATCAATGCTAGAAACATACGAGGCCGTTATTTTTAAAAGACAAGCTAGAAACACAACGAAGAGTAGGTAGGTGAATTAAATGCATCTGAACATCGAGTCTTCTTGCGTATAGGGTTGCAGATTTGAAGTCCAGTTTGTGTACATATGCTAAACAATCTCCATCTTTGGAAGCCTCCCTAACGGACACACGAGTTACCGTGGATCACAGGTTTTCCCAGTAAAATCTCAGTCACGTAAAATGCTGCGGTTAAAAGACTGTTTGTTAATTGCTTGGGGACATAGAAAAATCTTGTAAAATCCATAACTCTACTCTTAAGAGTAGCTTTGCTTGGAACAGAGAATTAACAGTTTATCTGGTAGATAGTTGTCAAATTTTGGCTAATCAATATATATATATATATATATCCACATACAAACACACACACACACACACACACACATATATATATATATATATATAGATATAGATATAGATATTAACATAAACAACGTCTGAGGATGTTCTTTTACTTATTGACCACGTCTTGAAATATTTTTCTGGCCCAGCAACTATTTGAATGAATCAATAAATAAATCACGCCAACGTTTTGCAGTGTCGTATTTCAGTAACGATTTCCTTTAAATCAAACTCTGATATTTTCTTTCGCGCCGTTTGAGCAAATATTTTATTCGTGTAAACATTCTTTCGTTTTCACTGGTCGTTTCAATTTCGAACCTATTTTAACTTTCAGTCCTTTCTTTTTAATCAAATTTCGAGTTTTTCTTTATCTTAATTTCCTTATTCATTTTTTCTAATTTCTTCAGCTATAAATATATTTGTTCCTTTGTTAAATAATAGATCGGTAAAAATTTTTATTCACAAGTAGTGTAACGTTAAAAGTAATTCTTGAACTGTTAAACATGTGGAAAAACACAGTAGATCGAATCAGTATGACTGACAGCTGTTGAACTGGATGTCAATCTGAGAATAGGGCTTATTGGAGGATTTCGATCAGGTGACCAAAACGGTTCTACAGTTAGAAATAAGTTAGTGAGAAACTCTTTAAGTAAGCGGTTGAATGCTCTATCTTGATCTCGACTCCCAGTTTAGTAGGACGGGTGATGAAAAGAAAAGTCGCCAAAACGTAAGAAAATATAATGTTCACATGAAAAGGTGATGATATTTTTATTCATCAACCCAGCAGAGAATTTAGAACAATGGGAGATTAAAACAGCATACAACGAGCAAGACTAAAGATGTCGACATTAGATTGACTCAAAGCGAGAAGTGGAATCAAGAATGAAGAGAAGAACCGAAAAAAAGTGATTGGAGCTACCCTATCGAAGCGTAACACCCATATAACATAACTTGAAACGTGACAGACAGTATATAACCTAAACCAGAACACAACAGCCTATTTTCTTATTAGCTCCTTTTTTTTTTCACTCTCATCTTCCTTCTTACTTGAAATAAATCATGCTTTACAAAGTGACTAAAAGTGTTCGGTCACATCTAATTGAGCCGATAAAGATCTAATCGCCTCGAGTGTTCTGTTATTCTCCTAACATTCGCTTCTCTATTAAAAAAAAAAAATAAAAAAAATATTTCTTCAAACAAATAGAATGACTAAAAGTGAGTTAAAGGGAAACCAGGATGGATATGTATCATTACTATTTCCCTCACCGGAGAGTTCACAGGAAATCTCAAAAGTCACTGTATATTTGTTTTGTTTTTTTTTGTAATCATCATCATCATCATCATATCGTGCTGGCAGCACGGATATCCCTGACCCTCTTTCGCCACTCCTCCCTATCGTTCATCGCCCAAGGCAGGTCTTCAGGACAACAACCTGTATCCTCACATAGCTGCTGAATGTACGTTCGTGCTGGTCGTCCTGCTTTTGCGCGGCCGTGTGTGGGGATCCATAAGAGTACATCTCTTATGAGTTCATCTCTGCTTCTCCAGCAGTGTCCTGCATGTCTGGTTCGCCTAACTTGAATAGTTTTCGTGATAGGGGGCAGGTGGCCGTACAGTTGGTGTCTTGTGGGGTGTTGCTGCCAGGACTTATTCAGGATTGCACGCAGCATTCTTGTGTAATTGCCATCTAGTTTCTTCTCCAGCCGTTTTGTTAGCGTCCATGTAGTGCATCCATATAGCAGTATCGATGCGACCGCTGCCTGGAAGAAACTGCGTTTCATTTTTTTTTTTTTTTTTTTTTTTTTTTGTAATACTCTCTATATACTATTCGTGGAATGTCTTTAAGTGTATATTTTTCTCATGCATTTTTATTACCCAAACAAAGCCGTTTGTACAGTTTACAATGTATACGACCACAATCAATTTTTTATAAATCAACATAATCGTAAACTACATTGTTTAACATCTGCGTAACCTGATGGTTTTTCACTGGAGTTTGAGTGGCAGCAATCACCTCAAGTCTCCAGGACTCTTCACAGTATACTGGCCGTCTTCAATAATGCTTGTGTTGTTTGGCAAAGGTTGTCCTTTTCGCTTTTTTGATGGTAACCAACTCTCCTGTATCATTTGTACTTGTTACTTTTTCTTATATATATATATATATATTAACAGATAGTGTCTGTGACACCGGGTCTCATGAAACCCACAGTCACAGACACTAAGACAGCGTTGACCCATTGGTACAACGACTCGAAGACTACATAGGAGAACACGAACGAGTAGAGATTAGAGCCATCAGAAACAATACTGACAAAACGATAGATGACAGAATGACAATAACTAGAAAAAAAATGGGAAGAAAAACAACTCTATGGGCGTTTTAAACGACTAATAAACAACATCTCACACGAGAAAACATGGATCTGGGTAAGACAATGAAACTTTAAGAGAGAAGCAGAATCTCTCCTAATAGCAGCACAAAACAACGCCATTAGAACCAATCATATCAAAGCGAGGATAGATAAGACTCAATAAAATAGAAAATGTACACAATATGGCGACAGAAACGAAACGATCAATCACATTATAAGCGAATGCAGCACATTAGCACAGAAAGAGTATAAGACTAGACACGACTGGGTGGGCAAGGTGGTCTACTGGGAAATGTGCATGAAATTTAAATTTGACCATATGAATAAATGATACATGCACAACCCAGCACCTGTCCTAGAAAGTGACACGCATAAGCTCCTATGGGACTTTGACATACACACGGATCACCAAATCTCAGCCAGAAGACCAGACCTTATAATAATTAACAAAAAAACAAAGAATTTGCAAAATTGTCGACTTTGCTGTCTCGGCTGACCATAGAATAAAACTTAAAGAATGTGAGAAGAAGGATAAGTACCTCGACCTTGATAGGGAATTGAAAAACCTGTGGAACATGAAAGTGACGATTGTACGAATTGTGATTGGTGCTTTTGGCACAGTAACTAAAGGATTACTAAAGGGCCTTGAGGACTCGGAAGTTGGCGGGCGAGTGGAGACCATCCAAACGACAGCATTATTGAAGACGGCCAGTATACTGTGAAGAGTCCTGGAGACTTGAGGTGATTAGTGCCACTTAAACTCCAGTGAAAAACCATCAGGTTACGCAGATGTGAAAAAATCTACAGGAATAATAATAATAATAATAATAATAATAATAATACATATATATATATATATATATACATATATATAGTAATGCTCTATCATTGATATTCACCCCTATCAATACTGCAACATTTGGTCCTCCATTAACTCACCAAGTGAGTGTTCGCTAATATCCCGGGAGACCAGTGTTCAATCCCAGGTCGAGTAATACGAAAGACTCAAAAAATGGCACTTTATACCTCCTTGCTTAACACTCAGCATTATAAGGTACGCATCAAGGGTAAAGTCGGCTAATCCAGGGAAATGAGTAGCACCCTCCTCTACACCTCGGTGATGTAGCTAATGTTTTCGGCTACGGTCGCCTGCTTTATTTACATTTGTATATATATATATATATATATATATATATATATATATATATATATATATATATATATATATTCTCTTCCTCTCTTATTTCATACTCTTAATATTTCCTTTTTAATTCATTTTGTCTCATTGTTCTTTTTATTCTTCTATTTCTTGCTCTCCTCCCTCATCTACAAGGGTTTTTTTTTCTAATTTGTTCTTGATTTCCCTCTCTTTTTTTTAGTCATTAAAAACCTTTTTTTTAGTCATTAAAAACCTTGTTACTATTCTTCTATTTCTTGCTCTCCTCCCTCATCTACAAGGGTTTTTTTTTTCTAATTTGTTCTTGATTTCCCTCTCTTTTTTTTAGTCATTAAAAACCTTTTTTTTAGTCATTAAAAACCTTGTTACTATTCTTCTATTTCTTGCTCTCCTTCCTCATCTACAAGGTTTTTTTTTTCTAATTTGTTCTTGATTTCCCTCTCTTTTTTTCAGTCATTAAAAACCATTTTTTTAGTCATTAAAAACCTTGTTACTATTCTTCTATTTCTTGCTCTGCTCCCTCATCTACAAGGGTTTTTTTTCTAATTTGTTCTTGATTTCCCTCTCTTTTTTTCAGTCATTGTTACTTTTCTTTCGCCTTTTTAAACATAGTTCATTATTTTTTCTCTTAATCCTCTTTTTCTCCTTTCTGTAATTCCTTTCTTTCTCTTCTTGTTTAATATCGATCGTTTAATTTTCTCTTTATCCTTTTTAATTTTCTTTAAATAATTCTGGTTCTATTTACCTTCTTTTTTTTTGTTTCAATTCTTCTTCTTCTTGAGACATCTTTCGTTTATTTTTTCTTCGTCTCTGTTTTTAACTTTCTGTCATTCTTCCCAATTTATCCCTCCGCTGTCTGCTAAATAGTTCAAATACTGTTTTCTACGAGGATGACTTCGACGAGAAGTAAGTTACGAAGATTGATATGCTTTTAAACCAAAAAGTTAAAAAAAAAACGATTATTATCATTTTTCTTTTACTTTTACTCCCTTGTTGTCTTTTCTTTCGCCCCTTTTTACCTCTACTAGTTGCTCTTCTTCTATTTTTTTTTCTTTTAGTTCAGCAGTACTTCCTGCAAAAAAAGTTTTCGTCAATTCTACTACAGAAAAAAACTTTTTAATATTATCTAACATTCACTTTTACTCGCTGAAAGAACATTTTTTTCCGCCTGAAAATAAAAGATTGAAAATAGTATCATGCTATGACTTGTTTCTTCGTTCTCCTTTTATCCCAAATCGCTTTGCTTTCCTCAAGCCACAAAAAAAAAAAAAAATTGATTCACCGTTCTTTTTTTATTTACGTTTTTTTTCTTTTCTCTCAGGTCAGACTAGAGATGAACATGCAGGAAATGGCAATTTGCAAAACTAGTGAGCATTCATTCATCTTTCTACTCCAGCGACATTTCTTCATTTACTTCACCGATGGATCCGTCCTTTCACGCCCCGCAGGTCGGATCCATGTCTCGCCTCTGGCCCACCTTGCTCTAAACACTCGACAATAATCATAAAATTCTTCCAGTCACAAATTTTGTACCTACTCTAAACAAAAATAGCATCTACCATCTATTTTTCTGATATTTGAAACATATTTTTTTTCTTTTTCTTTTTTACAAAGAATGAATTACGTCTTTTTTTTTTCGGACATGTACATTTATCTATTCATAGAATCTCGGGTTTGAAGTGTAAATTTCCTGAAACAATGGCTGACAGTTCTTCTTCAAAAGAATGGTAAAATAAGAAGTAGAATAACAACGAGAATATCCTGATATACAATCTGATTGTAACATTTTTAATATTTAAAGAGACAAATCGGAAGAAAAGTATCAAAGAAGCCATGAAATCGCTCAGGTAAAAATAATAAAAACCTGAACATTTCATTTTCTTTTATTTTAGACATTACGTCAGTAGTAACTGAGTGTTTTCACACGAGTTCAAGCATCTGCAAGACTGCTCAGGAATCCATGACCCTCGTAGATCTTTATGTGGTATCACGAAGTATTTTAAGTCCAGAGATCTTATTCCTCCCTTGGACAAAGTTTTATATTAAGTAAAAAAGTAAAACTGGCGTTCTTAGTCGAGGGTGACCCGAAGGTTCCCTTTACAATTGCTTCTACACTGAGGTGTTGGGGAGGGAGCTACTCCATTCGCAGGACTGTTCCACATTACCATTACCTTTTAGAGCTGAGTACTAAGCAATGCGGGATCAAGTAATTTTTTTTGAGTCTTTGGTATGACTCAACCTTGGATTGAACCCCGAACCATTGGTGAACACTTTACTCATTAGGCCAATCTGAATCCGATAGACTCTGTTGCTCATTTGGCAAAAGTGATGATTGTTTGATTGAAGGTATTTCAACACTTCTAGGTTGATTAATGCCAAATCTTGCTATGCGATTTGAAAGTGAAAAATTTGTAGGTAATATTATTCTTAGTCGATTTTGAGCTGATTTGTTTGCACAGTGTGAAATGGTTCCAAGTACTCCTTTCTATCACTGATAATTCAATCTAATATTGATCACTTGTTTGCATATAGTTTAACGGCTCGAGAAGAAGCTAGACGGCAATTACACAAGAATGTTGCGAGCAATATTCAATAAATCCTGGTGGCAACACCTCACAAAGCACCAACTATACGGCCACCTGCCTCCCATCACGAAAACTATCCAAGTTAGACGAATCAGACACGGAGGACACTGCTGGAGAAGCAGGGACGAGCTTATTAGTGATATACTCCTATTGACCCCTACATATGGCCGAGCAAAAGTAGGATGACCATCTCGAACATACATGCAGCAGCTATGTGAGGATACTGAAGACCTGCCAGAGGCGATGAACGATAGGGAGAAGTAGCGAGAGAGGGTCAGGGATATCTGTGTTAGTTACACGACAGGATGATGATGATATAATACAAATAAATTGTTCACTGTATCGTTTTATTGAATTAATATAGCGTTTAATCGTTTAATCCTAACATTTTATTTATAAACACTTGAAACAATAACAATATACAGTCATCCCTGTGTACAAAGTTGAGTTAAAGGGACTTACCGGCGCGCTGAAGAAGATATCTGGTATCTTAGGGTTGTCTTTCTGAGAGCTTTTGACGTTCCCGCATCACGGAACGTCTGGTGGAATCTGTCTGACTGGATTTAGGATTTTTGCACCAAGACTTCTGGGCTCATCACGTAATTAGTATATCCAATCACAGAGAGTCTCTCCCTCACTCACTCCATACACAGGAATTACCATTTTACTAACCCAACAGTTACAAATGACTAATAATAACTAACTTTTCTTAATGATTGATAAGTTCTATTTGACCCATACCTTAATAAGTACTACCAACTGACCCTCAGTAACCTTCAAGCACTTTTAAGATAAAATAATTTTGAGTACTTGTTTTTAACAAGAGCAATTTGAAAAATGCAGTCCGAACAAGCGTATAGGTTCGAGGGCTATACATGACCAGTGATTGATAGGATCGGACCTCTCTGAACCCCATTCTAAATCCAGCAAAGGCTAAAAAGAATTGTTGCTTGTCAGGTGATTCCTTTGATTATCGGGTCACAGACTACTCAGCCTCTTGGATCCCGTCTTCAAGCATTTTCAGTCGCTACCAACGGCTCATACGTAGCCTCATTAAGAGAGGGCCTAAGCCTTCTGTAAAAGGTGCAGTCGTATTCTCAGGTGGTTAGAAAAGATTGAATTTTGAAAAATATTTTTTGTTGTTTTCGCTCTTACTTTCCACTCCATATATTCATTTTGTTGATTGATTGACCAATTGATTAATTTTAACGGTATGTCAACATGGTTAGGGGTTTTTAAAGCCTAAAGGTTAGAGAATCGCGTTCCTTGGATGTTCACATTTACATTTTTGTTTAGTTATTTTTACTTTTATTTCTTTATTTATACACTGTCCTATTTAATGAAATAATTTAAAAATAAACCTATAGGTTTCATAAGACCCTAAAAGCTGCAGTAAATACGATTTAACCAAGGAGTAATTGCAATGAAAGAGTGTGTCACGCTTTCAAGATCTCAAGAACAGGAACCTCACCATCAGATGCAGTTTAATGTGCGTGTTTTTTCACGTATATGAATTTTACGTATATGAATTTATTTTTTTCCGTATATGAATTTTCCGTATATGAATTTATTTTTTTTATAAAAAACAAAAATGTCAACTGATAGTAAATTTACTGATCCTACTAGTCCTCGCCATAGTTTCTTTTTTTTTTAATGGCAAAGGTTTTTAATACCAAAGCCCTCCTTCTAAAAGAACAGTAGTTGTACTGCTTAACCCATTGATGGGAGGATAAGGGAGTTCATACCTTTCCTAAGGGTATTTGTCCGAAAGTGAACGCAATAGCGCGACTGTAGTTCGAACTCACTTCCTACGATTTAGCCGTTCGGCACTTTATTTATTATACCACGTGCACAGCCCCGTCTAGCCCATTATATACACTTTCACAATATTGTATCAAAAACTGGTCATGTTATATTTTTCTGATGGAATTGCTTTTTCCGTGTTAATCAAAAAATACATGCAACATTGAAATCTATACTCAGCTGGCGTAAGACATTTTCCTCTTGTTCTAATCACGCACCTGCAAATGTTTGGTAACCCACCTCCGATAGTTTATATGTATTACTTGAACTGTAATGTCTTATACGATACTTTCTATTCCATATATCCTTTATCTATTGATTCTTGGCAAAAGATTCCGTATGCCTGTATGACCTGGATTCCAGGTCTACTTTGTTTTTTCACAATATTCTCAACATATTTTCATAGAAATCTTTATATATATATATATATATATATATATATATATATATATATATATATATATATATATATTGAGCATTCATTTCTTGCACGAGAGGCCAATTTATATAAGGTGATTTGGTATTCTCGTTATATTGTTATAAAACATCTAAAAATCTTTCTGATACATCCAGGCGCTTTTTTCTAACTACGTCGTCGGCATATGCAAAGTTCGTTTGCCAATTCTCTATTCCCTATAATGGAAATGCGTTTTAATGTTTAGTGCCGTGTTTGTTTATATTTCATACCTTTTTATTTCTTTTTGTAGAATTCTAATAAATGGCTAGTATTGACCCTATATTGAAAGCAATTACTTGATCATTTCTTAATTGAGAAAAAAAAGCGTGAATTAAAATTAAGCTATAACACTGACATGTTTTCTATGCCTACACGCCGTGCTCCATACAAATAATGTGTATTTCTAAAATATATTAGTAACATTTTCCATTGCAAAATTTATAAACAAACAGAGCGAATACAAGTCAATAGAACTTAGAGTTCTTTGTGAATCTAAATTATTTAGTAGCATCCCCACACCAGAGAGATATTTCAGTTATAGCTTGAAGAACACATCTTAATAAGATTTTTATATTACATGTTCATTATCTTAAATTTAATCCCCTTGGTTTTGTTTTGCTTTGAAACTAGAGAACAAGTTAACCTACCTTGGAAGCAGTGTCTGAATAATTCCCGAGCAGAAGTGGTCAAATTTAATTTACGAGTTGTTTTTCCATCTCTTTAATTAATTCTGAATAAGCTTTTAGAAAGACATACAAATTTAAAAATGGAATTCAATCAATTTAATAGTTTCATACAATGAAAAACACTCATCAGGAATGTTGGAATCAAAACCATAAAATTTGACATGAAAGACTTATTGATAACAAATTCGATTTGGTGTCTTCTTGTGAGATGTTCATGGTTTTAAATCTCAAAATCTAATAAGAATCATCAGTTTGTTTGTTGAAATACTTAAAAAAAATTATATATATATATATATATACACCAACCGCTCCACACAAGCAGAATGAGAATGTCAATTTCTAAGCAGAGTTTAGCAAGTCTAAATTCAGAGTTTTTATTCTCTTAGACTGGTTGCCTAACCAAGACTAAAGCATCAATCCGTCCTACAATAGCAGGAGGGTGAATGATTGGATTCATGTTTCCCAATTGTATTAGTGCTATGTGAAATGCAATCAACCGAATCCAGGATTTGAACTTGTGTCACCGTGTTCATTTCCAATGACGATGACCATTACACCAAGGGAACCTCCACTGATGTTTTTGAATCTCAAAATATAACAAGAAGAATCAGCACACACACACACACACACACACACACACACACACACACACACATACACTCGTGGGCGCACACAGTGGCGAAAATAAATATTTCTTCCCAATTGACATCGGTCAATAATTTTCAGGGTAGGTCCGTCTTAAAAGTGAGAGATAGAATATGAAAAAAAATTCTGCCAAATCTCATATTAATTTTGGAACATTATTAATTTTTTATTGAAAAAATAAATGTTTCAGCTCCTACTAACTAGCAATAATCCAGGCCCTACAGATCAGTTATGTGATCAGGAGGTATATAGACTAGTCTTATTACTCAAATATTACTCCTAATCAAGTACTCATAACCTGTATGAAAGACACTAGTTCACAGAATCCTTCAATAAATCAGAATCTAATCTCTCCAAAATGGGCAAGAAAGAATTGTCTAATGATATCCGGGATAAAATTGTATACGTACAGAAGACTGGAATGAGCTACAAGACGATTGGCAAGCTGCTTGGTGAGGAGTCGACTGTTGGTGTGATAATAAGAAAATGGAAGAAACACCAATAGACTATCAATCTTCCTCGGTCTGGAGCTCCACGCAATATTTCCCGACGTGAAGTAAGCCTGATGATGAGAAAGGTTAGTGAACAACTTAGAACTATGTGATAAGATATTGTTGATGATCTCTACGCAGCTGGGACGACAGTCACCAAGATGACTATTAGTAACACTACGTCGTAATGGACTGAAATCATGTAGTGCCTGCAAAGTCCCCCGACGCCAGAAGGCACATGTACAGGCCCGTCTGAAGTTTGCAAATAAGCACCTGGATGATTCAGAAGAGGGTTGGAAGAAAGTACTGTGGTCACATGAGACTAAGGTTTAGCTTTTTAGCATCAACTCGACTCGCCGTGTTTGGAGGAAAAAAAGCTGACTTGGACCCCAAAAACACCATCCCTGCCATTAAGCATTATCCTTTGGGACTGTTTCTTGGCTAAGGGAACAGGATGACTACACCGATAGGAAAGAGAGACGGAACTCTTGAGTGAAAACCTCCTTGCCTCAGCCAGGACACTGAAGATGGGTAGGGGATGAGTGTTCCAGCATTACAATGACCGAAAGAATACAGCTAAGATAACAAAGGAGTGGCTCAGGAAGAAGCAATTAAAAGTAATGGAGGGGCTTCGTCAGTCTCCGGACCTCAATCCTTCATAGAATCTGTTGAGGGAACTAAAGATTGAAGTTGCCCAACGACAACCTACAAACCTTAAGGAATTACAGAAGATCTGCAAATAATTTTGGGCCAAAATCCCCGCCCCGGGATCTGTAAAAACTTGGAAACCAACAACAGTAAACATCTGGCTGATGTGCTTGCCAACAAGGGTTACTTCATCAAGTACTGTGTTATGTTTGATATTTCTCCGAATGTGTCTACCTTAGTTTGTTTTACCCATAACTGGTCTTTGATGTTTGATACGTTTTTGTCGTTTCGTCGTTTTGTGTGTGGTAGTATTGTTTGAAATTTACTGGTAATTATTTTTTACTACTTCAAAATAAAATTTATTATGGAACACAGATCAAAAGAACAACCATTTTAGACATCTTTATAAAAATATTCATCATCATCATATCGAGCTGGTAGCATGGATATCCCTGCCCCTCTCTCGCCACTCCTCCCTATCGTTCATCGCCGTAGGTAGGTCTTCAGGACAACATCCCGTATCCTCACATAGCTGCTGAATGTACGTTCGTGCTGGTCGCCCTGCTTTTGCGCGGCCATGTGTGGGGATCCATAAGAGTACATCTCTTATGAGTTCATCTTTGCTTCTCCAGCAGTGTCCTACATGTCTGGTTCGTCTAACTTGAATAGTTTTCGTGATAGGGGGCAGGTGGCCGTAAAGTTGGTGTCTTGTTGGGTGTTGCTGCCAGGACTTGTTCAGGATTGCACGCAGCATTCTTGTGTAATTGCCGTCTAGCTTCTTCTCCAGCCGTTTTGTTAGCGTCCATGTAGTGCATCCATATAGCAGTATCGATGTGACCGCTGCCTGGAAGAAACTGCGTTTCATTTTATCGGTTAGGTCTGATTTCCAAATAATCGATAGCCTATTGATAGCTTTTCATGCTTTCGTTAACCTCGTTTCGATGTCCTTTTCGGTTGATTGGACGCTGCTTCCTAGGTACGTGAATTTGTCTACTAGTTTAAGAGGGGTTCCTTCTAGAGTGGAGATGTCCCCCGTTTGGTTATAGCACATATATTCCGTTTTGTGTGCATTAACATAGAGGCCTATGCTTGCCGCTGCTCGTTCCAAACTATGCAGAAGTGTTTCGGCTTGGTCAGGTGTATTTGCCAGTATCGCTATGTCATCGGCGTAGTCGGCGTCGGTAATTGTTGTTGCGGGGTACCTTCTGCTTCTTTTCTTCGTTAGTTCGAAGCCATTCTCTTTGATTTTGTCAATCGATGTTCTAAGTACGTAGTCTAGACAAATGATAAAGAGGTACGGGGCAGCGTGTCCCCTTGTAGTACTCCTGCTACAATGTCAAAGTATTCTGTGTCTCCATCCGGTGATCGTACTTTTACTTTAGTGTTTCTATAGAGAATCGTTATTGCCGCTACGGTTTCTTTAGGTATGCCGTACGCTAGTAGGATTTGTTCCATCTTTCCTCTGTGAATGGAGTCGAAAGCCTTGGTAAAGTCGACAAATATTAATGACGCTTGTAGGTTCTTTGCCCGTACACCTTCAAGGATTCTGCGGATGGTTAATATTTGTGAGGTCGTGGATCTATTTCTTCGAAAGCCATTTTGGTTTTTTCTAAGTATGTTGTCGATTTTTGGTTCTATTCGGTTTCGTAGTAGGGCATTGTAGATTTCGGCAGCTATGGATGTAAGTGTTATGCCTCGGTAGTTTTTGGCTAATCCGAGGTCCCCCTTTTTAGGGAAGGGGAGTATGCATCCTTTCATCCATCTATCTATCGGATTTTGATTGTATACTGCGTTGCAGTGGCGGAGCAGTATGTCGTCGAATTGTCTGGTCTTCCATACTTCCGGGGGAATTTCGTCCAGCCCTGCAGCTTTCCTATTTTTAATTTTTCTGAGAACCGAGTCGAGTTCTTCTTGTGTGAACGGTCCTAGTTTAATGTCTAATTGTTTGCTAATTATTCTGGTGATTGGTTCATATGTTATTTTTGGTGGGTTTCCAAGTAAGTTTTCGAAGTGCTGTTTCCACAGTTTTATTCTTTCTTGTTGGTTTGCTGCTTTCAGTTTTGCTTTGGCTGTGTTCTTTCTTCTGCCGACTTAGTTTATTGTTTGCCAGGCTATTCTAGATTGTCTATCTTCCACCGAGTCTCTAAACTTATCTATCTGATTTTGAATGTATTCTGTCTGTTCCTTTATATATATGCCTGCTAATTGATATTGTGCCGTTTTTAGTTTTAAGGCATTTGTGTTTGTTGGGGTTTTTCGATAGTTTTTGGAGGCTGTTTTCACTAGTGCATCTTTTTCTCTTACCGCTAAAGTTTCCCATGGGACTCTATATTTAGTTTTAATTTTTGTTGGAATGTATTTTGCTGCTGCTTCGAGGTGTGCATTGACGAAATTTTCATATTCGTCGTTTGGTGTACTTTTTTCCGTCTTTTCTTGTAGTGTTTCGAATCTGTTTCTTAATTCTAATACGTATTTATCTCTTATATCTTTGTTGTTCAATAGGGCCCAGTCATAGTGTTTGGTGGTCGCTGTTCGTTTGGCGTTTTTTCGTAGGCTTAACCGTATTTTCGTCGTGACTATTCGGTGATCGGTGGACACACCCTCAAAAGAGGAGTATGCCTCGCAATTCAATGCACTATTTTTCCATTTCTTGTTTATAAGGACGTAGTCTATCTGAGCTTTAGTATTGTTTGCGTACGTGTATGTCCATAGTTTGTCCTCTCTTTTTTGGTAGTTTGTATTGAGGCATGCTAATCTATTTTCTATCATGAAATCTGTTAGATGTTGCCCATTCCTATTCGACGTGTTGTGGAGGCTGTATTTGTTGTTTCCGTTTTTCCCGATTTGGGCATTCATGTCTCCACCAATGACTAATATGTTGTGTTTCGGGATGCTACGCACTAAGGAGGATAACTCATCGTAGAAGGTGACTAGTTCAGTTTCTTCACTAACATTGGTGGGGCTGTAGCATGAGATGATTGTTGCTCTGGGGTTTCCGTTAAATGTAGCTGCCATCATTCTAGGTTGTATTTTCTCAACGCTATTAAGCGTTTTTAATGCTCTAGGTCCTATAAGTAATCCTACCCCTCCTACTGTGGCGTTGACAGAGTTTTTCCATGTGGATACAGTGGCGAGTGACCAGCCATTGCCAGTTTAGTGATATTTGATATCTTCGGTGTGCGTGTATCTGTGTTCTTGTATGCATATTATGTCTATCTTATGTTCTTCGGCCGATGCGATTAGCTCTGGGAGTTGTCCTATTCTATTTAAGGTTCTTACGTTAAATGTGGCTATTTGTAGTGTTTGCTTGCATTTTAGTAGTTTTGATTGTTTGAGCTCTGTAGCTGATTTTTCGAACACTGCGGCCAGGGCTCCAACCTCCGCAGGACGCGCCCCTTTTTACCCGCGCGAAGAGCGATGCGGTTTGTGAATGTGGTTTGAGTGTGGGTCATGGTTATCTTTCGATGGCTGTTTTATTCTCTTCTATAGAAGCCACTCTTATAGAGGAGCAGCAGTAGTTCCCCGATCGAACTAACGATCCTGAGCGTAAAGTCGTCAAACTCACGTCCAGGACCCGTTTAGGTATTGAGTTTGGTCGTCCATGGGTTTATTCAAATACCTTTACGTACATCATGCTGCTTCCCATGTGTACGTAAAAAGGAGGGGGGGTAATTTTGATTTGAGTTTTCTTAAGTTTTAACTCAGTTAAGTCCAAGATTAAGGTACTTTCGTCTGACTTTCACTGGTACTGACTTTTGCTTTTTTTTTTGCTGTATTGGGACTTTTCCTAGGCTTTTTATTTATTTTTTTTGGTTTATACTACAGTTGGGAACCTAGCAGGCTTCAGGGATTATAGAGCTTAAAATTTTTTTTTTTCCCTTTCTCTTGGGGAGGGTGCTGTGGTAGCATTAGGTGTTTTAGGCTTTTTCTTTTTCTTCTAAACTACTGTTAGGGCTTTCTTTACGAATTTTAAAATTATATTATAGAAGAGATTCAAAAACATTCTGCCTTGTTCGCTGACATTTGGAAAGACTAACATCAATTTGGCTTTATAGTAGAGTAAGCGTGTCTTTACATTTAAAACGCATAGTTTAAGCATTATTTCACAAACAAAATACAGCATAACATTTTGTAAAATTCAGCATTTTAAATTGATAGGACTTAATATGGATATATTTCTTCCAGTTGGCTCCTGAGTTCAAATGCTTCTTCTTCGTTTTGACTTTTATTTACTACAGAATTTTAGGTAGTTTTGGAGGCGGTCTACTGTGGGGGGGGAGTGACCAAATCATCAAAGATATCTACTAAAAAACCAACTGACACCCAGGAATACCACTGCTTCAATCGACACTACCACAAAAACTGTATTAAATCCATCCCTTACACTTTAGCAAGTAGAGTATACGCCATAATCACGGATAAAAACCTCAGAAAAAAAAATCGCTCAGAATATACACCATGATAATTTATTTGTATAAATCATCAAAAATTATCATAATATGATTTTCTATATTTTTTCTATCTGACTTTCAAGACGGATCAACTTGAAAATTAAAGACCGTTCCTATTTTTGTAAGTTGGCAAACTCAGGAAATCAGCAAGGAATGAAATACTTATTTTCGCCGCGGAATGTATATGTGTGTATGTGTAAAAACGTTTTAGTTGTAGAGAAAGAAATATTTTAAAATAAATAGATCCATGAAAAAATTTGTATTTTTTAAAGATGTATTTATTTATTTCGTTCTCACATACGTTTAAGTTTCCAGTTCGTTGCTTTTGTCTGAGAACTTATATGGTTCAAAGCCTTGTAAATGGCGTACTCAATGAGACTAGAAATCACTCGTGTTTGAAGTCTGAATGGTTTTCAGTTGGTTATGGGTTTATATAGAAATAACTCCTCTCTTTCCTTTTCTCCAAATGTGTCTACCTTATTTTGTTTTACCGCTAATTAGTCTTTCATCATCATCATCATCATGTCATGCCGCTAGCACGGATATCACTAACCCTTTCTCTCCACTTCTCCCTATCGTTCATCGCCTCTGGCAGGCCTTCAGGGCTACATCCCGTATCCTCACATAGCTGCTGAATGTATGTTCGAGCTGGTCGTCCTGCTTTTGCCCGGCCATATGTGGGGGTCCATAGGAGTACATCTCTTATGAGCTCGTCTCTGTTTATCCAGCAGTGTCCTACATGTCTGTTTCGTCTAACTTGGATATTTTTCGTGATAGGAGGCAGTTGGGCGTATAGTTGGTGTCTTGTGGGGTGTTGCCGCCAGGACTTGTTCAATATTGCTCGCAGTATTCTTGTGTAATTGCCGTCTAGCTTCTTCTCCAGCCGTTTTGTTAGCGTCCATGTAGTGCATCCATACAGCAGTATCAATACGACCGCTGCCTGGAAGAAACTGCGTTTCATTTTATCGGTTAAGTCTGATTTCCATATGATTGAAAACTATTGATAGCTGTCCATGTCTTCGTTAGCCGCGTGTTGATGTCGTTTTCGGTTGATGAGACGCTGCTTCCTAGGTAGGTGAATTTGTCTATTAGTTTAAGAGGGGTGCAGTCTAGTGTGGAGATGTTACCTGTTTGATTATAAACCATATATTCCGTTTTGTGAGGATTGACATGGAGGCGTATGCCTGCGGCTGCTCGTTCCAAACTATGCAGTAGTTTTTCGGGTCTTTGATATTTGATATGTTTTTGTCGTTTCGTCGTTTTGTGTGTGGTAGTGTTGTTTGAAATTTACTGGTAATTATTTTTTACTACTCCAAAATAAAAATTTATCATGGAACATAGCTTAAAAGAACTACCACGTTAGAGATCTTTATAAAAAAGATTAAATGGCCAAATCATCAAAGATATCTACTATGAACTAACTGACACCCAAGAATACCACCACTTCATTAGCCACTACCACAAAAACTGTATAAAATCCATCCCTTACACTCTAGCAAGTAGAATATACACCATAATCACGGATAAAAACCCCAGAAAAACTCGCTTTAAATAACTACACACAACCCATCAGCAGAGAGGATACCCAACAATTCTAATAAATAAGGGATTTGAATTAGCAGAAAAATACCACAAAAAGTTTACGCAGCACAACGAAAAAACTTTGACATATGTCGAAACCTTCAAGAAAAACAACCTGGAACTATTCTTAGAAATAATAAAAATATCTAGAACTTGAAAGCAATAACAATATCGAAGAAATACTTGACACAATATAAGTCATTAAAAGCCAGAGTGAACCCAAAAATCTTAAAAGAATACTTACCACTTTCAAATTCAGAGAAAACACAACACAAGGAGTTACTAAATGCAAGAAAAAATGATGAAAATATGTAATATAATTATAGAAGGAAAAATCCTAAACCTATAAAAACGCAGAAACAAAATTCAAAATAGACTTCAGCTGCAACACAAAAAGCGGAGTCTTCAAAATTAAAAATGTAACAAGTGTAAAGAAATATACAAAAGGTCAACACAGGCCTCTCAATACCAGAATATAATTTCTCAAGACCTATATTAAAATAATAGAAAGTTAAAGGTATCGAAAAACCTTTACGAAAGTGGTTAAGGTACATTTAAAATTATGACTATGTACGAAACTAACGACTACACAGTACTTCAAATAAAAAAATATCTTATGAATAGATTTAAGTTGACGTTGAAACAAATATAAGTTACACACACAGACTCACAGAGAAATGGAAGCAAACACACATATATATATATATATATATACAAAATTATTAAAAAAAATTATTAGTAAAAAATAATTACCAGTAAATTTCAAACCACACTACCACACATAGACGCACACAAAAAGCCCAAGGCGCGTGTGTGTGCGCGCGCTCACACACGCACACACACACACACACACACACACAGAGAAAAGAAGAAATAAGTGTACTTGAAATCTGAAACCAATCTGATACACACATACACACACACATACACACAGAGACAAACTACCGAGAGTAAAAGGACAAAAACACACCAAATATCAAAACGAAACAAGGGTGAAACAGGGTGAAACAGACTAATGTTGACACAATCGGAGAAAAGGAAAGACGTTAGTTACCTTTATATAAATCCATCACCAAATGAAAACCATTCTAACCTCAAACATAAGCGAGTACGCCATTCAAAAAGCCTTGTGCCATATATGTTCTCAGACGAAATCAACAAGTTTGAAACATACACTTATGTAAGAACGAAATAAATAAATAAATCTTTATAAGTTACCAATTTCTTCATGGACGTATTCATTTCAATATATATATATATATATATATATATATATATGTGTGTGTGTGTGTGTGTGTGTGTTATTTAATTTTCATATCACTTCTATAATTATGATACCGTAAAAAACCCAGATATTTCATTTTGCAAATAAAAAAAAATTACATAAACTGATATCTGGAAAGAAATTGCATTTAAAAAAAGGCCAAGGTGGTGAACATGGAGCAAAGAAAATCAGAGAAACACTGGTTTGCTTGAGGGTACTTACCCGTCGACGAACTCTTGTGAAAAAGGGAAATTCATTTTTCTCGCAGCTATCTGCTTTGTAATAGCAAAGTCTGGTGATTTCTTGGAATGGGATGAGTTCGGAAGACAAGCTACTGAGTTGGACGGAGTATACTGTTCAACGCTTGTAGTTCTCGTTTGTTATTCTTTCATAGCAATTTCGATACCTACGTTAACCCAGGCACTAGCCCGCTCTGATTTTATTCTACTTCTCTTTCTTTCTCATAGTCCAGCCACTGTTTTTTTTTTTTTTCTCATAGTCACCATCATCAATCCACCATTTTCCCCTCCTGGTTACTCTGAAACGATAGAGAAAAATATCTTCACACAGACTGACCTCTTAACAACAATAAACTGGAAGCCTTCTCTAAAAAGACGGAAGAGCCAATAGGATGACCCTCAACATCAGAATGGCCATGTCTACCGCATTCACAGAGAACAAATGAAACATTACTCCTGGCCTGCTCGATTCCAATTGTACAAAGACCACCAGCATCTCCGTAACCGATATGTATTTCCTGCATTGCGTCCTTTTTTATCCCATTAGTCTTGTCTCTCTTCTCCACTAGAAAATGTCCGGCTTAATTTCGGTCTCCTCGGATATCGGAAAAAAGTCAGCTTCCATTTTATAAACGTGGGGATGGGAGGGTAACCAAACCATTTTTCTTTCTTTCTATTAATCTTTTTTTGGGGATGAAGGTTTTCTCCCAACTCCATCATCCTTTCATCAAATATATATATATATTCTTTAAATAAAATTTTTGCCTTTTCCATCCGGAGTTTTAAGTAATTTTCCTCATAGAGTAAATGCGGCTTTTTGTGGTTTGGGGGTGCCTGGCGAAAGGTGATTGCCTCATTGTAACGTATGGATGGGTCGGCAAATGTGTTTAGCTAGGTACCCTTAGTTTCATAGTTCCGTATGACAACTCCATTTCCCCTCCCCTACAAAGATTGGGGCCTTGTGCCCCCTAAAATTGATTTTTTTTATCTTAATAATTTTGGAAATAAAGGGACTGACATAAAATAAAGGGACTGTTGACAGCAAGTGTTACGAGAGTATTGGAGTGTTGCTGCAGAGACAGTGTTTTCGATGAAAACGTTCTCTGCAAAAGTTAGGACCCATCTTTGAATTCCAAAAACATTCGAACCAATAACGTATTTGTTGTCAAAAGAAAAAAACGCTGACAGAATTACTTAAGCTAAATGCAAGAGTGTTCAATACGTTAAATAGAGCGAAATATAAATGCTTACAGAGTCAGAAAAAATCTTCCTAAGTTTTCCTAATCGAATCATCAGGATGATGAAAGAATGAAATTAGTATAAAAATAAGAATTTTAAGAATAAAAGAATATTAAGAATAAAAGAATAAAAGAATTTTATAAGAATCAAATTGGTATAAAAAAAACTTCTTTACTTACAAAGCAACCAACCATGCTTATGCCTACAAACATTAGATATTTCTGACCTCTTTTTTTTAAGTAATTCATTGGAATTATTGTTGGAAGCTTAAGCAAGTTACTATATTTATCATGTTTTATATTTACGGAATATCGAATCTGTACATAGATTCCTCTTTGGTCAGAATCATCTTGATGATCCCATTAGAAGAAAACTAGGAACATGGTTTCTGACACAATAGGCATATATATATATATATATATATATATATATATATATATATATATATATATATATACAAATATTTTGTAATTTCCTTGTAGCATTGCACATATTATTTTCTTTGATAGTATTGAATTAATTTAGTGGACTATTGCAATCTGAAATAATAATTATTCGAGTCAAATTGATTTCAAAGTAAAACTTGGTCGTTAGACACTGTTTTTGTTTTTTTCATTTATTATTTATTATTAAAAAATATCTCAGACGATGAAGTTTTACTTTGAAATTAATTAGACTAAAATAATTATTATTTCGCATTGCAATTACCCTCTAAATAAATTCAATACTATCAAAAATATATATACATTTTTAAAAATCTGCATATGATAAATTGAATTACAATGATCAAGAAATCCGACAAGCACTACGCGCGACACACGGAAATGATAAGGTCGAAGCAGCAGTCCTATGTTTGTCGGATTTTCTGATCATTTTAATTCAACTCATATCATATAAATTAGTGTGTGTGTGCTACTAACATGGATTCCTTGACTCACTATCTCGCCATCCGTCCCTATCGTCTTTCGCTCTTTGTAATTCCTTAAGGTGGCATCCTTTGTAGGTACTCAGCATATGAATATAGGTCTTTATTGGTTGGCCGACAGGTCTGTATCTTTGTGTGATAATCCACAAGAAGATAGCTCTTATCAGTTTCTCCAGCTATCCAGCAATGTCCAGCAAGCTTTGTTCATCTTACTTGGATAGTGTGTAAGATGGAAGGTAAATGGCCCTACAGCTGCTATACTGTGGGGTGCTGTTTCCAAGATTTGTTTAAAACAGGACCCAGCATCGTTGTGCATACCCCTTTTAGCTATTTCTCAAAACGTTTTGATAAAGTCCTGTGGTGCCGCTAAATATTTGTACTGACACAGATGGCTACAGCACGGAACAATTCCCATTTTATTTTTTCAGAGAGATTTGATTTCCCCATGGTCAATAACCAGTTGATAGGAGTCCATATTCTTCAATGCGTATGTTGACATCATTTTCAGTAGATAAGATATTGCTACCGAGGTATGCGAAATAGTCTACTAATTTTAGAGGCTTGTCCACTTATTGCCGAGATGGTGCCATCTTCTTTAAAACTCTTTTTTATCTGACTTCAAATCGAGACCAGTCCCTCTTGCTGCTTGTTCTGGGATATGTTGCAGATTTTCAACTTGAGCAGGTCTATTTGCGAGAAGTGCTTGATTATGTACGTAATTAGCATCCGTAATAGTTTCTTTACCGGACCATTGGCTCAATGAGTTGAGTGTTCGCCAATGGTCCGGTACACCGGGGTTCAATCTCTGGTTGTGTCATACCAAAGCCTAAAAAATGGTACTTGATGACACCTTCCTTAACACTCGGCATTATAAGGTAAGGATCAAAGGTAAAGTGGAGCAATCTAGGGAATGGAATAACACATCCCGTACATTTCGGTGTAGTAGCTATTAAAAGGGAAGCATTCGTGTAACCCTCAATTACGGTTGCCAACTTTATTTTTTTTTTACTGATAGTTTCTTTGAGATATCACTTACTTCTTGTCTTATTTAGGGTTAGAACATTTTCTTTAATTAAAACTATTGATGTTCGTAGATCGCAATCTACGTAGATTATAAATATATATGGTGCTGATATAGCTCCTAGCAAGGCTCTAAAGACAATGTCAAAAAACTTGTGTCAACATTGTGTAAGGGACAATTGCTTTCGTATTTTTAGTGCATCATTTTGGCGTTAACGGTTTTTCTAGAGAGACTATGCTAAACGTATATATCAATTTTTTTTATCTCTATATGGGATCAAATGCTCTTGAGATATCTGCAAAGATTAGTGTTGCCACGGATTTTTTTCCGCATAGTCCTTCGATGATTCGACGAACAGTAAGCACCTGGACAATTGTAGATCGATTTCTCTGAAATTAATTTCGTTCGTCCGTCAGAATTTTCTCAAATTCAGGTTGGATACGACGGAGAAGCAAATAATTGTATACCTCAGCAACTGTTGTAGAAAAAGTTACGCGAGTGTAATACTAAATGATTCGGGGGTCGTCTTTTTTTTGGAAAGGGCAGGCTTTAGCTGTTCGTTCATTTCTCATTCGTGTTTTGTTTATACGCAGCGTTGCATAATCAAAGAAGTATGTCTAACGTTTTTTTTTTTTTTTTTTTTTTTTTTTCCTTTCTGAGGGGGGGGGCTGTAGTAGCATTCTAGGCTTTTTCTTCTAAACTACTGTTAGGGCTTTCTTTACGAATTTTTAAATTATTCGATAGAAGATATTTAAAAACATTCTGCCTTGTTCGCTGACATGTGGATAGGCTTAATATCAAATTGGCTTTACAGTAGAGTAAGCGTGCCTTTACATTTAAAACGCATAGTTTAAGCATTATTTTACAAACAAAATACAGCATAACATTTTGTAAAATTCAGCATTTTAAATTGGAATTAAAGACATACTGACCAATATTGACATATTTCTTCCACTTGGCTCCTGAGTTCAAATGCTCTTCTTCGTCTGGACTTTTATTTACTACTGATATTTTAGGTAGCTTTGGGGGCGGTCTAGTGGGGTGAAGGGGACAATTCGTTTTTTTTTTTTTTTTTTTTTTTTTTTTTTTTCTTTTTCCCTTTCTGAGGGGGGGGGGGCTGTAGTAGCATTCTAGGCTTTTTCTTCTAAACTACTGTTAGGGCTTTCTTTACGAATTTTTAAATTATTCGATAGAAGATATTTAAAAACATTCTGCCTTGTTCGCTGACATGTGGATAGGCTTAATATCAAATTGGCTTTACAGTAGAGTAAGCGTGCCTTTACATTTAAAACGCATAGTTTAAGCATTATTTTACAAACAAAATACAGCATAACATTTTGTAAAATTCAGCATTTTAAATTGGAATTAAAGACATACTGACCAATATTGACATATTTCTTCCACTTGGCTCCTGAGTTCAAATGCTCTTCTTCGTCTGGACTTTTATTTACTACTGATATTTTAGGTAGCTTTGGGGGCGGTCTAGTGGGGTGAAGGGGACAATTCGTTTTTTTTTTTTTTTTTTTTTTTCTTTTTCCCTTTCTGAGGGGGGGGGCTGTAGTAGCATTCTAGGCTTTTTCTTCTAAACTACTGTTAGGGCTTTCTTTACGAATTTTTAAATTATTCGATAGAAGATATTTAAAAACATTCTGCCTTGTTCGCTGACATGTGGATAGGCTTAATATCAAATTGGCTTTACAGTAGAGTAAGCGTGCCTTTACATTTAAAACGCATAGTTTAAGCATTATTTTACAAACAAAATACAGCATAACATTTTGTAAAATTCAGCATTTTAAATTGGAATTAAAGACATACTGACCAATATTGACATATTTCTTCCACTTGGCTCCTGAGTTCAAATGCTCTTCTTCGTCTGGACTTTTATTTACTACTGATATTTTAGGTAGCTTTGGGGGCGGTCTAGTGGGGTGAAGGGGACAATTCGTTTTTTTTTTTTTTTTTTTTTTTTTTTTTTTCTTTTTCCCTTTCTGAGGGGGGGGGCTGTAGTAGCATTCTAGGCTTTTTCTTCTAAACTACTGTTAGGGCTTTCTTTACGAATTTTTAAATTATTCGATAGAAGATATTTAAAAACATTCTGCCTTGTTCGCTGACATGTGGATAGGCTTAATATCAAATTGGCTTTACAGTAGAGTAAGCGTGCCTTTACATTTAAAACGCATAGTTTAAGCATTATTTTACAAACAAAATACAGCATAACATTTTGTAAAATTCAGCATTTTAAATTGGAATTAAAGACATACTGACCAATATTGACATATTTCTTCCACTTGGCTCCTGAGTTCAAATGCTCTTCTTCGTCTGGACTTTTATTTACTACTGATATTTTAGGTAGCTTTGGGGGCGGTCTAGTGGGGTGAAGGGGACAATTCGTTTTTTTTTTTTTTTTTTTTTTTTTTTCTTTTTCCCTTTCTGAGGGGGGGGGCTGTAGTAGCATTCTAGGCTTTTTCTTCTAAACTACTGTTAGGGGGACGACCAAAGTCAATACCCAAATGGGTCCTGGACGTGAGTTTGACGACTTTTCGCTCAGGATCGACAGTTCGATCGGGGAACTACTGCTGCTCCTCTATAAGAGTGGCTTCTATAGAAGAGAACAAAACAGCCATCGAAAGATAACCATGACCCACACTCAAACCACTTACACAAACCGCATCGCTCTTCGCGCGGGTAAAAAAGGGGCGCGTCCTGCGGAGGTTGGAGCCCTGGCCTCGGTGTTCGAAAAATCAGCTACAGAGCTCAAACAATCAAAACTACTAAAATGCAAGCAAACACTACAAATAGCCACATTTAACGTAAGAACCTTAAATAGAATAGGACAACTCCCAGAGCTAATCGCATCGGCCGAAGAACATAAAATAGACATAATATGCATACAAGAACACAGATACACACACACAGAAGATATCAAATATCACGAAACTAGCAATGGATGGTCGCTCGCCACTGTATCCGCATGGAAAAACTCTGTCAACGCCGCAGTGGGAGGGGTAGGATTGCTTATAGGACCTAGAGCACTAAAAACGCTTAATAGCATAGAGAAAATACAACCTAGAATGATGGTAGCTACATTTAACGGAAACCCCAGAGCAACAATCGTCTCATGCTACAGCCCCACCAATGTTAGTGAAGAAAATGAAATAGTCACCTTCTACGATGAGTTATCCTCATTAGTGCGTAGCATCCCGAAACACAACATGTTAGTCATTGGCGGAGACATGAATGCACAAATCGGGAAAAACGGAAACAACAAATACAGCCTCCACAACACGTCAAATAGAAATGGACAACATCTAACAGATTTCATGATAGAAAATAGATTAGCATGCCTCAATACAAACTACCAAAAAAGAGAGGGCAAACTATGGACATACACGTACGCAAACAATACTAAAGCTCAGATAGACTACGTCCTTATAAACAAGAAATGGAAGAATAGTGCATTGAATTGCGAGGCATACTCCTCTTTTGAGGGTGTGTCCACCGATCACCGAATAGTCACGGCGAAAATACGGTTAAGCCTACGAAAAAACGACAAACGAACAGCGACCACCAAACACTATGACTGGGCCCTATTAAACAACAAAGATGTCAGAGATAAATACGTATTAGAATTGAGAAACAGATTCGAAACACTACAAGAAAAGACGGAAAAAAGTACACCAAACGACGAATACGAAAATTTTGTCAATGCACACCTTGAGGCAGCAGCAAAATACATTCCAACAAAAATTAAAACTAAATATAGAGTCCCATGGGAAACCTTAGCGGTGAGAGAAAAACGTGCACTAGTGAAAACAGCCTCCAAAAACTATCGAAAAAAACCCAACAAACACAAATGCCTTAAAACTAAAAACGGCACAATATCAATTAGCAGGCATATATATAAAGGAACAGACAGAATACATTCAAAATCAGATAGATAAGATCAGAGAATCGGTAGAAGATAGACAATCTAGAATTGCCTGGCAAACAATAAACGAAGTGAGCAGAAGAAAGAACACAACCAAAGCAAAACTTAAAGCAGCAAACCAACAAGAAAGAATAAAACTGTGGAAACAGCACTTCGAAAACTTACTTGGAAACCCACCAAAAATAACGCATGAACCAATCACCAGAATAATTAGCAAACAATTAGACATTAAACTTGGACCGTTCACACAAGGAGAACTCGACTCGGTTCTCAGAAAAATTAAAAATAGGAAAGCTGCAGGACTGGACGAAATTCCCCCGGAAGTATGGAAGACCAGACAATTCGACGACATACTGCTCCGACACTGCAACGCAGTATACAATCAAAATCCGATAGATAGATGGACGAAGGGATGCATACTCCCCTTCCCTAAAAAGGGAGACCTCGGATTAGCCAAAAACTACCGAGGCATAACACTTACATCCATAGCTGCCAAAATCTACAATGCCCTACTACGAAACCGCATAGAACCCAAAATCGACAACATACTTAGAAAAAACCAAAATGGCTTCCGAAGAAATAGATCTACGACCTCACAAATACTAACCATCCGCAGAATCCTTGAGGGTGTACGGGCAAAGAACCTACAAGCGACATTAATATTTGTCGACTTTACCAAGGCTTTCGACTCCATTCACAGAGGAAAGATGGAACAAATCCTACTAGCGTACGGCATACCTAAAGAAACCGTAGCGGCAATAACGATTCTCTATAGAAACACTAAAGTAAAAGTACGATCACCAGATGGAGACACAGAATACTTCGACATTGTAGCAGGAGTACTACAAGGGGACACGCTGGCTCCGTATCTCTTTATCATTTGTCTAGACTACGTACTTAGAACATCGATTGACAAAATCAAAGAGAATGGCTTCGAACTGACGAAGAAAAGAAGCAGAAGATATCCCGCAACAACAATTACCGACGCCGACTACGCCGATGACATAGCGATACTGGCAAATACACCTGACCAAGCCGAAACTCTTCTGCATAGCCTGGAACGAGCAGCAGCAAGCATAGGCCTCCATGTTAATGCACACAAAACGGAATATATGTGCTATAACCAAACAGGGGACATCTCCACTCTAGAAGGAACCCCTCTTAAACTAGTAGACAAATTCACGTACCTAGGAAGCAGCGTCGAATCAACCGAAAAGGACATCGAAACGAGGTTAACGAAAGCATGGACAGCTATCAATAGGCTATCGACTATATGGAAATCAGACCTAACCGATAAAATGAAACGCAGTTTCTTCCAGGCAGCGGTCACATCGATACTGCTATATGGATGCACTACATGGACGCTAACAAAACGGCTGGAGAAGAAACTAGATGGCAATTACACAAGAATGCTGCGTGCAATCCTGAACAAGTCCTGGCAGCAACACCCCACAAGACACCAACTGTACGGCCACCTGCCCCCTATCACGAAATCTATTCAAGTTAGGCGAACCAGACATGCAGGACATTGCTGGAGAAGCAGAGATGAACTCATAAGAGATGTACTCTTATGGATCCCCACACACGGCCGCGCAAAAGCAGGACGACCAGCACGAACGTACATTCAGCAGCTATGTGAGGATACAGGTTGTTGTCCTGAAGACCTACCTAGGGCGATGAACGATAGGGAGGAGTGGCGAGAGAGGGTCAGGGATATCCGTGCTGCCAGCACGATATGATGATGATGATGATGTCTAACGTCGCCTACACGAGAAATGAGAGCAAAATATGATATTAAAATACCTGATTAAAATAAAATAAAAAGATAACTGGAATTTCTTAAAGTCAAAACATTTTTTTTATTTTTTAAAATCGTTTTTTTAAAATGAGAACTGACATTATTAAAAGTGTGGCACCGGAGATGTATAATTCTGTGACAATAAAACAGTCTCTTCCATGATTTTATCTGTTTCCACAGTGTCTATTTACTACAACATAACAACCGCATTACAAGTAATGCGTGTATATATATATATATATATATATATATATATATATATATATATATATATCATTAAGAAAAAACACATACCAGTCACATTAGGAATATAAATTTATTTCCATCCTGGCTTGTGTTTTTCATAAAATCAAAAAGACTCGAAAATAGAAAAATTAACAGGGCTTCTTATCTTAGGGATAAAATAAATCAGAGTAGACATAGGAAAGAATGGTGGGAAGGTATAAAAGAGGGGTGAAGAGATATCTCCTCATTTAGCCCACTTAAAAAAAAGAAACGGAGGTGGGCTAAGTGAGGAGATAACTCTTCACCCCCCTTCTATATCCTCCCATCATTCTTTCTTGTGTCTATTCTGAATTATTTTATCCATAAGATCTGAAGAAGACCTGTTAATTTTTTTTCATGTTTTTTGATTGTATCAAAAACACATAACAGGATGGAAATAAATTTATAATCCTAATATGACCAATTTGTGTTTTTTTCTTAATGAAATTATTGCTCAGTAATATCTGTTACATTGAGCTCGTTACCAGGAAAATTTAGATGTTCAATTTTGAATACTTTTCTTGTCCTGATGGAATTACTCCCAACTCCGGTTTAACTAGACCAAGACTTAGTCTAACGTAAAGTTGGATGGGTTTCGATCCCGGCTTCGAGCGTCCTACGTGTCTAGCCACACTGAAGAGTTCTGATAGAACGAAACAGTCTGTCTGTGGATGACAATATATATATATATATATATATATATATATATATATATATATATATATATATATATATCGGAACTCACAAAGCTGTAGTTTTTCTTTCTGCATTTTTGCATTTATTAACTAACTGGTGCATTCGAGCTAGTTTTTAAATTTCAAGATACTTTGCAGACAACAATATTTGACTTGCTCCGAAAAGAACTGATGGATCCACCCAAAATAACTTTATAAATCTTTTTCCACCGAAAATATTTAAAATACAATTTCTTAATCAATTAGATTCATTGACAAATCATTAACTTTTTTTTGCTAAATTTGAGCCAATCAAAATTGTATAAAGAAATGAATAAATGAATATTTTTTCAGTAATTAAGGAACTGTCTATGATTATGCAGTCAACAGTAATTAAGAATTTTCTATACTTAACTCAACTAAGAGTAAGTAATGAATTATTACTAACTTACATAATTTTCGGCAAATTTCTTTTGATTAAAAACCTACATTATTTTCTTTCAAGAATGCAAGTTCTACATCGTTTATCTATCGTATACGATATTTCTAATTTTGTTTGTTTGGGTTTTTGGCATATCAACCTTTGTAGGTTATTTAATGCTAAATCACGTTTTATACAAATGAACAGGTCTATTTCAAACAATTCAGTTTAGCATAAGTACACGGTTTCATTGTCAAAAACATTTCTTTTTCAAGCTATTCAGTTTAGTCAAACAGTTCAAATTCAAACATTTTAGTTTAGCATAAATATATTTTCTTTACACACAGTTAAATGTTAAAACAGTTCTATTTCGAACAATTTAGTTCAGCGTAAGCACAGTTTCAATGTCAAAAACAGTTCTATTTAAAACAATTCAGTTTAGCATTACTATGCAGTTAAAATAACAAAACAATTCTATCTCAAGTAATTCACCTTAGCATAAGTACGCAGTTTAGTTTTATTGTAACATACTGACCTTCGGCCCAGCCGTCAATCGAGAAACAGGTGCATCCGGTCGAAGACATCAAGATATAGCCTTGACCGTGGACGGGTTGAATGCGACACTCACAGGAAGCAGGTGGAAGGCAAACAATGATATAACCCCGTGCGACAGACAGGGTCAGGGAGTTGGAGTCAGTTAGTTGGAGATAAGTTGCTGTAGAGAGAACCAGCACCAAGCATAGGGCTATGGGCCCTCAGGACCCCCGATTGAGCAGCCCACCAGAACGAGAAAGAAGTGCTGCTAAAGGCAAAGGAACCGGGGATTCAATATGTTGCAGTTTGTTCAGTCTCCAACTCACCTCTCACACGTAACCATATCGTAACCCTTTCACATTGTGAGTGGTATATTTTTCTAAAGAACTGTGTCAGTTTGTCATTATTGTTGATTCGGTTTCCGAATGTATATGTGTATAGTTGTATATGTATCATGGTTGTGACTATGCAACACTATTTGATCCTAAGATTCCGGCCCACAGTGGATTTGGGAGTGGTGGCAATGAGGGGTGCTCACCATTCCCCTAAATCCCCAGCATTACTGGAGCCTTACCATCAGATTGTTTAGTGTCATATCCAGGACACACGTCTGTGCCGTCTGAGTATTCTATCGCTCCACTCGACAAGGCAAGATAGTTTAAACATCAACTTGATACTACAACTTCTACTATAAAAACATTTGCACTTTGACTAACAATATCATTGCTTGCATGAAAAGAATTTGTTCTTTGAAATTCAACTGACTTAATAACTCAGTTTAATGAAATAAAAATCATAACTTTGCTGATTGGATTTTCTCACCTTCGTTTTCTTCTTTAACCCTACCCACACATACAAGTGTGTGTGTGTGTGTGTGTGTTGATGCATAATATAAACATACACCCACATATACATATATGGGGGGAGAGAGAGAGAGAGAGAGAGAGAGAGAGAGAGAGAGAGAGAGAGAGGAGCAGAAATTCCACTTTAAGAAGTTTTACTTTCGCAGATTTGATTATTCCCAATCTTCCTATTAATGATTAAATAGACATTTTTTGTCAATTTTGAGACATACTGAGAAAATTTTTCAGGTAAAGCGTATACACAAAAACTAAAGAAAACAAGAAAAACATTTTTTTTATTAAGCCAAGATAATATAAGATGTTAAGTTTGATAAAATATTTCTGTTCTCTGTAAAAATGCAGACATCACGCTGTTTGAGAATTAGTTTTTATTTATTGCGGACTTTTTGTCCTCATCTTGGTAGTTTTTGTGTTGTTTCTTCTTTCACTACGTTTCGGCCAAATTTCACCTCTAGCCTTCTTCAGGTAATGATACCGCGACCTCGGATAGCAATGCTGAGTCTTGTAACCGTATCCCCAGTAATTACTGCCTTCCATAGTTGTCTATCGCACCACGTGGCTTAGCGGATAGAGGCGTTGAGTCTCTACGGTTCCAGGTAAGCATTGTCAGAAGATAGCGGTTTCAAATCCTACCCAAACCGGCCAGAGGTTTACTTGGTCAAAAACGTGGTGCGATAGACAACAACTATGGAAGGCAGTAATTACTGGGGATACGGTTACAAGACTCAGCATTCCTATCCGAGGTCGCGGTAAAATCACCTGAAGAAGGCCAGAGGTGAAATTTGGCCGAAACGTAGTGAAAGAAGAAACAACACTAAAACTACCGAGATGAGGACAAAAAGTCCGCAATAAATAAAAATCAATTCTCAGATTAAGAAGCCTCATCTCAAAATAATTCCAATTAAAGACATTCACGCTGTTTGTTTCAATAAAATCAAACCTTGATCATGCGTTTGAGGGAACAGATAAACCTACTTTGTTGATACTGTAATTATAAATTTATAAAACACATCTCCACAGTACAATGTCTTTTTTCTTCCTTTTTTTTGTTTCCTTTGCTTGTTGAAGGACATTAAAACTTTCATGAATTATTTAATACTGAAGCTATCCTTAGAGAAGAACAACAATTTAACCCATTCACATTCGGACTAATACCCACGGGTATTAATCTGAAAGTGAATGGACTAGGGCAAGAGAAGTTTGAAATTGCTTACTTGGAGTCTGTAGTTCTGTACTACAGTAATCCAGTTTTTATATGTGGCCATATTTTAAGTACAGGGTGTCTCAATATATATTGGATCCATGTGACTACTATTAACCCTACTAATAATAATATTGTGTTCTTTTTGTTTCAGGTTTTGAAAATAGTATATTATAACAACTACTAATCCTTGATCACAATGCGTTTAACTGAGAGGGAAAATATTCTGCATCACTGCTTATTTGAAGACAAAATCATTCAAAACTGTGCAACGAAAATTTCACAGGAAGTTTAACTTTAACAATTATCCCCAGAAAATCCAAATTTATCGTCGGGTACAGATATTGTAAAGCACCGGGTTAGTTAACAACCCCAACAAGAAAGGAGAATATCTCCGATCAGGCAGGAAGATGGCTGCTAGATGTCCTAACAATGTGAATGCGGTGAGAGATTCTGTCGAAAGGAGTCCGAAAAAGTTCCCAGAAGACGTTCCAAAGAACTTGGTTTTCCGCATGCACTGTAGAATATAGTCAATCAATTTCTGCCCACGTCATTCGGATTGGTCTTTCTGAAGTGACATAACTGGTTTTTAAGACTCAGATGAAGATGACAATGCAATATGAATTATCATATTAATGGTTTGCATCTATTTTGAAACACTCTGTATGATCAAATGAGGAAGATTTTAGGTGATATATATATATATATATATATATATATATATATATATATATATATATAAGATAGAAATATGAGGAAAGTTCGATAAATCAAACATTTTACTCAGATTTATTCAACTTTCCACATATTTCTATTATACAGTTTGATTCACTACAAATCTATCTTTTCAACACACACACACACACACACACACACACACACACACACACATATATATATATATATATATGGAGATTACTGAAAACAACGTAATCCAGAAGTGAGGATTTTATAACGAAGGAAAGTTGACGTTAAAACGTTTCGGTTCTAATGAAGTTTTATTTGGACATGAAAATGGTAATACAAGTGTTTATGGAACAACGATAGTTTTTTTTATCACTGTTGAAATACTTTGCTTTTCAATTTCTTCTTACTGTCAGATTCCTTTCTCTCTCTCTCTCTCTCTCTCTCTCTATATATATATATATATATATATATATACACACACTTATAAACCCTTTCACACGAGTAGGATGCTACACAAGGTCACTTTATAGCAGAGTTTACCAGGTTTGAATTCAGAGTTTTTTTTCTTCGACTAGTTGCCTAACAAAGCCTAAAACCTATTCTTTTTTCCCGTAGCTGGGGGAAGAATAATTGGATTAATACATTTTACAAAGGTATCAATGCTATGTAAAAGGCAATAAGCCTCATCCAAGGTTTGAATTCGTGTCGCCGGTAAATTATATTTTAAGATGCACATAAGTTTGAATAGTTAGCATATCAGCGCACTTGAGGGAGATTTTTAAGAACATCCATCTGTCATCACATAGCTGATGGCAAGGCTATGATCACTAATTGTTCTTTTGTTACTTATAAGGTCCCCAAAGCATTGTTTAGCATATCAATTTTGGAAAATTCCAAAGCTTGTGTATCCATGGTCGTATCTGCAATGTGTTCTCAACGTCCCAGTAGATCAATCTGGACAGTTTATATGCGTCTCCTACCTACTCCGCCGAGACCCATTTGCATGTCTCGCGCAGCTGTGGCCAACGGTGCTCTTGGTCTGACGTCCCCGATTACTGCTCTTCCATTCTTTCACAGCATGCAATATTTTTCATGAGATGCTTCATTTAGAATTTGAACACCAATCTATATAGGACTTCCTATTTCTATTTGTTATTTGAAATTAATCGAATCTTTAACTGTTTGTTTATAGTATAAAACAGACATTTAGCAAAAGATTTCCTTAATGTAACCAAACGTATTGACTTTTTTCCGGTGATATTTTTCTTGTCAGTGGAAAATCAAGAGTTTTGAAAACCCTGTTTTTGTAATTATATTTGTAGTACAAACAATAGCCACCAGGGTTTCTGTTTATTAACTTTTATGCACTCATTGAAACGTAATTTAGATTTTCCACGCTACGACTTACTTGTAATAAAAGCATTTAATTTAGTTATGATTTCAAATGAGGTGCAATAAATACATAATAAAAACTTCTAGTCTTCTATCCAGTCAAAGGCTTCATTTAGCCTTACCCCGGAAGTAGCTTAAAAACTCCGCTTAAATTTGGCTTTCCACTTAAACTAACATCATTTCTCTTATTTTCGAATTTCAAGGAGTAGATCAAATTAAATTCCTTTCCCTCAAGTAAAGTGACAAAATGTTCACCATTTTAAACAGCCAAATTATATTCCTAGAAAATTGAAATGAAATCAAGTTGAATAAATCAAGTACCAACAAAAACAAATACAATCTAACAAATGATACTTCGGATTATAAATACATTAATTTCTTATCTGGAATCGTTCCTTTTCAATATTCAACTATTCTTTTAAGCTGATTCAATTTTGCGTAATTATATTGAAAGTGTCAGTTCCGACCCAATCATGCTTATTTTTACAGTTGCACTCATTTACATTCTTGGCAGTGTTATATCTGTTTACACACAGGAAACATTTATTACTTAATCGAATGTTGGTTTCATTATTATCTTACACCTTGCGAACCTTTTTGGATCTTTCTTTTCCACATGAACTAAATTGAGGCGTTCATTGAAGTCCATGAGACTAGTAGTTGCTTCAGAAATGTTCTAAATATTATTGCCGGTCTGTCCAATGGTCATAATAGTCTCAATTTTCCTCAGATGTCTAGTTCCACTATTGTCTTTTTTACGCTTGAGAGAATTGTTCCAAGCACACCGACTATAACTGCAAAAACTTTCAGCTTTATATTCTTCAATTTTTTAACCCCCTGGCAAGGTCCAGGTATTTCCCGGGTTGAAATCTACAAGTTGATCAGTTCGTTTTATCTTGTTGATTACAACTCGAGCTGGTGTTGTTTCCGAGATTGGGTGATCGGTTTTTATATTATAGTCCAAGAGGATTCTCGTAATCTTTTTCTAGAACAGTTACTGTTGTTTGTATGTGCCATTTCTCTCCATTGTCAAATTTTAGCAGCTTGCACGATTCCCAGTTGATCACTTTCCCCACACTGACTTACCTGCTCTTGTACTCTTTCTGTACCCGTTTGCAGCATTTGATAATTATGTGGGAAACTATTTCGTCTCTCACCACGTAATCTGAACTAGTTAACATCGCGTGCCCCATCAATTTTCTTTTCTATAGATCTCATGGCGTTACGATCTCATGTTCAATGCCCTTACGTTAAATTCTGCAGTGTTTGAAGCGTTGATTTTCATCCAATTTTTGTTTAACGGTTTCATCCTCATCATCATCATCATGTCGAGCCGCTTACACGGATATCCCTGACCATTTCTCGCCACTTCTCCCTACCCTTCATCGCCTCTGGCAGGTCTTCAGGGTTACATCCCGTATCCTCACATAGCTGCTGTATGTATGTTCAAGCTGGTCGTCCTGCTTTTGCTTGGCCATATGCAGGGGTCCATAGGAGTACATCACTGATGAGTTCGTCCTTGCTTCTCCAGCAGTTCGTCTAACTTGGATAGTTTTCGTGACGGGAGGCAGGTGGCCGTATAGTAGGTGCCTTGTGGGGTGTTACCGCCAGGACTTGTTCAGTATTGCTCGCAGCATTCTTGTGTAATTGCCGTCTAGCTTCTTCTCCAGCCGTTTAGTTAGCGTCCAAGTAGTGCATCCATATAGCAGTATCGATACGACCGCTGGCCGGAAGAAACTGCGTTTCATTTTATCGGTTCTTTAATTTTTCTATTTTTGTCTGGCTTGGTGTTTGTTTTATTTTCTGCTAATATTTTACTCATTGACAGTTTTTTGACACCAACGTTAAATGATGGTTTTGCACTAAGGTTTGAGTGACAGCAAATCTCCTCAATGTTCACCTTTGGTTTGGTTTGATTTGGTGTGTTTTATGGCATATCAACCTTTGTTGGTTATTTAACGCCAAATCCACATTTATGCAAATAATCAGTTCCATTTCAAACAATTTAGCTTAGAATGAGTACATAGTTTAATTGTCAAAAACATTTCTATTTCAAACTATTCAAGCAGTTATAAATAACAATTCAGTTTAGTGAAAGTACAGTTTCGATGTCAAAAACAGTTCTATTTTAAACAATTCAGTTAAACTGAATTGTTTAAAATAGAACTGTTTTTGACATCGAAACATAAATACGCCGTTTAAATGCAAAAATCAGCAGAGCGAAGGAAGCGAAGGAAGCATGGTTTATCAGGTGCTACCACTCCGGGCCAGAGTGGACCAGGGAGCACTGGCAATAAAGGGGTACTCCGCATTCCCCAAAGCTTCAGCACTGCTGGAACCTCACCATCAGATTGTTTAGTGTCATATCCAGGACAACCGTTTAGTGGGGGAGGGCTTACCCCTCTGCAGAGAAGCAGTCGGTGTATTCTACAGCCCCAGCCGACTGAGCAAGTCAATTTTTAGGACTCTTCTTTTTATTTTGGCCGATTTCAACAATATTGTAGTTTGGATCGTCTCCACGTGTACTCTTATTTCCAAGTCCTCCAGGCCCTGTTCATATCCTTTGGTGACTGTACCGAGCGCACCAGTTACAATGAGTATCACCGTCGCTTTAATGCTCCATAGTTTTTTTTTCAATTCTCTATCAAAATCTGGGTACTTGCCTCTCTTTTCACCTTCCTACAGTTTTACTCTACGATCAGCAGGAACTGTAAAGTCCACTATTACGCAGGTTAAACATTTTTGTTGACTATCACTAGGTCTGGTTGTCTTGCCGGGATTAAATGATTCATTTGTATCACAAAATCACATAGAATTGAGTCCATCTCATTTTCTGGGAAAGATTCTGGGTTAAGCATATACCGTTTATTCGAATTTAGCTGAATTGAAACTTCTTGAACAATTCCCACTGGGTCACTTTCACACCCAGACGTGTCTACTCTCCTACTCCCTTTGCGCTATTTTGCTGCATTCGCTTATTATGTGATTGATTGTTTTGTTTCTGTCACCACATAATCTTCATCAGCTATTTTGTTGCGTCTTGTCTATACCTACTTTGACATAGTTTATATGGCATTGTTTTTGCTGCTATCAGAAGAAATACAGTTTCTCTCTAAAAGTTTCCTTTTCTTAGCCACGTCCGAGTTTACTCATGTGAGATTTTGCTGATTATTATTTACTCCTTTAGAGTTTTTCACATCAGTTTTAGGTGGTGGGCTTTCACAGGAGTTTGAGTGACAGCAAGTCTCCGCAAGTCTCCAGGACTCTTCTCAGTATTCTGGCCGTTCTCAATAATGTAGTAGCGTGACACGATGCGTAGCAGTTCGTTTCCATTTGTGTCGGCGATACTCAGACGATTTCTTTTTCTGTTTTGGCGTGAAACCCACACAAAGGGCCTGAGGACGAGATCTCCCGCGATACCGGAAGTGGAGGAGGGAAGGAAGTTCCGAGAGATGACAGAGAGTGCAGTTGACAACGGAGGGCCGAAGAGAACAGTCGGCTTAAGATAACAGTCGAGGGAAGGACACAGTCAGCAGAGGGAGGCAGTGAGAAGATGGAAGCAGGACAGAGAAGGTTGTAAAGAGAAGTCAGAAGACGACTGCTAAGATCTGCTGACCTACAGAGGCCGGGCTAACCAAGCATTGCTAGTGGCTTGTGAGAATTTCGTTCGAGTACATGCTCACGTTTGCTCATTGAATGCACAGTGTCACAAACTACCCCTTTCTTGCGCTTGGAGCTGACCCAAGTCCGTGTTTGTTCGTTTGTTCTTTTCTTCCACCCTCATGGTTGTGTTTTGCATATCTGTAAGGAAATGTGTAATACCCCTAATCGGAGGTAAGAGGAACCACTTCACGATCTGATCTAATGGCCATTAGTGGTTTAAGAAAGCTGAGATAGTCGGGTGTCGGCCGGCAGGGGTGTTATCACAGTAGTTTGGATGGTCTTCAGTCGTCCTCCAACTTCCAAGTCCTCAAGTCCCTTTGATAATCCTTTAGTTACTGTACCAAATTCACAGGTACTTATCCTTCTTTTCACTTTCCTTCAGTTTTATCTTGTCGTCAGTCGGTACAGCAAAGCTTACAATTTTTCAAGTTATCTTGATTACTATAAGGTCTGGTCTTCTGGCCGAAATTAGGCGATCCATTCTATTATTATTATTATTATTATTATTATTTACTCATTAGAGTTACTGTTATTGTTCCAAACGCACCAATTAAAATTGGTATAATTGTCACCTGCATGTTCCATAGTTTTTTCACTTCCCTAGCAAGGTCAAGGTACTTATCATTCTTTTCACATTCTTTCAGTTTTATTCTGTGGTCAGCCGGGACAGCAGTGTCGGCAATTTTTCAAGTTCTCTTCTTTTTGTTGATTATTATTATTATTACTACTACTATTCTTTCACACCAGTTTCTACCGGAGTCTGAGAAATCCCAAGTCTATTTATATCCACAAGACTCTTCTCAGTATTCTGGCCAATCACAACAATGCAGTAATCTCGATTAGTCCTCCAATTACGACTGGTAACACCGTCACTCACATGTTCCACAATTTGCATGTTTTTTTGTTTGTGTTTTTTTACTTATATAGCAAGGTCCAAGTACTCGTTCCTCTTTGCGCTATCTTTGATTTACGCTGTGTTCCGCTTGGAGAGAAACTGTCCCATTTTGTTAATAATCACTCAGTCTGGTCTTCGGGCCGGGGTTTGGTGATCCATTTGTATCTCAAAGTTCCAGTGAATTTTTGGGGTCTCATTCTCTGGGACTGAATTTGGTGTGCGCATATACTATTTAATGGTTTGATCAAATTTCAGGTTTTTGCACAATTCCTGGGTGATCACTCTCTCCATTCAGTCGTGCCTAGTCACACAATCCTTTAGCAGTAGATTGCTACATTCGCGTATTATGTGATTAATCGTTTCGTTTTTTTTTTTTGTTTTTTTTTTGTCACCGCGTAACCTACGCTAGCTTTTAAATGACGTGTCTTTCTGGGTTAGGGTCATCTTCCCCTTAGTCATCCATTTGGGTATATTTGTTTTTTCTAAGAGACAGCCTCTCGTGGATGGACGTTGATTCTTATACTAGAATCCGTATATGCATGGCATTTTTCAATTTGGTGCTTTTTTCATGGTGCATGCAAGGTAAAAAACAAAATATTTCCTATTCTCTTCCTTCTTCCACTTCTGTTGGTTTCCTTTCTGCTTTTTTACGTTGGACTCATTGCTCCCTCGTTTTCTTGTTTCTTCTATTTATTTCTTCGCTTCGTCCGTCCATCAGTCTGTCTGCCTGCCTGTCTGTCTGTTTGTCACGCTACGAGGACTAACTGATTCCTCCGAGATCTGCCGAAGTTCACTGACTACTGGTTTGTCAATTTATTGACCCCAAAGCCTACGCATCCGGGAACTTAGTAACATAATACCAGAACTAATGAAAAGGCCCAACTGGAGAAGGGCTGGAAAAGAATTATCTCCCGTCTGTTCCTGGTTCACTTTATGGGCTCACTCTCAGATAAATGAACCACGGCGTGACCCTTATTCTTTTTCGTAACGGGTTGACATGATGGCTGCAACATTTCTGTTACTCTGAACGATTTCTGGTGTATATTAGCCTCAATACTTTGACTTCATGTAACTTATTTCCATGGTATATATCCATTCGGCCTACCTCTTTTTTCTGTTCCCATGTTCAACTGCAAAACGGTTTCAATTCATTTGTATGGGGTTATTGCTATGTTCTCGTGCATTCTCAACCCTCTTGTTGGTTTAATTTTCTTGCGTTATTTCAGAAAGTCCTGTTTTGTTTGTATTGCTTCACCATATATCAGTATATTTTAATTCGCCAGCTTTTATTAGTATCTTTTGATTCATATCTTCAAGTTGCTTTGTCAAATTTACCTGCTGTTTTGATTTTGTCGTTTCCACTAAACATACGAGGATCATTTTATAAGTTACCAGACATTTTTCGTATGGGCACATTTATTGAGAGTAGACACATGAAACTCTAGTCCCCTTCGAAGTAATCTCCTCCGACTCAAATGCACTTGTTGTACCGTTACAACAACTTCTCGAAGGCCCCATGGAAGTCCTCTTGTGTGAGCGTGTCAATGACCTTCGTCACAGCCTTTTTCAACTCGTCAATTTCTCATAACAATAGCCTCTGAGCTTAGGGAATAACCAAAAGTCACAAAGAGCATGGTCTAGACTATAGGAAGGCTGAGGAACTGTCTTGATGCCCATCTTGGTCCAATAGTCTGTGACAAGGATGGAATTGTGGAATGGTGTATTGTCCCGGTGGAAATGCCTCAGGACCCGATTTGAAGAGGGCTGGCCTTTTCCGACGGAATCTCTTCCTGAACTCCCTTAAAACCTCAACATAGTAACCCTAACGCTTTGAATAATCAACTCTGGTGTATTGAGTTCTTTACTCCTCCCACACCTCTCATCATCCCTCACAGACACCCTGCCTTCCTTGAATCTCTTATGCCACTCAAAAACTGATGCTCGATTCATGCAAGATGGTTGAAAAGTAGTCTGAAGCATTCCATACGTTTCTGTGGTATTTTTTCCAAGTTTAAAACAGAATTTATTGCATATCGTTTTTCTAAAGTGTCCTCACGTCCAGATTGCATTTATGAAATTCACCAGCTGTGTCAATGAGGCTTAAGGAGGGTGTATTCTAATTCCTGCTTTAACTGTTCCTTTGAACCTGAAATCATAAAATTTGGTCTGTCATCTCATAAAATGTATAGCAATAACATACTGAATTTTAAAGAGTCTACGCCAAATTTATTGAAGGCACCACGTATTTCCTTTTTTTATTCTTTAGAATTTTCTCTTGATGTCGTAACTTCTTTACTTGTCCTTCTTACCAAATTTCATATCCAGATTTTGTATTTCTGTTTTGGTTGATTAAGGAAACACCAACTTTTATCACAGGTTAATTTCCCTGCAGTATAAATAAACTCGTTGTATTCAATAATATTACCTGTTGTGATATTGCGTAATAATTTGTTTATCTTTTCGATTTCGATGTTGATATTTTTCCAGTCTTAGTTCCTGAGGGATGGTAATGTAATCTCTTTTTCAATCATGATTTTTTGTCAACTCTACAATTATTTTGAATTCTTGTGTTAACTTTTTTTTTTTAGTGATGTGAGAATGCGTGGTATTTCGGTTTTTATTATTTTGCGTTTCAGTTCTGTTAAGGGGTTGTTGTTTTTCAGTATTAAGCGTTCCGGTTTGGGTTGGGGGCATTGTTGATATTCATCCTATTTACCAACCCCTCCGCTTGGGCAGGATATGACACAAGGTCAGTTTTTAAGCGGAGTTTTAACAGTTTTCCTTCTCCTAGATTGTTGCCTCACCAAGGCTGAAGAACTCAGTCTGCCTTACTATATACCCATAGCTGGAGGGAGAATAAATTGAATCATACATTTCCCATGGGTATTAGTGCTATGTGAAACGCTATCAGTCTCGTCCAGGATGTGAACTGGTGTCGCCGTGTCTATTTCCTACGACGATAACCATTACACCACGGGCAACTCCTTATTCTTGAAATTCATCCGTATTTACTTGATGATATATTTCTTGAATCTCAAGCATGCAAAACCAAACTTTCTTTAAAATTAGTCTTGGTTTGCAATGTTTTTGCTTGTATTAAATCTAGCGGATTCTACCCAAATTTATATCATTCTTTTTATATAGCCTCTTCGTGTAGGGGGTGTCCTCGTGGTGTAATGGTTAAAGCGATGGTCTGCGGAATCGTAGTACGCGAGTTCGTACTCCAGTCGCGCTATTACGTTCACTTTCGGACAAATACCCCTGGGAAAGGTATGAACCCCATTATGCTCCCAGCTACCGTTCTTCTATGTGAATAGCTTTGGCATTAAATAACCTAGAAAGGTTGATATGCCATTAAACAAAGAAACCAAACCAAAATATCTTCGTGTAGGTTTGCTCTAAGATAACTGTGAAGAAAATGTTTATCTTCCATTGTTCATTTCTTTCGTTAGTGTCTCTGGACTTAGTCGTTACTTTCGTCATTGCTTTTGTAACTGAAATTAGAACAGCTTAAATTGGGTTTTCTTACCAGCTCTGCGACTTTTCTCAGAGAGAAAGTCTTTCCAGAAAAGGTTGTTTCTCTGAACCTTTTATTAGGGGTAACGGTTTGTTTTTAATTATTTTAGCAGATCCTTCGAGAATGAAGTTCAGCACTATAGGAAAAATTATTTTAATCACTATTATTTCTTCCTAACTCATTGCAGAGTGAAATTTACTTGTAATTTGCACACACACACAAACACACACACATATGGAACTAAAATGTTCTTTTATATATTTCTCTTTTTATTCTTTTTATTTAGATAGATAGATAGATAATAAAAAAACTTTTCAAACTGAATTGTGAGCGATCAGGATTAAAATTGCTAACGGTAATAGAAATGAAGTAACGTCTATTGTTTTGTTAAAAACATACTCAGTTGATCTCCATATTTAAGACCCAGTGGCAATGAGACGCGTCATACAATTTCCAATAATTGGTTCTCTACACAGCCTCAGCGAAGCACAGTTTTTAAGTGATATTCTCTTACATGACTAACATTTATGTCCCATTATACGCCATGTGAGGTTAATGTCCGCATTGTGTGAGTTGTCTCAATTAATTCACTCGGGTAGAAAAATAACATTAGGGTCTCTTTAAGAGGAAAACGTGTAAAAGAGTCAAAAATAAAATAAAATAAAATAAACGCATAAATCAGCCCGATGAGACCCATTAATATTTGATTCTTTGAAACAAAAGGGTAGAAATACAAGGCCTATAAGTCAAAAGCTGGTGCTGATTTAAAACTGTTTTTCTTTTACGTACACATGAAATATCTATTCCTATATAATCGACATAGTATGTTTAACAAGTAGAAGTTTGTACTGAGTAAGTTATAGAAAACATATTCAGTAAATAGAAAACACGATTGTTATTACAATTATCATGTGAAAGCTATTCTCCCTCTTAGAGAGAACTGCTTCGGATTTTCCGACGATTAGTGCTGAATACGAGACTTAGCAATCAAAAAAGGAAAAAAATAATGATTCTTTTCTATATTTAATAGCATATCAACCATCGTGTTTTTTTTAATACAGAAGCAATCATTGTTGTCCAAATGCAGTGGTACTATCTAGCCAATAGCTAATGCGAGAAGGGGGCTCATATTTTTACCAAGGGCATTAGTCCAAAAGCAAACGTAATAGTTAGACAAGAGTTCACATACTGTTACCAGATATGTCAACTATTGCAATATGCGTTTTATCTGCAAGTATATGGGGATTTTTATGTACTCCGAAAAACCCGTTTTATTCCTACGTTTTGTAAAAGAATAAACCGTACTCAACCAGCAGTAGAGATTTGGGTGAGAGCCTTTGAAGAAAGGAAGACAAACGACTTATACATGCAACAAAATTTATATACAACAACAACAACAACAATAAACAGGGTTTTACATCAAATGGTATAACAACGAATTGGAAGAGTTCACAAAAGAAAGTTCAAGGAAGAGTTCAAGGTGTAAGATAAAGTAAGGTTAGGTTTGTTGAAGGTTGTAAGGTTTAAGGTAAAGGTTTTATGTGGGTGTTTGAAGGTAAGGTACGTTTTATAAGGTTTGGTAAGGTGAGGTAGATCAAGTGGGTTTGCAGATAAAATACCTGCTGGAACTTAACTGTGTATGTCCTGTTCCTTTAAACTTTGCACGTGCGTTCGTCGCTCTTGGGTCCCGGGTGATGGAAGGTGCCAAAATACGTATGCCGTCAAGGGACTGCTACAATGGACCTGATGCTAACAGTTGTGGGAGAGGAACCAAAAGAGAGAGAATCTCCTGTGGGGCTCTCTTTTATAATGTACGCCACGTGGCTCGAAGTGCCTGATGCTGATCGGTGAAACAGGATCACCAGTTCCTTACCAAAATTTTTACACAACATCAAGATTCTCAGCTAAAAAATCTGGGCGAAATATCAAACTACTGTAACGGTCGATCACCAAATATATTTTGGTATTCCGATTATAGTTTTAACTCTATGCATCAGTTGTTGGAGATGTGACGTGGCATGCCACTGAGAGAGGAAAAGTAAGATCAATTCGCCTACCCTTCTATGTTTGAAAAAAGAGGCCCAAAGGACTGGCCAGTAAAAGGGAGATATGAACGAAATTCAGTTAGTCGCACTCCATGATCTAAAACCTGTTGAACAAAGTAACGAATCCAGGTCAGAATGATAGCCAAAGCTACCTGCACTCCATGACCTATAATCGGTTAGACAGAGAACGGAATGCAGTTACTCTAGTAGCACGACTGGAAGAAATAGAGAGAAAAAAAAGCAAAATGATTGGCCAGACCCTTTAGCGCCAAAATGATACCTTTTCGTCAGAGGAAATTTCGAAAAGAATCTTCAGTTTAAGGACAGAAGTCAGTGGATAAAGACGTCGGTTTACAGCCAAAAGCTCCGGGAGGTCCCCGTAAAAAGCTTAGAACAGAATTTTTGGGCAGAAGTCAGTAGAAAGGCTGATTCAGCCGATTCAGGTGGGGATGTCACTCGTCCGTAAAAGAAAGGAACCTGAGAAGTAAACGCTGTCAAAGATAATTACAATTTAAACTGTTTTCCCTTCTACCCTTCCTAACAATTGAAATTATATGTATTCAGAAAAGGAAAGAGAGAAACTGAAAAGACTCGGTTTCGTCAACCGTAAATTAGTGAATGGACTAAGATACTTTCTTAATTAAAAGAAAGAAAAGAAAAGAAAGAAAAAAAAAGAAAAAAGGAGAAAGAAGAAAAGTACTGTTGAGAGAGACATTTGTGTTTGACACTGCCTGCTAGCTTAATATAGCCGATAGTTTAAAAGTAAAGGAGAAAAGAAAAAAGAACGGTTTCTTAAATGTCATAATTATCTGTTTGGTCGTCGCTCATCAAAACTTTGTTATATTTTGAATGCTCCGTTGTGTTGAAATCTATTGGTTATGTTATTTATCAATCGAGACGCCTTCTTTTGCACATATCTTTTTCAGCTTCGTATCGCTTTCATTAATTCTCACTAAATGTCTTATTTACCTTAAAACGTTATAAGGAATTTTTTGGAAATTTGACTACGGTGAACAATATTTTGTTTTACCCTAGAAGTCCATGCTTTCCGTTATCCGAGGGTTATGAAAACGAAGGACTTGGTGGGGTATGTGAAAGTGAACTGGAAACCCCCTCGCCAGCGTCGGAGATCAGTCTAGCCCCAAATTAACCCCCACATTATTTGCCATTTACCATGTACCCGAAATAGGAGTCTTGACTAGGACTTATATTTTACGGAGGATCAAGTGCCAGACTGCCCCCGACGTCACATGTGCATAAAATAAACTCTTGTCCTGAGATAATTATTCATGCACGGCCAGGGAGACGTTATGTGGTATAGAGTTAATAATTGATTTGAATTTGAGTTTTGTTATTTTATATCTCAGTTATAATTTGTTAAATATATTCGCCTAAGATAGTTCATCAGTTAAACATGTTTTTGGCAGTGGTGTATATTGAGTGCTTGGAGTACTATTCGACTGGTTTGAGTTTGGGTTTGGTCTAACTTTATGGCACATCAACCATTGTTGGTTATTTAATGCCAAATCTATTTTTAAACATATGAACAGTTCTATGTCAAGCAATTAAGTTTAACATAAGTACGTAGTTTAATGCTAATTGACCCATTTTCAAAACAACTCAGTTTTGCATCAGTACACTGTTTAAATGTAAAAACAGCTCTATTTCAAACAATTCAATTTGGCATATGTACGGAGTTTAAATGTCAAAGTAGTTCTATTTCAGTTCTATTTGACCCATAGATAGGACCCTATCAGGTGTTAGCACTCTGGGCCCATGTGGAATTTATTGCGATAGCAATAAATAGTTACTCTGCATTCTCCAAAGCTCCAGAATAACTGGAGCCTCACCATTAGATTGTTTAGTATCATGTGCATAACGCTTTTTGGGGAAGTCTTACCACCTCCTGCAGAGATGCAGTCAGTGTTTTAACCCTGCTGTATAAGTCTACTTTAAAAGTTAAAGAGTCTTTTTTCAGTTGAAGTTGTGTAAATTTGATTACCCTGTATTATTATTGTCATTATTAGTGTTATTTCATCCTTGAGAGCTGTGAACTTTGTTGTTCCGGTGGACCATTGAGAGAAAATAAAGGAAAGCAAAAAGATTGACTAATACTTGGACATTACTTGAGAACAATAAAATCTATAGAAAATGAACGCGACGGTAATAAAAATTGTTATTTGTGCTCTTGGTGAAGGAACTAGAAGATATGGAAATCGGAGAACTTGCCGAGAACATTTAATCTACACCATTGCTAAGAACGACTGTAAATTTATTCTTTCTGCACTATCATGTGTAGTGTTGGGGTCTGTGATGTTTTGGTTTTCAGGAGTTTGTGTTCCGATTCGTTAAGCGGGCTCCTGGTTTTCCGTATTTACGTTTTGGTTCTGGTTGGTGTGCTTTTTCATATTCTTTAGAACTTACAAGTTCACATGTTGTATAGCCATGACCAACTAAACAAAAACATATGCATGCAGAATCATAACGACGACACAATAAAGACGATTTCTTAAGAAAAATACACCCCTCACTTTATTTGAAAGGGTTCGAAAAGGTTACTCAAGCTTTTACTGTGAGAGGAAGTGGAGACCGAACAGAACGGCAACATATTGACCCCCACTCTATTGGCCATAACAGCATTTCTTTCCCGTTCTCCTGGGCTGCTTTGTCGGGGGCCCACTCTGCTGAGAGCCGTTCTCACTGCTCGATCTCGAGCACTGCTTCAAGCTCTGAACTGCAACTGCTCAATCGGGGGCCCCGAGGGCTCCCTATGTTGGGTGCTGTTCTCTCTACAGCATCTTATCTCCCACTGACTTGAACTTCCTGTGCACCGAGTTATATTATTGTTTTACGCCCACTCAATCACTTCCCATAAATTGCCAACATGCAAATTCCGCCGTCCTTAGAATGGCAAGTTTGATCATCATTGAGCGGAAGTAACTGTCATGCAGTTCACAGGTTACCCTCTTCCGGTGCATCAGTTTGTGACTGTACCGTGGGATTTTAACTCTGTCCCATATTGTCAGCCAAGCTCGCCTACACAATCTCTTCCCATAACTGGCCAACGGAATATGCAACTTCCGTCGTTTTTGGAATGGCATGTTTGGCTGGGTCGGAGGTCGATATAGAACACACATATGTCTAGTATCTCAGTGTCAGAAAAAAAACATTTCTTTAAAATCTGTCTACCTCGGTCACTAAGTTTTGGCTGGTTGAATCAAATTTAGCGGAATGGGTCTAAGATTTTCTGTAGCTTTTTTGTGCTGGGTTGCTCTTAAAATACTTTTCTGTTATCTTCTAGCGTCAATTTTTCCGTTTGTATTTCTCAACTGCACTGTCAATTTAATCGTTTGTGAACCTGTAATCAGAACAGCCTACATTCGTAGGATATTACCAGATCCCCCTTGTTGACTACAAAAGAACACCTGTCGATCATGATACTCATATCTGAACTCTGAAACCCCTGTTTATTTGGATTTGATAAGACATTTTTCATTGATGGCTATATCTTACCCTGGGTTTGATTATACTCCAGTCACAGATGTGATCTGTAATACTTCACTGGAGGAAGTCACTTCAGGGGAGAAAATAAAGAGAGCGGATACCGACACCTTTTGATATATCAAAATTTTTGCATAGTACAAGTATTATACGATAGATTTACCGCGATGAAGTTGCCAACGATATATTTATCACACGATAAATTTACCGACGAAAAATTTACGATACAATGAATTTACCGACCATACATTTACTTCACGATAAATCTACCGTCGATATATATACTGCGATGAATTTTCCCAGAATCTTTAGGTTGACCATTTATCAAAATGATTTCCAGTATGTCTATTTATTTTGGAAGTTTCTCATTTCTTTAAAATCGCTTGCTATTCTTTAGATCAAGTCGCATAGTAAGTTTATTAAGCAGCAAAATTTAGGACGTTATTGAACGCTTGAAACTTTTGAATTTTTTTATAAACTGCCCTCAGTCATGTATGTCAGTTTTACACATGCCCACATGTAATTACAGTGGCTGGCTTCGCAGAATTGAACTAGCTGTTTATAATTGGCGAAAATAGATTAAACATTTTTAAATTTCAAATCATCGTTTTCATTGATTAATAATTTGAGGAATCGCTAGGCTACTTTAAAACATGATCGTGTGAGTTAATGAATGGAAAAAGAAAAAAAATGAAAACGTGAATTTTTAAAAAAGTATGATGATTTTATCATGAAATTAAACGTGCCATACCGAAATTAAAAACAAAAGGGAAGTTCCCGTGGCTAAAGTGCTGAAGTCAAGCCTCAAAGTAAGTGAGTTCGATCTCTGGTGATGCTATTACGTTCATTTTCGGTTTAATACAATTTGGAAAGGTATAAACAGTTATCATCCAAGTACAGGTTACATAGTAGCACTACTGTTCTTCTATAAGGATCGCTTTGGTATTGATATACACAGGAAGGTTGATATGCCATTAAATCGAGGAAAGTAGAATAAACCAAAAATCATCATCTCTAAGTGACCTGTGAGTTAAATGTGGCTTGTGGATGTTCTAAAGAAAACGCGTTACCGAACAGATATCGTCTTGGCAAATGGACACGGAGACCAGTGTTTGAATAATGGATGAGACATTTTATATTTCACTTTCGCGTTAATGATCTTGGAAAAGGTATAAATTAATCTCTTATCCCCCACCTCAGCTACAGTTAAATAGTTGGACAGAGTGGATTCTTTAGCCTTGATGCAGCAATCGGTATAAGTGCTATATATTGACCTTCCACCTGGCCAAACATGCCATTCCAAAGTGATGCACCGGAAGGAAGTGACACATTCCAATGGCAGTTATGAGAAGAAATCGCGTAGGCGGACATGGCTGACAATATTGGACAAGGTAAAATCCCATGGTACAGTCATAGACTGATGCACCGGAAGAGAGAGACCTGTGAACTGCATGACAGTTATTTCCGCTTGATGACGATCAAACATGCCATACCAAAGATTGAGTGGGCGATTGAACTATTATATAACTCGGTGAGGACATGAAGTCAGTGAGTTGGAGATCAGATGAGTTAATGTCAAGATGCGGTAGAGAGAACAGCATCCAGTGGAGTGGGCCTCGGGACCTCTGGTTGAGCAGTCCAGGAGAACGAGAACGATACACGGCTATGTCCGGAGGGGTTGGGGAGGTCAATATGTTGCAGTCTTGGTTCCATCTCCAACTCTCAAAGAGAGGGGTATATTTTTTTAAAGAAGTCTTCACTCGTCTTCTTCGTTGTGTTGTTATGATTATGTAGTATGTGTTTGTATAGTTAATCATGCTCATGGCTATACAACATAGGTGGTAAGGTCTGATTACAAACAAGTTGGAATCCGCTTAAGTATTGATCTTGTGTAGCATCTAACTTATGGCGAAGAAGTTATGTACATACATTTATGTCTTTGATTTCTCTCTCTCTCTCTCTCTCACTCTCTCTCTCTATGTTTATATATGTATATACACATATATATATACAAATATATACATACATATAAACATATACATACATACATACATACATATATATATATATATATAATTTTGTTGGTCTAATGAGAGAAAAAAGTAAATACTTTAAAATGAATAGGTCTACAAAGGGGATTTATTTTTAATTCATTTATTTTTCTTCAACACGTATTTGGCATTTTACGTGGTCTTATACATACATACACACACACACACACACACATATATATATATATATATATATATGTGTGTGTGTGTGTGTCTTTTCTTCTCCTACACAGGTTGCTATGCGAAGATTAAAGAGCCCAATCTTGCCCCAGTATTTACTTCTAGACGTAGGGAAATTCAATGTATGCATATGTTTTCCAAGGTTATCATTCGTATGTCAAATGTAAGCATCCTCGATCAGGATTTGAATTCGGGTAGCCAATTCCACGACCTTCGATGATAAACATTTGATAACATTGGCCTCCTGAAAAAAGAAGACGGAGGTGCTCGTGGTGTAATGGTTATCGTCGTAGGGAATGGATACGACGACACGAGTTCAGATCCTTGACGAGACTGATTGCATTTCACATAGCACTAATACCCTTGGGAAAGGTATGAATCAAATTATTCTCCGTCCAGCTATGGGTAAATAGTAGGGCATCTAGGTTCTTCAGCCTTAGTGAGGCAACTAGTCTAGGAGAAGGAAAAACTCTGAATTCAAACCTGTTAAACTCCGCTTAAAATCATTGACCTTGTGTCATATCCTGCCCGAGCGGAGGGGTTGGTAAATATAGAAAAAGGAAGACACTTTACCAAATCGAAACAACACTCAGTTTTTGCGCTCATTTTAACTGAATACTTTCTCCTGTTAATTTTTAATGTTATGTCAATTTAATCAGAACCTTAGCACAGTCCCAATTATTCGTAACTGTGTTAAATAATGACCGTTGACATGGATTTTGGGTTTGTTCCTGGTGACCCCGTGTGCTTTGACAAGCTGTCACGTTGTGATTAGTAAAAGGGTATGGTAGTGCGTCGGGGGAGGCCGGTCGAGCAGGTGGGTAACCGGAAGGAGACCACGTGATATGAGAACCATGCGGTCAGATTTTGACAGTCAGTCCAGTCAGAATCGAGAATCTAGCCAGGGACACACAGCCGATCAGAGGCGTCTCTGACGTCTCTGACGATACGGCTTGCAAGGGGGCGCAAGCGTTAGCACCAGGAAGAAGATATGGGACAAGATGTCACCTCTCTGAGTATATATCTCTCCATCTATCTCTCAAACTTACAACAAACTGTGTGCCCCTTTCGAGAATAAAATGAGAGAGATATGTTTTTATAAAGTGTGTTTCGTTCGTTCATTGAAATTCGTTCATTATCTTTGATTATATTCTTGGTTGGGTCTATAAAAAATCTACAACACCACCAAATTCTATCGTAAAATCTTGAGTAAATGATCGTATGAAATAGAATTGGAAAATATATCCGATTATGATATCTAAGTAATGTAAAGACAAAAATAAAAGCAAATAGCTTACACTCGTGTTCTCTCAGACAAACATATTACCATTATCCGCTGTCATGTCATAGTTTATTCTCACGAATACTTTTGCTCACTGACGAAACTTATTGGTTACTCGGCGACACGATATTTCTTCTATTCTTATCGTGCTGGCCGTTATAAAAACTTGCTCTGCATGAGGAAAATATGCCAGGCAACTGACCTTTCGTTGAGAAATTTCACAGCCGTTGTCCATCCAAAGCAACAAAAAAAAAGAGTAGCTCTGTGATTATGCAGTTTTTGTGGGGTCGAGGGAGAAAGAAGAGAAAGCCTGTGGGTTCTTTGACTATTTTACTGATGACGCCAAGATGTCGGAAACATCTATAACGTGTAATTCGTGAGTATATGATAGAATTAATATATTCGGCATAAAACGATATCTTTTGAAAACTTATCGATAGTGAGTTGAAATAGTTATTTCTGTATAAATGCGAGTAATTCTGAGCAAACTTGTTCATTTCGTTTAAAAACACAGTCTTCAGTAAATATACACTATATGTAGAGGTAATTTCCTCATACGAATTTCTAGAAAATCAAGCCCTATATATAAGTCAGGAAACGTTTCTTTATTTATTTCAGCTTTTCTCGTAGGTGTTATACCCGATATTCTTAATTACAATATGTTTTTTTTTTCATATTTTTTGGTGATTTTCAAAACAAGAAAAGAAAAACTACATTTTCCCTCATTCAAAATTGGCTAGTCTTTGGAATGGAATTCTATCTACTGTGATATTTTCCCTGGTTACAATATTGTATGGTCGATACCGGACTCAGAATCGGTCACCTGAGTGGCCAGGAAGTTGCAGATTGAATACTCGACTTAAAAAATTAAATGTATTCATTTCTCTTTTTTACTCAACAAATGATTATTAATTCTCTCCCTTGTTGAATGGGGGTGGGTATGCATTCGATGTGAGAAAATCAATGAATCTTTACCCCCTTTCTTTCGTTTACTTTCTCTGATCGTATATTTCCATATCTGACTTGAACACCAATGTGACAAAGAAATACTTTTTTACCGTTTTTGTAACCTTTTCATATACTGCTTGTTCACAGAGCACTTCAAGCAAATTTGTATCCTTTTTGTATTGTTGGTAATTCTTGGTGTATGCACATAATGAGTGTATTAAATGTTCCTATATGAATAGATAAGTTTATCTTGTGTGTCGTTGGATGTATAAATAATATTATTAGACATTGGTGTGTAGGGGCGTAAACTAAATTCCTTCTTAGCAGCATCGCCACTAATGGCGGCATTACATTTGATGATTCTGATATTTATCTAAAGATTTATGCTCCAAGAGAGTTATGCACACTCCAATTACCTTTTACCTTTAATATTCTATCCGTATATTAAACACGCAATACAATTCTAGAACGATTGATCCGATTTCTTAAATCACAAATAACTTTAACTCAAAGACATATGTAAGTTAAGATACGAAGATGATTAAATAAGTTTCCAGACTTTTTTTCGTATGGGCACTTTTATTGATAGTACACACATGAAACTCTAGTCCCCTTCGAAGTAATCTCCTCCGGCTGCAATGCACTTGTTGTACCGGTCCAACAACTTCTGGAAGGCCCCATGGAAGTCCTCTTGTGTGAGCGTGTCAATGACTTTCGTCACAGCCTCTTTCATCTCCTCAATTGCCTCATAACGATAGCCTCTGAGCTTAGGGAATAACCAAAAGTCACAGGGAGCAAGGTCTAGGCTATAGGGAGGCTGAGGAACTGTCTTGATGCCCATCTTGCTCAAATAGTCTGCGACAAGGATGGAGTTGTGGACTGGTGCATTGTCCCGCAGAAAATGCTACTGACCTGATTTGAAGAGTGCTGGCCTCTTCCGACAGATTCTCTCCCTGAACTCCCTCAAAACCTCAACGTAGTAACCGTAACCCTTAGGCCAATTAACTCTGGTGTATTGACTTCCTTACTCCTCTCACACTTCTCATCATCCCTCACAGACTCCCTGCTTTCCTTTAATCTCTTATGCCACTCAAAAACTGATGTTCGATTCATGCAAGATGGTCGAAAACAGTCTGAAGCATTCCATACGTTTCTGTGGCATTTTTGCCGAGTTTAAAACAGAATTTTATTGCATATCGTTTTTCTAACGTGTCCTAATGTCCAGATTGTATTTAAAAAATTCACCAGCGGTGACAATTTGGCAAGGTGTAGTGTGCATTCCATTTGCTGCTGTAGCTGTTCATTTGAACCTGAAATCATAAAAAATTGTCAGTCATCTCATAACATGTATAGCAATAACATACTGAATTTTCAATGGTCTTTAACCAATTTTAAATGCCTGTGCAGAAACAGTCTGGAAACTTATTGAATACACCACGTATTCCCATAAAAAAAATCTAATTTTGCTCACTGAAGAATATTGCAGTTACGTAAATTGCGTCTCTACAACCGCAGGAGTAATATTGATTCGTTATCAGATAAAAGACGACACTATTCAGTTTGACTTGATAATTTTTAACTCAATGACCAGACAGTGCTCTTTTTAAACTTTCAATTAATTTTCTCGACAGGAATAATTTCATTAAAAAATAAACCCAGATTTCACAAATACACAGTATCATCCACTCCCGTCATTTCCCTATAAACTAAGAGAGTCATTCAGTAAATAAAAGGAATCTATCAAAATATATACGTGCATCATTCAGTAAATAAAAGGAATCTATCAATATATCTACGTTGGTCAGTCAGTAAATAAAAGGAATTTTTCAATATATCTATGTTGGCCAGTCAGTAACAAAAAGAAATCTATCAATATATCTACGTGGGTCAGTCAGTAAATAAAAGAAATCTATCACTATATCTACGTGGGTCAGTCAGTAAATAAAAGAAATCTATCAATATATCTACGTGGGTCAGTTGTAATATAATGGCCGAGGGATCTCGTTTTTTATATCTTGCCTTTGGGTTTAGTTCGGCTGAGGACCTTTCGGCTCAGCACATGGGTTACTTTGGTGCAAACTTGGACGCAGGTGTTAACGCGCGCGTGGTGAGGATGTGTCGTTCACAGATGTCAAAATAAAAATCCCAGATAGAATATTGTGACTTGGGGATGTGAATGACGCAATGCACCAGAAGCGCGCGCGGAGGATTTTGGGGATTTTGAAAAAAGTCAGTTAGTTGAGTCTTGCGGTCCGAAGAAGAAAGGTGACTTTCACTAGCTCGCAGTGACCTTGTGGCTGGTGCCACACCTGTTGGGGGTGGGCAGATGGAAAAGCCAGCATAGAAAGATTGTGCCTCACTCCTTATGTCGAAAAACCTTCTGGCTCAAGGGTAATAAAAGGTTTCGTACCTGAACTTAGAAGTCGTTACGTGTTTTTCGTGTTTTGGGATTCCTATGTTCTATGTATATATGTTATGAACATTCCATGTACGTTTCCCATATTCATATATGGGTATGTTACACAATCAGTGAATAAAAGTTATCTATCAATCTATCTTACGAGGGTCAGTCAGTAAATTAAAGAAAGCTATCAATCTATCTACATAGGTGTTTCAGAAAATTAAAGGAACCTATAAATATCTACGTAGATTATTCAGTAAATAAAAGGAATCTATTAATCTATCTTACGAGGGTCATTCAATAGATGAGGTGAATGTGTTTTTTTTTTCAGATTTTATTCAATAAATATAAATTTTGTATAATAAGGGATTGGTTTATAGCAAAAATTAATTTACTCAGGCAAAAATATTGTTGAGCTTATTCGAAATGATGGCTAATCCAACAGAGTGATCCAGATTTGAACAGAGATCTGCATCAAACTTTCGGTGGCTGAAAAGTGCAAACTATTTGAAATTTATAGAAGAATACGTGATATGTACGAAGAAGCATCATTTACCAAAAAAGAAATGTAACAATAAATTCCTTACTTAGGCTTTAAAAAGTCGGTAGAATTAAAAATGATTTAGACGAACGCAAAAGACAGTCTAAGACGTATCTCTTCATTATGAATATCACTTGAATCTGAATGTATCTTGGTAAATAACCAGAGGTACTCTTAATGCAAGAACAGACACTCTTCCGTGCGGTGACTCAGTCGACCAGACCGATAAAATAAAACACAGTTTTTTCTAAGCAGTTATCGTGCCGATACTGATATATGGATGCTCCGCATGGACGCTAACTAAACGTATGGAGAAAAAGCTTGATGGCAATAACACAATAATGCTGTGAGCTGTATTGAACAAGTCCTGGAGGCAACACCCCTAAAAGAGCAGCTATTGGGCCATTTACCACCCATCACCAAAGAGACTGAGTCGAAAAGAAAACCCTGGGAGTAGACGCACACAGCTATTCGGGTAAAGAATGTTCCAGGGTCAACAGTGAGTAAAATAGGTCATGCTGGCAGTGTTTTGGAACAATGAAAGCTGATAATTTCCTTTAAAAAGTGAAACTGTAAACTATGCTTATATCTACTAAATTGATTGGTAAAATTGATCTTTTGTATTGAACAGCCCTACTCTACGAATGTACAGGGTGCATACGATAAGTTTCCACACTTTTTCTGGCTGCAATGCACTTGGTGTACCGTTCCAACAACTTCTGAAAGGCCCCATGGAAGTCCTCTTGTGTAAGCGTGTCAATGACCTTCGTCAGAAACTCTTTCATCTCAATTGTCTCATAACGACAGCCTCTGAGCTTAGGGGTTAACCAAAAGTCACAGGGACTTAGTGAAGCTGAGGAACTGTCTTGATGCCCATCTTGGTCCAATAATCTGTGACAAGGATGGAGTTGTGGACTGGTGTATTGTCCTGGTGGAAATGCTACTGACCCGATTTGAAGAGTGTTGCCCTCTTCCGAGGGGATCTCTTCCTGAACTCCCTTAAAACCTCAACATAGTAACCCTAAACCTAACTCTAACCCTTTGGCCAATCAACTCTAGTGTATTGACTTCCTTACTCCTCCCACACATTTCATCATCCCTCACAGATTTCCTGCCTTCCTTGAATCTCTTATGCCACTCAAAAACTGATGCTCAATCCATGCAACATGCTCCAAAAGCAGTCTGAAGCATTCCATACGTTTCTGTGGCATTTTTTCCAGGTCTAAAACAGAATTTTATTGAATATCATTCTTCTAACGTGTCCTCACGTCCAGATTGCATTTTTGAAATTCACCAGCTGTGACAATCAGGCTTTAGTAGAGTGTATTCCAATTCCAGTTGTAGCTGTTCATTTGAATCTGAAATCATAGAAATTTGTAAGTCATCTCATAAAATGTATAGCAATGACATACAGAATTTTCAAGAGTGTACGACAATCTTAAATGCCCATACGAAAAATGTCGAGAAACTTATCGTATGCATCGCGTACATTTTGAAAACATTTTGAGTCGGTGTCTTTTGCCCGTTTTTCATTATATCAAAGCGTTTACACTGTTATACACTCCAACTTTCTTTCAATCGAAATGTTTTTAGACGAGCTCCTCTTACAATTATTAATTCAAATCTTTTCTCTCATCTTGGTTGTATGTATTTAAATATATCGGGCGCAAGTTTGTTTGGTTGGTTGGTTTGGTTTTATGGCATATCTACCATTGTAGGTTATTTAATGCAAAATACGTTTTATACATATACACAATTCTATTTCAAGCAATTCAGTCTAGCTTAAGTACACACTTTAGATATCAAAAACAGTTCTATTTAGAATAATTCAGTTTAGCATAAGTACATAGTTTAGTTCTATTTAACCCATACATAGAACCCTATCAGGTGCTTCTATTCCGGTCAGAGTGGACATGGGAATGATGACAGTAAATGAGTACTCGGCATTCCAAAAAGGCATTACTGGAACCTTACCATCAGATTGTTTAGCCTCATATACAGGGTGCTCATTGGGGGAGTCTTACCCCTCTGCAGAGATGCAGTCGGTGTATTTTGGGCCATATTCCAGATGCTGTACCACTTTTTCAAAAACTTTCGGCATGAGATTGAACATATCAATATAGAAAATAATATTTACTTAGAATTTTCAAATGAAGACGTGTTCAGAGGTGGATAAAACAATAGTTGATACATTTTAGACGATATGGTTTTGTTGATATGACGAGCGGGCGAATGCAGAACTCTTAATACCCTCTTGTCTTATCTAGCACAGTCGTACCTAGTGCGTGAGAATTGAATAACAGTTTGGTAGACTCCATTTTCGGTAGCACCTTCCACCTCACCAAAAAAGTAAGTACTGGGTTTATTGACCGGTGCCAATGGCAATGGTGAAGGGAAATGCTGACGGAACCAAACAGTTTTTTGTACAACCCCTTGGAGACTTCCAATGTAATGACCCACATTAACCCGACCTTGGGCCAGATTTTGGCCCTGAGGAGAGATGAATCATTACCTAGCTACAAGATCTCGCACGATTTGACTTTTTCTAAGTTTTCAATTGAAAATACATCTTACGCGTTTTGGTCATAGTGTTTTTAGTGTTCAATTACTGTATGTATTTATACAGGCAAAAGTCTTTTTTGCGGAATCTTTTAATCCAGCAAATATTTGTCCATAAAGTTTTATTCCTTTTTAAACGATGTTTATATTTCCAGAAAGACACAATATTTGTGAATCTGTGACTACAAAACATTGAAAACTTAAAGAGTTAGATGTACACAAAAGATGCCATTTTACTTCATAATACAACCGCAGTATTTTTTTTTATTTTTTATTTTTTTAACTACGTTTCTAAAATTGGTCTTTTCTAACTGGTGGCTTGAGTGAATCTTACCTTCACCCATGACACTCAAATTCCTAGTTTTTCAATTATGTAGACATTTTCCTTTCAGGCTATAACTTCTTCAATTTTATATTAAAGAAACATTCAATAAATTAATCGATTCTTTAAGAAAGGAATATTAACAATTAATTCCCAAGGTGATAATAAAATATTTCGGCCGGAAGGAAAACATTTTGATTAAATAAAATGTTTTATTTTTTATTTAAATAAGCAAATTTTTGTTGAACTTTGATACTAATTCACCTGAATAGAACTAACCGACTCCATCATTAATTTTTCTTAACTTAAAAACTAGAAATTCCTTATTCATGCTTTAAAAAGTCGGTAGAATTAAAAATGATTTTGATGAATACAAAAGACTGTCTAAGGTGTGAATTCATTGTGAATAGCACTTGAACCTGAATGTATCTTGGTAAATAACCAGAGGTAATCTTAATGCAAGAACAGACACTCTTCCGTGAGGTAACTCAGTCGACCAGACCGATAAAATAAAACACAGTTTTTTCCAAGCAGTTATCGTGTCGATACTGCTATATGGATGCTCCACGTGGACGCTAACTAAACGTATGGAGACAAAGCTTGATAGCAATTACACAAGAAAGCTGCAAGCTGTATTGAAGAAATCGTAGAGGCCACACCCCACAAAACAGCAGCTGTACGGCTACCTACCACCCTCACGTAAACTATACGAATTAGAGGAACCAGATATGTGGTACACTTCACATGGACGAGCAAAGGTTGAATGACCAGTGAGAACCTATATACAACAGCTCTGTGCCAATACCGGACATGTCCTGGAAGACTTGCCGGGATCGATGGACGATAGAGACGGGTAGCGAGAGAGGGTCCTGGAGATTCGTGCTTGTAGCGCGACATGATGATGTATATTGCATCACCATTACAAGAATGGTTTTCATGAGCAAAACTAGCATAAATTTCTGATACATCGATCTTCTTTGGAAATCCTTTAAAATTAAAGAACATTCTGAGAGACCTTCAGCAAGTAGATCTCCCCAAAATATTGTGCACGCCTATGGTTTAAACAAAGAAAACTGAGGACGTACAATATGTGATCTAGAGGATGTTGGGAGATACAATCTGTTTGAAAAGTAACCGATAATTTTGAATATCTTACCTAACTATACTTTCCAGCTTTCTGCTGCTATTTTTGGTAAAACGTGGTTTCGCTTAACTTTTTCAGTACACAATATACTTCGTACGTGACCCTCTAAATCGTTTGACATTTACTATAGGAAAAAATTTCGATAGAAAATAAGAGACTTGATTTTGTTTGGGTTTTATGGCATATCAACTCTTGAAGGTTATTTAATGCTAAATCAATTTTTATGCAAATAGAACTGATGTTCTATATCAAACAATTCAGTTTAGCGTGAGTACACAGTTGTCAAAAACATTTCTATTTCCAACCATCCAGTTTATGCAAACATTTCAGTTTAGTATAAGCACATACTTTGTTAACTCACAGCTGAATGGCAAAATATTTCTATTTATAAAAATCCAGTTTAGTGTAAGTAAAGTTTCAATGTCAAAAACAGTTCCATTTCAAACCATTCAGTTCAGCTTAAGCACGCAGTTTAAATGTAAGTACAGTTTAATTGTCAAAGACATTTCTATTTCAAGGTATTCATTTCAGTCAAATAGTTCTAATTCAAATAATTCATTTTAGCAGAAGTATGCAGTTTAGTTCTATTTAACCATGGATAGATGCTACCACTCCGTGCCAGAGTGGACCTGGGGGAAAAGGCTATGAATGGGGGTGGTCTTCATTCCCCAAAGCTCCAGCATCACTGGAACCTCACCATCAGATTGTTTAGTGTCATATCCAGGACACTCGTTAAGGGGGTGGTCTTACCCCTCTGCAGAGGGCAAAAGAGATTTGAGATTGTGGAGAATATTAAAAGGGGTTACCCGTATTGTAGAACCTAACTTGACCTCATAATAAGTAGATTCGAACTCCAGTCAAACTATTACTTTGCTTTTTGGTCTAATACCTCTAGGAAAAGTATGACCTCCTCCTTTACCTCCCCAGCAATAGGTTCAATAGGTCCTCAAGATTCGTTCACCCGAATGGCTTTGGCATTTCATAACCCGCGAAAGTTGATGCGCCATTCAATAAGAAACTATACTAAGATTAAGGAAAAGCGATTATTCAGCTGATTGCGGTTCCCCTAGAGAATTACACAGGTTTATTTGAAAGAGTGAGGAGCTCTGAGATATGTCTTTCAGATTTCAACAAGACTACTTTGATGGTACTGAGTAATCACTTCTCAAGGCTGGATAATTTTGTTTAGGATTAACAGGCTGTATCCTTTTAGGATAGACGTAATATTTCCAAATTCAGCTGACGTAGAATTAGTCCCATATTCTTATCAAATTATCCAGCGCCGGATATATACTTGAGACACAGAGCTTCCTCTTTAGAGGCAATTCGACTGACTGCATACATCTTTTTTACAATAAGATGTCAGGATGTAGTTTGTTATATTAAACCGACCATATGAACTAATTTCTGAGCTTACTTATATATTTT